>CM077158.1:135496637-136114137 GCA_039583875.1 Platanthera guangdongensis
AAGTTATATACTTATGATGCCTCTGTATGGATGAACAATCAGTTGTTTCCTGAATTTGCCATGGATCCAAATGCTCCTCCTCCTGCAAATCTAGATGTCAACAGGCCTACTTTCTCTCCTCCTCCAGAGTATTTTGAAGGACCTCCTCCAGCACACTGTGAAGGACCTCCTCCAGATTACTATGGACCTCCACCTTATGTCCATGAACAGGTATGGGAATCTGAGCAAACAAGACTGCCTCCTCATCCTCCAGAAGTTCAAAAAGCCAAGAGAAGAAAGTTTGGTGATGGAGCCTCTACAAGCAGATTTACTCTACATCTAGAAGCTCAACAAAAGAAACCTCAAGAATATACCGAAGTTTGGAGCCCTACCTCCAAGTCCCTTATTTTGTAAACTCTGAAGTTAGTGATTGATTTTAATGAAGACAGGAACCTTCACTATAGCCCTCAGGAATGGGAGTTGTATGAGAAGTCCCTTACCAAGAGAAGAATCTATGACGGGAGTATGATAGAAACAACCCTAAGGCACCACCTAGACCACCAAGGTACTTCCCCAAGCCATATAGTTATTAGAAGAGACAACAAGAGAAGCTTGAAAGACAAGGAAGGCAACCTTCACATGATCAGTAAACTGAAGATGATAGAAGTTCATTTTTGAAATTCTAAAATTTAATTCTCTTGGACAATTTTCTACTTATATGAACTTTTAATTCTGATCTGATTTTTACATATTACTGCTTTTCTCTAAATTATCATGTTATTAGTATCTTTATGTGTTTTTCTCTCAATGTAATTCACCTAAGTGTAAAGGGTTCTGACTTCTATAAATAGGGCGAGATTGTTCGGTATTGCATCCACAATAGCCCAGATTTGTATGAAGTCACCCTTAAACTAAGATGAATTAAGTTTGTATTTGATGCTCTTTTTGTAAATGTTTTACAGGACTTAGTTGCTAAGTGTACACCAATGTCAGTCTACAATGAGTCACCAAACACATGACCATATAATGTAATCCCTCATTATGTGATCCATGGGGTTGACTCATGTGCGAGCCTCTATATTGGGTCACACTTCATTTTCAAGCAGTAAGGGCAAGAGAAAAGATTGATGCTGAATTTTATGAAGAATGAAGATTTTAAGTTTTTCAGAAAAAGTCTAAGTCTTTTTCTCGAGTATTATAGTGGTAGTCGAGAAGGACTTATGAAATTTCTCGAGTAAGACTTGTCTTCATCTCGAGTGACAGAAGTTGTTCTCGAGAAAGCTTTATGCTGTTCTCGAGAAGAGGTTTTGTTCTCGAGTAATATATGGCATTTATTCTCGGGATATTTCTTCTTCAGACATATGTTTTTCTAAGTATTTTTCTTGAGAAGAATAAAGTTATTCTCGAGAATACTATAGTTTGTTCTCGAGATGCAGAAGTCATTTGTCGAGAACCAAAGTATTTTTCACGACAGCTAGCTGTTTGTTCTCGAGATGGTTATTTGTTCTCGAGAACCAGAATGTTTCTTCTCGAAAACAAAATGTTATTTTTCTAGAGTACTTCCTGACATTCTCGAGACTGCAGATTTCCACCTCCACATATTTTTCTAAGTATTTTTCTCGAGACAGCTTTGTTGTTCTCGAGTACAACATGTTTCTTCTCGAGAACTATAAGCTATTTTTCTCGAGTAATTTACTTCTTTCCCGAGATCGTTGTTTTCTTCCTCCATATCATTTTTCTCTAAGTCTTCTTCTCGGGAACATCCTTATTGTTCTCGAGTAACAGAATTCTCGAGTAAAAACCTTCTTCTCGAGAACACCCTGTTCCATTTTTCTGAAATTTGCTAAATCCAGACAGACCTTTATTTCAAACATAATTGGCGCATGATTGGTCCACGTGGATGTCATTAATGATGATTATGACCGTTAGGGTAATCCTATAAAAGGTCTTGTCATTTTTGACTAACCCTAAGAAGTTTTAAGAAAATTTTAAGAAGAATTTCAGTCGCCGAAAGCAGATATTCCAAGCTTTCTAAGTCCGTTGTTTATTTCCAAAATGAGAGCCGCAGATCCTCTTCTTCATCGTCTAAGGGCTATCAATCCAGACAGATTCGGAGAAGATTGATTCACAGATCGAGATTACTATCAATGACAAATTCTCTACTTGATCGTGTGACTCTAGAAATTTTCAGATCCAGAGATTGCGATTCTTCTTCAACATATTCTGATAAAGCCGCAAAGCTCAAAGAAAGAAGAACAGGAAGAAGGATTTCAGATCTGAGAATACATCACTGTTTGTATACATTATTTCATTTTATTGTTGTAGGAGATCTTTCTCCAAGTTGTAGGATTTGTTTTCTCCGAGTTATTGTAGGAAGTGTTTATCTTCCAAGTGTAGATCCAGATTTGGGATCGAGTTGTAGGAACGTTGTTCCGAGGTGTAGGATTAGTTTCAATCTGAGATTAGTGGAGTAGCCGAGTCTAGTGCTTTGCTAGATCTGTGAGTGGAAAGTGAATGTACCCAAGGTTAGGGAACCACTATAATTCTTGCTATCATTTGTGATTGCTTGGTTTGATTTTCTGCGCACAAATCGCTAAATTTTTTATTCCGCAAAAGACACACAACTCACCTATTCACCCCCCTCTAGGTGATATAGATAAGACAATTTAAAACATTTTCGTCATCAAGAAACTTCTTATAAGCATCTTTATCAGCACGGGGTGCATTCCTGGCAGGCTCATCTGGGTATACCTCTTCCAAAACATAGAGCTTGCGCTCTTGCCTGAGAAAAATTCTCAGGTTTTTGTAACAGTCCAAATAATTTGTACCACTCAGCTTCTCCTTCTCAATGATCGCTCTGAGGGACAGGGTGGAGTGTGAACCACTTGTCATGTAAATTCTATAAGAATACAAGAAAAGCATATTAGTACCACATTTCAAAATACAATTTATCTTTCAATTAGGACTTTAATCAAAAGCTCCCACTATTTTTATCAAACTGATAACCCACGACATCAATTCGAATAGTTTGGCGATTAACCATCTTAGTGGACAAGATCCATATTTCACACACACTATGAGTTAGCTTTGTCTTTTCTCTCACAATGCAGCTATTTAGGTAGGCAATGCTTGTCAATTGCATCACAATGCAATTCTTGTATGACTGGTGAATAACTCTTTATTCCCATACATTATATGGTGCATGCAAACCCATGCCTCTGGGCACTCAACCTTTGAGGTCACACAGTTAAGCTAGACCCGATGTCGACAGTGGGATATCACAATTATCCGCTCGCACCCTCACCAATATAGATTAATGCACCTTTCTTTGGCAAGCCCACACTTCATCGATCGAGGCTGGAATAGTGCCATCCATCAGAAGGCATCCGAATACTTAATATTGCTTAAGGAATTTTAAATAGATGATTAAATCTTTAATCATGGTTAACACTTAACCAGTGTGCACATAAAGCATAATAAATTACAACAATAATAATCCAAATGCTTCCCAGATGTGCACAAGAATCATCAACACTTGATGAACTGGGCTAAGTCTAAATATCTAGAACATGTCCAAATCTTCAGACCTACATGCACGGGACATGAGCAATACCAACTCCACTTAAACAGTAGACAAGCTTGTCACTTTATGTGAGATTCAAAATCTAACACATACTTAGTTTCACAAACCAACACAGTGACGGTTATTGTTAAGGAGTAAACTCAAAGAAATCACATGAGTTCTTGGAAAGATCCAGGACTAGATTTGGGCATTTGGAACACTTGAAAATCACCAAATCTACATGCTATGGATTCAGCAACTTCTTAAACAATGAATATTGCTGGCAACCTGGCTCTAATACCACTGTTGGGGTTTTGGGGATGGCACAACACTTTTGCACGCAGCTGAAATAGAACAAGAAAAACCCAAACGAGCTCGGATCTAGCATTATTCATGAATCAAGAAATAAAGCATACTGTAATAAAAATTACCTTTGAGGGATTGAGTCAGAACTCAACCTAGATTCTCCAGAAAAATAAGGTCGGCCACACAACGACTAGAGTCATGAGCATAGAAAGTATATCCGCGCCTCTACAGTAATCCACATGATTAGGAGGACCCACAGTAACTTGTCACCCAAGCGCTAGGTCGGGAGAGGACACTCAGTGTCTCCACAGACTGCTAGATCTGTTGTAGGAGAGGCAGCGGCGACACTCACCGGGATCGGGATCGAAATCAGCGACAGGATTGGCAGAACACATTCATCGGGTTTTTAGGTTTTCTTCTTATCGCATAGTATTGGCTCGTATGCTGAAAGAAGATAAATGTCCCCTGATAACCCTAAAACATCTTATTTATATCCAAGGAGATAGATTCAGCAAGTCAACATTTGACACAGCACGAGCATTCATCAAACTCATCCCGACGAACAATTCGTCGAACTTAGCTCGACGAACTCGGCGCTAAAGGCCAGAATGTTGAACGGATTCATCGAACACAGCTCGACGAAATCTATGCCAAAGGCCAGAACATTGAACTTCATTCGTCGAGCTCAACTCGATGAAATCTGCGCCAAGGGCCAGCGTTCATCAAACGGCGTTGAGTGGACTCAATGCACTCAACTCTTAAGTGCGACAATCAACACACTCAACACATTTAGCCAGATGGCGTTGAGTGATCTAAACACACTCAATGCCTAATGCCTTAGAATCTTTCAACCTCTATGGCATTGAGTGAACTTAACACACTCAATGCCTTCAGCGCCATGACATTGAGTGGACTTAACACACTCAACACCTTTAGCCCCATGGCATTGAGTGAGCTTAACACACTCAACGCCAAATGCCTTAGAATATTTTAAGCCCCTTTTCAATATCCTTCAACTCATCATATGAGCTAAATAGTACAGATCCAATCTTCCAATTTCTCCACAATCTTATGTGCGACACTGATAGGCTCATTCTAAGTTGGCAGTGAGGCAACATACTTGATCATTTCCAGATCACTATGGTTGCACCCACACAAAGGAGGCGAGGCATGGAGGGAAGGAAATGAAGAGGTGCTACGACTCTCATTGGACATGGTGGAGGACCTTTGCGACATGGTTGCCGTCAGGAAAGTGGAGGTCAAGCAGCGAATGGAAAAGTACTTTGACAAGCACGTACGGATCAGACAATTCGTCGAAGGAGATCTAGTCCTAAAGAAAGTTGATGTTGCTGGAATATCAGCCCCTGTGGGTAAACTCAACCCCAATTGGGAGGGGCCTTACATTGTGAAAAAAGTCCTGGGGTAAGGGGGATACCACCTCTAGAATGTGGAAGGGGTTTCCATGAGTCACACATGGAGTGGCGACGACTTGAAGCCTTTTTTTCCTTAACAAGGGTAAGACTGTTTGTTTTTTTATGATAATTATTCTAAAGGTTGTTTCTTCATAGTTTTCAAAGTATTTGTGATTTTGGCCAGCACCGAGTACACCTGTTGTCCAGGCTCCCATCAAGCTGGCAGGTTCGTAGGCTCACTCGGTGGTCGAGGAAAGGGAGATGGAAATTTGCAAGACCCTGAGAGGATCCCACTACTCAGGCTCTCATTAGCTGGCAGGCTGGAAGACGGACTCGGCCCCTGGTAGACCCGCTGTCCAGGCTCTCACTAACTGGCAGGTCTGTAGGCTCTCGTGGGGGGGGGGTGTAAGGGAATACCCCGAGAGGATCCCGCTGCTCAGGCTCTAATTAGCTGCAAGGGTTGGAAGGCGCACAATTACCCAGGTAGACTCGCTATCCAAGCTCTCACTAGTTCGTATGTCCGTAGGCTCGCCTGGGGGAAAAAGAAGGATTGTTATAATATCTTGCAAGGCCCCAAGTAGACCCGCTGTCGAGCTCTCACTAGCTGATAGGTCCGTGGGATCTCTTGAGGGGGAAAAGAAGGGAAAATGGGATTTTTTTTGTTTAAGTGGTCCCAGAAGGACCCGATGACCAGTCTCACACCAAGTAGACAGGGCTGTTGAAATCATGACAGAGTCACGAAGCTCTTAATAACAAGTTTACAAATGGCAAACACTAGTCTTAAGTAAGGATGGGATGACTCAGACCCCACTCGGCAGGGCTCTCGGCATAACCCTCTTGGCAGGGCACTCGCCATAACCATCTCGTCAGGGATCCCGGCAAGCACTTTTCGGTAGTGTTCTCGGCCCGACCCTTTTGGCAAGACTTTCAGCAGACCCCTTTTGGCAGGTTTTGCTTAGACAACTCTTCAAATGAGTTGCGGTCATCACCTAAGATCCTGGGTTCGCGCAAAGGTAACAAACATTCTGGCATTTAGGCAGAGATTTCAATGCAATATAAAAGTTTTAGCATCGGTTAGGGCAATCTCACCCCTTATAAAACATTACAAAAATATATTTACAAAAATAAATTTACAAAAACAATGGTAAGATTACAATGAAAAAAGCAAAATGTTGAGGCTATTGGGCATGCCCTCTGGAGGTCCCGCCGAGGTCCCGCTAGAGGTTCCATTGGAGGTTCCGCTAGGGGTGTAGCCGGAGGACTCACCGACTGAGCTGCCGCAAGATTACTCGTTCAGTACATGCTCCGCTGCATCATTGATCAGAGAGTTGTCATCTACCGCAGGATTGGGGATGGTCTCGAACAACCATGGAAAGATCCCTCATGCCGTGAGGGTCTTGTCTCCTTTATTCAAAAGCACACACACCCGCAACACCTTGACGACCATCTTGGCGGTGGCTTGCGCATTCTCCTGAACTATCACGTCAATCTCGTATGCGGAATAATGATGCTGCTTGATCCTCTCCTCCAATGACGGTCGGGCCTGGGATAGGGCTAGTGCCTCCTCAAAGTGCTTCACCTCAGCCTCCCGCAGCTGGTTCTTGCACTCGATGTCGGTCACCCTCACGCGAGACAGCTCGGCTTGCGTGGTATCCTGTGAGACGGTCTGATTAAGTGATATATATATATATATACAAGCAGTCGTGCACGGGGGACCCCGTGCGGGCAACATTCGTCATGGGTGCGACAATTTTTGAGAGGACGACATTCGTCGTGGGTGCGACATTTGTCGAGGGGGCGACATTTGTCATGGGGGGACATTCGTCATGGGGGAGACATTCATCGTGGGGGCAACATTCATCGTGGGGGCAACAATCGTCGTGGGGGCTACATTCGTCGTGGGGGCGACATTCGTCGCGGTGGCGACATTCATCGTGGGGGGAGACATTCGTCATTGGGGCGACATTAGTCGTGGGGGGGAGACATTCGTCGTTGGGGCGACATTCGTCGCGGTGGCGACATTCGTCGTGAGGGTGACATTCGGCATGGGGGCAACATTCTGCGGGGTCGACATTCGTCGTGGATCAACATGGAATCTTGAGTGTGTAGTTAACTTTCATGTACATACAGAGTTTGACATGAACATCTTTGATGTTCCAATGCGAATGTTTTCCAAGCTATGGTAGTTTGGATCTGTCAATGTGGACTTCTCCATGCGTTGATTGAGGAGAGGAGCCAAAACTACATATGGATGTTGGTTTATGGATGCTGGTTTATAGCAAAAACTGAACTCAAAATGTCCAAGCCTATAAATAATTTGTCCTCTAGTTTAAACTTCCCTAGTTCCACAGAGGAAATACATTCACCAGGGAGTGGATTACGAAGAACAACAGAGTCTGTATCAGTGTAGTAACTATCCTCTCTTGAGATATAAGGGTACATAAACATCCTTGAACAGGATGTGATCGCAGCAGCTAATTGGACAGCTGGTTGGGAGGGATTGGCATTTGAATGCAAACACCTCATCACATAATCATGAACCCCTCTATTTTATGAAAAAAAACATGAATGTTTATATTTCATAGCCTGCATACAAATACCCTTGGAGTGGAGGCCTCCGGGGTATTTTTGTGCATTCATATTATGAAATGCAAACTTACATGAGAGGAGTTTATAATTTCGAAAGATGAAGAGGCGCACCCTGTAATTTGTGAATTCCTAGGGAAGGATTGTGTAATTATGAGAAGCTGAGATTCCTATTGGTATGATTATCGACGCTTACTGTGATATTATTTGGCATAATTTTCATAAGAATGAAAGATCAACATGGAAGCTTGAGTGCGTAGTTAACTTTCATGTACATACAGAGTTTGACATGAACATTTTGATGTTCCAATGCGAATGTTTTCCAAGCTATGGTAGTTTGGATCTGACAATGTGGACTTATCCATGTGTTGATTGAGGAGAGGAGCCAAAACTACATATGGATGCTGGTTTATGGATGCTGGTTTATGGATGCTGGTTTATATCAAACTGAACTCAAAATGTCCAAGCCTTTAAATAATTTGCCCTCTAGTTTAAACTTCCCTAATTCCACAGAGGAAATACATTCACCGGGGAGTGGATTATGAAGAACAACAGAGTCTGTATCAGTGTAGTAACAATCCTCTCTTGAGATATAAGGGTACATAAACATCCTTGAACAGAATGTGATCGCAGCAGCTAATTGGACAGTTGAGTGCTTCGGTTGGGTCCATGAATTTGATGTTATGTCGACATTGTTATGGTAGGCTACGATGTAGTTGTTCTCACTAAGCTTATCTAGTTATGGTAGGCTACAATGAAATTTTAATTACATGTCAACCTTAGAGCAGTTTTATATCCAATTGGAGATGACAAAATCAAAAACTGAAACCAAATAAAATCAGTTTTCAAATCCAGAGCTGATATTGAAATCCATAACCCAAACAAACAGATATTAAAATCAACAACCCAAACAAACTGATATTAAAATCAAGAACCCAAATCTAATTCACAACCAAAAGTGATATTAAAAGCAGCAAAGGAAATTAAAATTCCAAACCTGGAAGGGGAAGAAGAGCGCAGCAAAATGCGGAAGAGGCAGCGGTAGCGACGGGGCCGCGGAGGCGGCATTGGCAATGACACTGGCAGCGGTTGCGACAGCGGCTTCGATTTGGGGTTCGATTTGGGTTTGACCTGCGGAAAGAGGGGCGGCAGAATGAAGGAGCGGCCAAAGTTCTGAGTCAGCAACAATGGAAATGGAAGTGAAATCAATACCTAGAAGGATCAAATCGAAAAGTGATATTCAAATCCAAGAGTAGAACCGAAAAACAAACCTGGAAGGAAGTGGAATCGAGAAGGGAAGAAGCGGTTCGAGGCGCAAAATGCGGAAGAGGTAGCGGCAGCGACGGGGGACGCGACAGCGGCAGCGTCAAAGACACTGGTAGCGGCAACAGCGACGGGGGCTTCGATCTGGGTTTGACTTGCGGAAACACCAGCGGCAGAATGCAAGGGCGACCGGAGCAGCGGAGTGGGTAGCAACAATGGAAATGGAAGTGGAATCCAACAGGGAAGAAGCGGTGCAAGGCGATGTGCGGGAGATGAAGATGTAGGCGCTGTGATGGGCTTCGACGGGTTGCCCTACCTGCGCAGAATAAGCAACAAAAAGTCGGGTATCGGGATTTTATGGCGGATGAACAGTGCAACTATATTTTAATTAATTGCTAATCCAGCCGAAAGACCAAAATACCCAAATGATAAACCAAAAAAACTGTTTTTTTATGAGGGCATTTTGGTCCAATGAATGTTACACCATAAGGGATTAGGCCTTTCCTTATATATATACAAGCAGTCGTGCACGGGGGACCCCGTGCGGGCAACATTTGTCGTGGGAACGACATTTGTCGAGGGAGCGACATTTGTCGAGGGAGCGACATTTGTTATGGGAACGATATTTGTCATGGGGCATCATTTTGACGTGATGGTGGACATTTGTTATGGGGGCGACAGTGGTCGTGAAGGGAGTCATTTATCATGGTGGCGACATTTGTCTAGGGTGGTGACATTGGTCGGGGGCACGACATTCGTCGGGGGCAGCGACATTGGTCGGGGACGACGACATTTGTCGTGAGGGAAACATTGGCCTTAGGGCGCCACATTGATCGTGGACGGCGACATTGGTCCTGGGAAGCGACTTTGGTCCTGGAGAGCGACATTGGTTGGGGGCGGCGACATTGGCTGAGTCGTGCACGGGGGACCCCGTGCGGGGCAACATCTGTCGTGGGGGTGATAATTGTCATGGGGGGGTCATTTGTCGTGGGGGGTGACATTGATCGTGGGGGGCGACATTGGCTGTGGGAGGCGACATATGTCATGAGGGCGACAATTGTCGTGGTGGGTGATATTGGTCAATGGAGGTGACATTGGTTGGGGGCGACGACATTGGTCGGGGGCGACAACATTGGTCGGGGGCGGCGACATTGGTCGTGGGGGCGACATTGGTTGAGGGCGGCGACATTAGTCGTGGGAGGCAACATTGGTCGTGGGGGGCCACATTGATCATGGACGACGACATTGGTCTGGGGGGCGACATTGGTCGTGGACGGCGACATTGGTTGTGGGCGGCGACATTGATCGGGGGAGGCAACATCGGTCGTGGGCGACATCATCAGTCGCGGGTGGCGACATCGATCGTGGACGACATTGTGTTTATGAACAAAGTATGAGCGATATGATATGAACAAAGTATGAGCGATTTGATATGAACAAAGTATAAACGTTGTGATATGAACATGTAAATTATGATGATATGACTTAAACTTAAGCCAAACAAATAATTGAAGAACAAATCAAAGTATAATGGTGCATGATAGTAAATGAAATGCTCAACCGATTTCATATCACAATAAGAAATGCTCCCAGAAGACGACGTTTTATTCAAGCATTTTTTGTAATAATAAGTAAATTCAAGTGCAAACAGCAAAAGAAAGCATGTGAAATGAATCCAGGTTCAATGAATCCAGAATATTTACATATGAAGCATTTAAGCTCCATTTGGGGGGACTTATTTTCACCGGTCAAGCAGTTACGACCGCATGAATCGGACCTTAATTAAGGTTTGCCTCATGCGGTCGTAACCGCTTGACCGGTGAAAATAAGTCCCCCCAAACGGAGCCTTAATCTAACTAATAAAATATCATTAATTAGGGCTAAAGTGCAGCCCTAAAATCTGAGAAAATAAAAATCTTAAATCACAAAGAACTTAAATCACTAAAATCTGAAATCACAAAAATCTGTAATCATCAATTTTCAAGTGATCCAAAGTGCATATTAGGATTTAAATGTTACACCATGCCCTGATTAGGGATTTGCTTATAGTATAAAGATAAAAGTACACTGAATACAAAAACAGAAGAAAAAGTAGTTGTTGAATATTACAAATGTTACATTAATCCACTCAATATATGTAATTTGGCTCGATGCATGTAATTTTGTGAATATTTCTTTAAACACCACATTTCTAGTGTACACTCCTTCGTGCTCCTCCAATGTACCATTTTTAACCATTACTTTAGTGCTATTTGCAGAAACTCCTCTTGACAATGCCACATACAATTGTCCATGGCTAAATACATCATTTGGTAAATATACTCCAACATTTGAAATTGTTGGCCCTGTGATTTGTTGATGGTTAGAGCATAGCTCAATCGTATTGGGAATTGCTTTCGGGTGAGCTCGAAGGGCATCTTAACATCCTCTGCGCTCTTCAAGGGAATTCGTGGTAGAAATACTTTGTGTCTTTTAAACTCCCCACTCAATACTTCGGCTTCAATAACATTTCTTGAAAAGTTTACACATATAAGCCTTGTTCCGTTGCACAACCCAATTTTTGGATCAATATTTCTAAGAAGCATTATCGGTGAACCTTTCTTGAGATTGAGCTCGTGAGGTGGTAGATTCCCCGGATTTATTGAATTTAAGAATTCTGGCAAATATAAATTATGAGCGTCATCTACTACTGAGTCAAAAGAATAGTAAGTTTTGCATTCTCCCGGAAATATTTCAAGACATTTTTCATTTATTTTGTTGACATCTTCATTCAAAGTCGTTATTATGGCTCTGCTTTCCATGTAATTGACATCTGTTGGGGAACCAAGCTCAGGGAATATTGCATCGATCAATATATTTATTGAGCGTTCATCTACCCAAGGTATGACCATGGAGGTTGGAATCTGAATCATATCATTTAGAACGGCTGGCTCATCACCGTTACCCACGCGCAGTAAGAACTCTGAGAAATGTGGATCGTCGTGAGCTCTCATATTCATTGTTAAGCTAAGAATGCGAACATTCGTCCATAAATACGATTCAACAATGCTTGCGCTAATAATTTGAGATTTTGTTCCATTTACGACGACCGGTGTCAGCTGACGGAAATCACCACCAAAGATCATAACCTTACCGCCGAAGGGCTGATTGACGTCAAGGACATCCTTGAAAGATCGATCCATGGCTTCGAACGCCTTTTTATGAATCATTGGGGCCTCATCCCAAATAATTGCCCCGGCTTGTTGTATCAATTCACGCAAATCAAACTGCTTATTAAATCTGCAGGTCGACATTATTTCATATCTGATAGGTATTTTGAACTTCGAGTGTGCAGTCCTCCCACCCGGGAGTAGGTTTGCTGCGATCCCCGATGAAGCTGTGGCTAATATAATGAATCCTTCCTTTCTGAAAGTTGCCAGCAATGCTCGATAAAGGTAAGTTTTTCCCGTACCTCCTGGACCATCCAAGAAAAACATTGCATTTTGTCGTTTTCGTATAGATGCACTGATGATGTTGAATGCAGACAGCTGTTCTGGATTATATGAGTTTACTGAATTTAAGTCATCATCAGATATTAAGAACGAACGTTCATGTTCTATTAGGCTAGAGAAGAGGTGCAAACCCTCAAAACCTTCACTTATGGCCGGCAAACCAAAATCTTTTATTGTTTTCTTGTGTTGTTGTAGAATGTCATCTAAATCATGAAGTAACTTATCTTTTATATAAGTGTTATTTGAAGTGCTGCTTGAAGTGTAATCTTCCGTCATTCTGTCAAAATTCTCATCCCATAGATCTTGTACAGATGTCGGTTCACAATATAACAAAATTGTTGCAAAAAGCCTTCTCAACGAAATTGTCATTCTAAAACATCTTGCTTCAGCCAGGCAATCTCGGATGCTATTGTCCTCTTCAAGAAGTCCGTGTTGCTCTGCAGCCTGTTTAAAGGTTGTACATTGAACACCGCCGATAAACTTTAGATCCTCAAATGATTTTGGACCATTAACATGATTAAGTAGCAGTCGTAAGTAAAACCTTTCGCCTTCCATTGGGTTGACTGCATATATTCTACCAATAACCTTTTGATTTGATACTCTCGGTATCCACTTGCGCTCGGCAGATAAATATCTGTAATATTTTGGAAGATCTTTATATAAGTATTTCTCACGCTCTTGGTCGTCACTATACAAACGAAAAAATTCAGTTAGCATCGATTTGGAGTTTCTCTCATTTGCCAAGACACTTGAAATCGTGTCCCCACTACCGAAGTGAACCTGATGTTGATTTGGTAAATGAATTTGCAATCTTGAAACAGAAGGGTATATACTCGTCATCTCAAACTTAAATATTTTCCACAATACCTCTGGTGCACAAACCTAACGACCATCAACGTACTTGCTCACCTCATCATAATTGGGGGCAGGGCGAACTTCAAATGACACGCAATCATGTCCCTTGTAGACATACTTGTACAAATACTTAATACTCTTAATACTACTACATATCTCCACATTGATGTGGCAATCATACCTTAAGAGTAACCACGGGTTATATGGAACGACCCATCTATTATCCACCACAATGCCACGACCAACTGTAATAGTTCTACTATTATCATTCCGACGTCGATAAACAGGATATGAGTCATTCCCTTGAATAGTATACTCTGCAAAAGACTTAGGATACCCCTTACTGCACACAGAATTCTTCATGCATTGTGCATTCGGTTTAAAGTGACCGCATGGTCCATGTATCATATGTTTTAGAACATCATCATATAAAGGGCGATCCGCCTCTTGATTGGGTATCTCAGCGCTAACCAAAGAATCATACTCATCTGGAGTATTTAATTTATCTTCGGCATCAAAAATAACCAACATATGTACGTGTGGTAGACCTCTCTTTTGAAACTCAATAATGTGAACGTGCGCAACCACCTTTCCAAGGATACCTTTATTGAAGATCTCATTCTTTAAGTTTTCATATTTAGCTCGAAAGATTCTCGTAAGTAGATCTGGACGATCATGCGGAAGTTGTCCTGGATAAAGTTCTTTTTTGATTTCACTCCAATTAGGATTGCATGTCATTGTTAAAAATATATCTGGTTTGCCGTAGTGTTGCACGATTGACATTGCATATTGATACCTCTGATACATATCCCGAGGGCTGCCAATGAAGGAAGACGGAAGGACGGTTCGTCGCCCAATATTTCCTAAGCAAACAAAATTATGAAAGAATTAAGAAAGAATAAATGAAAGACGTTAATCAGCTACTGCATATATTAGAACTGTTTGAGAAGCACGAATAAGCAAGTAAATATACATGCATCATTTTCACCAGCATTTAAGCAATCTTGTAATCCTTGATAAAGCTCCGCACGAATTTTATTTTGATTTAGGCTAATCCATCTGAGTTTTTGAGTATCAATCTTGATGTAATTATCCACAACATATTGCTGAAGCAGTCGTCCTCCGCGAAGAAGTATTGATGAATTATTCGTGCGTATCTATATTAGGCCACAAAATATACGAAATTAGGAAATTAAAAATCTATTACATGAAGCTCTTAATCAACTATCGTGAAATTTATAACTTGGAGCAAGCATGCGTAATAGTCACAACAACTAACACGTAACGCCTGTTCCGTCTGTGAAGCTAAATCCCAACCAAAAGTACCGTGCGAGAGCAGGAGTGGGTACTGTAGTGGATCATAAAAACCTGCGTACTCCCTTACTGTAGTCAAATACCCGCTTGTAGAATGGACTTTGATGTCCCTATCGGTAGACTCAGCAAAATCTTCAGCTCCCACCAACACTGCAGCTACTTGAGATGCGGTAGGAAGGATATATTGTCGGTCGGTAGACGGTCGTTCACGAATAAGTAGTTGACACGATTGTAACTGCTGGTGTTGAGCAATTTGTCTAAATGTTATGACATATGGGTTGTGTGTATCAAGGATATCTTTAATCTCATTCAATATTTCCGTATCGATTCCATTATTTTCCGCCAAACGATGTGATGTCTCATGTTCGGTGTCATAGATGAACATTTGTAAAAATCGTGGTCTGTCCCCAGGAGTAGGAAGAAGAGATCCAATTTTGTGATATATAGCCCCATGTGCTCTGAAAGTGTACAAACCCTGGTTGAAAGCTGGAAGTGTTTCGTCAAGTGTAACGCCCATGGATGTGAAAGAGAATACATGATTGTATGCACGTATATTTTGCCTGAAATGACGCCCTCTTGCTGTCTGATCAGTGTAAAGAGCCAACAATTGTGGGGAGACAGGAATGGCAGGTAAAATTACTTTGCCAAGTTTACAGCATAAATTTTTGGTTTCTTTGTGGAATAATCGAGCTGCACAGTGAGGGCAAATCGTTGGTTGTGGTAGCTGGAAGACGCGGACGTTGTCGGAGGAACGATAATTTCTTGCAATATTACGACGTCCTGTCCGCGAAGTGGGCGCAGAACTGTCATCCTCAATTTCATTCGGTTGATTTGGAGGTTGTTGATGTGTTGGTTGGAGTTCCACGACCGATGGTAAAGTTCTCGTTGAGCGTGATTGTGCTCTCCTTGCATTCAGTGCACTCCGTTGTTCTGTAGTCAATGACCGTCTCCAATTACTAACACGTACTCGGGTCGACTCTCGAGTTTGCTCAGCGGTTGCCGCCGAAGTTGAAGGAGGCCCTCTTTTACGTTGAACTGGCCCACCCTGGTTTGGCAATGACGACGACGCCTCAGCATGATTTTGGCTGGCCATCTCCAAGTGTCTGCGATGCGATGTAATGAACTCATAAATTATCTATTTTCTTTCAGACTTGTGTTCTTTTTTTGTGTTTGATGAAGTACCATTTTGTTAAAAGCAAACTAATTTAATTCCATACAGGGTACACGGGGCAATGCCCCTACGGCCAAGCGCGACCGTACCAGGCCCGCGAGGGAAATTATTAATCGCTTAAGAATTAGTATTGATATTGAGATTATTTCTAAGAATCATTTACGGTGTGTGCAAAATGAGATCAGGCTGTTAACACATTACTAAGTTCATAGTATAAACTGAACTATCTCAAGCGGTGTGGGGTTTTTCCAAGATTGAGTTAGGCAAGATTTAAACTCCGACAATGCTTTCACTAAAAAACAGTTACTTAAAAAAGCAAGGAGAAGCATGTAATTTAGCATCTATGTTTTCAATCGGATTAACACCACATCACTGAAATCATTGAATAACCTCAACATTTGCAATTAGCACCATCAACAAATGATTAATACTATAGATAGAACAGATTTCAAAACAATTTCAAGGAATAGAGAGTTAAATCAAAATATCAAACGCAACTCTTATGTTACACTTTTTAATCTAAATCTTATTAACTTTTATTAAAAATATTTCATAAAGAAACTCATGAAGTGTTGTGCACTTAATATTGATCATGGGCCTTTCCACTTAGAAGCAAATTAATTTAATTTGATGAAGTACCATTTTGTTAAAAGCAAACTAATTTAATTCCATACAGGGTACACGGGGCAATGCGCCTACGGCCAAGCGCGACCGTACCAGGCCCGCGAGGGAAATTATTAATCGCTTAAGAATTAGTATTGATATTGAGATTATTTCTAAGAATCATTTACGGTGTGTGCAAAATGAGATCAGGCTGTTAACACATTACTAAGTTCATAGTATAAACTGAACTATCTCAAGCGGTGTGGGGTTTTTCCAAGATTGAGTTAGACAGGATTTAAACTCCGACACTGCTTTGACTAAAAAACAGTTACTTAAAAAAGAAAGGAGAAGCATGTAATTTAGCATCTATGTTTTCAATCGGATTAACACACATCACTGAAATCATTGAATAACCTCAACATTTGCAATTAGCACCATCAACAAATGATTAATACTATAGATAGAACAGATTTCAAAACAATTTCAAGGAACAGAGAGTTAAATCAAAATATCAAACGCAACTCTTATGTTACACTTTTTAATCTAAATCTTATTAACTTTTATTAAAAATATTTCATAGAGAAACTCATGAAGTGTTGTGCACTTAATATTGATCATGGGCCTTTCCACTTAGAAGCAAATTTTAACAATGTTTTTCATTCCATCATAATTTCATGATAACATGTAAATGAGTGTGTATCTTACTTTAAATTATCTTGCAGAGAAATATGCAAGTTAGAGATAAAATTTTGGTCCTGCTGGAATCTTGGCAAGTGGCTTTTGGTGGGGCTGAAGGAAAGTATCCACAATACTACTACACATATACTGAACTTAAGGTACACAATTGCATTCTTGTAGTGAGAATTTTTGACATTCTACATTTAGGCTTTGTTTGATTAGGCATTTTTACTCCATATTTGGTGGGACAAAAACGCCACCGTAGGAAACAAAATTTCGGTAACCTCTTATTTTCATCACCACCGCTGAAAAAAGACGTTTTGGGATTCATTTGAGACCGCAGGTCCCCCTCCATTTCCCCCCACTCCAATCCCATCGTTTTCATTCCCACCGCTAAAACAAATAGAGCCTTAATGCTTTTTCCCTTTGGCAAAGATAATTTCTTGAAGGAAACATAATCAAAATTTATATTTTCTCTAGTTTTATTGGTGATCATAAAACCATTTTAATTGTGGGTTTGTAGAGTTTAAAACTCGTGCTGATTTCTAACTATATACAACCAAAAGTGCTTCATTCAGAATATAGTCACGGGAAATCCAAAGTTACCGATAAGAGTTGATTTCCATGGCAAATCAATTTTTTGCACCACTAAAACTCCACTAAAACTCCTACACATACATGACTCATGTTCTAGGTGATTGTTAGAATAAATAAACAAAACAAAACATTAGAGATATCAAAATAACATATGAATGGATGTATAGGTTTTAAAAAAAAAAGTTTAAGCAGCATAAGAATTGAATCACAATTGTCAAATTCAGCAAATTTCAAATGAAATATGAAGAAGTAATTTCTTTACAGTAATAAGAAATGCAGGGATGAGAATCACATTCAGTGCATAGAGAATCACATTCAAAGCTAATAAACATTTAGTAAAGCAAAGTTTACAGTAACTTTGGATTTCCCGTGACTATATTCTAAAGCAAGCTAATAATCATGTCATCAAAGTAATCAAGGGTTTTACCTTAGATTTGGGTAAAACGGTGAGGATGAGGGATGCAGTGAAAAAACGGTGAGGAACGACTCCAACACATGTTCTAGGTGATTGTTCCATGGCAAATCAATTTTTTGCACCACTAAAACTCCACTAAAACTCCTACACATACATGACTCATGTTCTAGGTGATTCTTAGAATAAATAAACAAAACAAAACATTAGAGATATCAAAATAACATATGAATGGATGTATAGGTTTTAAAAAAAAAAGTTTAAGCAGCATAAGAATTGAATCACAATTGTCAAATTCAGCAAATTTCAAATGAAATATGAAGAAGTAATTTCTTTACAGTAATAAGAAATGCAGGGATGAGAATCACATTCAGTGCATAGAGAATCACATTCAAAGCTAATAAACATTTAGTAAAGCAAAGTTTACAGTAACTCTGGATTTCCCGTGACTATATTCTAAAGCAAGCTAATAATCATGTCATCACGGTAATCAAGGGTTTTACCTTAGATTTGGGTAAAATGGTGAGGATGAGGGATGCAGCGAAAAAACGGTGAGGAACGACTCCAACAGCCTTAGTACCTGCAAGGAGAAAAACTGTAAGGATAGATCGTGCGGTGGAAATGAGGACCGATGAGAAAGTGTAAAGCTTCTGGCTGGCCGACGGCGAATAAGCGAAGTGGGGCTCGAGCGGAGGAAGAGCGGATCGAGCGGATCAGATCGAGCGGAATAGCAAGGGCGGAGGCGGAGGAATAGGAAGAGCTCTTACCGTAGGTTGGCGTTGGGACGGCGTGGATGAGGGATGCAGCGAAGTATCTCCACCTTTGGCTCTTCTTGCGGGAGCTCGACAGTTTCGCGATGGATTGGGAGCGGGCGGAAATGAGGACCGATGAGAAACTGTAAAGCTAAAAGCCCTTACGAAATGGCTGGATCCGTGGCTATCGACTGTAGGAAGCCGTGGTCGGTGATTAGGATAGATCGTGCGGTGGAAATTCATGATCCGTGGCCTCCGATTTTAAAGGATCTATGGCCGTTGATTGTTATACATCAAGCGGTGCAAAAAACAGATTTCAGGAGAGGTGGGAAGCAGCAAAAAGGGGGGCATTTTTGGGTAATTAAAACATGTGTTAAGGGTATTTTGGGCAACCGCAATGTTACACCATGGTTCTTTATGCCTTTGCTTATAGTATAAAGATATATATATATATATATGAGGAAAAATATTGAAGGGGTCCCGTATACCTCGGCTGCCGAGCGAGAGGAGACAAGTTGTTGGGAAGACTCCAAGTAGGCCTTCAGGGTGACCACTTCGGTTGCGGCGGCATCCCTCGCCTTGAGCTTGTTGGCAAGGTTGCACTCGATGGTCAGGGTGCGGCGCCCAGCCATGTGCTAGAGCTGGACAGCACAAAGCTGGGCCTGGGCAGTGTCGAGGACGAGGTCCGGGGTTATTGTCGGGTAGAACGTGACGACATACTCTCGACCATAGAGGACATAGCCCAGCACGAAGGCATCGCCGGAGCTTGAGTACTGCTCCCTCTAGGAGGACAGAAGTGTGGAACCTGCGATGAGGTTGGTGGTATGGTCTTACTGGATCAAGGGCTGGCCCTCCGCATCCGTGTACTTCTTGCCGAAGCCAAAATTCTGGTTCCCTTTCAGCACCGGCTTGAGAGAGGTAGCTGCATGGGTCTCTGCAGCTGGCCTGCCGGTACCCATCTCACCTGCAATTGAAGTGGTCTCGACGGGGATCTCGGTGGATGCTGACGCAATGGATTTGCCAATGTCTGCTGCTTAAAGTTTTGATGTTTTTGAGTGGTGCGGGAGTGAGGGAGCTCTGCTTCTGCTTCTGAACACTTTGTGTGGAAGAGGTTCTCGAATACTCCAAGCAGGTGGTGGTAGCAGACTTGGAGAGAGACAAGGTGTTAGCGAGTGCCCTGGTCTCGTTAAAAGGTTGGTGGAGGGGGATTTTTCGTTCACCTGCGAAACCCATTGCTAAATTACCCTGCTCCTCAAAACAAAAGATTGCGAGAATAAAATGAAATATTACCTTCGCTGGGAGGAACTGGCAGGAGGGAATCCAAGTCTCGCTGCAGGAAGGGGATGTCGAAAACCTTGGTCCTGAAGAATTCAACGAGAGCGCCCTCGCCCCCCCCCCCAGGGCGGGAGGCTTGTTAGTGGCGTCGTCATATAGAACTGGCGCAAGTGGAATGTTTCCAAAATCACCGGGTACAAAGATGAATCTCTGTCCCCAGTGATTGTTCTTGTTGGCGAGACCGCTTGTGTTCACCAATTGCCCCGAGAAGAAGACCACCTCGCCTTTCGCACGGAAGTTGAACAGCTTCCGGAAGATGGGCAGGCTAAATTCAATCCATTCCGCCCGCATGTAGCAGATAAATGACACCAAAATCGCGATGGAGATTGGGTTGAGCTGGGTCGGCACCACCCCATAATACTGAAGGGCCTGGCGCACTTCAGGCCAGATGGTGAGGCAGAAGCCCAGCTTGTAGTGCTCTAGGGGAATGGCGAGCTCCCCGGCCGACGCAAGGTTAACTCTATCGTTGTTCCTAGGGTTCCGCGCAGTGAACCCGATGGGGATGAAGTTGGCGACTATCATGTTGAACTCCTCTAGGGTCAACCGGCAAGGAGGTAAATTGTGTTCAAGGAATGATTGCACTCACTTGGAACAGCCATCGCCCTCGCCAGGCATTTTGAAGAGAAGGCGATAAGTGATCGGAAAGGCGAGAGCCTTTGCGCTTCTGAGATTGACGAGAGCACTCGGGAGGGGGTCCAAGGCTTGGAATGAAAGAAATAAATGTAGATAAGTAAATGTAGTAGGTGGATTGGCCTATATATAGAAGATACGGTAATTACGGGTTTTTTCCTAAAATACGGCGGGGCGATGGTCAACAAGTCAGCAAATCTTGATGTTTTGACGCCTCGATTTCCGTCGTGACTCATGGGCTCTCCTTGGACCTGCAGGAAGCAGGAACATCCAGGGAGGGCTAGGGAAAAGGCAAACAGTTACAGTGTGCAAGAAGTGTTGAGCAAAGCATATGGGTCAGGCATTCGCAAATCATCAAAGAGAAAGCATAAAACATAGACGGAAAGACACAAATATAAAGGGGCTCTCGCGGGGGGATAGTCACGAAACATCAATGATAAAAAAATAATAATAATTGTTTGTTGCCATAAGGTGCAAGTGGTACAAAGCGGGAAGGGTAGGCTGAGGAGGTGGGTAAAGAAGAATCTAGCCCCACGGGGCTCAGTACGGCTCCAATTGCCAATGACCCAGTCCTCGCCAGCCAGACCTCAGAGGCATTTGCGGATTGAAGAAGGCCGTTAGGGCAGTCATCCCCTAGTTGGCCAGGCGGAGCTGATCTCGAACCCGCGCGACGTATCTTCCTGGGGAGGTTTCGGCGGAAAGCATGTCCTGGGATTCCGCCCCTCCAATGAGTTAGGCGCAGTCCCGCTCGACGATCGCCAGCCGCAGCTCCATCATCTCATGGATTTTCTTCACCGCTATTGAGTAGGCTCTTTGCCGATGCGCGAGATTCGACAGGAGTGTCGCAATCCTCTACCTTCGGGCCTTGCCGCTCCCAGAGGCCTCGAGAAAGTCCTCCATCTACCCAGAGGAGGGGAGGGGTGAGTCTTCCCCATCGTCTTATTCTTCATCATCTTCATCTCCTTCCCCTTCCACCTCCTGATCCTTCGGACCTGGAGGCCGGATTTTAGTTAGAATGGGAGGGGAGCGAAAGTAAAGCTGGGAGGTTCTCGCATACCTGAAGAGTGATGGATACCCTCCCCCGATGGCTGGCGAGAATGATCAGGCTGGCTCTCTGAACTTTTTCCAAAGAGCAGATGGAGCGTCTTGCCCCGGCCCAGACAAAATGTCCTGCGCTCCAGGGTCTCGGTCTCGCCCACTGGGGGAATAGAGACGCCCTCTCTAATTAAGGGTTGGGATCCCGACGCAGGTGCAGAAGGCTCCGAGATGACCCCTCCGGCGGGGAGTGTGGGATCGGGTGCTAGATTAGTAAGACCTTTGTGAGGGGAAATCCTGTGCCCCTGACCAACGGGGTTCAGGCTCATACGAATAGGTGTTGTGAGAGTTCAGGTCAGCAAAAAGTGGAAGCAGATCATTTAAAGAGGAATCCACATCAGCGAAAGTGATAAATACCTGGAGAGCATGGGGGATTGGCCAGGGTAGTTGCTGGGGCATCCCCCGAGACTGGCGATGCTTCCCTCAAGGCTGATGTCGGATCCTCATTCAGAAGATGGGTCACCTCTGTATCGACAAGTAGAAAGTCAGTGACATATTTTGGCACCGTCCCATGCATGAAGAGTGGTACATTAGTACGCAACCACGTTCTAGCTCTTTAACAGTTCATGCCAACGGGTAAGGCGAGAAAAGTACCTCCGACAGATAAGAATCGATCTCATGATGATTAGGAGTTGGGGTAGGTGAGGCTCGGTTGTCTTTTGAAAGGTCTCACCTTACTGACTTGGCCTTCTTCTTCTTCTTTGGGCAGGAGCACTCGCTGACTGGCTTCTCTCTCATTGGCTTCTCGCCAGCTGGCCTCTTGCCTAATAGCCAAGGGGCAACTTTGGTGCAGTTTGCGCATGCCCGCGCCTAGGCCGTAGCAAGGCGGGCATAAAGTTCTTCTGAGAGCTATCTTTCAACATTTTTGGTACGCATTTTCATGGCCTTGCAGAGCCTCAAGCAGAGAGTAATGACTACAGGGATGGCCTGAGAGGCAAACTCAGTGGGGTATTTATATGGTAAAGGTGGCATCAGCAGAAAGATTCCCTGCCAGGTCAGAAAGTAACCACCAAATATTAGGGTTGGACGTATCTTTCCGAGCGCAAGGCTATCTCGCAAAGAGAGTGGATTGTGTACAACCCCATATTCGCTGGGTGGTACCAAGACCCCCCAATGATCCGGATCTGGTTAACTTTGGGCTCCAAATTGGACCAGAAAAGAAAGTGGGCAGGAATGCTCACGCTGTAAGAGGGTGGGAAGGCCCTCGACTAGGGGTCGATTAGCGCCATTTCGTCGAAGATTATTCGTCGAACGTTATTCGTCAAAGTGAGCCTTCGACTTAAGTTATTTTCGTCGAGCGGGTTTAGGTTTAGGACATAGCTGAACCTGGGTAGGCGAAAGGGCTCGCGGCTTGGGCTGGAGGAAGCCCTTGGCATTGAGTGATGCATCTCCACTCAACACTCCCTCCAACCCTTGGCGTTGAGTAATGCTTCTCCACTCAACGCTCCCGCTAGCCTTTGGCATTGAGTGATGCTTCTCCACTCAAAGATCTCGGAAGCCTTTGGCATTGAGTGATGCTTCTCCACTCAACTCTCCTGAAAACCTTTGGCGTTAAGTGATGCTTCTCCACTCAATGCTCTCGCTAGCCTTTGGAGTTGAGTGATGCTTCTCCACTCAACGCTCCCGCCAGCCTTTGGCATTGAATGATGCTTATCCAATCAATTCTCCCGGAAGCCCTTGTTGTTGAGTGGTGCTTCTCCACTCAACTCTCCCAGGATCCTTTGATGTTGAGTGATGCTTCTCCACTCAACGCTCCCGAAAGCCCTTGGATTTGAATGATGCTTCTCCACTCAATGCTCCCAAAAGCCATTGGCATTGAGTGATGCTTCTCCACTCAACGCTCCCGCCAGCCCATGGCATTGAGTGATGCTTCTCAACTCAAAGCTGCCGGGAGCCCTTGGCATTGAGTGATGCTTCTCCACTCAACGCTCCCAGTAGCCTTTGGCGCTGAGTGATGCTTCTCCACTTAACGCTCCCGGAAGCCTTTGGCATTGAGTGATGCTTCTCCACTCAACGCTCTTGGAAGCCTTTAGTGTTGAGTGATGCTTCTCCACTCAATGCTCCCAGGAGCCTTTGTCATTGAGTGATTATTCTCCACTCAACTCACCCGGGATTCTTTGGCATTGAGTGATGTTTCTCCACTCAACGCTCCCGGGTGCCCTTGGCGTTGAGTGAAGCTTCTCCACTAAATGCTCCTGTTCAACCTAGACCTGAAATTACCTAAATACCACTGGGTATGCATTTAGCTCCTCAGAACAGCAAAGTTTGGCTATTGACAGACCAGTATAGGGGCATTTTAGTAATTTTAGGGCAGCAGAATTACGTTTTTTGCAGACTAGATATTGAAAATATATAAAAAGACCCACAAGATACCTCAGAAGGCAGATTTTTCTCAGACTCTCATTTTTACTTCTAGAGCTTTATGAGGTACTCCTAGCCCAACAATTGGCTTTGGAGGGGAAGCGCTCAGAGAACTTCCGTGTTAGAGGAGTGACCTCCCAGCTGAGGCTTTCGGTGAGTTCTTTGTCCTTATAAAAAGTCTTAGTTTGAGGTTTTGGAGAAATAGGTGTCAGATACAACCCAAGGTCCGAACTCTCATTGAGGCCAGTTTTTGGCTAACTCTCGTTGAGGCCTGTTTTTGGCTTCAACACTTAGTATATCCTACACCACTTCTAAATGGTGCAAAAAATGTATCAGTAATAGGTAGTACTGACTTAAGTCTTGAGAACTATTTCAGGAGCTGTCTTTCCTGAAGAAGTTTTGCTTCCAGATCCTTGACAGTCTTGGCATGTTCTGCAATAGTCTAAGTCTGGCTATCTATTTTATTGGTTAAATCTATGAGCTTCTATTTTTGAAGGTCCAACTTAATGTTGGCCCTCTCTAACTGTAAAGGTAGTGCCCTCAAAGATTCTAGTTCTTTGCCTTGTTCCTTTACTAGCTCTTTGCTTGTAATCAAAGCCTTCAACAACTTCCCATATCTGCTGATGAGTGTGTTGAAATCTACTTCAAAATCTGAACCATGTTCACTATTATTAAAAGATTGTGAACATAAGTCATTCCCTGATGTTGATCTACAGCCTGAGGCAAAATTAGTAGTGAGATGTTTTACCTTGGCAGGATTTGAACAATCCTGATCTTCCTCTTCTACTAGGGTCATCAGTCCTTGCTCAGTACAGTCTTCATTATCACTGGATGACAGTGTTGTTCTTCTTCTGTAGTTGGCATCCTCAATGGCCATTAAACCCAAAAGTTTCTCCTCCTCTTCTAGTTCAGATGAACCTGTCTCACTATCTGAAAGAGTGGAATGCTTCTTGGGCAAGAGGCTTTTGTCAAACTTCTTTTGCTATCCAGTCTTCCAATTTGTAGAATTTTTCTCCTTCCTTTTTACTGGGCAGTCAGCAATGACATGCCCTTGCCTGTTACAACAATAGCAGGCAAGATTAGTTTTAATGTGTTTACTCTGAGAAGAACCATACTTGTCCCCAGATTTCTTTTTCATGGGTTTCTCTGAGTGATCTGTCTTCTTATGTGAAGAGTCTCAAGCTGGACCCTTCCATTTGCCCTGCCTTCTTCTCATTAACATATTTTTGAATTGTTTTGAAAAGAGTGACAGTTCTTCTTCAATCATATTCCATCTTGATGAGGAATATTCTCTGCATTCTAAGACTGCATCCTGCCTCTATGAGGGAACAAATTTCTCCCTGACTTTCCTGGATGTCTCTGCCTTTAGGGACAAAGACTTTTCTCTATTAAGTGCCCTTGCTGTGTCTTCTTCAGACTTCCTGAGGTTCAGCTGTAGCTCATGAGAAAGCAGCTTGCCAAATAGAGCATGGGGGCCTATATTGGCTATGTTGCACATTTCTCTAATAACATAAATCTTAATGTCTCATTCCTTATTCAGGGACCTCAAGAACTTATCATTGTGTTCATAATTGGTGAAACTCCTGCCATAAGTTCTTTGGTTGTTCAGTATTATGAAGAATTTCTCAAAACTCCCAACCACTATGTCTTTCTTGTCTTGCTTGAAGGCTTCATATTACTGGTTAAATAGAGATTTTTTGCCATCTCTAATCTCATCAGTGCCTTCCATATATACAATCAATGATTCCCGCATTTCTTCGGATGTTTTGCAATGAATCAAGTTTTGGAATGTGGATTCATTTATAGCACTAACAATTATATTCTGAGCCCTCTTGCATATATAGGCCAGATTTATCTCATCCTTGTCCATCTCCATGAAGGTTTTAAGTGTCTTTATGTTGCCATCAAGAGCTGACACTTTTATGGGTATGATTGGTCCCTCCTGTTAAAACTGAAAACTCGGTCTCTTGTGGAGTTCACCCTTGGGGAAGGGGTGATCGCGCACCTACTTCTCATGCAAGCCAAATAAAAAAAAAGAAAGGGGAATTGACCCAATGGCTCGGTGTGGAGGTCCCACCACACACCCAGAAGTTCTTAGAGCGCTTTCCCTCCTTATCCAAAGGCCGAACCAAGGCTACGTCAGAAAGCACAAGAAGATCTGAACACTAATAAGCATGCCTTCTGAGGTGCCCCTTGGGTCCTATTTATACTTTTCTGAAAATGACCTGCAAACAGCCAACCTCCGTTGTTTTGAACAGCTATATGCAGCCCAACTAGGTCTGCTAACAGCGTAACTCTATTGTTCTAACAGGCTTTAGGCAGACCAGCAAGGGAAAAATGGTAAAATAAACGTCATAGGTTGCTGGGCGAGTGGCCCCCTAAGGCCTTTGCTCGCTTGGGGAGGCGAGTGCTCGATGATGCTGGCACTTGCTGCCTCTTCCTGGACTTTGGCGAGTACGGGCCTGGCTGGCCATACTCACCTACCTCTTGCCAGCCTTTACTAGGCGAGTGCGAGCCCTTCGACTCTGCTCTCCCCTGATAATCCCACCTCGCTTGGGCGAGCCGGGGGCTGCCGAGCTCTGGCCCCTTGAGTGCTCGCTCGGGACTTAGGTCGTTCAATCCGACTTGTCAACTCTTGAGAAATTGAGCCCGACGAACAATGTGCTCTGTTCAACGAACGCCGAGCTCCATTCAACAAATTGAGTGGATTGGGCGGGCTTCTCTCAACGTCGAGGCAGAACGACATTGATTGTGTGGACTTCACTCAGCGCTAAGATAGAATGGCGTTGAATGTCTGGACTTCACTAAACGCTAAGGCAGAAAGCATTGAGTGTGTGGACTTCACTCAACGCTAAGGCAGAATGGCGTTGAGTGTCTGGACTTCACTCAACGCTAAGGCAGAATGGCGTTAAGCGTTTAGACTTCACTCAACGCTAATGCAGAATGACGTTATCTGGCCTGGCGAGTTCTCGATTGAGCTGGCACTCGCCGCCTCTAAATACCACCCGGCGAGTGCTGTCCCGACTGGCCCTACTCGCCTGCCACTTGTCGGGCTCGCCTGGGCAAGCTGGGGGCTGCCGAGCTCTGGCCCCCTTGGTGCTCGCCCGAGACTTTGGAATAGGGGAGCCGGCCGGTTTGGCTCCTGGTGACCCCACTCGCCGGATACGGGGTTGTACACAATCCCCGCTTTGTTTGAGCTTGGCAAAGCTCGAAAAGAATCGTCCAACCCCAACAGTTTGGCGAGTGCGACAAGGGCTAGAGAGACTCTTCGGGTGGGGTCCACTTGTGGCTATATATATATGTCTGCGTACCTCGATGAATTTTTCCTTTCCCTTCTCTCTAATCCTTCCAAGATGCCTATCCCCAAAGAGATCCAATAGAGGCTTGCACGAGTTCGCGATTCTTCCTATGCACACACCTCCAACCTGACTGCAGTTCCCCTCAGCATACTACAGAGCAGTTTGGCTGAGCCCAATCCTATTAAGAGGGCAAAACAATTCTCCCAAGAGGCCGAGCCTATCATTTGTCACCTGAAAACCACCCTGGAGCACAGGGCCGTCTCCTCTACTATTCCCGCCCTAGAGAAAAAGAAGAACATCATCGACCGTTGCGTCGACCCGGACAGCCAACGGGATGATGGCGAGGCCTCTGCACCGCAAGCAAAGACCCCCCTCAACGACTTGCGGCTTAAAACTCTAGAGAATCCCCCGCGAGACCCGTCACCACAGAAACTTCATGTCGGTGCTACAGAAGGAGGCGTTAAAGCCATAAACGTGTCGGGCTTCAACCTCCTCTCACCAAAAACACACCGTCCGGGCCGCGGCAATAATCTGATCCTGCGCCCACCTCGCACTTTCTTGGGGGCTCCGAGCTCGTCAGGTAATCTGACCTTCGGCGGCGCTTATTTCGTGATTTTCCCGGGTACTTGCATTTCATACTAATGTTCAACAGTCTTTCCAGCTCTTCCCAGCCAGTCTGAGGGGACGAATCTTTGGGGCCAACCTGCTACTCGCCCCTCCCTTCTCCAAGCTCGCTAGACTCCTTTTGGGGTTCTGAAGTGGAGAATGGCGAGCTGACGAGGAGGGGGATTGATGGTTAAAACTCACGGCGCCCCACGAGTTTTATTTAGTAAAGCGGTTTATATTTTTTATTTTGGAAGGATGGGGCACGCAGATTTATTAATTATAAAAAAGTTGAAACTGAGTTTTAATGAAAGGAGGCAAGTACACCTATTGCATGTAGTACAGGATATTCCGGTGTGGAATATCGAGGTGGTATTGTTCACGGGGTCGGGTTGATTATTTCTACTCTTCCCTGGAGTGGACTATTAATTTATCGATTATTTTATTTTGTCGTAATATTATTTATATATAAAAAAAACCAAAAATAAAGTCATTAAAATCGATCCAATGAAGAGCTTAACGCAACCACATCGAATAAAATTTGAACCAAAATAAACTTTTAATAAAAAGAGATCCGAATTTTCAAATTAATTAAGGCGGAGACTTGGCCGTGGAGGTTCCACTAAAATGAGCTCACCTATCTCTAGGACTATCGTTCACCTGAACATTAAGACTATTCGACCGGGCTCTCGTCCGACGAAGGATTCCTATTAATGCCCCTATTATGCTAAGAACCCCGCTATTGGGTGGGGAACCCAATTCGGTAGAGTTTGCGCGCCTCCTCTCTCGAGAGTTAGTGCGGAAATCCCTTTACCTGGGGGTGATCGGACCATATGCACGACCTCTCATCTAGCTAGCGTATGCACTACGAAAATAGAGCCCACACGTCGATATGTGGTTCTACGCGTCGTTGACCCCGGGCA
This sequence comes from Platanthera guangdongensis, assembly GCA_039583875.1. Classification (NCBI taxonomy): domain Eukaryota; kingdom Viridiplantae; phylum Streptophyta; class Magnoliopsida; order Asparagales; family Orchidaceae; genus Platanthera; species Platanthera guangdongensis. The sequence continues at coordinate 135,525,865 of CM077158.1, forward strand.
AACCTTAAATAATTTAAATAATTAGAAAAACACGACCTTTAATTATTTAAAGCTATTTTATCTATCCCAATCTTCTTCGATACTGAGGGCTAAGAGCGATTAGCCACTCATCGGAATGGGGACGGCCTCTCGGCTAGCTAGCTTATAAATAAACTCGCAACTAAATTTTTGGAGAGCGAAAAGAGTTTAAGAATGAGACATTCGAATTATTGGTTACATAATAAAATAATTTTTTGTGTGGTTTTTTTTTAGTTTTATCGATCTTTTTTTGTTTTTTTATATTTTTGATTTTTATCTTTTTTGAATTTTTAAAGTTATTTTCTTTTTTTTGGATTTTTAGAGTTATTCTCTCTCTTTTTTTGGATTTTTTGATTTTCTAAGTTTTTTGAGTTTTTAGTTTTGTTTTTTTGATAAGTTATTCACAAGAAAGGGGAAACAAAGATGTATTATTTATAAAGAAGATGTGGGGAAAAGATAGATTATTTGTACAAAAATAGATTTACAAAGTTGAAGGGAGGGGGAAGAGAAAGATATTTTACAAAAATATTTACAAAGTAAAAAAAAAAATTTTGAACTTTTTGTTTTATAAGTTTTTTTGTGATTTTTTGTGTTTTATGAATTTTTGAGTTTTTATTTTATAATTTTTTTGAAATTTTTGTTTTATAATTTTTTTGAGTTTTTATTTTTTTGATTATAAAAACAAGGAAAAAAATTTTTTTGAGGTATAAATTTTTATGCATTTTTTTGTATTTTTGCTAAGTGCAGAATATAAAAGGTGCAGAATAAGAAAACACCCACATACTTAAATCTAACATTGACCCCAATGTTGCAATCTAAGCATGCAGATCGATAATAGATAAAATACAATATGTACAAAAAGAAAAAGGGAGGGCAGAAGCTTCCCTTAGACGTGTTCGGGGAGGCTCGGATTGAAACCCTGCATTATTAATAACAAAAAAGGCAGAAAGATAACAAAAAACGAAAAAGATAAACTTAGCCAAAAGTTTACGGGTGGTAGGGGGCTAGTATGTATGACTCGTATGCTAATGTCTTAGCTATATGAGCGCCACAGATATGCGATCCCCTATCGCGCAGAATAGCGTGAAGCGCGCCAAAGCGAGAAAATAGATACATAATTGTAATAATAGAAAAATTTTATTTATTTCCAGTGTTTAGTATTTTTGAAAAGAAATAAAATATATACGAAACTTTTTTTTGTTTTTTTAGGAGGGGAGTTTGTTTTGCTATAGATATATACATTATAAATGACAAAATATTATATATTTTTTGTATTTTTAAATAGGGTTTTTTTGTAGTTAGTTTTTTGTTTTTTTAGTAGTTTTTTTGCAGTTGTTATTTTTTAGTGTTTTTAGTTTTTAGAGTTTTTGTGTGTTTTTTAAGTTTTTAGATTTTCGAGTTCTTAGATTTTTTTATTTTAGATTCTAGTTTTTAGATCTTTTTTTCTTTCTTTTTTAAAGTTTTATTGGTAATTGTTTAGATTTTATTATTTTTTAATTTTTTTTGTTTTTAGATTTTTTTTGGTTTTATAGTTTTTTCAAGTTTTTAGTTTTATAGTTTTTAAAATTTTTTTTGGAAACAATGCTATTTCATTTTTTTTGTTTTTTATAGATAAATATATATATGAAATACTAAGTTTTTTTGTTGGCCATTTATATATATATATATATATATAATAGGTAAAAATTAATAGATGTACAGAGTTCGAAATAACGACATGACTAATCCGCGGCAACGGCGGCAAAAACTTGATGGTTAAAACTCGCGGCGCCCCGCTGGTTTTATTTACTAAATCGGTTTATATATTTTATTTTGGAAGGACAGGGCACGCGGATTTATTAATTATAAAAAAGTTGAAACTGAGTTTTAACGAAAGGAGGTAAGTCCACCGATCGCGTGTAGTACATGATATTCCGATGTGGAATATCGAGGTCGTATTATTCACGGGATTGGGTTGATTATTTCTACTCTACCCTGGAGGGGACTACTATTTTACTGATAATTTAATCTTGTCGTGATATTATTTATATATATATAATAGAAAATAAAAGCATTAAAAATGGATCCGATGAAGAGTTTAGTGCAACCACATCAAATAAAATTTGAACTAAAATAAATTTTAACAAAAAGAGATCTGAAGTTTCGAATTAATTAAGGCGGAGACTTGGTCGTGGAGGTTCCACTAAAATGAGCTCACGTATCTCTAGGACCATCGCTCACCTGAACATTAAGACTATTCGACCATGCTCTCGTCCTACGAATGATTCCTCTTAATGCCCGCATTACGCTAAGAACCCCATTATTGGTTGGGGAACCCAATCTGGTAGAGTTAGCGCGCCTCCTCTCTCGAGGGTTATTACGAAACTCCCTTTACCCAGGTGTGATCGATCCATATGCACGGCCTCTCGGCAAGCTAGCGTATGCACTACGGAAATAGAGCCCATACATCGATATGTGGTTCAACGCGTCGTAGACCCCGAGCAAATTTTAATTAATTTAATTAATTAGAAAAACATGACTTTTAATTATTTAATGCTATTTTATCTATCCCAATGATCTTCGATACTGAGGGCTAAGAGCGGTTAGCCACTCATCGCAATTGGGACAGCTTGCGAGAAAAAGCGATAAAATGAAAGCGGTAAAATGAAAGCGGTAAAATGAAAGCAGGAAATAAAGCAATAAAGAAAGCAGTAAAGAAAGCAGTAAATTGTGAGCCCTACTCAAACGAGTAGGGGGAAATGAAAGCAGTAAAAGACAAGTCCTACTCAAATGAGTAGGACTGAAAATGAAAGTGAGTGCTACTCAAACGAGTAGAAGAAAATAAATACGCACACGCACGCACTCTACAGAAATGAAAACGCACACACTCTACAGAAATGAAATCACACGCACACACTCGACATAAAGTAAAACACACACACGCACTCTACTTGAAATGAAAACACACTCACACAATAGAAATAAAAACTCACACACTCAACAGAAATAAAAACTCGCACACTCAACAAAAATAAAATCTAACTCATATACTCACGCACTATACAAGAAAGAAAATGCACACACTCTATATAAATGAAATCACATGCACACACTCAACATAAAGTAAAACACACACACGCATTCTACTTGAAATGAAATACTCACACACTCTACATGAATAAAAACACACACCCACACAACATAAAATTAAACGCACACACACACTCTACTTGAAATAAAAACGCACACACTCACTCTACAAAAATATAACCATACACAAGCAATCTATAGGAATGAAAGAAAGCGATAAAAATTAATACACACACGCACACATACGAAAAAGACGAAAAACAAAGTTACTAAAAAATTAAAACAACTATATTTCTACCGTTAGAATATGGTAGAAATGCATAAAAAGCAGAAATTAAAATTAACGGAGCAAAAAGTTTTGCAAATAAATGTAAAATGAAAGTGCTTGAAAAATTAAAACAAATACATTTCTACCGCTAGAATACGTAGAAATGCATAAAAAGAAGACAGAAAAATTAAAGGAGAAAAAGCTTTTGAAAATAAAGCCAAATAAAGGTGTTTGAAAATTTAAAACGACTATATATCCAATCTTATAACTCCGTAAAAGTGCTAACAAGTGAAAATAAAGTAAAAAGAACGAAAAGTTTTACGACCTAAACAAGAAAATCGAAGTTAGTGAAAAATGAAAATCACTTTGTAAATATTTTTACGGATCTATAGGAATGAATAAAAAGCTATAAAAATACTAAATCTAAACAAATTTAAGTAAAACTAACAAAAACATAAAAATATAAAGTTATACTCATACACACACACCCATAAAAAGAGAAAAGCAAAAGTTAAAACAAGAAAAAAAATAAGATTGCTTAAGGTGGGCACATAGATGAAGTCCAAAACCATGTAATGGGGAAAAACTACATTTGTATTAAGACTAAAAGATGATTACAAAGTTAAAACTAAAACAAAAGAGAGAGAGAGAGGGAGAAAATCCCATTACATAGCTTGTAAATCCATCTAGGCAGCACTTCCCTAAGGCAAAATGGTCCAAAGAAAAGAACAATAGGTTATCCTTTCTACCTTTAGTTCACCTTTCGAGGTTATCCTTTCTACCTATTGTGTGTTTCTACCTATTGTGTGTTTCTTCGATTGGTTTTGTGTTTGTCTTTATTGAATTATTTTTTGAAAAAGGTTTGGCGAACCTTCGTTTTCTTTTTTTGGGAGAGATCTACCTTTTACAAATCATATTTATTTGGTAGATCTCTTTTGGTACAACACCGCTCGTTCGGACCGGGTGGGACTTTTTAGACGGAAGGAATATTGGTCTATAGCCTTTGTTTGATCCTAAGCGGTTTGGCTACTAGTACGTTAACATATAATTGATAAAATTAATTCATGTGGTGCTGCGTAGAACGATTGTGCGAGTATAGGATTGGATCAAGGAGAGGCAAACGTGATCGCCCGTAGATTTATTTGGTGTCAACGTGCAAGCCTGCATCAATTTGGTATCAGATCTAGGTTGTCCTAATTTCTTAATTAGTACCATTCTAGAAAAAAATTACTTAGAACGCCGACACACACTTGCACGTTTCATTGCGTAACATAAAAATCAATTTTTAAATTTTTGGTCTGTAAATAGCGGCCTAAACTTTTCAGTTTTTTCTCAAAATTCCAAAAATAAAATTCTGGAATTTTCCCATCATTTTATTAGTAAGAAATCAAAAAAATAATTTATTTTTATTAACGTATTATTTTTATTAAATCATTAAAAAATTTAATATTGGCCTGCCAATAGGGGCCTATATTTTTATTTTTCTGCAAAAAAAAAAAATTATTTAATAATTTTCATATTATTTCCTGCAAGCAAATCAAAAAAAATCTTTTATCTCCATAGTTATTAAGTGGGAACAATTCCATCTCTGAAAATTAAATAGGGCCAGGTTCATTTCTCATTGCATGTGCACCAGTTCCGGTTGAGTTTTCTCTCTGGTTCTCACTAAAATTTATGTAGGGGAGACGTTGATACGTGCTCGACTACGCTAACGGAAACTATCGCCACAGAACATAAAATCAAGATGGGAGGGCTCCGACCAAAAGCGAGCGAAAAGGGGTCGGGTTGGCTCCCAAATCCGAATGAGAAAAATGTCGGACTCGATACAACGTCCTTAAGACCTACCTCTCCAACAAGCACACAACTCACCGTAAGCCGGACTCGATACAACGTCCTTAAGACCTACCTCTCCAACAAGCACACAACTCACCGCACCTACACAAGCACCTATTTTATCAACTTGAGCCGTTTCAAACGCAGCAATAATTTATTTCGGAGCAGCGGAAAACCTCAAATAGCGCTCGAGTTCCAGTTGAGATTAATTCCCTTGTTAACACAAAGTGTACCGATCTTGGAGTGCAAATCAAAGCTAGGCCAAGTCTCGCTCCCGCAACGGATCTTCCCGATCCGGAATACAAGAGATTCAATTGAAATGAAGTCGAATCAGATTTTTCAAGCGATGTATTTAAAAAACCACGGAAAAGACGGTTCGCAAAACCTCCACAAACTCAAAGCAAGAATCACTAAGAGAGGAAGAGATTACCCAACCAAGAACATCAATCACACAAGATAAGGTGGGAGATTCACTCTCTCCTTGGAACCACCGGCTTCACACTGAATGGGGATGCAACCTTCTTCCTTGGAGTCGCACCGAAGGAAGCCACGCCGAAGTCGCACCGATCGGGATGGAGGTAGCAAGGGGAGGCTTCACACCAAAGGGGGCGGCGGCAAGGGGAACACCTCTTGGCCAAATTTCTCACAAGGGAAATAGGGTTTCTTCTTCAATCAATAATAAAATCCTCATAAGAGCCTCCTTATATAGGAGTTACAACAAGCACTTAACTATCCATGATGGAGATGTAATCTCATAAATCTGTATGGTTAAATACACACCACAAAATATAAAGTGTCCAAAATTAAAATTACATAACATTTATGAATATAAAATAAAAGTGCATGAAATAAGATAATTAATTCTTCACTGTGGATTTAGCACGCCGTGGGCGGAGGTTGTAACGTGGTCTTCCTTCAGCATCATCACGACACCTAAGATATTTATGTCGTTGTGCCTCGGCAATCGGGTCATCATCAAGTAGTGGCGGAGGGGCCGCGACATCAATCCTCCCCCACTCAAAATCACGTATCTCCGATGCGTGGTCCGAGAGATAGCAGCGGAGAAGCTCATCATCCAAACGTTAAAGATCTGTCGCGAGTACCCATGAGTCGTCTGAAGGGGGGCGGTCACGCCAACGGATGAGGAAGCGGTAGGTAGCACCATTAGGAGTAGTGAGTAGCTCAGCAGCAAGTATCATATCTGGAGTGAGAAATGTCTTGGGAAACCTGGGAAACATGTCAGTAGTAGGAATAAAAGAAGTCAACGTACCATCCGATGTTATACCTGCAGGGTCCGAAAGAGAGAGATCAGCCGAACTACCACTCCCCAACCCATTAGAAATTTTGGTGGAGGGAGAAGACGACAAAGAATTCAACTCAGGTGGAGGCGAAACAAACGATGTCAAATCCGAGTCATTAAAAATAGGGGAGATACCCCAATCAGCTGGCAAATCCAACACAAAAGCGTTGTCACCTAGTTTCTTTATAATCCGAAAAGGGCCGGCGCGCTTTGGTGCCAACTTTTTAACGGTGCCAGATGGCAAGCGTTCGGGAACTAACTGGACTAGGACCAAATTGCCGACTTTAAAGTGCGACACCCTCCTATGTAGATTAGCATGCATTTGATAAGACTCGTATTGAGCAGTCAAGGTAGCTCGTATACATGCATGTAGGTCATGAATATGTTGGGCGAAGGATTGTGCAAACTGACTTGTCTTGTATGTTGGGGGAAATAGAACCAAGTCAAGAGGCACAGGGGCCTTGTACTCGTGATCAATCTCATTTGGAGACAGACCGGTGAACCGATTTTTGGAATTATTATAGCCCAACTGGGCGTGGGGAAGAAAAAGATCCCACGTACCTTTGTGATCGCTCACTAGGCATCTAAGAAGGCTTCCCAGGCTCCGATTGACCACCTCCATTTGCCCATCGGTCTGAGGGTGATAGGCTGTAACGCCCCGAAACTCAAAAGAGCGACGGGAGGCGTTTTGGGCAAAATTTGGAATCTGGCAGGGGGCACACGACCTGGGATACGGGCGTGTCCCAGGGCATGTCAAGCTCCAGTCGACGATTTAGCCGTGTTGTCAACGAAATTTAGAGTCGACGATCGTCGAGCAGGGAACACGGCCTGAGACACGAGCGTGTCTCAGGGAGTGTTGAGCCCGTGTCGGCGATCGGCCAGAGAAGTCGACGAATTTCGCTCGACGATGTGTCGAGACAAGGCACACGGCCTAGGACACGGGCGTGTCCAAGGCCGTGTCAGGCAGTCGACAAACTTCACTCGATGAAGTGTCAGGACAGTGAGCACGGCCTGGAGCCCAGGCGTGTTCGAGTTAGACACGGGTTAGGACACGGGCGTGTCCAATACCCGTGTGAGTCTCGGGTTGTTTTCGGGGCTGTGTCGATGGAGGCACACGGCCGACCACACGACCGTGTCAGTTAGAACACTGGCGTGTCAGGTCGAACACGGGCGTGTCAGATGCCCGTGTGTTGTTCCAGGAACGTCGATTTTGACGGCGGATGGGGGACACGGCCCTGGACACGGGCGTGTCGCAGGCCGTGTTCGGCCCAATTTTAGCATTTTAGGCACGAATCAAGGCCGTTCGTTTCTTTAATTTGGGATCCAACGGCTGGGGGTTGTTCCTGATGGGATATACACTGGATTGGACCCTTGAAACCCTCATTTCTTTTGAGTGGTTCTCTTTCTAAGTCAAGAGAGAGAGGAGAGAAAAGGAGGAAGAATAAGCTTAGATCCGGCAATTGGAGGAGCTTCGAAGCTCCAAATCGCGAGCCGACTTCGGATCTACGGAGGCAAAGAGAGTGCGATGCTTTTCATCCGCTTACATTTACATGGCACCGAGGAAGAACGCTAGGGTAATGATTCTCTTCTTGAGCATATGAAGCTCTCCTTCTTTGCAAAGGAATCCCGCTCTCGCGAGTGTGCAGTGAGTTGGAGGTGTTCCTTCGGGTAGATATGTAAAGTCCCCATTGTTTAGAGTCCGTATTCGAGAACGGACATAGGCATGATGTGTGAAGCCTACCCGGACATGTTGGTTCGGATCGGTGATGTTGCGTTGCATAAATGCCGGAGAAGACTTGGTGCGAATGTTTGTTTTTCGGGTTTTTCTACGTGGCAGACTGCAACAGGGAGCCTTGGGGATTAACCTAAAGGTGCACCCGGAAAACTGGGCAGATGCGTGATCTTGCCAAATTGATGGCTTGACAGCCAACTTGAACATAATCGAGTTATGTGAAGTGTGTGACGGAAATGGGACTTGGGAGAAGTTTGACCTGCGCATATGGTTTAAATTACCGCTGCGATGTGAGCACGGGTTAGATGGAACCGTACCCGTTCTATGTCGTTCGGTTAAAGAGACCTACAGTTACATGGCACTTGTCATTGGCATAGATGAGGGTCTTCGGTGGTCTATGGTTCTAATTACCGTGACCCATGCCGGGAAGACAAATTGCTCATTGTTTGGCCGTCCAAAGGGACAGTGGTGAGTCGGCAGACTTTGACTGTGTTCACCGAGAATGTGCCCTGAGTGCACGGGGTGTGTGGTCGTGTGAGCCAACGCCTGTGATGAAATGAATATTTATACACTGCTTGGTTATGCTAATAATTACAGGGAAGGAGCATCACCGCCCCGAGTTGGGGGCGGGATCGTTATAATTTGTGTTGGAATACCCTATTACTAATTTGGGTCAGGATCACTATGTCTCTAGGAAACCAATGTTTGACCTCCTGTATAGCTCAAAAGGTCAATTAGAATTGAGTCTAAGGGTTAGAAGTCTAAGTTTGGAAGCTGCCCTCAAGACCAAGACCTTTTTCAGTTTGATACTAAGTCATATTGTCGAGCTCAGCACGACGATTCGTCGAACTCCGATCGACGATCGTCTAGCTCAACTTCGACAGATCGTCGAACTCCATTCGACGATCGCTGAGCTCAACTTCCACAAATCGTCGAACTCCATTCGACGATCGGTGAGCTCAGTTCGACGATCTTGACTCAGTATTGGATCTCTATCTCTGAGCTCAGTTTGACAATCTTTGAGCTCAGATCGACGATATTTTGTTGCAGTATAAGTCCATATCGCTGAGCTCAGTTCGACGTTAGTAGAGCTCAGTTCGACGTTTTCAGATAACTTCAAGGTTGTTTCAAGATTCAAATTCAGATCAGTTAAGGAGTTATTCTACAATTAATTCAGAAGATTTTCTAGCCGTTTTCATTTATTTCTGGACCAAGTTTCAAGAGATTTTCAAGGAATAATTCTATGGACTTTGCTCCAGAAGACATTTTGCAATTAAGGATGCAATTAATGCAGGCCAACGGCTATTCTTGACAGAGGATGTTTTTCTATTCAGTACCAGAGAATAAAAGACAAGAATTTTTGAATCTCTCACACAGACAGACAGACAGAGACAGACATCAGTAATCTTCAGAACAAGAACAAAATAGTCTCTGTCTCAAAGAATTCTCAAGAACACACATCCAAGGAGATCAAATTTTCTGAAATCTTCAGATCTCTCTTGTCTCAAGTGTTCAAGGCCAACATCTTTTAAGACTCCAGACATCCAACATTTCAGTTGTTACTGAAATCATCTTTTGCTGGAGATCAACTTTTGAAGGCCTATCACCCTACAGCAAAGCTTCTTTTCCTGAAGATCTCAAGGACTCAGGGGGAGCTTTGACACCATCAAATCCACTTAGTCTTCTCAGCTATTTGAGACGGAGAATACTTCCATCACTCTCTCACCCCCATCTCTGTAAAGGGTTTCTCAAACTCCCTCAAAAGTTTGAACTTGGTTTTTGAGCACCTTGTCAAAAGCTCATTGGTGGCAAGACACCTGATCAAAAAATCTGATTTGGTTTTTGAGCACCTTATCAAAAGCTCATTGGTGCCCAGGACACCTGATCAACTCTTCCTGCAGTGGATTCCTACCTAGGGTGGTAGAAGAGTGGATGTACCCAAGTTTAGGGGAACCACTATATTTCCTTGTGTCTTCTGGCTTGCTTGTCTTTATTTTTGTTTCTGGCTGTGATTGTTCTGTGATTAGCTTATGATTAGTTTAGTTCTGTAATTAGATTTATAATTGCTTCCTTGCTCACTCAGATTACAACAATTGTTGTAAAAAGTTTTCAAGCACCATATACTCTATTCACCCCCCTCTAGAGTATATCAGATCTAGCTGCACTTTTAATTGGTATCAGAGGGAGGTTGGTTAAACATACCACACTATGGTGGTTGCACAGGCTAACACCTGAACCCAAAGATTCCTAGTTAGATCTGTTTTCTTTTGAATTTTGTATTAGATTTTGTTTTCACAAATCATGGCCCAAAACAAAGATTATGCTAGCACCAAACCTCCAGTGTGCAATCTATCCAAGTTTGCACTTTGGAAAGCAAGGATTAGATTATACATGAATACTATTGACGAGGATATTTTTAACTCTATTTTGACAGTGTGTCCAAGATGTCCAGAAAACTCAAATACAGATGCTGTTCCACCTCCATCAGGAACAGATGCTGACATCAAAAAATGGAAGGTAGCTGATGCCAAGGCTATGAACATCTTAGCCCAGACAATGTCTGATGACATCTTTCAAAAGGTGGCTGAATGCAATTCAACAAAGGAAATTTGGGACAAACTCTCTGAAATAGTCTCAGGCTCAGCTGATGAGAGAAAGGATAGGAGATCCCACCTCATATCTCAATATGAGAATTTCAAGAAGGGAGAAACTGAGTCAGTGGGAGATATGTACAATAGGCTCAGTCTAATAGTCAGTGAACTCAGGACATTGGACAAAGAGATCTCACTAACTAAACTCAATGACAAAATTCTAATGTGCTTCCCTAGCACTTGGGATTCAAGAATCTGGCCAATCAAGGATGCTAGAAGTTTGAATGAGATCACCACAGAAGCTCTATTGGGTAAGCTCAAATCTTATGAGCTACTCATCAAGAATAGAGAAGAAGAACAGAAGGCTGCCTCACCAGCCACAAGAAAAGAGAAAACAATAGCCTTCAAGGCAACTGAAGATCAGCCTGAAGACAAAGTCACAGGCAATGATGAACTGCTCAGTCTGTTGGCCAAAAGATTTTACAAGATGGCCAGATAGGACTTCAGAAGGAGATCATACAAGGAGCATGATAAGCCAAGGTATGATAAGTCAATTAATAATAAAGAAATTGTTTGCTTTCGTTGCAGGAAACCAGGGCACATAGTTCCTGACTGTCCAGAAAACAAAAACAAGGACAGAAGGGACAAGAAAGAAAGAAGAAAGGAGAAAGACTCCAAGAGGAATGGCAATGGCAAACCCTCATCAAGCAAAAAACAAACATACAAGAAAGGGGTTTGTTGCTGAATCCTGGAGTGAGACTGAAGAGGAGTCAGAAGCCTCATCCAGCTCCAGTGATGATGAAGATGATGCAGAAGAAAAAGAGTTCTGCATGATGGCAATCAATGCCTCACAACATAACTCAGATGAAGAAGAGTCAGAGTCAGACTCAGAGACTCAGCTTGAAGAAGATCAGGTAATTAGTTCATTTGATTTTAATTCAGAGGACTTTAAATCTGAATTTAAAGCATTATGTTTAGACCTGCTAAAATCTGAGAAAGAAATTATCTCTCTTAGAAATCATTTATCTGAACATAATACTTTAAAGTCAGAAAACCTCAAACTCTCTCAGGAGTTGGAGTGCTGTAGGGAGCAGATAGCTTCACTGAAAAGTGAGCTATCTGAGGCCAAGAAGCTTGAAGAATCTCTTAATGGGAGAAGCATCAAGCTGATGGACATCACAAGCACAGTGAACTCCAGATTTAATAGTACACTGGGCTTGGGTGCTTCATCCAGCCAACCCATAGTTCTAACAACTCAAATCAAATTCATTTTTGATAAAGGAAAGGGAGTTGTAGAGGTAGCTAGGAAAAATTCTTATCTGCCCAAGAAAACTAAGGCCCAGCAGAAATCGTCGAACGGAGATCGACGATCGCCGAACGCAGATCGACAATCTCAGGCAAAATCGTCGAACTCAGGTCGACGATCTCAAGTTCCTGAACTCTGCTCTAGTCGACCGTCGAACGGAGCTCGACAATCTGACCCAAGATCGTCGAACGTAGCTCTACGATCGTCGAACAGAGGTCGGAGCTCTGGAAAGCCTTTCAAGGGCAAATCAAAATTCAATCCTAAGGGTCCTTCATCCCAAATCTTTAACACTTATACTGAATGGATTATACCTCCAAGGAGATATCATTCTGAAGGTTATAAGAGTCAACCTGGGATGTCTTTTATTTTAGAGTTTAAAGGTTATCAACCTAGGCCCAAGGTAAAATGGGTCAAAAACAAATGAATTATCTTATGTGCAGGTGAAGACCTATCCAACATCTAACCAGCAATGGTACTTGGATAGTGGGTGCTCTAAGCACATGACAGGGAACAAGGACAACCTCACATCCTTTAGAGCCAAGCTTGGACCCAAAGTTATCTTTGGTGATTCAAACTTTGGACAGACTAAAGGATATGGTGCAGTCCAGATTGGATCAGTAACATTCAAGAAGGTAGCTTATGTGGAAGGACTGAAGCACAACTTAATAAGCATCAGTCAGCTGTGTGATGAAGGCTACCAGGTGACCTTCAGCAAAGCTTTATGCAAAATTAAGTCAGAGGACAACACAACTGTGTTGACAGTTAAAAGGAAAGGTAACATCTATCTAGTAGATTTTCTTTCAATAGATGTAGATATTTGCCTGTTCAATTCTATTTGTAGACCAAATATTTTATGGCATAAGAGACTAGGACACCTAAACCTTAGAACTATTGCTAGGCTATCTAAGGATAACCTTGTTAGAGGATTACCTTGTTAGAGGACTACCTTCTGGACCCTACAAGAAGGAAGGACTCTGCAGGGCTTGTCAATTAGGCAAGCAAACTAAAAATAGCTTTAAGTCACTTAATAAGAGTTATTCACCTAGGATATTGTATCTGTTACACATGGATCTTTTTGGACCCATCACAGTACAAAGTCTAGGAGGGAAATCTTACACTTTAGTAGTTGTAGATGACTTCTCTAGATTCACTTGGGTGTTCTTTCTAAGGAAGAAGTCTGATAACTTTAAGTGTCTGACAGAGTTTCTCAAATGTATACAGATTGAGTTCAATACTCACATTGCCCTGATCAGAAGTGATCATGGGACAGAGTTTGATTCTCTTCTTATGCAAGAGTTCTGTCAGAGTGAAGGGATCAGGCATACTTTCTCAGCTCCTAGAACTCCTCAACAAAATGGGGTAGCTGAAAGGAAAAATAGAACCCTTATTGAATCTGCCACTACATTGTTGTCAGATGCTCATCTTCCTCTATCCTTTTGGGCAGAGGCAGTGAACACCTCCAACTATGTGCTGAATAGAAGTTTGATACATAAACTAAAGGGAAAGACTTCCTATGAATTACTCAAAGGGAAGAAACCTAAAGTTGATTATTTTAGAGTTTTTGGTTGTATTTGCTACATACATAATAATGACAAGAAATATTTAGCAAAATTTCAAGCTAAAGCTGATGAAGGAGTGTTTTTGGGATACTCCATGATCATCAAGACTTATAGGATTTATATTAAATCATCTCTAAAAATTGAGGAATCTGTTCACATATCATTTGATGAATCTAACATGTCTTTCAAGGAGAAGATCCCTTCTACCATAGAACCTTTGCAGGAACATTCTCTAGTTGAAGACTTGAACAAGTTACAGGTTACTCAAAAGGATGAAAGCAGTGAAGATGAAGAAAGTGTTCAACATATTGAAGAACAACTTGAAGAGCCAGTTGTTGTACCACAAGAGGAGACAACAACACAGGTTGGTGAACAATCAACACCCCCTGTTGATTTAGTAACATCAAGAGACCATCCAATTTCCCAAATAATTGGAGACATCTCAGCTGGTGTGCAAACCAGAAATCAGGTCAACCAAAACCTGTTGCACACCTGCTTCCTATCTCAAATTGAACCTCAGTCCATTCAAGATGCAGAGCAAGATCCACACTGGATCATTGCAATGCAAGAAGAGTTGCATCAATTTTAAAGGAACAAAGTATGGGAACTAGTGCCAAAGCCTAAGGATCACTCCATTGTTGGAACAAAGTGGGTATTCAGAAACAAACTGGATGATCAAGGAGTAATTGTAAGGAACAAGACAAGGCTAGTTGCTCAGGGATATTCTCAAGAAGAAGGAATAGACTACGACCAGACTTTTGCACCAGTTGCAAGATTGGAAGCCATCAGAATCTTTTTAGCTTATGCAGCACATAAAGGCTTCAAGGTATATCAGATGGATGTCAAAAGTGCATTCCTAAATGGAGACATCAAAGAAGAAGTATATGTCGGACAACCTCCAGGTTTTATCTCTCCAACTTATCCTGATTATGTTTTTAAGTTGAACAAAGCATTATATGGTCTCAAGCAAGCTCCTAGAGCATGGTATGAGAACCTAGCATGCTTTCTTTTGGAAAATGGATTTTTGAGGGGTAGATTAGACCAAACTCTTTTCATTAGAACCCATAAGTCTCATACCCTACTAGTGCAGATTTATGTAGATGATATTATTTTTGGTTCTACTGACCCCAAATTGTGCAGAAGGTTTTCCAACCTAATGCATTCTAAATTTGAAATGAGTAGCATGGGTGAGATATCCTTCTTCCTAGGATTGCAAGTCAAACAGCATGCTGAAGGCATCTTCATTTCTCAAACCAAGTATGCAAATGAATTGGTTAAGAAATTTGGCATGTCTGAAGCATCTTGTATGAAAACACCTATGCCTACTAATGCTGTATTGGATGCAGATGAACATGGGAAACTGTTGATCAGACAACATATAGAGCAATGATTGGCTCTTTACTGTACCTTACAGCTAGTAGACCAGATATAATGTTTGCTACATGTATATGTGCTAGGTTCCAAGTAAGCCCTAAAGAGTCACACCTAACACTTGTAAAGAGGATTCTCAGGTATGTTAAAAGTTGTCCAAATCTAGGTCTCTGGTATCCAAAAGATTCAGCATTTGATTTAACTGGATTTTCTGATGCTGATTATGCTGGATGCAGAATTGACAGGAAAAGCACTAGTGGAACTTGTCAGTTCCTTGGTGACAGACTTGTCTCTTGGTTTTGTAAGAAACAAACTTCTGTGTCAACTTCAACTGCTGAAGCTGATTATATGGCTGCAGGCAGTTGTTGTTCACAAATCTTGTGGATTCAAAACCTACTCCTAGACTATGGCTACAACTTAGAGAAGTCTAAAATCTTTTGTGATAACACCAGTGCTATTTCTATAGCTCAAAATCCAGTCCTCCATAGTAGGACAAAACACATAGAGATTAGGCATCATTTCTTAAGGGATAATGTTGAAAAGAATAAAATTGAACTACAATATATCCCAACTGATTTACAAAGGGGAGATATTTTCACCAAGCCCTTGGATGAAAAGAAACACACCTTCTTCCTAAATCAGTTAGGAATGTTAGATGGAGGAAGTCTTAAATAATATCCAAGATTTTAAAAGCTTAAAATTGACCAAGACTAGGAAAACATCTTGATTTTTCTTAGTGTCTAGAGTTTTTCTGATCTCTGAACTGCGCTCGACGATTTTCCCCCAGATCGTCGAACGGAGATCGACGATTTCTGAAATCGTCGACCTGAGTTCAGCGTTTCTCAGATAGTATGAACTATCTCTTCCGATCAGCGATCGTCGAACGGCGCTCGACGATTTTGTTCTCTGAACGATCGTCGAACAGAGCTCGACGCTCTCCAACATCGTCGAACGGAGATCGACGATGTTGAAGACTCTTCAGATTCCTTTAGAAGCCTCGATCGTCGAACTGAGTTCAACGATCTTTCCATTTCTGCGTCGAACCCTAATATAAAATTCATTTTTCGTCGTCGTTCTCCTTTGCGCTTTCGATTTCTCTGCAAAAACTTTCTTTCCCTCCAAACATTTCTGCACTTGGTCGTTTTGTTTGTTGAATCTTTGCAGGTAACTATGGCTGTGTCTGTTGCTGTTCTCGCCACCATGAAATTTGATGCTGGCTTCGACATAGACATGGAATCCTTCAGCACAACAGACCAGGTTTTTCAGGATATCTTAGAGTTATTCAAAGAGCAGAAACTGGCTGCAATCAAGACTACAAGGATTAAGCTTGCTTCTGATGAAATCAAAGAGTGGGTCCACACTACCCACAATCAGGACCACAACACCATTATTGGATCAATCTCTGGCACTCAGGTACCTTTGACCCCAGCAATTTTAACAGAGGTTTTTGAGTTAAGAACTGGTGGAGATTCTACTGATTTGTCTGGAGAAGAATATGCTGACTTGCTTGCCAGAATGGGTCACTCTAAGGCTAACCCTAGCAAGCTATTGAAAAAGAATCTTTCTGTGGAATACAGATTCCTGGCTGATGTAGTTGGGAAAGTCCTACTGGCTAAGCACTCTGCTCATGATACAATTTCCAGGTATCAGCTCTGCCTAATGGGAGCCCAAGTAGACAGGAAGAACCTGAATTGGGGAGAGGTCTTCTTTGACCTCATTAAGAAGAAAATCAATAAAAGTTTTGTAAACTTTGGAAGTATTTTAGGAATTGTTCTGCAGACTAGGTGCCCTGCTTTGCTGGTATCCTCTAGGATTCACATAAATGCATCCAAGAGACTATCTTGTGCCCTTTTTGGTAAATGGGACAGACAGATCATCAAGCCCAGCAGGCCCTCTTCCAGCACTCCTTTAGGCACCAGGACTATCAGAGTCACTTCCCCTCAGGTCTCTTCCCCTGCAGATGACCTGCCTACTGCTGCCTCTCCTCCTCCTCCTCCAATTCCATCTCTTCGCATTCCATCTACCATTCTAACTCCATCCACCATCATCATCTCCAGCCCCTCTCCAATATCCATACCATCTCCAATCCCTACTCTTCCAACCCCAGAAGACCAATTCCATCATTTATACTCCTACCCTCAACTAGATGCCACTTCATCACCCTCCATTCCCTCCTTCAACCTCATTGATGATTCCTTCATGGATGATTCACCATCCTCTCCTCCTGAGCTACCCTCATCCTCAACATCTTATCAGGATCTTCTGCAAGAAATCATTGACCAACCCACCTTCACCCCATCTATCTCCATCCCACTGTCCTCCATATCCACCTTACCCACACCTCAGCCATCTCTTCCCCCATTCACCAGCTCTCCACTACCATCATCAACAGCTACACCTCCATCCTCTACCTCTGCTCCAGTCACTACTGAGCAAGTAGACATTCCAGCCCTTGCTGATAGGCTTTATGAATTGCTAGCCCCCAGGTTATCTCTTCTTTTGGAGACCTCCTTGGCTCCATTACTCCTGTCAGTGGCAGCCCTTTCTGCCAGGCTCTTCTCTCTATTCCCTCAGGCAGCCCCTTCAGCAGTGTGCCTTGATCCATCCATGTCTGAATCTTGGCAGGGGGAGATTCCCTATGAAGTGAGTATGCCTGTTGCTGCTCTTGCTGTTTTAGTGAGCCTGCCTGCTGCTGCTGCTATTGCTGTTTCTTCAGCTCCTATTACTGCTGCTCCTGCTGCTGTGTCTCAAGATCCAGTTCCTCCTGCTGCAGTCTTTGCAATAGACCTCAGGTCTTTGCTCTCAGCATTTGATTCTATATACTTCAGATGTCTGCCAGAGGAAGCTTGTCTTCCAGAGACAGTTGCTATCCAGCCCCCAGAAGATTTGTCCAAGACCCTTGTGCCCTTCTCTTACTGTGACCCCAGCATCATCAATTCATTTGTTAACTCAGTTTATGCTGCTGCTACTTCTGATGAAAGCAGTGTGGTTATTTCTGATGTTGTTGCCCCTCCTGCTGAAAGTTTTGATGATACTTCTGTTACTGCTGATGAGCCAATTTCTAAGGAGATCCTTATGACAGAGGCACATGAGTTTGAGCCTTCTGTATTTTTTGCTGATATTTCTGCTGCTGATAATACTGTTTCTGTCAGTGAAACTGCTGCTGTCCCAACTGCTGTTGTTACTGCTTCTGCCTCAATGTCAACTGCCACACCTTCTATATCTGTTGTTTTCACTACTGCTACTGCTTCAACTGCTACTGCTACAACCTCTGCTGCCTCATCTGCTTCAATCCAGCTCAAGAAAGATTTGATGAAGAAGATTGATGCCCTTTATGATGATCAAAGTTCTGAAAGTGATGAGTTCAGAACAGATTCTGATGATTCTTCTTCTACCATTGCCAGGAAGAGAAAGGCAAGGAGCAAAGCCATGAAGAGAGTACCTCCTGCCAAGGTCAAGGATAACAATGACATACCATATTATATCCTTCATGATTGCCCCATAACTGAGCACTGGATGCAGTACTCAAAGAATCAACTCAAAGCAATGAAGAAGAAAAGGAAATATGAAAAGGGCTCTTCTCAATTCCAACATTCTCATCCTCCTCCACCACCTCCTCCTGATGCAGGTGCAGGTGGAAGTTCAGCTGCTCAACCCCCTGCTAGAAGTCAAACCCCCTATCAGCCACATTCCAGATCCTATCATAGGGGAAGCCAGTCCAGGGGTTCTCAATCCAGAAGAGGAGGATATAGAGGCAATCAAAGAGAAGTCCAGGTTTACTCCAAAGGATACTCAAGGCAACATCCATACTCCAGGGAAGGACAAATCTCATCTGACACCACCTCTGGTCCTTTTCCCTATAAATTGAAGGAAACTGTTTCATCCAGGCCTCCTCAAGATAACCCTTCTAATAGATATGAGCCACCAGTACCTTTTGAAGACCCTGAGAACAATCCAGCTGCTTGGACTGCAAGGATGAAAGAGCTTGCTGCACTGGATTAGATCAAGAAAGCTAAAGAGCAAGGAAGAGACTCCTCCAACATCTCTACAATGTCTGAACAGAGAAAGAAAGAGTTGGAAAAATATGGGTCAAGCAAATTTTTTGATTCTGACAGGTACATGGAACTGCATCCTGAAGCTGTAGTTCCCAGGCACAAACAGCAAACCACTTTAGGTGCAGCAGATGATTCAAGATCAAAGTAAGAAGCCCTCAACCCCAACAAAGAAATCAAACTCATTAAGGGCAAGGAAAAGAAATGACAATGTAAGGTGACAATCATCTTAATTTCTGATTATTATCTGGGATGATATATATATATCTGTGGTTCTGCAATGTCCAGCTTGTTGTTTTTCTGTATTGCTGCTTGTATGTTGTTATTTAATTTTTCCAAACTCTGTAAATAGTAATCCTAACCCAAATAGGGGGAGATTGTTGGAACACCCTATTACTAATTTGGGTCAGGATCACTATGTCTCTAGGAAACCAATGTTTGACCTCCTGTATAGCTCAAAAGGTCAATTAGAATTGAGTCTAAGGGTTAGAAGTCTATGTTTGGAAGCTGCCCTCAAGACCAAGACCTTTTTCAGTTTGAGACTAAGTCATATCGTCGAGCTCAGCACGACGATTCGTCGAACTCCGATCGACGATCGTCTAGCTCAACTTCGACAGATCGTCGAACTCCATTCGACGATCGCTGAGCTCAACTTTCACAAATCGTCGAACTTCATTCGACGATCGGTGAGCTCAGTTCGACGATCTTGACTCAGCATTGGATCTCTATCTCTGAGCTCAGTTCGACGATCTTTGAGCTCAGATCGACGATATTTTGTTGCAGTATAAGTCCATATCGCTGAGCTCAGTTCGACGTTAGTAGAGCTCAGTTCGACGTTTTCAGATAACTTCAAGGATGTTTCAAGATTCAAATTCAGATCAGTTAAGGAGTTATTCTGTAATTAATTCAGAAGATTTTCTAGCCGTTTTCATTTATTTCTGGACCAAGTTTCAAGGGATTTTCAAGGAATATTTCTATGGACTTTCCTCCAAAAGACATTTTGCAATTAAGGATGCAATTAATGCAGGCCAACGGCTATTCTTGACAGAGGATGTTTTTCTATTCAGTACCAGAGAATAAAAGACAAGAATTTTTGAATCTCTCACACAGACAGACAGACAGAGACAGACATCAGTAATCTTCAGAACAAGAACAAAATAGTCTCTGTCTCAAAGAATTCTCAAGAACACACATCCAAGGAGATCAAATTTTCTGAAATCTTCAGATCTCTCTTGTCTCAAGTGTTCAAGGCCAACATCTTTCAAGACTCCAGACATCCAACATTTCAGTTGTTGCTGAAATCATCTTTTGCTGGAGATCAACTTTTGAAGGCCTATCACCCTACAGCAAAGCTTCTTTTCCTGAAGATCTCAAGGACTCAGGGGGAGCTTTGACACCATCAAATCTACTTAGTCTTCTCAGCTGTTTGAGAAGGAGAAGACTTCCATCACTCTCTCACCCCCATCTCTGTAAAGGGTTTCTCAAACTCCCTTCAAAAGTTTGAACTTGGTTTTTGAGCACCTTGTCAAACGCTCATTGGTGGAAAGACACCTGATCAAAAAATCTGATTTGGTTTTTGAGCACCTTATCAAAAGCTCATTGGTGCCCAGGACACCTGATCAACTCTTCCTGTAGTGGATTCCTACCTAGGGTGGTAGAAGAGTTGATGTACCCAAGTTTAGGGGAACCACTATATTTCCTTGTGTCTTCTGGCTTGCTTGTCTTTATTTTTGTTTCTGGCTGTGATTGTTCTGTGATTAGCTTATGATTAGTTTAGTTCTATAATTAGATTTATAATTGCTTCCCTGCTCACTCAGATTACAACAATTGTTGTAAAAAGTTTTCAAGCACCTTATACTCTATTCACCCTCCTTTAGAGTATATCAAATCTAGCTGCACTTTCAATTTGGTCAGCATTGCTGACCATTGCTTTTGTTTGCCACCGTGCGGTGGTTTGTTTCTTGCAGGTGTTGCTGGATCAAGCGGTCAATAGCGGGCTAAAGCCCAAATTGCGAAGCCGGCCCTTGAAGGCCTAATTGAAGTGTTTACTCGCTTTTGTTCATGTATGACCGGCCTGCGTGTCGTGGTTTGTAAAACACGTAATTTGAAGTAAACCATTTGTAAGGCCTTAAGGCCAGTACTTGTGTATGTACTACATTCCTATTTGGTGTATTAGTGGACATTCGTGCACTTTGTGCTGGGTTCTTTAATTGCAACTTATAAACTGCTTCCGCTAGAATGCTCTGAGTAGGACGTTATGATTGGTTGGATGGTTTCCACTGAGTAACCACCCGGTCTGTCTGTGGTATATGGCGTCGGGCCCCTGCCGGACCTACTGCTATATGCTATGCCACGGATAGGGGGTGTTACATAGGCGGAGGAAAACAATAACTTGGTACCCATTAAGACCCAAAGTGTTTTCCAGAAATAGCTCGTATACTTAACATTTCTATCCGAGACTATTGTCTCGGCACTCCCCGGTGACTAACTACTTCTTTAAAAAATAATTTTGCAATATGAGATGCATCGTTGGTTCTAGCGCACAGAATAAAGTATGCCATTTTAGAGAACCTATCCACAACTACAAGAATGGAATCGTGATGACTAAAAGTAATGGGTAGGCCTAAGACAAAGTCCATGCTCACGTCTTCCCAGGGTGTAGAAGGTATAGACAACGGTGTATATAATCCAACGTTGGTTTTGGTGCCCTTGGATACCTGACAAGTACGATAACTACTCACCACCCGCCCCACCATTGCCTTAAGTTTTGTCCAATAGAATTTTTCCTCAACTAACGTAATGGTCTTATCCCTACCAAAATGACCACTCAACCCTCCATTATGTAATTCCCAGATGATATGGAGGCGTAACGATGACTGCGGAGTACACAATTTCCAATGTCTAAATAGATAGCCATCCTTAATGACGAACGCAGTTATAACTATGGGGGAGATATCTTGGGCAGAAAAATATGCATCCTGAAAATCTGGGCATGTGGCGTACTCATCCTGGGTTCGCCCGAATCCTACCACGTTAACCTCCATAGTGGTGAGTAACAGGGTTAGGCGACTAAGAGCATCCGCGACTCGATTGTCAGCTCCCTTAAGGTGTTTGAGATTAAAAGTGTAACCCTGTAGGAAAGATACCCACTTAGCGTGACGCGGGCTGATTTTATGCTGGCCATTGATGAACCGCAGTGCTTTGTGATCGGAGAGGATCACAAACTCCTTAGAGAGGAGATAGTGTATCCAATGGTGCAAACATCTAATGATGGCATAAAACACCCGATCGTAAATTGAGTAATTCAATTTGGCGCCAGCTAACTTCTCACTAAAATAACTCACAGGGGGTCCTTCCTGACTCAAGACACCTCCTATTCCTATGCCAGAAGCGTCACATGTAAGCTCAAAGACCTTTGTGAAGTCAGGTAGACGTAAGACAGGTGCCTCAGTCATAAGTTCCTTAATGCGTTGGAAAGCAATAGTGGCGGACTTCGTCCAAGTGAACTCACCTTTCTTCATGCAATCACTAATGGTGGACAAAATACTACTAAAGTCTCGAATGAAGCGGCGGTAAAAAGTAGCTAACCCATGGAAACTTGGCACCTCTCGCAACGTGGTCGGTTCGGGCCAATCTTTAATGACTTTAACCTTGTTAGGGTCAACTCTAATGCCTTCCGAACCGACTATGTAGCCTAAGAACTCCACTTCAGTGATATAGAATGTGCACTTCTTGAGATTAAGGAATAAGGTTTCCTTCCGCTGGGTGGAAAGAACCGACCTCATGTGGGAGACGTGCTCGGTAGTGGTGGTACTGAAGACTAAGAACTCATCGAAATAGACGACCACAAACTTCCCCATGTAAGGCTGAAAGACATGTGTCATCATCCGTGAGAAGGTACTGGGGGCATTGGATAGCCCAAAGGGCATCACAAGCCACTCGTATAACCCATCCTTTGACTTGAACACAGTCTTCCATTCGTCCCCCTCACGGATCCTGATCTGGTGATAGCCACTCCGCAAATCTAACTTTGAAAAAATGGTAGCGCCAAATAAGACATCTAGGAAGTCATCTAATTGTGGAATGGGAAATCTATATTTTATGGTAATCTTGTTGATAGAACGGCTATCAACACACATTCTCCGCGTACCATGCTTCTTGGGAGCAAGAAGGGCATGTACCGCACATGGACTCATACTTGTCCTAATGAACCCTTTTTCATCAAATCCTCGATCTGGGTCTGTAACTCTTTATGGGTGGCAGGATGAAGCCTATAGTGGGGCTGGATCAGTAAGGAGGAACCAGGGATAAGGTCTATCGCATGCTGTATATTCCTTAGCGGTGGTAACACCGAAGGCAGCTCATCCGGGTACACGTCCTTATATCCGTCCAACAATACCCGTAACACTTTAGGCAAATCGTCCAATGCTCTTGAATCCCCCTTCGCACTCATAAGAACTAGTGCGTACATCATCCCGTCAAGAAAGGGATCCTTCATAAATTCTTTTCTACCCACTAGACTCAACGTCTTCCTCTCGACCGGAACAGTGGTGTCCTTAGCCAAAGCTACTGGCTCCTTCGGGACGGTCGGCCTCAACGTAATGACCTTTCCATTAAATTTAAATTCGTACATGTTGGATATCCCAAAGTGTGTCACGTCGCGGTCGTAAAGCCAAGGGCAACCCAACAACACGTGACAAGAGTCCATAGGAAGGACATCACACCACACCTCGTCAGTATAGGATTTGATCGAGAGGGGTATAAGGCATTGCTTGGTGACCGGGACGGTAACCCTATTAATCCATGCTACCTGATAGGGAGTCGGGTGGGGCTGCGTAGTCAAAAACATACGTGTAACAGCATTCTCAAAGATGACGTTTACACAACTGCCACTATCAATGATCAACTTGAACAACTTCTCGCCACTCTTAAAGATCAGGGAAAATATACTCGTCCTCTTCCAGTCATCCAATGGACGAGGAGTGGTCAAGATACAACGCATCACCGTAAGGGGGTGATCATCCTCTAAATCACTTGGGATCCCATCTGGGTCACTCTCCATAGCAGACTCATATACGTAATCAGCAAGGTCGGTAGTTGACTCTAATATGGCTATAGCTTTAGTCTTCGTTGGGCATGCAAAGGCGTAGTGACCTTGTATGCCGCAAGAGTAACAAGTAGCGTTAGACTTGCTAACTTTTCTGATAGGGATACGCTCACTTGCGGGGTTCTTAGCATTCCTAGCAGTGATTACGACAGACTTTGACTCGGTGGACCGAAACTTTTCTTTATCCGGATATGTGGAGGAAGATGCTCCAGCTGTGGACTTTCCCTTCGCATGGGAATAACAGGAGTGAGCCTTAGAGGCTAAGTGCTTTCCGATGTCGAGGGCGGCATTGAATGTCGTGTTCAGATCCATATGACCATATCGTAAGATCTTTCGCTGAATATCAGGTTGAATCCCCTTACGAAATTTGGATAGGGTGACCTCGGGGATCTCCCTCAGGTCACAACGCACCATACAGTATTTCAGTTCTACCATATACTCAGCTACCGAATTTGAGCCCTGCCGCTAAGTGGCAAGCTCGTCAAACATCTGTGTCCGATGGTACGCGGGAACGTACTGATCGGTCAACAGGTTCTTCATCATGGCCCATCCAATAAGTGGGACCCCGTTCCCGGCTCCTAGCCTACTCTCTTCATTCAGCCAATAAGTTTTGGCGCGTCCTATTAGCTTCATCCTGGCAAGTTGAACTTTTTGAGGGTCCGTAAGGGTATGCCACTCGAAGTAGCACTCCATATCCACCACCCAAGTAAGGAAGATCTGGGGATCTCCCATGCCATCATAAGTGGGGGAGTCGATCTTAATGGCCCTAGTAATATCAAAACCACGATCAGAGCGGTGGTCTCGAGGGGGCACTCGGGGAGAGTCCCCATCAGAGTCCGAATCAGGAGTTTGTTGGTGCCGGTTGTGCTGCTCAACATTAACGGGTTGCGGGGGTGGCCTTGCTTGATTTTGTAGCTTCATCAGAGTCCGTCATTTCGTTACGTAGCCCTGTTATGGCCTCGGTGTTGGGATCCCCACGCTCACTCGCAGCCATCCTAGACGTAGACGGTGCCGTGTATTCCGATCCTAGCCTAGTGTGCATTCAGGTTTAGAAAAATCTTGGAAAGATGATTTTTCCTATGGCTATAGCTATACTGGAAATAGGATATTTTTATAGATTCCCGACGTGAGTAACACGTAGATCGTTAAATTTTTTTTTTTGAAATTTCGCTGAAAAATAAAGATTTTAGCCCTCTATTGGAAGACCATCAAAAATAATTTTTTTGTTTTTCTAAAATCAGATTGACCGACAAGGAAAATGCAGTGAGGATGTTTGCAATGTGGGAGTTGAAACAACCACCACTGATACCAAATTGATATAGGGGAGACCGTGATACGTGCTCGACTACGATAACGGAAAATATCGTCACAGAACATAAAAGCAAGATGGGAGGGCTCCGACCAAAAGCGAGTGAAAAGGGGTCGGGTTGTCTCCCAAATCCGAATGAGAAAAATGCCGGACTCGATACAACGTCCTTAAGACCTACCTCTCCAACAAGCACACAACTCACCGTAAGCCAAACTCGATAAAACGTCCTTAAGACCTACCTCTCCAACAAGAACACAACTCACCGCACCTACACAAGCACGTATTTTATCAACTTGAGCCATTTCAAACGCAGCAATAATTTATTTCGGAGCAGCGGCAAACCTCAAATAGCAGTCGAGTTCCAGTTGAGATTAATTCCCTTGTTAACACAAAGTGTACCGATCTTGGAGAGCAAGTCAAGGCTAGGCCAAGTCTCACTCCCGCAATGGATCTTCCCGATCCGGAATACAAGAGATTCAATAGCAACGAAGTCGAATCAGATTTTGCAAGATGTATTTAAAAACCACGGAAATGACGGTTCGCAAAACCTCCACAAACTCAAAGGAAGAATCACTAAGAGAGGAAGAGATTACCCAACCAAGAACATCAATCACAGAAGATAAGGTGGGAGATTCACTCTCTGCACAGAACCATCGGCTTCACACCGAATGGGGCTGCAACCTTCTTCCTTGGATTCGCACAGAAAGAAGACACGTCAGAGTCGCACCGATCGTGATGGAGGTAGCAAGGGGAGGCTTCACACCAAAGGGGGGGGGGGGCGGCAAGGGGAACACCTCTTGGCCGAATTTCTCACAAGGGAAATAGGGTTTCTTCTTCAATCAATAATAAAATCCTCATAAGAGCCTCCTTATATAGGAGTTACAACAAGCCCTTAACCATCCATGATGGAGATGTAATCTCATTCATCCGAATGGTTAAATACACACCAAAAAATATAAAGTGTCCCAAATTAAAATTACATAACATTTATGAATATAAAATAAAAGTGTATGAAATAAGATAATTAATTCTTCATGGTGGATTTAGCACGCCTTGGGCGGAGGTTGTAACGCGGTCTTCGTTCAGCATCATCACGGCACCTAAGATCTTTGTGTCGTTGTGCCTCGGCAACCGGGTCATCATCAAGTAGTGGCGGAGGGGCCGCGACATCAAAAATGGCATATGACATATATGCTGCCTGGTTAGACTATTCATATACTAAGGATATGGCTAAATACACCCCTAGGGCACACCACATTTATCCTACTTATGACGGTGTACGATGTCCCAAAATTTTTAGAGATTGGCTTATGGGATTAGAGTTTTATTTTAATTGCCACTTATGGGATGACCACAAAAAGTTTAGCTTTGCCCGAGAGCGACTAGTTGGTCAAGCCAGTTATTTTGGTTAAACGAAGAGCTTCGTGTTGGTAGCTATCGTTACGCTTGGCCGCACATGCGTAGCCTACTCTCAGTTCAATTTGATCCCTCCTACCTTCGCCCTACTAATACTAAGCCTATGATTGAGTATAGTTATGGCACTAGATCCATACCAGCCTTTAAGAATGACTATAAACCAAACGTCCAGACCAAGCGACAGATAACTGAAGGTTTGACTACCCTTAAACAAGGGAAAAAGTCGGTCACAGATTATATGCATCTTTTTAAGGATATGATGGTTAGAAGTGGTGTGAAGGAGTTGCCAGAGATCACCCTCTCTAGGTTTCGTAGGGTATTAAACCCCTACATCCAAGGTAAATTACTGCATTATTGGCACACTGATCTAGAATCCACTTTTACCACGGCATTAGAAATTGAGAAGCACCACCTTCCTAGAAATAAAGCTCACTCATGTCATATCGGAAAGGCCGTATTAGGACCACCACCCCTCGTTAGGGAAACCTCTCCTAATAGGTCATTTGTTGTAGACTCGATAGATGTTAACACTAGGGTTATGCCTCTGTTAGCCTCAATATCTAAGCCCCTAGAGATAGTGACTAGAACCTCTGAGGAATCCGATGTGGATATATAATCTCTGGATGATGAAGTTGACCAGCTAGGTGAGAGTATCCCTTCATGTACGATAGTGCCCGACGAGTCTGACGATTCTGAAAGTGAGGGAATCCCTAGTGATCTAGAAGATGATGTTTGGGAAGTTGATGATAGTCCAAGCTGTGAGAGAATCTCTTTGCCTGTTACGAGCCCTACTAGCATTGTGTTTGTGTACCCTGGTATTGAGTGACCTCTCCTGGATATGATCCCCATCGCATTAAATCCTACTATTATTCCCACTGAGATGCTATCTGACCTTCTCGAGGAGCCTGTGAGTGAGGATTCTTCAATTGTCATTGTGCGAACATAAAAGAGCAGACCGAAAAATTGGAGTAATGTAAACTTTATTATCCAAAAAAGGTGTCAATTACAATGGTATAGCCTCCCTTTTATAGAATGGAGGAGATGAGAGAGAATACAATTAAGCAATGTGGGACTAAAACTTTACAAGTATATGCGGCTTTACAAAAGGTAAACCGGACCGGTCGGGCGGTTAGACAAGCCGGCTAACCGCCGGTCAACTAATAAGAGGAGATAACATGTGCCACAAAGATCAAGCCGCCGTAGGAGACCGCTAGACCGCCCGGTCTCCAAGTCGTCTGAGTCAAACTGCCAGACCGCTGGCATACCAAACAGCACCATCCCGGCAGACAGACTAGCAAGAATAAACCGGCAGACCGCCCGGTCTCCGAACAGCAACACACCGCCTGACCTCCATATTACAACACTCCACCTAAAGCTGGAGCATAGATATCAATCATGCCCAGCTTGTCGCAAATGTGGAAAAAGGAAGCGGACATCGGTTTGGTGAAGATGTCGGCCAACTCGTTGTCTGAAGTGACGAACAAAGTACAAATCTGTTTCTTCAAGATCTCCTCCTGAATGAAAAGACAGTCAACTTCTATGTGCTTCATTCTCTCATGAAAGACCGGATTTTTGGAGATGTATATTGCGGCCTTATTGTCACAGAACATAGGAAGAGGATAGTTGTACACCTCTCCTAAATCAAGCATGAGAGCCTGTAACCATTTCAATCCACATGTGGTCGATGCCATACTGCGATATTATGCCTCTACACTGGACCTGAAGACCACAGACTGTTTCTTGCTCTTCCAACTCACAAGATTGCCTCCAACAAACGTGCAGAAACCTGATGTCGACTTGCAATCCCCTTTGTCATCAGCATAGCTCGAATCAGAGTACTCTTCAACCCTTAGGTGACAATTCCCTAGTGCTTCTTTAATATACTCCAATATCCTCAAGGCAGATTGTAGATGACACTCTATAGGAGCTTGCATGAACTGGATCACCATGCCAACATCATAAGAGATGTCAGGTATGGTTACCGTGAGATAAATGAGTTTTCCCATCAGATGCAGGTACTTCGTAAGATCAAATAGAAGAGATGAGTCATCTGTCCAAGTTTTGTCTTCCCCAATAGCTATGGGAGAACGGGTAGGTTTAGCACCAGTCAATCCTGCCACTTTTAGAAGATCAAGAGCATACTTCCATTGGGAAAGGACCACGGAGTTCCGCTTCCTAGAGATTTCAATTCTCAGAAAGTATTTTGGGGAGCCCACATCCTTCGTGACCAGGTGCTGACGTAGGTGTTTCTTTGTCAACGTTACCCCCATCCTCATCATTGCCAGTAAGAAGAATGTCATCAACATAAACCACAAGAACTACCAGACTAGGTGCAATTTTCCGAACGAACAAAGTGTGATCGGCTGAGCTTCTTGTAAAAACAATGGCCGCAACAATGCCGCTAAACTTGTCAAACTAGGCACGAGGACTTTGCTTGAGGCCATAGATAGCCTTATTTAGCCGACATACTCCTGTCTCCCCCCTGAGCAACATACCCAGGAAGTTGCTCCATGTAAACATCTTCCTGAAGATCCCCATAAAGAAAGGCATTTTTGACATCCAGCTATGAAATGGGCCAATCCTGGTTGACAGCCACAGAGAGAAGAACTCGAATAGTACTGAGACGAGCAACTGGAGAGAAAGTGTCAAAGTAATCAACCCCATAAGTTTGGGTAAAACCCTTGGCAACAAGCCGAGCCTTGTAACGATCAACACTACCATCAGGAAGGAACTTCACCACAAAGACCCAGTGACAGCCAACAACATCTGTGTCGAAAGGAGGAGGAACCAGGGTCCAGGTACCCCGTTCAGTGAGAGTAGCAATCTCCTCATCCATGGCAGCTTTCCGATGAGGAATATTAAGGGCCTCCTGGTAGGAACGGGGGGTGGCTATGGCCGAGATAACAAGTGCAAAAGCTCTGCAAGAAGGGGTAAGACGATCATAAGAAACAACTGCAGTAAGCGAGTGTTGGATACATGCCCAAACCACTTTGCGAAGGGCAATGGGGAGATCCAGGGCAGCTGGTTCTGCAGTATCCGGAGCGTCCGTGGTGGAGAGAGCTTCCCCGAGAGTAGAGAGAGATGGCTGTGGAGAGGAGGGAGAAATCGACGGAGGAGAGGGTGGAGATGGTGGAGATGGTAGAGAGGGTGGAGATGGTGGAGAGGGTAGAGATGGTGGAGAGGGTGGAGATGGTGGAGAGGGTAGAGATGATGGAGAGGGCAAAACGTCAGTAGGAGCAGAGGGAATAGATGGGTTGGTTTGAGAAGTAGGAGCAGCAGGAGTAGAGGAGGAAGGAGGAGAGAAGTAAGAGACATTTTCAAAGAACGTAACATCCGTAGAGACAAACTGCTTGCGCGTAACGGGGTCAAAGCAACAATAACCTTTCTGAGTGGTAGAGTACCCCAGAAAGACACATTTAGTGGCGCATGGGGAGAGTTTGTCACAGGTGTCAGCGGGAGAATGAACAAAGGCGGTACACCCAAAGATGCCCAGAGTAAGGGGAAAAGGATTCTTGGTGGGATAAAGAACGGAGAATGGGGTGGCACCGCGGAGAACCGTGGAGGGAATGTGGTTGATGAGATAATATGAGAGGAGGACAGCATTGTTGATGCGCGAAAACGGCACCGGGGCAGCTAACATGGAGGGAGTGTTCGATCTCATAAGCTAGGAGAGGAAGGGGATGAAGGTTGCGGGGATAGAGGCGAAGAGGGAAGCTTCTGAGTGCTCGAGAGTGGAGCAAACAGCTTGTTAGAGGAGTTGTGGGGATAGAGGAGAGGCTTGATCAACAGAGAAGGTTGATCAAGAAAGGACGAGGTTGATCAGGAGCTGTCGAGCAGACGGTTAATATGATGGTTGTGCTTGCAGGTTGGTTGGCGAGAGAGCCGAGTGATGAATTGTAAATATACCTATTTTTATGTACATTACTTAAGTCATTTTCATTTATTTTTGTCATTTCTACTTGTTTTTATTCAATAAAATGCTCCTATTTTTGTACATATTATACTAACTTGTTTAATTTTATTTTTCAGGAAAAAAAATCAAAATCTGCAATTAAAATGCCATGTCACGCCCGTGACATATTGGTCACGCCCGTGACCAGGGCGTGACAGCTCAAAATCTCGTGAAGCAGCCAATTTTGAAGAGAAAAGCCTGACACGACCGGCCACACGCCCGTGTCCATCCTACACGGGGCGTGACCAAGCCCGTGTCTATCCCGCTCGACGATTTCAACTCAATATTCGTCGACCCAAGAGGAACACGCCCGTGTCCAATGAGCGCCACGCCCGTGTCAGCCCAACACGCCCGGTGCCGAAGCCCGTGACCATATCTCGACAATTTCCACTCGACGTTTGTCGAGTGTCGACTCAAACGACACTCCCACTATCAAGCCCGTGACCTGGGGCGTGACTGCTCCACCTCGCCCGACAAACTGCCGCCGGCAAATCCCGAAGTCAACAACTCGTTTAAGCGCCGAACGACATGCCCACCGTCATGCCCGTGACCTGGGGCATGACCGCCGCGTTTTCGCCGCAAAGTCAAATCGCCGTCAAATCTGTCAGATCGCCGAATTCTGCTGTAAAATAGTGCAAACACGCCCCCCGACACGCCCGTGTCGGAGGGCGTATACTTGGAATTTTTTGCCTATAAAAAGGCAGCTGCTGTATGAGTTAAGGGTTCCAAAAATCCGAACCATTTTGATGTATAAGGGCTGCCGTTGGAGCTGCTTTAGTGATATGTAAGGATTCTCTCCCCCCCCTTTCTGAAGCTAGTTTGTTTAAGCTCCTGTAATCAACTTCTTTTATTAATAAAATAGATATTTTTCTCATCCTTATATGCACTGAATTTTGTCTAAAGGCATCCTTTTCATCAATCTTATATACTTTCATTTTCATTTTCATAATGCGTGTGCGTGTATGAGCTTAAAATTGCAAAAAATATGTTTTAAAACGAAAATGTTCTTGTTTTTCTTTCAATTATAACAAGATTAATAGTCGTTATTATGGCCGATTTCATTCTCAAACTTTTAAAAATTGGTTAGACTTAGGATTTTCATGCTTTAAAATGCGTTCTTACGAACTTGTAAAACGTTAAAAAGGTGGTTTTCATCCCTCTTAACTTAGCTTTTACTTTATTTTAATTATAAAACCGATGCTTCTTTTTAGCTTACTCCCACTTTTTAAACCATTTTACAAGGCTATAGGAATGTATAAATTGTTATTTTTATTTTTCATCAACTTTCATTTTAAGTAATTACAAAAAATATTTTCGCTCGAACAATTTTCATTTTCACTTTTTAAGCATTTCTATCAAAATCTAACAGTAAAAATGTAAACATTTTAATTTTTCAGGCACTTGCCTTTCTCACTTTAATTTGAAAACTTTTTGCTCAAACAATTTTTATTTTGCTTTTTTATGCATTTCTACTGCATTCTAGCGGTAGAAATGCAGTCATTTTAATTTTTCGATAACTTCGTTTTTCTTATTTCTCGCCCGAGTGCGTGAGTTTGAGATAATCTTTATCGTCTTAGTTAATTCATGCAAGTGTGTGTGTGTGTGTGTTTATTTATGTCGAGTGCATGAGTAGTTATATTCAAGTAGAGTGCGTGTGTTGTTTTTATTTTTCCGCCTACTCATTTGAGTTAATTGGCTGGATTTTATTCAATTAGAGAGTGTGTGTTGTTTTTATTTTTCCGCCTACTCATTTGAGTTAATTGGCTGGATTTTATTCAAGTAGAGTGCGTATGTTGTTTTTATTTTTCCGCCTACTCATTTGAGTTAATTGGCTGGATTTTATTCAAGCAAGTGTTTGTAGCGTTTATTTTTCCGCCTACTCACTTGTGTTAAATGTCTGGACTGTATTTTCAGTCCTACTCGTTTGAGTACGACTTGTATTTTTTATTCTTTGATTTTCCGCCTACTCACTTGAGTTAAATGGCTGGATTTGATTTTCCGCCTACTCGCTAGGAGTTAAATGGTCGGACTTTATTTTGACGTAAATATTTAAGAAAGCCCTGTAATCGCATTTATTTTCTCCTACTCGTTTGAGTAGGACTCGCTTTCATTTCAGTCCTACTCGTTTGAGTAGGACTTGCAATTTTCAGCTTTTATTTTCCGCCCCCACTCGTTTGAGTGGGACTTGAAATTTCAATTATGCAATTTTCAGCTTTTATTTCCCGCCCCCACTCGTTTGAGTGGGACCTGCAAATTTCAATTATGCAATTTTCAGCTTTTATGTGTAACTAGTTTTATTTTTGTCTCTTCTTATATGTTTAAATGAGTGCGGGTGTGTTTATTTGTCATAACTTTTCTTATGTTAGGATATTTTACTTTTCTTCTTATTTTCTTTATAACCTTTCAGCGAATAGTTTAGGACGCTCGCACAACCAAACATATAAGCTATCCCCATTCCGATGAGTGGCTAATTGCTTTTAGCCCTCGGTATCGAAGAGCTTTGGGATCTAAAATGTTTTAAATAACCAAATGCCTAATTTTTCAATTTAATTAAAAACTTAAGGTTTACCCCGGGTTAACGACGCGTAAAACCACATATCGATGTGTGGGGTCTATTTCCGTTATCCACACGCTAGCTAGCCGAGAGGCCGTGCATATGGACAGATCACCCCTGGGTAAATAGAGTTCCGCACTAACCCTCGAGAGATGAGGCGCGCTTACTCTACCGGATTGGGTTCCCCACCCAATAGCGGGGTTCTTAGCGTACTGCGGGCATTAAGGGGAATCCTTTGTCGGACGAGAGCCCGGTCGAATAGCCTTAATGTCTAGGTGAGCAATATTCCTAGAGATAGGTGAGCTCATTATTTTGAACCTCCACGGTCAAGTTTCCGCTTTAATTAAATTGAAACTTTAGATATCTAGTTATTCAAATCTATTTTTAATCCTAACGCAATTCGATACCGGGAGTTATCTCTTCATCGACTATTTTCTTAAAATCTAGTTTTATCCTATTTTAATTAAAACCCTCAACTTCTATTCCGGTAAAATAATAATGTTTTCGGAGGAGTAGGTGTAATTAACCCGTTCCCGGGAATAATACGACCTCGGTATTCTCCCGAATATCGAGTACTACTTGCGATATGTGCACTTGCCTCATCTAGCAAGCCCGCGGCGATCGACTCACCGAACCAACCACAGTAAGAGTCTGTTTGCGGGCCAATCAAGTTTTTAGCGCCGTTGCCGGGGACTTCTCTTTGAGTTGTTATTCCGAATCCGAACTCTATTACTTTTACTTTTATTTCTAAAAACTAAAAAAAAACTTAAAAAATTTCTTCAAAATCCAAAAAAGAAGTTAATTTTCTGCTTTCTCTTTTAGGGTGTATGACCCGTGGACAGCCTTCGGAGTCCGAACATTTTGATTTCGATCCTGAGATCGAACGCTCGCTTGCGCGTATTCGGTCTCAACGCCGAAATCCCTCTTTGGATCCCGAAGAATCCATCGGAGAACCCTCTTTAGTTGCTATGGCCGACACCAATCCGAACGCGGCCCTTGAGCGTATAATGTCATATTATGCCCGGCCAAATTTGGACGATACTGGGTCCAGTATTGTTCGCCCGACGGTGGCAAACAATAATTTTGAGATCAAATCGAGCGTTATCCAAATGATCCAAAATGTCGTGCATTTCGATGGACAGCTGGATGAGGACCCGAACGTTCATTTGTCTAGTTTTTTGGAAATTTGCGATACTTTTAAGATCAATGGTGTCACTGATGACGCCATTCGTTTGCACCTTTTTCCATTCTTCCTCAAATCCAAAGCTAAGGCGTGGTTGAATTCCCTCCCACGAGGATGTATCACCACCTGGGCCGAGCTTGCGGAGCGGTTCTTAAAGAAGTATTTTCCGCCCGCCGAAACTGCAAAGTTGAAGGCTGACATTTCTTCGTTCGTGCAGAACGATTCTGAGTCTATTTTTGAGACTTGGGAGCTCTTTAAGGAATTCCTCCGCAAGTGTCCGCACCATGCGCTGCCTGCATGGTTGCAGGTCCAAATCTTCTACAACGGGCTTAACTATCAGACGCGTCAAATGATTGACGCGGCTGCCGGGGGTACCTTGAATAATAAGACCCCTGAGGCTGCCCGAGCTCTTATTGAAGAGATGGCTATGAACGCCTATCAATGGAACGTCCCTCGGGACGTCCCAAGCAGGCGGCCGGCCTCTTCGAAGTGGATGCCACTGCCCACTTAGTCCTTCAAGTTGAAAGGCTGACGAAGCAGGTGGCAGAGATGTCTGCTGCCTCCACCACTCCGCCTTCGGCAATTCCCCCTAATGCCGACGTAGAAAATGAATTCGTAGAATACGTGGGAAATGCTGGGCGACCTTCCTTCAACCCCAATAACAATCCTTATAGCAATACCTATAATCCGGGTTGGAGGAACCATCCCAACTTATCATGGAGCAATGTGAATAATGCGCAGCGCCCCCCCCCCCCCCCCCAATCCTTTCGCGCCTGGATTTCTGCCGCCTCCCCCTCTTCCAAAACCCTCCCCGATGGAGGATAATTTTTCTAAATATATAGCTTCCAACGAGTCAAATATCCGGAACATCACCGGATCGCTAAAAAATGTAGAACTCCAGGTTGGACAGCTAGCGCGAATGATGTCCGAGCGCGCGCTCGGGGAACTGCCGGGAAACACGGAGCCCAATCTGCGGGAAAATATCAACGCTATAACCCTCCGTAGAGGAAAGGAGGTGATCGATCCAAAACGGACCGATCCTTAGGTACATATTTCACCTCCGACCCCTCTTCCCCCTTCTTCGATTACGCCGTCTTTACAAATTTTAAATGAAAAACTTATTAAAACGCCCTTGTCGTATCCGCATAAACTTAATAGTGAGCGTAAGGACGCGCAGTACGAAAAATTTATTTTATTATTAAAACAAATTCATATTAATGTTCCCTTCTGCGAGGCAATCTCTCAGATGCCTAAATATGCGAAATACTTAAAACAACTTCTTTCCAATAAACAAAAATTAGAAAATATTTTGCATATTTCTCTAAATGTTGACTGCTCAGCGGCTCTTACTAATAAATTGCCCCTAAAAAGAAATGACCCGGGACGGTTCTCCATCCCGTGCCTTTTTGGTAATATATTAGTAAAATACGCTCTTGCAGATTTAAGCGCGAGCATTAATTTGATGCCGTTCTCGCTCTTTCAAAAATTAGTTTTAGGCACTCCGGCCCCTACTAAAATGCGAATCCAACTAGCGGATCGCTCGGTTAAGTTTCCCGTCGGGGTAGTGGAGGACGTACTTGTCCGAGTTGATAAGCTTATCTTTCCGGTAGACTTCGTCATCTTGGACATCGAGGAGGACACCGATGTACCAATTATACTCGGTCGCCCTTTTCTCGCTACCTCCCGCGCATTAATTGATGTCAGTAACGGTCGTATCCTCCTTCAGGTAGGAGATGACGAGGTTACTTTCTCTATTAATCCCTCCATAGGAGACTCGTCATCGAGCGATGACTTTTGTTATAATTTAGGCACATATATCGGAGATTGTTCTTCACCTATTTTTGAGTCTACTTTTTTAAACGACGATATTTATGCGCTCGAAAATTTTAACTGCGATGAGGATACCTCTATAGACTTGCCTTTCGAACCAATTGGTAAGAAAGACATAGGAATTAAAACCTCGTTAGAAGAACCGCCCTGCCTTGAACTCAAACCCCTACCCGATTCACTCAAATACGCCTTTTTGGGGAAAGATGATACACTCCCTGTTATCATTTCTTCGCATTTGAGCGAATCGGAGACTTCCGATTTATTGGGAGTTTTGCTTAAACATCGCCACGCAATTGCGTGGCAAATTTCTAATCTCAAGGGGATTAACCCGTCTTTCTGCACCCATAAGATTTTCCTTCTCGATAATTGCCGCAAAACTATTCAGCCGCAGTGACGTCTTAACCCAAACATGAAAGACGTCATTAAGGCCGAAATTATTAAATTATTAGATGCGGGGATTATTTATCCCATATCAGATAGTACGTGGGTTAGCCCCATTCACGTGGTGCCCAAAAAGGGCGGTCTTACCGTAGTGGAGAATGAGCACAATGAACTCATCCCAACTCGTACTGTTACGGGTTGGCAGGTGTGCATCGATTATAGAAAACTAAATGATGCCACCCGTAAAGATCATTTCCCACTATCATTTTTAGACCAAATTTTAGAGCGTTTGTCCGGTCATCCGTATTTTTGTTTTCTTGATGGATTATCGGGGTTTTTCCAAATCCCCATTTCCCCCGATGACCAAGAGAAAACAACTTTTACCTGCCCGTTTGGTACCTTCGCATATCGAAGAATGCCATTTGGCCTCTGCAACGCGCCCGCTACATTCCAAAGATGTATGCTGGCGATCTTTGGCGAGCTGGTAGGAGACATTATGGATGTCTTTATGGATGACTTCTCTGTTTTCGGAAGCTCTTTCCCGTCCTGTCTTCGTAATTTAGATCATGTCCTTCAGCGATGCGAGGACACGCATCTCGTTTTAAATTGGGAAAAATGTAACTTTATGGTTCGAGAAGGTTTGGTTCTCGGCCATATGATTTCGTCTAAGGCGATGGAGGTCGATAAGGCCAAAGTTGAAATTATAGAAAAACTTCCCCCGCCTTCCAACGTTAAATCTATTAGGAGTTTCTTATGGCACGAGGGCTTTTATAGGCGTTTTATTCAAGATTTTTCAAAAATAACAAAGCCTCTTACTCGCCTCTTGGAAAAGGAATCAAATTTTGTCTTTGATAGCGAATACGAGTCTGCCTTTAATTTCATAAAACAAAAACTTATCAATTCACCTATTTTAGTGGTGCCCGATTGGACCCTTCCGTTCGAGATTATTTGCGACGCTAGTGATATTGCCGTAGGTGCCGTTCTTGGCCAACGAATAAACAAATATTTTCATCCTATTTACTACGCTAGCAAGACACTCACCTCCGCACAAGGAAATTACACGACAATGGAAAAGGAACTTTTAGCCGTCGTATTTGCTTTCGATAAGTTTCGCTCGTATATTACGCTATCCAAAGTTATCGTATTTACCGACCATTCCTCCTTAAAATATTTGTTAGCGAAAACGGACGCCAAACCCCGCCTTCTTCGATGGATCCTCCTCTTGCAGGTGTTCGATTTAGAGATCCGGGATAAGAGGGGCGCGAAAATTTTAGCCGCCGATCACCTCTCCTGCTTAGAAAATCCCGCTGCGGAAGCGCTCGTCGAATCTGACATAAATGACAGATTCCCCGAGGAACGCCTCCTAGCCATAACTACTAGTTCTTATTCCCCGTCTTGGTTCGCAGATTTTGCAAACTATTTAGTTGCGAGGGTACTTCCAAAAGACTTTTCAAGCCAGCAAAAGAAGAAATTCTTTTCTGACTTGAAATATTGCTTTTGGGAGTACCCTTTTCTTTTTCGTATCTGTGCGGACCAAGTGGTCCGAAGATGTGTCGCGGGTGTGGAGTGCACGCAAATCCTTAGGCACTTCCACGAGGGTCCGGCTGGTGGGCATTATCAAGCTAACCGGACCGCGTGGAAGGCACTAGAGGCGGGCTTCTTTTGGCCCACTCTATTCAAAGACGCTCACAATTTTGTGCGCGCATGCGATAGCTATCAGCGGTGGGGTAACATCTCTCGTCGCGACGAGATGCCCCAAAACATGTTTTTAGAGTGCGAAGTCTTCGATTTATGGGGCATAGATTTCGTCGGCCCCCTACCTACATCTTTCAAACATATGTATATTTTAGTAGCGGTCGACTACGTATCGAGGTGGGCGGAAGCGCAAGCTCTCCCCACCAACGATGCGTGAGTCGTCGTTACATTTCTTAAAAAACAATTTTCGCGCTTCGGCACTCCGCGCGCTATTGTAAGCGATAGGGGGGACGCATTTCTACAACACCCAGATGGCTAAGATGTTATCTAGATACAGTGTCACGCACAAACTTGCCACCCCCTACCACCCGCAAACTAGTGGCCAAGTAGAGGTAGTAAATCGAGAGATAAAGCGCATATTAGAGAAAACTGTTTCACTTAATAGGAAAGATTGGTCCATCAAACTCGACGATGCATTGTGGGCTTATCGTACCGCATACAAAACCGCAATTGGTTGTACGACGTATCGATTAGTGTACGGCAAAGTGTGTCATCGACCCGTAGAATTAGAACATCCCGCACTTTGGTCTTTAAAACTTTTAAATCTCGACCCTAACTTAGCCGCCCAACATAGAAAACTGCAACTAAACGAGCTCGATGAATGGCGTGCAAACGCTTACGAGAGCAATAAGTTCTATAAGGAGCGTTCTAAGTTTTATCACGACCGAAAACTCAAGCCCCAAAAAACGTTTTCTCCCGGCGATCTTGTCCTTCTTTATAACTCACGACTTAGACTTTTCCCTGGGAAACTTAGATCACACTGGTCCGACCCCTTCAAAGTTGAAGAGGTTTGGCCTTATGGGACCGTACTCGTCTCCCACCCGGATAAATGCTCGTTTAAAGTGAACGGTCATCTCTTAAAATTATACATAGCAGGCGATCCTGTGGGCGGTAATTTCGAATCCATAACCCTCCTAGATATATAAACCGCCAACATAGTCAAGCTACACGACTATAAACAAAGCGCTCCTGGGAGGCACCACATGTTTATCTTTTTCGCTATCTCTTTACCTTTTTCTTTGCTATCTTTCTTCATAATACAGGGTTCCTAAACTGCGCCTTCCCCACCTCCTATCAGGGAAGCTTTTACCCCCCCCCCTCTATTTCTTTTCTTTGTATATACTCTCTTCTCTGTTTTGTTCCGCATACTTACGTTACAACATTGGGGACAATGTTGGACTTAAGTATGAGGGTGTTTTCTCGCTTTCTTTTTCGCACTTCTATTTTCTGCACTGTATTTCTATTTTCTGCACTTCAAAAAAAAATCTGAAAAAAACAATTATATAAAAAATCCCAAAAACTTAAGGTCTAATTTTTTTTTCTGTCTTTAAAATGTTTTTTTTCTCTGTTTTTTTAAACCAAAAATCCCCAAAAAATTGTAAAACAAAAAATTCAAAAAAAAATTATAAAACACAAACTTCAAAAAAAATTAGAAAACCAAAATTAAAAAAAAAAATTTGTTTCATTTTGTACAAATCTATGTAAATATTTTTGTAAATAATCGTCTCTCTCCCCCTTCCTTTTCTCTCTCTTTCTTGTGAATACCGTTTCTTTTTCTCGGACTTTCCGCAAAACTTTAAAAATCTAAAAAAAAGATAATAAGTTCAAAAATATTCAAAAAAAAAGGAAAACTAAACAAAAATTCAAAAAAATAAAATTTGAGCAAAACAAAACCAAAATACAAAAAAAAGAGATAATAAATAAAAAAAACACAAAAAAATGATGAAAAAACTCTAAAAAACCAAACAAAATAAAAATATTTTGAAACAAATAAATCAAATATAACATTCTTAATTTTCTTGCTATCCAAAAATTTTGCTTTAAGTTTATTTATATGTGAATTTTATTAATTCTTTGTTTGTTATTCGTTTGTTAATTATTGATTGAAAAATTTAAATATTCGGGATTAAGTTTTAAAGAATTTATTATGCTTTGTTAAAAATAGCGAACTCGTTTTAGGCACTACTTCTAATTTTTCATTGCTAGGAGCACGTGTATTATGTTAGAAAATAACGATTATAGGATTCAATTATGTTTACTTTTAGCTTTCTGAAAAATTGGAACTTACAATTTATTAAGGTTGCTCTCAAAATTGTTTTTTAATAAAAAATCTAGTTTTCTTTTCTCACCTTCCTTATCATGACCTACTTGACATGATAAAATTGTTATCCTTAAAAGATCCTATGTCAATGGGAATAAGATTTCGTTCTGTAAACATAGGCACCCAATAGATTAAAAAGATTATATGTTATGGAGTAAGAGGATAAAATTCATTACTCATACACATATACATTGGGTTAAAATTTATTATGAAGTTGAAAAAAAATCGATATTAGGAAAATAAGATTTCGTTTTCCTAATAATCCAAAAAAAAATATGGAGGTTCGAGAAAAAATTACCTCGCCTCAAAAATCAAAACCCTCTTCATAAACCAACATCAACCCCCTTAGCCAATTTCACGATTCTAGATTTAATTCAAAAATCTTTTTTAGAGCATAATTTGTAAATTGCATTATTTCCAGTAAAACTCATATAGGCAAAAAGTTCATATAATTACAAACTATTCTTGTTAATCTAACAATTACAATTATTGTTTTCTATTTGATTATATCAAGAAGTCTTTTGGCCAAAACTTTTGCGCTATTTAAATCATCTTCATAAATTTAGGACTTAACTCTTACACCCCGTTTATTTATTTAGATCTCTCTTATAATTGATTAAGCGGTAGCTAAACTTAGAGTTTTTTCTATTCCTTATAAGTTCATCTCAAACTTTTGCTCTGGAATAGCAAAAGCCTAAGTATGGGGGTATTTGATGAATTGTAAATATACCTATTTTTTTGTACATTACTTAAGTCATTTTCATTTATTTTTGTCATTTCTAGTTGTTTTTATTCAATAAAATGCTCCTATTTTTGTACATATTATACTAATTTGTTTTATTTTATTTTTCAGGAAAAAATCAAAATCTGCAATTAAAATGCCATATCACGCCCGTGACATATTGGTCACGCCCGTGACCAGGGCGTGACAGCTCAAAATCTCGTGAAGCACCCAATTTTGAAGAGAAAAGTCTGACACGCCTGGCCACACGCCCGTGTCCATCCTACACGGTGCGTGACCAAGCCCGTGTCTATCCCGCTCGACGATTTCAACTCGATATTCGTCGACCCAAGAGGAACACGACCGTGTCCAATGAGCGCCACGCCCGTGTCAGCCCGACATGCCCCGAGCCGAAGCCCGTGACCATCTCTCGACAATTTTTGCTCGACGTTTGTCGAGTGTCGACTCAAACAACACGCCAACCGTCACGACCGTGACCTGGGGCGTGACTGCTCCACCTCGCCCGACAAACTGCCGCCGGCAAATCCCGAAGTCAACAACGCCTTTAAGCGCCGAACGACACGCCCACCGTCACGCCCGTGACCTGGGGCGTGACCGCCGCATTTTCGCCGCAAAGTCAAATCGCCGTCAAATCCGTCAGATCGCCGAATTCTGCTTTAAAATAGTGCTGACACACTCCCCGACACGCCCGTGTCGGAGGGCGTGTACTTGGAATTTTTTGCCTATAAAAATGCAGCTGCTGTATGAGTTAAGGGTTCCAAAAATCCGAACCATTTTGATGTATAAGGGCTGTCGTTGGAGCTGCTTTAGTGCTATGTAAGGATTCTCTCCCCCCCCCTTTTTGAAGCTAGTTTGTTTAAGCTCCTGTAATCAACTTCTTTTATTAATAAAATAGATATTTTTCTCATCCTTATATGCTCTGAATTTTCTCTAAAGGCCTCCGTTTCATCAATCGTATATACTTTCATTTTCATTTTCATAATGCGTGTGTGTGTATGAGCTTAAAATTGCAAAAATTATGTTTTAAAATGAAAATGTTCTTGTTTTCCTTTCAATTATGACAAGATTTATAGTCGTTATTATGGCCGATTGCATTCTCAAACTATAAAAAATTGGTTAGACTTAGGATTTTCATGCTTTAAAATGCGTTCTTACGAACTTGTAAAACGTTAAAAAGGTGGTTTTCATCCCTCTTAACTCAGCTTTTACTTTGTTTTAATTATAAAACCGATGCTTCTTTTTATCTTACTCCCACTTTTTAAACCATTTACAAGGCTATAGGAATGTATAAATTGTTATTTTTATTTTTCATCAACTTTCATTTTAAGTAATTACAAAAAATATTTTCGCTCGAACTATTTTCATTTTCACTTTTTAAGCATTTCTATCAAAATCTAATGGTAAAAATGTAAACGTTTTAATTTTTCAGACACTTGCCTTTCTCACTTTAATTGGAAAACTTTTTGCTCAAACAATTTTTATTTTACCTTTTTATGCATTTCTACTGCATTCCAGCGGTAGAAATGCAGTCATTTTAATTTTTCGATAACTTCATTTTTCTTATTTCTCGCCCGAGTGCCTGAGTGTATGAGATAATCTTTATCGTCATTAGTTAATTCATGCAAGTGTGTGTGTGTGTGTTTATTTATGTCGAGTGCGTGAGTAGTTATATTCAAGTAGAGTGCGTGTGTTGTTTTTATTTTTCCGCCTACTCATTTGAGTTAATTGGCTGAATTTTATTCAAGTAGAGTGCGTGTGTTGTTTTTATTTTTCCGCCTACTCATTTGAGTTAATTGGATGGATTTTATTCAAGTAGAGTGCGTGTGTTGTTTTTATTTTTCCGCCTACTCATTTGAGTTAATTGGCTGGATTTTATACAAGCAAGTGTTTGTAGCTTTTATTTTTCCGCCTACTCACTTGAGTTAAATGGCTGGACTGTATTTTCAGTCCTACTCGTTTGAGTAGGACTTGTAATTTTCATTCTTTGATTTTCCGCCTACTCACTTGAGTTAAATGAATGGATTTGATTTTCCGCGTACTCGCTAGGAGTTAAATGGTCGGACTTTATTTTGATGTAAATATTTAAGAAAGCCCTGTAATCGCATTTATTTTCTCCTACTCGTTTGAGTAGGACTCGCTTTCATTTCAGTCCTACTCGTTTGAGTAGGACTTGCTATTTTCAGCTTTTATTTTCCGCCCCCACTCGTTTGAGTGGGACTTGCAATTTCAATTATGCAATTTTCAGCTTTTATTTCCCGCCCCCACTCGTTTGAGTGGAACCTGCAAATTTCAATTATGCAATTTTCAGCTTTTATATGTAACTTAGTTTTATTTCTGTCTCTTCTTATATGTTTAAATGAGTGCGGGTGTGTTTATTTGTCATAACTTTTCTAATGTTAGGATATTTTACTTTTCTTCTTATTTTCTTTATAACCTTTCAACGAATAGTTTAGGACGCTTGCACAACCAAACATATAAGCTATCCCCATTCCAATGAGTGGCTAATTGCTTTTAGCCCTCGGTATCGAAGTGCTTTGGGATGTAAAATGTTTTAAATAACCAAATGTCTAATTTTTCAATTTAATTAAAAACATAAGGTTTACCCCGGGTTAACGACGCGTAGAACCACATATCAATGTGTGGGGTCTATTTCCGTTATCCATATGCTAGCTAGCCGAGAGGCCGTGCGTATGGACAGATCACGCCTGGGTAAATAGAGTTCCGTACTAGCCCTCGAGAGAGGAGGCACGCTTACTCTACCGGATTGGGTTCCCCACCGAATAGCGGGGTTCTTAGCGTACTGCGGGCATTAAGGGGAATCCTTCGTCGAACAAGAGCACGGTCGAATAGCCTTAATGTCTAGGTGAGCGATATTCCTAGAGATAGGTGAGCTCATTATTTTGAACCTCCACGGCCAAGTTTCCACTTTAATTAAATTGAAACTTTAGATATCTAGTTATTCAAATCTATTTTTAATCCTAACGCAATTCGATACCGGGAGTTATCTCTTCATCGACTATTTTCTTAAAATCTAGTTTTATCCTATTTTAATTAAAACCCTCAACTTCTATTCCGGTAAAATAATAGTGTTTTCGGAGGAGTAGGGGTAATCAACCCGTTCCCGGGAATAATACGACCTCGGTATTCTCCCGAATATCGAGTACTACTTGCGATAGGTGCACTTGCTTACCCTAGCAAGCCCACGGCGATCGACTCACCGAACCAACCACAGTAAGAGTCTGTTCGCGGGCCAATCACCGAGCTGAGCTAGGAAGAAGGGAAAGAGAGAAGGGGCCGCTAGTAGCGGCAACAGCAGACTTCGCCCGCCGCGGCCTAAATGCCACTCTTGCGACGGGCTTTCCTTTGATTAATGTTGAGAGTTACAGCTTATTAGTACACCTTCACAACAAAGCAATAAATGGGTACAAAAGGAAGCTGGCGGCTATGGAAGAG
Source organism: Platanthera guangdongensis (assembly GCA_039583875.1). NCBI lineage: Eukaryota > Viridiplantae > Streptophyta > Magnoliopsida > Asparagales > Orchidaceae > Platanthera > Platanthera guangdongensis. The sequence continues at coordinate 135,570,747 of CM077158.1, forward strand.
GAATGCTAGAGGCCGCGCGGACTGAAGATCTTAATTGGCAGGCCGCGCGGTTAAGGGAAAACGGGAGACCGCGCGGACTGTAGATCAGAGGACGGCAGGCTGCGCGACTAAGCAGAGAAGGGAGCGTGGTCTGAGAAACGGAGTCCGCAGGAGCACTTTGGCAACGACCCTCCGGCGGTGATCCTTGATGCTGATGCCAATGCCCCTACATATGAGGCATGGGGGGTATTTATAGGCCCGAGGAGGTAACGGCTTGCGGTGACGTTACCCTCGGTGAGACAGTAACTGGAGCGAGAAGGAAACAGAGTCCGCCGAGTCCGCAACGGGCCACGCGGACTGGGACTTGCTACTGGAGCTGGTGCTGCTAATGGCAAACTGAATGGCAGACTGTGAGGCGAGTCCACGGAGTCCGCTGCTGCTAAGTTGAGATTGTCCGCGTGCTGCTGAAGTTGCGGATGCTGGAGGACAAGTGGCGGACTCTGAAGGGGAGGACGCTGAGTCCGCTGCTACTGACCTGAGGGAGCTAAAGGGGATGCGAGCTGGAGAGTGCCCGTGGAGCCTGGCGAGTCCGCACGATATTATGCGGACTGGGACTGCTCTGGAGGATTTGCTGCCTGGCGGATTGGATGGAGCCCGCTGCTACTGACTGAGTCCGCGCCAAGGCCGCGGACTGAGGAGTTGTTGACCCTGCCACTGTATAAGGGCTGGTGCTGGCTAAGAAGAGGCAGACTGCATTGTGAGTCCGCCAAGGCTGCGGAGTCCGCGGCTACTGCAAGGCTGAGTCCGCTTATGTTGGAGATGGAGAGCCTGGCTATTGAGGTTGTTGGGGTTCAGTGGTGAAGGCGGACTGGAAGTCTTAATCGTACTTCGAGTCTGCCCAGCTCGCGAGGAACTTGGACGCTGCTGGTCTTGGCGGGTAGCAGGAGCTGGACTCCGCGCTCTGTAGGCGGACTGGAGGAGTCTGCTGCCCAATCTTCTGGTGGAAAGTGGTGAGCGACCTGCCGAGCTTGATGAGGCAGATTGCCCGTGTTGGCGAGGTGGAGACGACGGCAGCCGGCTGGCGGCCTAGGGCAGGTCGCCACTTGCGCTTGGCCATTTGGAGTTCATCTTGCAAGAGCAGGCTGAAAGAGTGTCTAGTTCCTGCAAAGGATGTGACTTGTTACCGACCTGGGTGGATAGGGAGTTGAGTCCGGCAGAGGGACACCTGCGGATAAAAGCTTGCAGTTAAGCTGAAAAAGAGGGGGCAGCCTGCAGGGGTGGACTGCGGGAGCATTCCGCGAACCCTGCCGACCAAAGGAAGGCATGCGACCTGGCTGGTCATACCGCTGAGACCGCGCAAGCCGCGCAGCCTGAGCGGACAGAGATTTCTGTCCGCCCTCTCTAGGGCATCACGGCCTCCAGGAGGAACCCGGAGTAGGCCGTGTGTAATACCCCGAAGTCAAGCGGATCAATTTGAGCAAAATCGGGTTCAGGCCTGGGTGACACGGCCTGGGACACGGGCGTGTCCCAGGGCGTGTCAGGCCTGGGTAGTGTCGAGTCGTGAAGTCGACTAAATTTGGAGTCGACACAGCGGACACGGCCTGCGACACGGGCGTGTCGCAGGGCGTGTCGGGGCCGTGTCGACGATCGGCCTGGATGTCGACGAATGTTCTCAACGATCGTCGAGTGTCGAGTGTTGAGTGAGGACACGGCCTGTGACACGGGCGTGTCACAGGGCGTGTCAGTGGTCGTCGACCTCAACTCGACGTTTCGAGCTAGGGCGCGTTTGTGGGACACGGGTGTGTCCAGGTGCACACGGCCAGGAACACGGGCGTGTGCCAGGCCGTGTGAAGTCTCGGGTTGTTTTGAGATTATTTTCGTTGAGGTACACGGCCTCAGACACGGGCGTGTCGGAGGGCGTGTCGGGTACACGGCAAGTGTCACGGGCGTGCCCCATGGCCGTGTACTGTTGGTTTTGAGTCGATTGACTGCCGCTTAGGGGGACATGGCCTGTGACATGGGCGTGTCACAGGGCGTGTCAGGCCGTGTTTTAGCTTTTATGGCCAAATCTGAGCCGTTTGTTTCCCTCTTCCTGGATCCAGTGGCTGGGCTCTGTCCAGGTGTTGTGAAGGCCGAGAAAAAGGGGATTTAATCCCTCTTCCTTCTTCTTCTTCTCCTTCATGTTTTTCCAAGAAAGAGAAGAAGATAGGCCAAGGCAAGAGGGAAGGGAGGAGACTACCAGCTGCTGTAGGAGCTGCGGGGTGCGGAGCGAAGATCCGAGAGCGGATTCGTGAAGGCAGAGCCTAGGCGGTGATTTCCATCCGGCTACTTCATGGCGCCGAAGCGGTCTTCAAGGGTAACGATCTCCTTCTTGGACATCGAAGTCCTTCCTTTATGCATGTGCTTGGAATCCTCTGTAACAACCCCATCCGTTCATATGATATATTCTAGAAGGTCCGGCCGGGGCCCCACAGGATATATCACAAAACAGTCGGTGAAGGTACAGGATGATACCAGAGTCGCGCATCGCACCTAACACAAAGCATTCTAGCGGAAGCCTAGACTACAACTTGAACTCCTCATGAATGTCCAAACATAAAACTCCACATTTTATATCATATAGGAATGTCTTACAACATATACAAAGAGTTGGCCTTACATGGCTTTCACACAGTGGCCTAAAACAGATTGGCGCGGAGGCCGGCCACAAGAAAAGAAAACACACAAAAGAACACAGCTAGCCTTCGAGGGCTAGCAGCAGCAGCAGCAGCAACACCCGCAGGAACATCAGCCTCTATGCGATCCGCTCGGCTCTCCAGCACCTGGAAAGGGACAATCCACCCACCGGTGGCAAACAAAAGCAACGGTCAGCGTTCAGCTGACCAAATTATAACGACCCTACCCCTTCTCTCGGGGCAGCGGTAATCTTCCCTGCAGGCATATTAGATCACAAGTATGGCAAGCTATATCATCAAAATGTGCTTTCACGCACACAAGCCATCACAACCGTTCGCCGCCCGGCCCAACGGTCCGTGCACTCAGGGCACAGTCTTGGTGTTCTGGCAACCTCTTGCCCACCACCGTCTCAGGGTTATCACCCAACGGTAAATCTCTTGAGCATTTACTCCATGGCGTGTAGCCGGAGTTAGTCTTCGGACACCGGGATGGCCCGTAGCCCCCCGTTGTGTCATGGCACGCAGGCCGAAGACTCTTGCTATGCGCTCCAACAGACCGCACTTTTTGGTCTCACGTCGGACGGACATAGCGCAGGTCGGATCCTCCACCCCCCGTTGCTCAAATCGCCTTGCCTTCTCCGAGTACATCGTACTCATGGCTATATCAAAGGCGCGGGTCGGTCTCACCAATCCTGTTCCTGGCATTCAAGCCTGGGTATTTCTCTATACCCATTTCCTCACAGCAACAGCGGGTCTTTCCTGGGCACACCAGTACTTCCTGTGACTCTCTCCACAGGTGGACACCGCATAAGCACAAATGTCAGGGGTCTTTCCTGGGCACACCAGTACTTCCTGTGACTCGCTTCACAGGTGGACACCCTATGACATCAAACATCACAAAAGGGCCTTTCCTGGTCCCACTAGTACTTCCTGTGTCTCATTCACAGGTTGGACCCAAAAACATCACATGGCTATTTTCCTGGGCTACCACCCCAGTACTTCCTGCTACTCCTTTTCGCAGGCATAACCCGTAGACTCCTTACACTACACGTTTATCACGGAGTCTTCTCCGGTTCGTATGCAACATCACCAATCCAGACCAACCTGTCCAGATGGGCTTCACACAGCATGCCTATTCCGTACTCCATTTCCGGATCTATATGCTAACAAAAGGGGATTTCAAGTATCCACCCAAAGATTCCCAAAATCAGCCACCTCTTGGTGGGGGAAATCACAAGATATGCCAAAAAGAAAGCCTTCACATGGCTAGGAAGAAAAGTCGTTACCCTTGACGACCGCTTCGGTGCCATGGCCTCAAAGCTAGCTTGCAAGACTCGCAAGATCGTCTCTTCCGCAACGCTGGCTTCGGATCTCTCGTCGGTAAACCGCAGCACCACCAGCAGCAGCCCCCTTTCCTTCTTCCTCCTCCTCTCTCTCTCTCTCTTTCTCTCTTAACTTGAAGAAAGTTCAAGGCCAAAGAAATGAGAATTCTTTCTCTTATTTCGGCCCTTAAGGAAAAAGAAGAAGAAGCTTCAGCCCTTGGATCTAGACTGAAGGAATGGACGGCCACGATTCTGCCAAAAACATAGATTTTGACCTGACACGGCCTCTGACACGGCCGTGTGCCAGGCCGTGTGACTCAAGCGGTGGTCAACCGACTTATCCAAACCAGTGACGCGCCCATGAGACACGCCCGTGTCATGGGCCGTGTCACCAACACGCCTTCAGACACGCCCGTGTCTGTGGCCGTGTACCTGGGTGAAAAAAATCCCAAATCATCCCGAGACTTCACACGGCCTGTGACACGCCCGTGTCCCAGGCCGTGTGCCCAGACACGGCACAAAGACACGCCCTGTCGAAATCCTTCGGCGGGCTGAGTTCGTCGCCTGATTTGACACGCCCTGTGACACGCCCGTGTCACAGGCCGTGTTCAACAGTCAACACTCACTTCTCGACACTCGACGATCGTCGAGCAAAAATCGTCGAGCATGTGACACGGCCTTGGACACGCCCGTGTCCTGGGCCATGTGCCTCCTCTCGACGCATCGTCGAGAGAAAAATCATCGAGACAACGGCCGATCGTCGACATAACCTCGACACGCCCTGCGACATGCCCGTGTCGCAGGCCGTGTCAACTGACACGCCCTGGGACACGCCCGTGTCCCAGGCCGTGTCACCCAAAAATGGCTGTTTCCGAACTTTGGGCTGTTACAATCCTCCCCTCCTACGAGAAATTTCGTCCTCGAAATTCAGACATAGGAAAGGCAATAGAAAACAGCAAGAAAAATGTTACAACATAAAAAAAATTTGATGTTACAACATTCTCGCTACAGATTACAAAAACAGCTCAGGGAACTCTTCTCGCATGGTCTGCTCGCGTTCCCATGTCAGTTCTTCACGGGCGCAGTTGTCCCACCGGACTTTTACCATACCGACCGTCTTGTTCCGCAACTGTTGTTCGGCTCGATCTTCGATCTGAATGGGTCTAACTTTCGTTATTAGCCCATACTCCACCGGCACACGATCAGGCGCGATCACTTGAGTTGGATCTTTCACGGCCTTCCGAAGCACCGAGATGTGAAATACATCATGTAACCCACCCAAGTCCGCCGACAGAGCTAGCCGATAAGCCGCTTCACCAATTCGCTCAACCACTTCAAACGGACCCAAATATCTGGGACTCAACTTTTTCAATCGTCGAATCCTGGAGACACCTTTGAATGGCTTGACATTCAAGTAGACCCAATCGCCAACCGCAAATTCAACGTTCTGGTGCTTGACGTTGTAGTACTTTGATTGTCGATCTTGAGCAATAAGCAATCTCTCTCGAATAGTCCGAATGGTTGAGTTTGCTTCATCCATCTCATTTGGTTTAACAACCCGGGCTTCACCCTCTTCTACCCAAGCCAAGGGAGTACGACACTTCCTTCCATATAGGGCTTCATATGGTGCCATCCCAATGCTTGCCTGGTAGCTGTTATTATACGCAAACTCGACCATATAGAGATGATCTTCCCATCTCTTTCCGAAGTCAAGGGCGCACATTCGGAGCATGTCCTCCATTGTTCTGTTGGTATGTTCAGTTTGTCCATCCATTTGGGGATGAAAGGCCGTACTGAAAGTCAACTTCATGCCCAACAGTCGGTAAACTAGCCTCCAATCATTTGACGTGAATCGCCCATCTCGATCACTTACGATGCTCCGAGGAACACCGTGAAGCCGCACAATCTGATCAACATATAATTTTGCCAAACTTTCAACCGAATCATCCCGCCTGTTCGGGAGAAAATGTGCTACTTTCGTTAGCCGGTCAACAATCACCCAAATGGAATCATCTCCTCGCTGCGATCTTGGCAACCCATGCACAAAATCCATGGAAATATCATCAAATTTCCACTCTGGGATCGGCAGTGACTTCAAATAACCGCCCGGCTTTTGGCATTCCGTCTTCACCATCGCACATGTTTGACATTTGGCCACATAAAGGGCAACATCTTTCTTGAGCCCTGGCCACCAGAAAAGCTTCTTCATATCGTTGAACATCTTTGTGCTCCCGGGGTGAATAGAATACTTTGTATAATGCGCTTCATACATCAGTTCTTCCCTCAGCTTCCCCACATTTGGGACGCACAAACGGCCCTCTTTCCGTACAAGACCGTCAATCCAGGTGAATTTGCCCTCTGGCCCTTCATTCACATAGCGCAAGAGATCGTTATCCAACTCCGTTGCCCGTCGAACTCGGTCCGCAAGGTCACATTGTACCTCGGTCCAGTTCAAACATGCAATGGCAGTGGAATTCTTGTCAACACAATAGATCTCCAATACCTCCAACTCCTGGATAAGACGTTTATCATGCCTTTGCAACCAATTCGCTCTAGCCGGAACTTGCCGACTCAAGGCATCCGCGACAACATTCCCCTTCCCGGGCGTATAGTGAATCTCGAAAGTGTAGTCCCCAAGGAACTCCAACCACCTTCGTTGTCGCATGTTCAAGTCTTTCTGCTCCAAAAGATACTTTAGGCTCTTATGATCGGTATAGATCTCCACCTTTACTCCATAAAGGTAGTGTCGCCACAACTTGAGTGCAAAAATCACCGCCGCTAGTTCCAAATCATGGACGGGATAATTTCGCTCGTGCACCTTTAGCTAGCGTGAGCCATAAGCAATCACTTTTCCGCTCTGCAGAAGAACGCAGCCTAAGCCGCTTCCTGAGGCATCACTATAAATCACAAATCCGTCGGTTCCACGTGGCGAAGACAACACCGGCGCCGTGGTCAACCGAGTCTTCAGCTCTTCAAAAGCTCGTGCGCACTCTGGCGTCCAAACGAACTTCTGATCTTTTCGCGTCAGTGTGGTTAGCAGCAAAGTGATCCGCGAGAAGTTCTCCACAAATCTTCTATAGTAGCCCGCAAGTCCAAGGAAACTCCTGACCTCGGCCACGGAAGACAACATTGGCCATTCTTGTATGGCTTTTATCTTCGCTGGATCCACTGCAATGCCCGCTCCACTCACCACATGGCCCAAAAATTCCACTGACGAGAGCCAAAACTCGCACTTCGAGAACTTGGCATATAGCTGATTTTGCCTCAACGTGTTCAACACTAACCGCAAGTGAATCTCATGCTCAGCTTTGGACTTCGAGTATACCAGGATATCATCAATAAACACTATCACAAACAGATCCAAGTACGCACGAAAAATACGGTGCATCAGATCCATAAACACCGAGGGCGCATTACATAATCCAAAGGGCATGACTGTGAACTCATAGTGCCCATAACGCGTTCCAAAGGCGGTTTTGGGAATGTCACCTTCCCGAATTCTTAACTGGTAATAACCAGACTTCAGGTCCAACTTCGAATAGACGGTAGAGCCCACCAGCTGATCGAATAACTCATCAATCCGAGGTATAGGATACTTATTCTTCTCGGTCAGCTTATTCAGTTCACGGTAATCGATACACAACCGCAATTCACCGTCTTTCTTCTTTACAAAAAGCACAGGCGCGCTCCAAGGTGACATACTTGGGCGTATATAACCTTGCTCCAACATTTCTTGGAGTTGAACCTTCAATTAAGCCATCTCTTTTAGCGCAATGCGATATGGCGAGCGGGCTACAGGTTTCGCACCTGGCACCAACTCGATCGTGAAGTCAATCTCCCGCTGGGGTGGTAGCCCAGGGAGATCCGCGGGAAACACATCTGTAAAGTCTGCCACAATTGGAACCTCGCACAAAGTGGCCTTATGCTCAACAGCCTGAATTAGTGCAAAGTAACACTCCGCACCCTTCCGAACAGCTTTGACTACCTGGAGTGCAGACATCAACGTCCCGCCCACTCCTCGTATACCCGCGAACTTTGTCTTCTGTTCGGTATTTTGGCCCAACGTGATTTCTTTGGACTGGCAATCAATCATAGCATGCTGCTCCGCAAGCCAATCCATCCCAAAAATCACATCGAATTCCGATATTGGCAAAACAAATGCGGTTAAACGAAAATCCCGACTTCCTAACTGAACCGCCACATCGCAAGCTTGATCCGCAAGCATCCAACAACCATTCGGCAACACCACTCTGACGCTATCTGCCTTTGCACGACTGGGTATCCCAAGCCGCGTAAGAAACTCACGAGACAGAAAAGAATGCGATGCACCTGTATCAAACAGTGCTCGCGCCAGCGTGTCCCGAATCATCACAAAGCCTATGACAAACATGTCACACACACAAACCACAAACATAGGAGTACTAAGTAAAACATACAAACAATAGCAAACTAAACTCATACCTGTGATCACGTCACTCTGCTTGATGGCCTCTTGCAGGCCAAGATTGTAGACCCGGGGTTGCACCTGCGAGGCAGAGGAATCCACCACCGCCTTTCCTTTTTCCGCATAAGATGCTCCCGCCTTCTTTTCACTCTTTGGCGGCATCCGACAATCTCGCGCAATATGTCCCATCCGGCCACAATTGAAGCAGGTACGAGTGTCTGGCTTGGAAGTCGCCCCTGATGTTGCTCCCGTTTCAACTGATGAAGGAGCTTGTCCACTAGGCTTGGACTTCTTACCCCATCTCTTCTTATAAAATGGTTTTCCTGATCGGGGCGCCTTCCACTCCGGTTGCGTCACAGCCAAAGCTCTCTTCCCTTGCACCCTCTTCATATCCTTTTCCAACGCGGTCGCGGTGTCAACCAGCGCTTGGAAACCTTGGTTCACAGAACTGGATACAAGGAACCTCAGTTCGTCCCTCAGTCCTTCATAGAACCGATTAGTCTTCCTCTGCTCATCAGCAAAAATCGAACCCGCATACCGCCCCAAGCGAGTAAATTCATGCAGGTGCGCGTCAACACTGCCATCACTTTGAGTCAATCGTTGGAATTCATTTTCCATGGCTATCCGTTGAGCCACAGGAAGGTGCTTCGCTAGGAAGAGCCGGGAGAATTCTTCCATCGATACTTGGGTTAACGGACGACCCGCCAAGTGATGCAACTCCATCTCATCCCACCACAATCGAGCTTCTCCTTCAAGCAAGAAGGTGGCTAAGGTAACTTTCTGATGCTCCGTCGTTCCTATCACCGTCATCACTCGCTTGACATGCGATAGCCAATCCTCAGCCTGCGTCGGGGTTCCCGCTCCCGAGAACGTAGGCGGATGGAAACTCATAAACCGCGTTAGCTGCTTCTCAGCCGCTCGAGGGGCCACACCCACGATAGGTTCAGGCCTTACCGCCACCTGTTCTGGCCTCACAGCCGCTTGTTCCTGCCTAAGGGGCTGGCCTTGGATCATGGTGAATAAAGCCTCCGCAACTAAACGCACATGTTTCGCAGATGGTGGAGGTGTAGGCACCGCGGCTGGTGTCGTACTTTCATCAGAACGCTGGGGCTCAGACGGCCCAGCTCCACTTCGTGTCACCTAAAGGTGGACAAGACACACACATTAGCGGTCGTACCCAAGCAATCAACACAAAATAAGAACACGCAGGTTCCTCAAACACAGAAATATGCATTCCTATCATGGACATTCAGGAGTTCATCGTAGACTTTGGTTTGCACAAACACGTGCTCGCCACCCCACAAAAGAAGGCGGCCACGACTTCGAGAGGGAAAGACCAAGACAACCGATACCAAAAATGTAACAACCCCATCCGTTCATATGATATATTCTAGAAGGTCCGGTCGGGGCCCCACAGGAAATATCACAAAACAGTCGGTGAAGGTACAGGATGATACCAGAGTCGCGCATCGCACCTAACACAAAGCATTCTAGCGGAAGCCTAGACTACAACTTGAACTCCTCATGAATGTCCAAACATAAAACTCCACATTTTATATCATATAGGAATGTCTTACAACATATACAAAGAGTTGGCCTTATGGCCTTACATGGCTTTCACACAGTGGCCTAAAACAGATTGGCGCGCAGGCCGGCCACAAGAAAAGAAAACACACAAAATAACACAGCTAGCCTTCGAGGACTAGCAGCAGCAGCAGCAGCAACACCCGCAGGAACATCAGCCTCTATGCGATCCGCTCGACTCTCCAGCACCTGGAAAGTGACAATCCACCCACCGGTGGCAAACAAAAGCAACGGTCAGCGTTCAGCTGACCAAATTATAACGACCCTACCCCTTCTCTCGGGGCAGCGGTAATCTTCCCTGCAGGCATATTAGATCACAAGTATGGCAAGCTATATCATCAAAATGTGCTTTCACGCACACAAGCCATCACAACCGTTCGCCGCCCGTCCCAACGGTCCGTGCACTCAGGGCACATTCTTGGTGTTCTGGCAACCTCTTGCCCACCACCGTCTCAGGGTTATCACCCAACGGTAAATCTCTTGAGCATTTACTCCATGGCGTGCAGCCGGAGTTAGTCTTCGGACACCGGGATGGCCCGTAGCCCCCCGTTGTGTCATGGCGCACAGGCCGAAGACTCTTGCTATGCGCTCCAACAGACCGCACTTTTTGGTCTCACGTCGGACGGACATAGCGCAGGTCGGATCCTCCACCCCCCGTTGCTCAAATCACCTTGCCTTCTCCGAGTACAGCGTACTCATGGCTATATCAAAGGCGCGGGTCGGTCTCACCAATCCTGTTCCTGGCATTCAAGCCTGGGTATTTCTCTATACCCATTTCCTCACAGCAACAGCGGGTCTTTCCTGGGCACACCAGTACTTCCTGTGACTCTCTCCACAGGTGGACACCGCACAAGCACAAATGTCAGGGGTCTTTCCTGGGCACACCAGTACTTCCTGTGACTCGCTTCACAGGTGTACACCCTATGACATCAAACATCACAAAAGGGCCTTTCCTGGTCCCACCAGTACTTCCTGTGCCTCATTCACAGGTTGGACCCAAAAACATCACATGGCTATTTTCCTGGGCTACCACCCCAGTACTTCCTGCTACTCCTTTTCGCAGGCATAACCCGTAGACTCCTTACACTACACGTTTATCACGGAGTCTTCTCCGGTTCGTATGCAACATCACCAATCCAGACCAACCTGTCCAGATGGGCTTCACACAGCATGCCTATTCCGTACTCCATTTCCGGATCTATATGCTAACAAAAGGGGATTTCAAGTATCCACCCAAAGATTCCCAAAATCAGCCACCTCTTGGTGGGGGAAATCACAAGATATTCCAAAAAGAAAGCCTTCACATGGCTAGGAAGAAAAGTCGTTACCCTTGACGACCGCTTCGGTGCCATGGCCTCAAAGCTAGCTTGCAAGACTCGCAAGATCGTCTCTTCCGCAACGCTGGCTTCGGATCTCTCGTCGGTAAACCGCAGCACCACAACCAGCAGCCCCCTTTCCTTCTTCCTCCTCCTCTCTCTCTCTCTTTCTCTCTTCACTTGAAGAAAGTTCAAGGCCAAAGAAATGAGAATTCTTTCTCTGATTTCGGCCCTTAAGGAAAAAGAAGAAGAAGCTTTAGCCCTTGGATCTAGACTGAAGGAATGGACGGCCACGATTCTGCCAAAAACATAGATTTTGACCTGACACGGCCTCTGACACGGCCGTGTGCCAGGCCGTGTGCCTCAAGCGGTGGTCAACCGACTTATCCAAACCAGTGACACGCCCATGAGACACGCCCGTGTCATGGGCCGTGTCACCAACACGCCTTCAGACACGCCCGTGTCTGTGGCCGTGTACCTGGGTGAAAAAAATCCCAAATCATCCCGAGACTTCACACGGCCTGTGACACGCCCGTGTCCCAGGCCGTGTGCCCAGACACGGCACAAAGACACGCCCTGTCGAAATCCTTCGGCGGGCTGAGTTCGTCGCCTGATTTGACACGCCCTATGACACGCCCGTGTCACAGGCCGTGTTCAACAGTCAACACTCACTTCTCGACACTCGACGATCGTCGAGCAAAAATCGTCGAGCATGCGACACGTCCTTGGACACGCCCGTGTCCTGGGCCGTGTGCCTCCTCTCCACGCATCGTCGAGAGAAAAATCGTCGAGACAACGACCGATCGTCGACACAACCTCGACACGCCCTGCGACACGCCCGTGTCGCAGGCCGTGTCAACTGACACGCCCTGGGACACGCCCGTGTCCCAGGCCGTGTCACCCAAAAATGCCTGTTTCCGAATTTTGGGTTGTTACATCCTCCACCAAGAGGTGGATATCCGTGAAGTGATTCTTTTGGTGAGTCTGCATCTAGAGCCGGAAATATGGAGTACGGCATAGGCATGCTGTGTGAAGCCCATCTGGACTGGTAGTCTGGATTGGTGATGTTCATGGGTAAACCAGAGGAGACTCCGTGGATTTGATGAGATTGAAATGGTTTTCTAGTGTGATGAATGTATGGATGTGATGCTGAATGTGAGGAGGCTTTGGCAAAGCTCCTGGTTGTGATATGATCAATTGGTAGCACGCCTGGGGAGCTCGTGATAAACCCGGCTGTTACACCACTAAGGTGTGGTTGATCTAGTTAGTTAGAGGGATCGATTGGTGGCAATGCTTAGGGAGCCGAGTTAAACCCGGGTTGCTGCACCACATAGTGTGGGTCGATCGGATTAGGAGGGAGGTCGATGGGTAGACATTGCCTGGGGAGCTTGGATAAACCCGGCGTGCTACACCACAGGTTGTGGGTCGACCTACTCTGGTTGTTGTTGTGAGGTTGTACCTCTGTGTGGTTTGGGCGGGATGTCTCCAGCTTGCGAGATTGGTGGACTAGGGCCGGTCAACCAACAAGTTAACACCTCGGATCAGCGGTGTATGACTGGTGGATTCCGGTACGCCAAGAAGGTGCCCTGAGTGCACGGAACGTCTGGTGGATTCCAGTGTTTGTGATGTCGTGTGTTTGCTAGTGGGATAAAGGAACTGATATACATATACTGTTGGATGATGCTTGATGATATTTGATGAGCACTGTATACAGGGAAGGAACCACTACCCCGGGTAGGGGGTAGGGTCGTTATAATGGGTCAGCCAAATGCTGACCGTTACTTTGTCTTCTGGTTTGGCTTGGATGTGGAATTGCAGGTGTTGCAGCTTGAACTGAATAAGCGGAATGGCTAGCTTGATGCGGCCCTTGAAGGTCATGCGAAGAGTTGTGTTTGGATTTCATGTGTGGCCGGCCTGCGTGCCGATGTACGAAATGATTGTTGTGTAAAAGAGGAACTTGTAAGGCCATAAGGCCAGTGTGTGTGGGTTGTATACATTCCTGGTGTTGTTATATATAAATGTGATCTTTATATATGGGTGGACATTCTGGTTTGAGTTCATGCTAACATAAAATATGCTGCGCTAGAATGGAATGAGTTAAGGATTCGCATAGATTTTGATTTCCACACGTGATTCCTTCGCTTGTCTGTGATATATGGCGTGGGGCCCCGGCCGGACCCACCGTTATATATCAAGTGACAGGTGGGGGCGTTACAAAGTGGTATCAGAGCCAGGTTTAGATTGTTTGGGAGGAGAGAACATAAATGAACTCATGAACGTCCACTAGGAATGTATGTCATGCACAAGATGTGCGTGAGTGTGTAGTCAATGTAGCAGTACCGTTATGATTGGAAGTATTAATGGTGTTCTGTACATTATTAGGTGGCGAGGGATGGAGCTGGGCCGTTTGAGCCCCAGCGGTCTGATGAGAGTGCGGCACCCATTGGAGTGCCTATGCCTCCCTCGGCAGAAGCCATACGGGTGGTGACGGAGACAGTGCTTGCAGTGTTACAAGCACAACCTATTGGACAGGCAAGACCTGGTGGAAGGCAAGAGCCTGCTGCAGTGGTGATGGAAGCGTAAGCAAGTGACGACTCATTGACATGTTTTATGCACTTTCATCCACCGACGTTTGGTGGAGCGCTTTCCCCAACGCAGGCGGAAGATTGGTTGGCAAGGGTCAAAAGGATTCTCACTGCAATCACGACGGTCGAGGAACAGAAAGTGATATTGGCCACTTTTCTATTGGAAGGCGATGCGAGATTATGGTGGGATGAAATTGAAGTGCATCACTTGGCAGGTCGAGGTTTAACTGACGTTTCCATGGATGAATTCTCCCAAATATTTTTAGCCAAGTATGTGCCAGTGTCGCAAAGGATTGCGATGGAAAACGAATTTCTCCGTTTGGTGCAGGGTGAGCAAGATATTGATACCTACCTGCATGAGTTTACAAGATTGGGGAGATATGCGGGATCTACCTTTGCGGAGGAAGAACGAAAGACAAATCGGTTTTATGAAGGCTTGCGGGATGAATTGAGATTGGCACTCCCGAGTTCAGTGAGCCAAGGCTTTCAAGCATTGGTCGATACAGCTCGTGCCTTGGAAAAAGATATGAAGCGAGTACAAGCAAAGAAGCGACTGGCAGTGGAAAAGTCAGAATCTAAAGTGTCGCAGTTGGATCAATCGGAGTTTCGACGACAAGAAAAGAAAAGATTTAGGCCGGCAGAATCAGCTCCGTCGACTGTTTCTTCGGGGGCGACTTATGGATCAGGACGTGTGGATACACGTATATGCTATAAATGCGGGCAGCAAGGACATATAGCAAAATTTTGTCGGAATGCCCCTCCAGGGAGTGAGAAAAAGATAGGTGCGTCATATGAAGAAAAGGGAAAAGCAGTGGCCGAGTCATCTGCACCCCGGACGCAACCCCGATTGCATGCTATGGACGTGCAAGAGCCGCAAAGCTCAGTTGGTGAAATTCAGCCTCGGGTGTTTCAGTTGTCTCTTAATCGCGAATTTCAAAATCGGGAGGCTGAGCGGAGATGAATCATGAAGTAGCTCCTGTGGATGCTATGACTGGATCGTACCTGGATGGATTGTCCATAGTGATGTATGTAAATGATGTTGATATATATAGTTGTCTCTCTCTATAAAACTTGGTGCACTTGTGATTGTGAGGCGATAAATCACTTATGTTGTTTTGTTTTGAGGTCTTCTGTGGCTGCATGTGCACAAGTGGAAGTTAGGGATGTTTGTTTGTGTTGTATGTTTGTTAGTTTGTGCGGAGGCGTGCGGTGTAAGCTTTGATGATGTTGTGGCTGATTGGAGTCAATTTCGAGGACGAAATTATTTGAAGGGGGGAGGATTGTAACACCCGAAGTCAAGCGGATCAATTTGAGCAAAATCGGGTTCAGGCCTGGGTGACACGGCCTGGGACACGGGCGTGTCCCAGGGCGTGTCAGGCCTAGGTAGTGTCGAGTCGTGAAGTCGATGAAATTTGGAGTCGACACAGCGGACACGGCCTGCGACACGGGCGTGTCGCAGGGCGTGTCGGGGCCGTGTCGACGATCGGCCTGGATGTCGACGAATGTTCTCGACGATCGTCGAGTGTCGAGTGTTGAGTGAGGACACGGCCTGTGACACGGGCGTGTCACAGGGCGTGTCAGTGGTCGTCGACCTCAACTCGACGTTTCGAGCTAGGGCGCGTTTGTGGGACACGGGTGTGTCCAGGTGCACACGGCCAGGAACACGGGCGTGTGCCAGGCCGTGTGAAGTCTCGGGTTGTTTTGGGATTATTTTCATTGAGGTACACGACATCAGACACGGGCGTGTCGGAGGGCGTGTCGGGTACACGGCACGTGTCACGGGCGTGTCCCATGGCCGTGTACTGTTGGTTTTGAGTCGGTTGACTGCCACTTAGGGGGACACGGCCTGTGACACGGGCGTGTCACAGGGCGTGTCAGGCCGTGTTTTAGCTTTTCTGGCCAAATCTGAGCCGTTTGTTTCCCTCTTCCTGGATCCAGTGGCTGGGCTCTGTCCAGGTGTTGTGAAGGCCGAGAAAAAGGGGATTTAATCCCTCTTTCTTCTTCTTCTTCTCCTTCATGTTTTTCCAAGAAAGAGAAGAAGATAGGCCAAGGCAAGAGGGAAGGGAGGAGACTACCAGCTGCTGTAGGAGCTGCGGGGTGCGGAGCGAAGATCCGAGAGCGGATTCGTGAAGGCAGAGCCGAGGCGGTGATTTCCATCCGGCTACTTCATGGCGCCGAAGCGGTCTTCAAGGGTAACGATCTCCTTCTTGGACATCGAAGTCCTTCCTTTATGCATGTGCTTGGAATCCTCCACTAAGAGGTGGATATCCGTGAAGTGATTCCTTTGGTGAGTCTGCATCTAGAGCCGGAAATATGGAGTACGGCATAGGCATGCTGTGTGAAGCCCATCTGGACCGGTAATCTGGATTGGTGATGTTCATGGGTAAACCGGAGGAGACTCCGTGGATTTGATGAGATGGAAATGGTTTTCTAGTGTGATGAATGTATGGATGTGATGCTGAATGTGAGGAGGCTTTGGCAAAGCTCCTGGTTGTGATATGATCAATTGGTAGCACGCCTGGGGAGCTCGTGATAAACCCGGCTGTTACACCACTAAGGTGGGTTGATCTAGTTAGTTAGAGGGATCGATTGGTGGCAATGCTTTGGGAGCCGAGTTAAACCCGGGTTGCTGCACCACATAGTGTGGGTCGATCGAATTAGGAGGGGGGTCGATGGGTAGACATTGCCTGGGGAGCTTGGATAAACCCTGGCGTGCTACACCACAGGTTGTCGGTCGACCTACTCTGGTTGTTGCTGTGAGGTTGTACCTCTGTGTGGTTTGGGCGGGATGTCGCCAGCTTGCGAGACTGGTGGACTAGGGCCGGTCAACCAACAAGTTAACACCTCGGATCAGCGGTGTATGACTGGTGGATTCCGGTACGCCAAGAAGGTGCCCTGAGTGCACGGAACGTCTGGTGGATTCCAGCGTTTGTGATGTCGTGTGTTTGCTAGTGGGATAAAGGAACTGATATACATATACTGTTGGATGATGCTTGATGATATTTGATGAGCACTGTATACAGGGAAGGAACCACTACCCCGGGTAGGGGGTAGGGTCGTTATAATGGGTCAGCCAAATGCTGACCGTTACTTTGTCTTCTGGTTTGGCTTGGATGTGGAATTGCAGGTGTTGCAGCTTGAACTGAATAAGCGGAATGGCTAGCTTGATGAGGCCCTTGAAGGCCATGCGAAGAGTTGTGTTTGGATTTCATGTGTGGCCGGCCTGCGTGCCGATGTACGAAATGATTGTTGTGTAAAAGAGGAACTTGTAAGGCCATAAGGCCAGTGTGTGTGGGTTGTATACATTCCTGGTGTTGTTATATATAAATGTGATCTTTATATATGGGTGGACATTCTGGTTTGAGTTCATGCTAACATAAAATATGCTGCGCTAGAATGGAATGAGTTAAGGATTCGCATAGATTTTGATTTCCACACGTAATTCCTTCGCTTGTCTGTGATATATGGCGTGGGGCCCCGGCCGGACCCACCGTTATATGTCAAGTGATAGGTGGGGGCGTTACACCGTGACGAGCGAGCTGGCTGCCTTGGGAAGGATCGTCGATTTCGGGGTTAACATAATCCCCGCACTTTTTTAATTTCAGAAATGAACTACGAAAAAGTTGGAGACCCACGAAAATCGCGATCTACCCCAAAGAAAAGGGGAGACAAGGAGAGATAGAACCTAAAGCTTCTCCTTAGAAGTTTGCTACTGCCTGCCTTTTTCTTGCAAGGGAAAAGTGAGTATAGGCATGTATGGGAGGTACACCTTGCACGTACTTGGGAGAGGGTTTGCAAGTGTTTGCTGCTCTCTACAAGGAGAAAAGTTAGAAGCAATATATATGAAAGAAGCTTGCAAGTACCTGTGAAGAAGTCATGCAAGTGACAACTGTTGATGAGATAAGCTCGATATGACCAAATAGCAGAGGAAATGCCTGATGAACTCATTGGCAGAAAAAAAAGCTTGATGCACTCTGCCAATCTGATCTAGATTGCAATAGCAGGGTTTGATGATCAAGGAGAATAAGATTTCTTGATCAATGTTTGACGCCATTAGATTTTGATAAGAGTAATGAATAGCTCTGTGAATCTTCATCTGATAGCGCTTAAGAAAGCAGTGAATAGAAGATGAGAGCAATAGATCTTTTATAAGTAGAGAGCATGCGAGTCATCATCTGATAGAGATTTGAGCAAGCAATTCATATAATATGAGCATAAGCGAAGTGATTGCTGGAAATCCTTTTGGTAGGTCGGATTAACCTGTTCACCTGTGAAAGAAGGCAGTTGACAAAAAAGGGGGGCTATACTCGGAAGTGACTAAAGAAGGCTGGATGATGCCACAGGTGTTCCCCGTGGGCTTATGCATTGCTTGCCTGGGAAAAGTCATCCGAGTGTAGTCCTACTCAAAGCGGGCTAGCCGCGCATCCTCTAGGAGGGCACAAAAGAGAAGCAAGAAGAAATCCTGAGAAGGAAGTGATGGGCTCAAAAAGCTTTCAGGCGACCACTAAGAAGTGGGTTTGATTGCCGTGAAAAGAGAACACAGGCTACCACTGAGAAGTGGGTTTGATTGTAGTAAAGAGAGAACTCAGGTACCACTAAGAAGTGGGTTTGATGGCCGTACAGTGAAAAGTCAGGCTACCACTAAGAAGTGGGTTTGATTGCCGTAAAGAGAGAACTCAGGATACCACTAAGAAGTGGGTTTGATTGCCGTAGAGTGAAAAGTCAGGCTACCACTAAGAAGTGGGTTTGATTGCCGTAAAGAGAGAACTCCAGCTACGACTAAGAAGTGTGTTTGATTGCCGTAGAGTGAAAAGTCAGGCTACCACTAAGAAGTGGGTTTGATGCCGTAAAGAGAGAACTCAGGCTACCACTAAGAAGTTGGTTTGATTGCTGTAGAGTTAAAAGTCAGGCTACCACTAAGAAGTGGGTTTGATTGCTGTAAAGAGAGTACTCAGGCTACCACTAAGAAGTGGGTTTGATTGCCGTAAAGAGAGAACTCAGGCTACCACTAAGAAGTGGGTTTGATTATCGTAGAGTGAAAAGTCAGGCTACCACTAAGAAGTGGGTTTGATTGTCGTAAAGAGAGAACTCAGGCTACCACTAAGAAGTGGGTTTGATTGTCGTAAAGAGAGAACTCAGGCTACCACTAAGAAGTGGGTTTGATTGTCGTAAAGAGAGAACTCAGGCTACCACTAAGAAGTGGGTTTGATTGCCGTAGAGTTTACAGAACAAATTTCATTATGAAGATAATTGGAAATGTATGACTGAAGGTGATCAGGTAAGAAAAGCTTTACCACTAATAGGTTTTGGAAGCCATAGTAACACTGAGTAAGGACTCGAAGCTGTCAGAGGCTTTTTCAAGGTTTCTATTGTGCAGTATATTCATGCAACTTGCCTTGATTTAGTAATTTCTCCACGAGCCTATGGAGAGCTCGACACTTTTCTGTGTCATGACCCACACACATATGGTATTGGAAAAATAGATCCTTATGACATCTTCGACCAGGTCGTATAGGGAGAGGCCATTCAAAACATGTCCCCTTTTTGATGATATGAAGAGCATCCTCCATAGAGATAGTTAAGTTTTTATGTTTTCTCTTTGATCCAGCTTGCTTGTATTGACGAGAAGCAAGAGGATCATTGTCATAAGTTTCTTGCATGGCTCCATCTAATTCATGCTTATGCAAGTCATTGTCTTGTCGTCGACCAACTGAGGATGTTTGTGAAGGTGGAGCTGGTAGCACAGTAGCAGTCGTTCTTGGACTCGATCCTGGCCCGGGAAGAGGTGTTGATGATGATGCTGGAATCTTTTTGTCTTTCTTGAGTGGGATGAAAAGTCTTTCCGAGGAGATCTCGGAGGTTGCTTGTGAACAGGAGGATCTTTCGCTGATAAAAGCCGCGAGACGAAGCCTGGATTACTCTTTTCTCCTCCAATGTATGAGTTGGCTAGAGCAATCAACTCTTGGTATGTTTTTGGCGCTCGGACATTGGCTTCAAACTTGAGCGGCCCTTCACGAAGACCGTGAATAAGAGCCACTCGGTACATTTCCTGATCAACAATCTCAATGTCTAAGATATCTTTCTGGAATCGATCAATGAATTGAGACCAAGTTTCATTCTCTCGCTGCTTGATATCAAAGAGAGCTTCTGGACTGCCCTTTCTCTTAGTTGAGGTGGAGAATCTGAGAAGAAACTCCCTTCGTAGATCAACGAAGGAAGTGATGGAGTGAGGACGGAGGACATAGAACCAGTCCCTCACTTGCCCATCAAAGGTTGTCACAAGGAGCTTGCACTTAGTTGCATCTGACAGAGTATTGAGAGCAACCACTGATTCAAAGGCTTGAAGGTGCTTTACTAGATCAGTCTCTCCAGTGTAGATCGGAAGTCGGGGCTCTCTGAAGTTAGTTGGAGTTGGTTCATGACGAACATTATCTGTAAACGGTGAAGGCTCTTCCTGTTCTCCTACAACATAAGGATAAAAAGGAGCATAAGCTGCAGCTATACAAGAAGCAGGAGGATAAAAGGGAAAATTTGCTGCAGGAGGAGCAAGAGCAGGGGCTGCAGGGTAGTGGTGACTTCCCTGAAAGTTGAGAAATCTAGCAGGACTTCCCCGGGCTGCTTCCCGGAAGAATTTTTGGCCAGCAGCAAATTCTTCATCTTGAGGCCGCAAAGGAGCTGCAGGCCCTTGCGGGAAGGTTGCTGTATAAGGAGGATAGACCGGCGGACAAGCTTGAGGATAAGCTTGCTGGTGATCCAATGTTGGTGTTGGGTTGATTGGAGCAGCTGGAGCAGATGCTGGTTGAGAGCCTAGTTGCTGTATGATTACAACAAACAGTTGGTTGATCGCTTGGAACTGCTGAGCATTCTCATGGCGCTACTGCTCGAAGGCTTCCCAGAGAGGATCTTCACTGTTACTTGGAGCAAGGTTCTCGGCTGAGTGATGATCTGACATGGTTAACTATCGCTGTTCACCGTCTGATCGGATCTGAAGGTCGCATTTTAACTGTTGATGCGCGAAAACGGCACCGGGGCAGCTAACACGGAGGGAGTGTTCGATCTCACAAGCTACGAGAGGAAGGGGATGAAGGTTGCGGGGATAGAGGAGAAGAGGGAAGCTTCTGAGTGCTCTAGAGTGGAGCAAACAGCTTGTAAGAGGAGTTGCGGGGATAGAGGAGAGGCTTGATCAACAGAGAAGGTTGATCAAGAAAGGAGGAGGTTGATCAGGAGCTGTCGAGCAGACGGTTAATATGATGGTTGTGCTTGCAGGTTGGTTGCCGAGAGAGCCGAGCCTAGCTAGGAAGAAGGGAAAGAGAGAAGTGGCCGCTAGTAGCGGTGATAAGTTGTAAATATACCTATTTTTCTGTACATTATATCAGTTGTTTTCATTTATTTTTGTTGTTTTTACTTATTTTTATTCAATAAAATGCTCCTATTTTTGTAAATATTATACTAACTTATTTTATTTTATTTTTCAGGAAAAAATGAAAATCTGCCAAAAAATTGACATGTCACGCCCGTGACATATTGGTCACGCCCGTGACCAGGGCGTGACACGTCAAAAACCGTGAAATCAGCAAAATTTGAAGTGCAAAGCCTGACACGCCCGGGGTCACGCCTGTGTCACCCGAGTCACGCCCGTGACCCAAGCCCGTGACACTCCACTCGACGATTTCATCTCGACATTCGTCGAGTGTCGACACCAGCCGACACGCCCAGAGTCACGCCCGTGACCTGGGGCGTGACCTTTCCAGCTAGCCCGACAAGACCCGCGCGGCGACTTTTTGGCGCACCGCGCCCAGATCCACCTGCCTGTCACGCCCCCTGTCACGCCCGTGACCAGGGCGTGACCACTGCGAGACCGCCACGTGTCCAGCCTGAAGTCAACTTTCCCGTCAAATCGCGGGCCGCCTTCCAAATAGTACTGTCACGCCCCCTGTCACGCCCGTGACCAAGGGCGTGACTCATGAAAATTTTGTCTATAAATTCAGAGGTTCTCCTTTGAATTCCTGTTCCCCTTTTGGGCACCATTTTGTATAGGGATATGCTGCTGAAATGAAATCCAAATGCTATGTAAGGGAATTTTTCCCCCTCTCCTTTATTTTCTTAGTTTTGTAATCTCCTACTTTGCTTAATAAAATTTATAGTTTTTCTCTCTTTCTTTGGATTTGGGCTTCATCTATTTGGCTATTCATATGCAATCTTATTTTTCTTGTTATAACTTAGCTTCTTTTTTCCTTCTTTTGTAATGTGTGTGTGTGTGTATGAGATTAGTTTTTTTCTTGTTTTTACGTTTAGTTATTTTGTTTACTTTGTTTTGGTTTAACTTAGGTTTTTATAGTTTCTAATTCATTCCTATAGATCCTAAAAACGTTTTCAAAGTGTTTTTCCTTTTTTTTTAACTTAGCTTTTTATTTCATAAAACTTTTTCGTTCTTTTCGTTTTATTTTCACTTTTTAATCGTTTTTACGGAGTTATAGGAATGATAGCTTAGTTGTTATAATTTTTCGCGCACTTTGTTTTTTTTTCGTTTAAACTTTTGTCCGTTTAATTTTTTCGTCTTCTTTTTACGCATTTCTACCGCATTTTAGCGGTAGAAATGTATTCGTTTTAATTTTTCGATCACTTGCATTTTCTTTTTTTTATTTGCAAACTTTCTTCCCGTTTAATTTTTATTTTCGCTTTTTATGCATTTCTACCGCATTCTAGCGGTAGAAATGCAGTTGTTTTAATTTTTCGTTAACTTAGTTTTTTGCATTTTTTTCGCTCATTTGTGTGTGCGCATTTATTTCCGCCTACTCGTTAAGAGTTAAATGGCGCTTTGCTTTATTTCAATTCTGTCGTGTGTGTGCGTGTGTTTTCATTTCAGTAGAGTGCGTGTGTTTTCATTTATGTCGAGAGAGTGTGTGCGTGCGTTGCATTTATTTTGTCCTACTCGGTTGAGTAGGACCCGCATTTATTTTCCCCTACTCATTTGAGTAGGATTTGCGTGTGTGCGTTTTACCGCTTTCATTTCTCCCGCCCACGCAGTTGCGCCGGGACTCGCAATTTACTGCTTTCTTCAGTCCTACTCGTTTGGGTAGGACTTGCAATTTTCTGCTTTATTTTCCTGCTTTATTTTACTGCTTTCATTTACTGCTTTCTTTATCGCTTTATTTTCTGCTTTTCCCGCAAGCCGTCCCCATTCCGATGAGTGGCTAACAGTTCTTAGCCCTCGCCATCGAAGAGCATTGGGACAGATAAAGTAGCTTAAAATAATTAAAGGTCGTATCTTTCTAATTAATTAATAGTACTTAAGGTTTGCCCGGGGTTAACGACGCGTAGGACCACATATCGATGTGTGGGCCCTATTTCCGTTTTCCATACGCTCGCCGAGAGTCCGTGCGTATGGACAGATCACCCCTTGGCAAAGAGAGTTCCGCACTAACCCTCGAGAGAGGAGGCGCGCCAACTCTACCGGATTGGGTTCCCCACCCAATAGCGGGGTTCTTAGCGTAATGCGGGCGTTAAGAGGAATCCTTCGTCGGACTAGCGTTCGGTCGAATAGTCTTAGCGTTCAGGTGAGCGATAGTCCTAGAGATAGGTGAGCTCATTTTAGTGGAACCTCCACGGCCAAGTCTCCGCCTTAATTAATTAGAAATTTAGGAGCTCTTTTTATTTAAAGTCTATTTTAGTTCAATTGTTTTTTCGGTGCCATCGAGCTAAGCTCTTCATCGGCACCACCTTCAAGCTTTCTTTTATTGCTTTCATTTTCTTTCCGCCATTTTCTGTATTTTTATATAAAATATCCCGACAAGATAATTATCGGTAAAATAATAGTCCCCTCCAGGAAGAGTAGAAATAATCGAACCGGACCCGAGAACAATACGACCTCGATATTCCACCGGAATATCCTGTACTACTCACGATAGGTGCACTTGCCTCCTTTCGTTAAAACTCGATTTCTAAACCTTTTTATATCCAAAATAAACAAAATAAATACGCGCGCCCCGTTTTCTTAAATAAATTCACTTCGCCTTTTTCTCAAATAAAACCGCCGGGTCGCCGCGTGACCGCAAATAATTTTGGAGTTTTAACCATCAAGTTTTTGGCGCCGTTGCCGGGGAAACTTTAGGTTCGTTATTTTAAACCCTGGACATCTATTAATTTTACCTATATATTTATATATATATATATATAAATATGGCCAATATAATAATAATAACACTAATAAAAACTTAAATATATATATTTCCAAATTTATAAAACCAAAAAACATTGAAAAACTCAAAACAAAAAAATTTTGAAAAACCTTAAAAATTAAAAATTTGAAAAAACTATAAAACTAAAAAAACTAAAAACAAACAAAAACTAAACATAAAAATCCAAAAAATGAAAAAAAACTTAACAAAAAAATATTTTTATTTTCATTATTGTTTTTGAAAAACAAAGAAAACAAAAAAAAAAACTATAACACAAACAAAACTAAAAAATTTAGAAAAACATGAAAAAACTTCAAAAAAAAAAAAAAACAAAACAAAAACAAAACGTCCTAAAAAAAAAAAACCATACAAATTTCTATATTTTGTCTATTTTTTTAACTTGTTTTGTTTCGCTTCGGCGCGCTTCCATTCTTGTGCACGTTAGGGGTGCGCATTTTTATCAAACAATGGTCGCTAAGGCCTTAGCTACCTCCGACTCCCCACGCACCTGCCCCCTACCGCCCACAACCTTTTTGCCGACTTCTTCGTTTTTTTTTTTCTATTTTTGTGTTGCTTCTAAATAATGCAGGGTTTCAACTTGGGCCTCCCGGACTCGTCTTAGGGAAGTTCCTACCCTCCTTTTTCTTTTTGTACTTATTATATTTTGTATATTATCTGTTCCGCATACTTAGATTGCAACATTGGGGACAATGTTGGGTTTAAGTATGGGGGTGTTTTCGTATTTCTTTATTTCTGCACTTTACAAAAACGCATAAAATTACAAAAACATCAAAAAATTAAAAAAAAACTAAAAAATTTTTTATTGTTTTTCCTTGTTTTTATTTCATAAAACAACAAAAAAAACAAAAAAAAAAATCTCTCTTTCCCCCTCATCTTCTTTTTTGTAAAAACTTGCGTCTTACCTGCCCGCGACGGTCGACTCATCGAACCAACCATTCAAATAAGAGTCTGTTCGCGGGGCCGCAATCGAGTTTTTACTTTGCCTTTTTTTGTAAATATCTCTCTTTCCCCCCTATCTTCTTTGTAAATAACACTTCTTTCTCTCCTCTTTCTTGTAAATAACTTATCAAAATAACTCTAAAAATCAAAAAATTAGAAAAACCAAAAACCCTAAAAAGATAAAAAGTCTAAAAAATCCTAAAAAGATAATAATTAAAACACAAAAAAATGATAAAATCCCTAAAAAATTCAAAAAAAAAAATGTTTTGTTAAATTATGTAACAAAATAATTCGAATCTACCATATCTTAACTCTTTTTGTTTTCCAAAAATCTAGTTTCGAGTTAATTTATATGCGACTTTTAGTTATTCTTTGCTTACTATTCGTTTATTAATTAAAGTTCGATAGATTTAAGTATCTGGGGTTAAGATTTAAAGAATTTTTTTATGTCTTTTCCTTATAGTAGGGAACTTGTTTTTCACCACCACTTCTAATTTTATAAATAGAAGCTCGTTTTTATGTTAGAAAATAACATCCATGGATTTCAATTATTTCTACTTCATGCTTTTAGAAACATTGGAACGTTCATTTTAAAAAGGTTGCTCTCAAAACTTTTTGATTAAAAGCTAGTTTTATTTTTGAAAAAACTAAACCCACTTCCATTTTTTTTTCATGTCTTACTTTGACATGATTCCCCCTATCCCTTAAAAGATCCTATGTCAATGGGAATAAGATTTCGTTCCGTAAACATAGGCACCCAATAATTTAAAAAGATTATATATGGAGTAAGAGGATAAAATTCATTACTCCTACAAATATACATTGGGTTAATTTTATTTATTATGAAGAAAGAAAAAAAAAAGTTTTTATGTGTTAGGAAAATAAGATTTCGTTTTCCTAACTATCCAAAAGAAAAAAAATTGGAGGTTCGAGAAAAAATTACCTCACCTCAATATTCAAGCCTTCTTCATAAACCACCAAACCACTTAGCCTATTTCAATGATTCTAGACTTAATTTAAATTTTTTTGAGAGCATAATTTTTAAATTGTATTATTTCCTTTAACTTCTTTTAAGCTAAAGTTTTTTTTATAAATCCAATCCATCTTTGTTAAACTAACAAAAATAAATTTTTGCTTTCTATTTTATTTTTTCTAGAAGTCTTTTTGAAACTGTTCCTCTATTCATAACATTTCATAAATTAGGATTTAATTCTTTAACCCCGGATGTTTATTTTGATCTTCCTTTTAATTAATTCAAGCGATAGCTAAACTTAGGATTTCTTTTATTCCTTATAAGTTCATCTCCAACTTTTGCTCTGGAATAGCAAAAGCTTAAGTATGGGGGTATTTGATAAGTTGTAAATATACCTATTTTTCTGTACATTATATCAGTTGTTTTCATTTATTTTTGTTGTTTTTACTTATTTTTATTCAATAAAATGCTCCTATTTTTGTAAATATTATACTAACTTATTTTATTTTATTTTTCAGGAAAAAATGAAAATCTGCCAAAAAATTGACATGTCACGCCCGTGACATATTGGTCACGCCCGTGACCAGGGCGTGACACGTCAAAAACCGTGAAATCAGCAAAATTTGAAGTGCAAAGCCTGACACGCCCGGGGTCACGCCCGTGTCACCCGAGTCACGCCCGTGACCCAAGCCCGTGACACTCCACTCGACGATTTCATCTCGACATTCGTCGAGTGTCGACACCAGCCGACACGCCCAGAGTCACGCCCGTGACCTGGGGCGTGACCTTTCCAGCTAGCCCGACAAGACCCGCGCGGCGAGTTTTTGGCGCACCGCGCCCAGATCCACCTGCCTGTCACGCCCCCTGTCACGCCCGTGACCAAGGGCGTGACCACTGCGAGACCGCCACGTGTCCAGCCTGAAGTCAACTTTCCCGTCAAATCGCCGGCCGCCTTCCAAATAGTACTGTCACGCCCCCTATCACGCCCGTGACCAAGGGCGTGACTCATGAAAATTTTGTCTATAAATTCAGAGGTTCTCCTTTGAATTCCTGTTCCCCTTTTGGGCACCATTTTGTATAGGGATATGCTGCTGAAATGAAATCCAAATGCTATGTAAGGGAATTTTTCCCCTCTCCTTTATTTTCTTAGTTTTGTAATCTCCTACTTTGCTTAATAAAATTTATAGTTTTTCTCTCTTTCTTTGGATTTGGGCTTCATCTATTTGGCTATTATATGCAATCTTATTTTTCTTGTTATAACTTAGCTTCTTTTTCCTTCTTTTGTAATGTGTGTGTGTGTGTATGAGATTAGTTTTTTTCTTGTTTTACGTTTAGTTATTTTTTTTACTTTGTTTTGGTTTAACTTAGGTTTTTATAGTTTCTAATTCATTCCTATAGATCCTAAAAACGTTTTCAAAGTGTTTTTCCTTTTTTTTAACTTAGCTTTTTATTTCATAAAACTTTTTCGTTCTTTTCGTTTTATTTTCACTTTTTAATCGTTTTTACGGAGTTATAGGAATGATAGCTTAGTTGTTATAATTTTTCGCGCACTTTGTTTTTTTTTTCGTTTAAACTTTTGTCCATTTAATTTTTCGTCTCTTTTTACGCATTTCTACCGCATTTTAGCGGTAGAAATGTATTCGTTTTAATTTTTCGATCACTTGCATTTTCTTTTTTTTTATTTGCAAACTTTCTTCCCGTTTAATTTTTATTTTCGCTTTTTATGCATTTCTACCGCATTCTAGCGGTAGAAATGCAGTTGTTTTAATTTTTCGTTAACTTAGTTTTTTGCATTTTTTCGCTCATTTGTGTGTGCGCATTTATTTCCGCCTACTCGTTAAGAGTTAAATGGCGCTTTGCTTTATTTCAATTCTGTCGTGTGTGTGCGTGTGTTTTCATTTCAGTAGAGTGCGTGTGTTTTCATTTATGTCGAGAGAGTGTGTGCGTGCGTTGCATTTATTTTGTCCTACTCGGTTGAGTAGGACCCGCATTTATTTTCCCCTACTCATTTGAGTAGGATTTGCGTGTGTGCGTTTTACCGCTTTCATTTCTCCCGCCAACGCAGTTGCGCCGGGACTCGCAATTTACTGCTTTCTTCAGTCCTACTCGTTTGGGTAGGACTTGCAATTTTCTGCTTTATTTTCCTGCTTTATTTTACTGCTTTCATTTACTGCTTTCTTTATCGCTTTATTTTCTGCTTTTCCCGCAAGCCGTCCCCATTCCGATGAGTGGCTAACAGTTCTTAGCCCTCGCCATCGAAAAGCATTGGGACAGATAAAGTAGCTTAAAATAATTAAAGGTCGTATCTTTCTAATTAATTAATAGTACTTAAGGTTTGCCCGGGGTTAACGACGCGTAGGACCACATATCGATGTGTGGGCCCTATTTCCGTTTTCATACGCTCGCCGAGAGGCCGTGCGTATGGACAGATCACCCCTTGGCAAAGAGAGTTCCGCACTAACCCTCGAGAGAGGAGGCGCGCCAACTCTACGGATTGGGTTCCCCACCCAATAGCGGGGTTCTTAGCGTAATGCGGGCGTTAAGAGGAATCCTTCGTCGGACTAGCGTTCGGTCGAATAGTCTTAGCGTTCAGGTGAGCGATAGTCCTAGAGATAGGTGAGCTCATTTTAGTGGAACCTCCACGGCCAAGTCTCCGCCTTAATTAATTAGAAATTTAGGAGCTCTTTTTATTTAAAGTCTATTTTAGTTCAATTGTTTTTTCGGTGCCATCGAGCTAAGCTCTTCATCGGCACCACCTTCAAGCTTTCTTTTTATTGCTTTCATTTTCTTTCCGCCATTTTCTGTATTTTTATATAAATATCCCGACAAGATAATTATCGGTAAAATAATAGTCCCCTCCAGGGAAGAGTAGAAATAATCGAACCGGACCCGAGAACAATACGACCTCGATATTCCACCCGGAATATCCTGTACTACTCACGATAGGTGCACTTGCCTCCTTTCGTTAAAACTCGATTTCTAAACCTTTTTTATATCCAAAATAAACAAAATAAATACGCGCGCCCGTTTTCTTAAATAAATTCACTTCGCCTTTTTCTCAAATAAAACCGCCGGTCGCCGCGTGACCGCAAATAATTTTGGAGTTTTAACCATCAAGCGGCAACAGCAGACTTTGCCCGCCGCGGCATAAATGTCACTCTTGCGACGGGCTTTCCTTTGATTAATGTTGAGAGTTACAGCTTATTAGTACACCTTCACAATAAAGCAATAAAGGGGTACAAAAGGAAGCTGGAGGCTAAGGAAGAGGAATGTCAGAGGCCGTGCGGACTGAAGATCTTAATCGGCAGGCCGCGCGTTTTAGGGAAAATGGGAGACCATGTGGACTGTAGATCATAGGACGGCAGGCCGCACGACTAAGCAGAGAAGGGAGCGCGGTCTGAGAAACGGAGTCCGCATGAGCACTTTGGCGACGACCCTCCGGCGGCGAACCTTGATGCTGATGCCGATGCTCCTACATGCGAGGCATGGGGGGCTATTTAAAGGCCCGAGGAGGTAACGGCTTGCAGTGACGTTACCCCGGTGAGATGGTAACTGGAGCGAGAAGGAAACGGAGTCCGCCGAGTCCGCAACGGGCCGCGCGGACTGGAACTTGTTGCTGGAGCTGGTGCTGCTGATGGCGAACTGAATGGCGGACTGCGAGGCGAGTCCGCAGAGTTCACTACTGCTGAGTTGAGATTGTCCGCGTGCTGCTGAAGTGGCGGACGCTGGAGGACAAGTGGCGGACTCCGAAGGGATGCCGCTGAGTCCGCTGCTACTGAGCTGAGGGAGCTAAAGGGGATGCGAGCTGGAGAGTGCCCGTGGAGCCTGGCGAGTCCGCACGATATTATGCGGACTGGGACTGCTCTGGAGGATTTGCTGCCTGGTGGATTGGATGGAGCCCGCTGCTACTGACTGAGTCCGC
This sequence comes from Platanthera guangdongensis, assembly GCA_039583875.1. Taxonomy (NCBI): domain Eukaryota; kingdom Viridiplantae; phylum Streptophyta; class Magnoliopsida; order Asparagales; family Orchidaceae; genus Platanthera; species Platanthera guangdongensis. The sequence goes on from CM077158.1 coordinate 135,600,685, forward strand.
GCCAGGGCCGCGGACTGAGGAGGAGTTGACCCTACCACTGGAGAAGGGCTGGTGCTGGCTAAGAAGAGGCGGACTGTATTGCGAGTCCGCCAAGGCCGTGTAGTCCGCAGGTGCTGCAAGGCTGAGTCCGCTTATGTTGGAGATGGAGAGCCTGGCTGTTGAGACTGTTGGGGTTCAGTGGTGAAGGCGGACTGAAAGTCTTGATCGTACTTCGAGTCCGCCCAGCTCGCGAGGAAATTGGACGCTGCTGGTCTTGGCGGGTAGCCGGAGCTGGAGTCCGCGCTCTATAGGCGGACTTGAGGAGTCGGCTGCCCATTCTGCTATTGGATAGTGCTGAGCGACCTGCCGAGCTTGACGAGGCAGACCGCGCGTGTTGGCGAAGTGGAGACGAAGGCAGCCGGTTGGCGGCCTGGGGTAGGTCACCACTTGCGCTTAGCAATTTGGAGATCATCTTGCAGGAGCGTGCTGAAATAGTGCCTAGTTCCTGCAAAGGATGCGACTTGTTGCCGACCTGGGTGGAGAAGGAGTTGAGTCCGGCAGACGGACACCTGCGGATACAAGCTTGCAGTTAAGCTAAAAAAGAGGGGGCGGCCTGCAGGGGTGGACTGCGGGAGCAGTCCGCGGACCCTGCCGACCAAAGGAAGGAGCGCGGCCTGGCTGGTCAGACCGCTGAGACCGTGTAAGGCGCGCGGCCTGAGCAGACATAGATTTCTGTCCGCCCTCTCTAGGGCATCACGGCCTCCAGGAGGAACCCGGAGCTGGCCGTGACGAGCGGGCTGGCTGCCTTGGGAAGGATCGTCGATTTCGGGGTTAACAAGTATAGCCCCAATAGGAGCGAGGAACATGCATTTGGGTCAGCAGAGTGTGAGCGACATCAAGGAGGTGACGGTTTTTGTGTTCCGCCACCCCATTTTGTTGGAACACGCCTGCGACACGGGCGTGTACCTCTGGCACGGGCGTGTCCCCCACTATTCGATGAAATGAGCGAAAAATCGTCGACTTCCCGGGCTCTCGACAAACCCGATATGACACGGCCATGGACACAGCCGTGTCCTAGGCCGTGTGACCCTCCCCAAGGCCCAAACTTGGCTCTCGATGCTGCTCGTCCTTCTTTCGAATTTTGGGGCGTTACAACTCTCTCCCCCTTAAAGGAATTTCGTCCTGAAATTACCAAAAAGCAAAAAAAAAACGGTACACAAAACTTAAATGATACCTGAACAGAAAAACTCTGGATATTCCTCCAGCATGGTTTGTTCTCGCTCCCAAGAGAGCTCCTCACGGCCGCAGTTGTCCCATCGGTGTAACGCCCCCGATTTTCCAGTGATTTATTTAATTTCTTATTTGACGTATTATGACGTCAGAGCGTTATGTTAGCGCGTGTTGGTCATGTGACGTAGTTAGAGCGTGCTCTTAGCTCTTTAGGGTCCCTGCGTGGCTTGGTGATGCCTGGTAGCAAGATTCCCTAGCGAGCCGGAGTCTGTTTGGTGACTCGGTGGAGCCTCTTGGGGAATGCTTGTGTTTTAGCTTCGGGAGAATTTGCCCGAGTTTTGTTCGTCGGATTTTGTTACCGACTTTGTCGTTAGCGCGTTTTGCGTTCGTTAGGTTTGACCGGCCAAATTTTGGGATTTGCGTCGGGAGTGGAAAATTTTATATTAGGAAATTAGATCGGCTAATTTTAGACTTGCTCGTCATGTTTCGTCGCGTTCCGAGCATTTTTGGAGCCTCGGCGCGCGATTGTAGTTTGTATGTTTTCGCGTACGCCGTTAACTTTAGAAATTATTATCTCGAAAACGGTGCGTCGGAATTCGATTTCGACTTCGCCGTTGGATTCGTAGCGTCGACATTCGCCTACGGTTCGAATTTCGTTCGATTCGGCGCGCGTTTGGCCCTCCGTAACGATATAAGGTTATCATGTTATAATAATTATATATATTATTTTATATATATATATATATAAAGAATTAATATAAAAAAAAGTGAAGGGGAGATTCGGTGAGAATGATTCTCACCGAATAATGAATTCGGTGAGAATCATTCTCACCGAATCATGAGTTCGGTGAGAATCATCTCACCGAACAGCCCCCCTTTATACTAGTTTAGGACTGTTAGTTCCTTTCATACTGTTCTTTTGATGCATATTGGTTCCCTTTTTGTCTCTGCAGGCTTGAGCGGAGTTTGGTACGTTTTAGTACTTGATGCATTTCTCTCACTTTACTGACTGTTATACTTACATTTTGTCCCTTTTTGGATTCTTTAGCTGAGATTTTCAGCATTTCTCTTGCAGGGTTGGTAACCCTTTTTCTTTCTGCTCTTTTCATTCGATTATTATCTGATGTTTCTTTGCCTCTTGTTTTATTATTTCTTGCTGAGGTGTTCTTCTTTTGAATGCCTCAGTTTCAGGTCTGTAGCCGGCTGAACGGCTAATTTTCAGGAGTTTCCTTGCGGACTGCGTTGTGGCAGTGTTTTCCTCACTTGTTGAGGTAGTTCTTTAGCTTTGTAGTAGTACAGACATACATGCTCGCCAGCGAGTTCGTGTCAGGTTGTTGACGCTCGTTGGTGATTTTCCTTTGTGATACTAAGTCTTTGCTTAGCTGCTAGTTTACCTGTTTTGTGGTAGTTTCACTTGCTCTTTGGGAATGTTTTATGCTAGGTTGCTAGTTACTTTAAAACCCATAAAAAAAAGAACTACTATATGTATTGCATGATCAGCATGTTTTATAAAAGGCTCAATCATTATTTTCCAAATGCGTAAAAAGATTGTTTTCTTTATAAATATTATAAATTGAAATCTAGGGTCTTGCATAGTGTAAGTTGTCCTCTTAGGACACTTATGCGCTCTTTTAGGATGTTAAGCATAAATGAAGTATTTTTCCGCTACGTATAAAAAAATAGTTTTCAAATCGTGGACTATCTGATCCACTGAGCCGAGGGATACGGCCAATAAATTTAAAAATCAGTTTTCTATTCATTTTAACTTATGATTTGAAGGATTAGAGTGTTGCCTGAGCGTCAGCAGTTATCCCCTGCTTGACGTGGCATCACAGCTCGTAGTTATCTCGTGCTCTGATTTATTTTATAATTGAGAAAAATGCGGGTTGTGACAATCGGGCTTTTACGAGTTTGACCTCTTTGTTGCGCAACTGTCGAATCTCTGAATCCTCTATAGCAATTGGACGGACTCGCGTCCTCAAGTCTTCCTCTATCAGCACCGATGCCGATTCGATCATTACACTAGCCTCTACCAAGGCTTTCCTCAAGACGGAGACATGGAAGACGTCATGCAATCCACTCAACTCTGCGGACAATGCCAACCGGTACGCTGCTTCTCCCATCCATTCAACAACTTCAAAAGGTCCCCAAAACCTTGGACTCAATTTCTTGAGTCGGCGAATCCGTGAAACGCCTTTGAACGGCTTGATATTCAAATAGACCGAATCGCCTACCGCGAACTCCAACTTCCTGTGGCGCGCATTAAAATATTTTGCTTGTCGATCTTGAGCCACCTTCATGTGCTCTTGAATGGTCCGTACCAACTCACAAGCATCCGCCACCACTTCTTTTCCCAATAGTTTGGTGTCTCCCACCTCTGTCCATGACATCGGTGTTCGACACCGCCTCCCATACAGAGCTTCGTATGGCGCCATCTTTATACTTTCTTGGCAACTATTGTTATATGCGAACTCCACCATGAAGAGGTGATCCTCCCATTTCTTGCCGAAGTCAAGAACACACATCCTCAGCATATCCTCCATAGTACGGTTCGTCCTTTCAGTTTTCCCGTGAGTTTGAGGATGGAAAGCCATACTGAAATTTAGCTTTGTGCCCAAACTCTTCTCAACCAACCTCCAGTCCTTGGACGTGAAACGTCCGTCACGATAGCTGACTATACTTTTTGGAATACCATGTAGTCACACAATGTTGCAAACATACAACTCCACCAGCTTCTCCACGCTGTCCTCCTTCCGGTTTGGGATGAAGTGAGCCACTTTGGTTAAGCGATCCACAATCACCCAAATCGCGTTGTTACCCTGCTGTGATCTAGGTAACCCATGCACAAAATCTATAGAGATGTCATCAAATTTCCACTCGGGGATTCGAAGAGGCTTCAGGAACCCGCCCGGCTTCTGACACTCGGCCTTCACCAAGGCACAAGTTTGACATCGATTCACGTACAAAGCTACGTCCCGCTTCAGTCTAGGCCACCAAAAGGATCTCTTCATATCCAAGTACATCTTTGTACTGCCCGGATGAATGGAGTACTTTGTGAAGTGAGCCTCAAACATCAACTCCTCGCGGAGCTTTCCAAAGTGCGGTACACAAATCCTTCCGTCCTTCCTCAGAATCCCGTCAATCATCTCCCAGGCGCTGCTCTCGCCTTTTTGAGCTTCCACCACGAATGGATGAAACTCCACATCCAAACGGGTCGCTTCCCGTATACGATCAGACAAGTCGTTCTGCATTTCAATCCAGTTTAACCGAGCCATGCTAGACTCGCCTCTTGCTACACACTCCAAGCCAAGGGACTCCCAGTCCCGCACCAACCGCTCATCATGAGCTTCTAACCAATTCCCTTGCCCAGCGTATTTTCTACTCAATGCATCGGCCACCACATTGTCCTTGCCTGTAGTATACTGAATCGCCACCTCATAGTCTCCAGGGAACTCGACCAACCTGCGCTGCAGCATTTTCAAGTCCTTCTGATCTAAGAGATACTTCAGGCTTTTATGATCCGTGAAGATCTCTACCTTCGCACCATAGACATAGTGTCGCCATATTTTTAACGCGAAAATTACCGCCGCCAACTCCAAGTCATGGACGGGGTAATTCCTCTCATGAGGCTTCAGCTGCCTAGACCCAAAAGCTATCACTCTGCCATGTTGCACCAAAACGCAACCCAAACCGCATCCCGATGCGTCACTGAAGATCTGAAATCCTTCGGTCCCTTTCGATAGACTTAGGATTAGAGCCGTCATCAGTCTTTCCTTCAGCATCTCGAATGCCTGACTGCACTCTTGAGTCCACACAAACTTCTGGACTTTACGAGTGAGTGATGTGAGGGGTAGAGCTATCCGCGAAAAGTTTTCCACAAATCTCCTATAGTACCCGGCTAGTCCAAGAAAGCTTCGGACTTCCGCCACGATTCTCAAAATCGGCCAATCTCTGATGGCTTCCACCTTTGTTGGATATACCGCCACCCCATTCCCCACTAATCACGTGGCCCAAAAATGCCACCTTCTCTAACCAGAACTCGCACTTCGAGAACTTTGCATACAACTGGTTCTCCATCAACACTTGTAAGACCATTCTCAAGTGAGTTTCATGCTCCACTTCCGATTTGGAATACACCAAGATGTCGTCAATAAAGACAACAACAAAAGAGTCCAAGTATTTTCAAAATACTCGATTCATCAAATCCATGAATACAGATGGTGCGTTCGTCAGCCCGAACGGCATCACCGAGAACTCAAAGTGTCTATACCTTGTACCAAACGCTGTATTGGGTATGTCCTCATCCCGAATCCGGAACTGATAGTATCTTGACTTCATGTCCAACTTTGAATACACTACCGACCCCACCAACTAGTCGAACAGGTCGTCTATCCGAGGAATCAAATATTTATTCTTGATGGTCAATTTATTCAGCTCTCGGTAGTCTATGCACAACCGCATACTACCATCTTTCTTCTTTACAAACAACACCAACGCGCTCCACGGTGAAGAACTGGGTCTGATATACCCTTGCTCCAATAGTTCTTGCAACTGTACCTTGATTTCATCCAACTCCTTTGGTGCCTTCCTAAACAGAGGACGCGACACCGGCCTATCCTCTGGTACTAACTCAATCGAGAAATCGATCTCCCGTCGAGGAGGCGCTCCAGGAAGTTCATCCGGGAATACATCCTCGAACTCTGCCACCACTGGAACTTCCCCAAGTGATAACCTGGAAAGGCGAACCTCCAATAATGCTACAAGCGCTACTCCACCCTAGCTAACTGCCCTCGCCAACTGCAAGGACAAAATCAGAGAACATGCCACTCCATTAAGGACCTCAAATATGACCTCCGTCTGCCCTTCGCTTCTTAGGGTCACCACATTGGATAAGCAATCAATAATGGCACGCTGCTCCGCTAGCCAGTCCATTCCAAAAATCACATCAAACTCAACTAACAGTAGGACCGTCGCTATCAACACGAAGTCAACTCCGCTTAGTTCCCAACAAATGCGCCCTTTCTTCCCGATGGTCATGAATGACCCATTGGGCATGCGCACCTTCAGTTCCGCATCCACCGAAAATGATTCAACCCTAATCCTCCGGATGAATCTTTCCTCAAGAAAGGAGTGTGACGCTCCCGTATCAAACAATACCCTAGCAGGGTATCCGGAAACTAACACAAAGCCTAAAACATAGACATCAATCATAATGGTCTAAAAACATGAAGCACAAGGTTAAACTTAAACTTCCTCATACCTGTCACCACATCGGGTTGGCGGATCACTTCCTGCTATCCAAAGTTGTAGGCCCTTGGTTGCACTGGTTGGAATCGAGAAGCGCTAGACTCCGTCATCTTCCCTTTCTCTACGGCACTGGGGCCGGAGCGCACAGTTTGTTCCTGCCTTGCCTCCTGCACCGCACCTCCTTGGTTACAAAAACGAGCAATGTGCCCCACCTTACCACAGTTGAAGCACGTCGGTGGCCCCTTAGAATGAGACTCTCTGGTCGTCCACTTACTTTCCTCACCGGACTTGTATGGGTGAGGCTTCCTCCTCCATCTATTCCTTTCCGACTTTCCTTGGGATTCAGAAGGCTTCCCTTCTCCTTGCTTGGGCGCGAAACCTTTACAACGTTGGCTCCACTCCAGATCACTCTCCAACGTCCTGGCCGCCTCAACCAACTCATTGAAACCTTCTCTCTTCATGGCGATGGGGGGTTGCCTTAGATTCTCCCTCAGCCCCTGATAGAAGTGGTTATCCCTCTCTTCATTGTCCGCCATGGTCGTCCCCGTGTAACGACCCAAACGAGTGAACTCCTGAACATACTCGTCCACTGTCTTATCTCGCTGCATCAAGTGCAGAAATTGCCTCTGAAGGGCCAACCTTGTTGAAACAGGTATGTATTTCTTTAGGAAGACATCCCCAAATTCTTCCATGGACGGGGTGCGTCCAGGAAACTGGCGGCCGCTATGGATCACCCACCACAACTTTGCGTCTCCCTCCAACATGAAGGCCGCAAACTCAGATTTCCTCTCTTTCGGCATCTCTGCCACCCTCAAAAGCTCTTAAATCCGTGCCCACCAATCCTTCGCATTAGTCGGAGTACTGACACCCTTGAATGTCGGGGGATGGAAGCTCAGAAAGTACTTCATCTGCCGGTCTCCATGCCCTACAACCACCCTTTCTGCCAAAGGCTCTACTCGCCTGGCTTCTCTACCCGGCATAACCTTCGCCATATCCGATGTAGCAGGGGTTGCTACCTGAGCTGTTGCTGCAGCTTGGGCTGCCACCATTGCTTCTGCAAGCAGGCGGCAGAATTCGGGTGTGTTTACACCCATGCCCAAAGGACCCTGAGTTGTGGCCCTGCTCGCCGAAAGCTCTTCTCTTGGTCTCGACATACCCGCCTTGTTGCTTGCACTCTTCAAGGAAGCAAGAAAACAAGGAATCAGTCTCTAATCACAAGACTCAAACATAAGGACACTCATGGTCCCGCATTACTCCTATGTGGATAACTTCTATAAGCACTGACCTTGAACCTAACCTAGCTCTGATACCAAATTGTAACACCTCCCCTGTAATGACCATATAATATGGGTCCGACCGGGGCCCCACAACATACAGACGCCACAGCTTCAGTATTATAAGATGATATAACTAACCGATCTCAAAACTCATAACTACAGCAAACCAGAAAAAGCAAACAGACTAGAAGTTATCCACAACATATAGGAGTATCGAAGCGGCCCTAAGGCCTTACAACAAAAGTGAGTCCAATGCTCAAATAATAACACCAGTCAAAAATCTGCATAAGCACTCCTAGACTACCTCGGCATGCAAGCCGGAAAACAAGAGCATCAAACATACAATGTCATAAAAGTAGAGCTACAGTAAAACGGTAACACTTCATGAGGCTTAGGCCCTTTTGGTCGGCGAGCTAGCTCCTGCTTGTGATCCTTGCCCTGTAAAAATATGATTGTAACGTGGGTCAGAAAAGGCTGACCTCAAACTGTGTAACAAACACATCTCCTCCCAGCCGCCCCTAACGGACCCCAGGGAACCCCTCCAACCTGCAAGTCAGCACTTAGTATACAATATATATATAAACAAGTAATGCACTAAGAACAGGCTAAGATGTCTCAAACAACATACACGTTCTCTATTGTTGAGCATATAATGAAAGGGCCTACTTATGTAGCATGTATGCAAAAACCCGGGCTTCACCCAAGGCACCCTATCGCGTATGCATCTAGCACATCATTACATCATATGGGTACTCATCATTTCCCCATTGGCATAAAGCCGCAAACAAAGGGGGGTTACCAACATTCCGCCAACGACATGCAAGCCGCCACACAGAACTCTTGCCAAGGCCCCACCCGCTCAAGGTCTTAGACCCGGGCTTGCCTGCAAGCTCTGACTTCTCATGTCAGGATTCCAACAAACACACTGACCGATTCAAAGAAGCCTTGTTGGACCTCACCCACTCAAGGCCTCATTGCTTGGCTTGCCCCATGCTTGGCATTCTCGTCAGTCTCACATAAGGGGACTAGTCTCGCCGGGACACTCTCAACACATGACGTGCACGTCACGGGATATCCAGCTGACCACGGAGACACAACCATGCCTTGACACATCACAATCCAAAACAAATCCACCCTAGTCACTCATTCGTACTACAGCGTTCCAGCGCACCAAGGAAACCATCTACCACTAATGCAGAGCTAACCTCGTCCACCAAGGAAACCATCTACCGCCATTGAGGAGCTAACCTTGTCCGGTTCCGACTACACGTACTCACTCGAGAAAAGGGGAAAAACATCACAAACATCACAAACAGCATCTTGCCGCAACGGATCTCTGTGAATCCTTAAAGCTCGCATGCAACATCACCGAGTCGGACTAACGGTCGCGACTACGGCTTCACCCACCATGCCTAATCCACTAACGGAGCAGATCTCTAATGCAAAAACATGTCGGGTATGGACTCAATCGACCCGGAGGTTCCTCTTGAACCTTGGCGACCCAAACCCCTCTCATTTGAGAGTTTGGTGCCCAAAAACTAGAAAGTAAAAGATTCTAAACATGCATCCTAAAACCAAGAGGAGAAGTGTCGTTACCGTCCGACCCCTCTTCCTAACCATGGAAACTTAGCCAGATGAAAACCTTCGCAACGATCTTTCCTCCACGGATCTGGACTCGGATCGCGATTTGGAGCACCAGAGCTTCTCCGGCAGTCGGATCTCTCCTAGACCTCCTTCCTTGCTCTCCCTTCTCTCTAGTTCTTAGAAAGATAGTGTTTGAATAAGAATGAGGGTTCCTAAACCCTATTCCCGGACTTAACTCATTAAGGATAACACTGGACCATCAGATCCCAAAAGAAGGGAAAGAACGTCCACGATCCAAACTGAAAATCGAAACACCTGGGCCGAACACGGCTTGTAACACGCCCGTGTCCAAGGCCGTGTTCCCCAATCGATGCTGAAACTGTCGCACCCAAACTAGGACATGGGTCCAGGACATGCCCGTGTCACCTTTGACACGGTCGTGTCCAACCTTAATACGCCTGGGCTCCAGGCCGTGTCCAACCCATCATAAGTCCCGACACACAACCCGAGAAGAACATGGCCTGGGACACGCCCATGTCTCGATAATTGTCGACTGCCTCTTCGTCGAACTCGGAGAAATTCGTCGAACATGCTCGACACGGCCCTGGACACGCCCGTGTCCCGAACCATGTTCACTTCCTCGACACTTCGTCGAGCGAAAAATGTCAACACCATAGGCGCTCGACGAACCCGGTAAGACACATCCATCGACAAGCCCGTGTCCTAGGCCGTGTTCCCTGCCTGTGTCGACACCTCCTCTATGTCGACACCATTGTGTGGACACCACTGTGTCGACACCTCTGTGTCGACACCTCCTTTGTGTCAACACCATTATGTCGACACCACTGTGTCGACACCTCTGTGTCGACACTCGAGAGAACACGCCTACGATACGGGCATGTACCTCCGACATGGGCATGTCGGAGGGCGTGTCCCCCACTATTTGACGAAATGAGCGAAACATCGTCGACTTCCCGGGCTCTCGACGAACCCAGTGTGACACGGTCATGGACACGCCTGTGTCCTAGGCCGTGTGACCCTCACCAAGGCCCAAACTTGGCTCTCGACGCTGCTCGTCCTTCTTTCGAATTTTGGGACGTTACACAGGTGGAGGTGGTGAACAAGATCATTGTGAACCTCCTGAAGAAGAAGGTTGAGAACTTGAAGGGGAGCTGGGTGGAGCAGCTTCCCTCAGTCCTCTAGGCCATGAGGACCACCCCCAACACAACTATAGGGGAGACACCATTTAAACTCTCCCATGGTTGTGAAACAGTACTTCCCATAGAATTGGAAGTCCATACACCTCAGGTGGCAGAGGCCCGGGAAGAAGGGAGGAGTGGTAGGTTGGAAACAAGGAGGAGTTGCGGCTCTCCTTACCATGGTGGAGGAGTTGTATGACCTCTCTATCATCAGACAGGAATAGGTGAAGAGGAGAATGGCTATCTACTTTGACAAGCATGTCAGAATTAAATAATTTGTAGAGGGGGACTTGGTGTTGAAGAAGGTAGATGTAGCAGGAAGATCAGCAACTGTTGGAAAGCTCAACCCCAACTGGGAGGGTCCATATATTGTGAAAGAATCATTGAAATCAGGAGGGTATGACCTCCAGAATATGGAGCGCTAGAACCTGAGTCTCACCTAGAGTGGTGATGACTTGAAGCGCTTATACCCGTAAGAAATTTAAGTGATGTCGTTTTTCCAATGAAGCTTCTTAATATGACAAGTCTCCTGCAATGATTCATATGAGTCGGTGGAGATTTCACTCACTAGACCACGAGCAGATCCCGCTGCGATGCTCTCATCTAGCTTGCAGGGTTGGATGTCACTCAATGATGTCTACTCAGACCCCGAGCATATCCCACTGCCAGGCTCTCATCTAGCGGGCAGGGCTAGAAGTCACTAGATGGCGTCTACTCAGACCTCGAGCAGATCCCACTGCCAGTCTCTCACCTAGCTGGTAGGGTTGGATGTCACTTGTGTGTTTCAACTCAAACAACAAGCAGATCCCATTGTCAGGATCTCATCTAGCTGGCAGGTATGGATGTCACTCGTGTGTGTCAACTCAGACCTCGAGTAGATCCCGCTGTAAGGCTTTCATCTAGCTGACAGGGCAGGATGCCACTCGTCTGCGTCTACTCGGACCCCGGCCAGATCCCGCTACAAAGCTCACGTCTAACTGGTAGGGATGGATGTCACTCGATGGCGTCTCCTCAGACCCCGAGCAGATCATGCTTCCAGGCTCTCACCTAGCTGGCAGGGCTGGATGTCACTCGTGTGTGTCAACCTAGACCCCGAGGAGATCTCGCTTGCAGGCTCTCATCTAGCTGGCAGGGCTGGATGTCACTCGATGTCGTCTACTCAGACTCCAAGCAGATCTCGCTGTCAGGCTCTCATCTAGTTGGTAGTGCTGAATGTCACTCGTGTGTGTCAACCCAGACCCCGCATAGATCCCGCTGCCGGGAGCTGATCTAGTTGGAATGGATGGAATTCACTCGATGGCGTCTATTCAAACCCCGAGCAGATCCCGCTGCCAGGCTCTCATCTAGCTAGTAGGGCTGGAAGTCACTCGATGGCGTCTACTCAGACCCCGAGCAGATCCCACTACCAGGCTCTTATATAGCTGGCAGGGTTGGATGTCACTAGTGTCTGTCAACTCAGACCCCTAGCAGATCCCGCTGTTAGGCTCTCATCTAGGTTGTAGGGATGGAAGTCACTCGATGGCATCTACTCAGACCCCGTGCAGATCCCGCTATTAGGCTCTCATCTAGCTGGCATGGCTGGAAGTCACTCGCTGGCATATACTCAAACTCCGAGCAGATCCCACTGTCTGGCTCTCATCTAGCTGGTATGGCTGGATGTCACTCGTGTTTGTCAACTCAGACCCTGAGTAGATCCCGCTGCCAGGCTCTCATCTAGCTGGCAAGACTGGATGTGACTCATGTTCGTCTACTCAGACCCCGAGTAGATCCCGCTACCAAGCTCTCACCTAGCTGGCAGGGCTGGAAGTCACTCGATGGCATCTACTCAGACACGGATCAGATCCCACTACCAGGCTCTCATCAAGATTTAGGGCTGGATATCACTCGATGGAGTCCACTTAGACACCAGGCATATCGCGCTGCCAAGAAATATCTAAGGCGGCGAGAACCCCGGCCATGTCGTATGAAGGTCAGCTCATACGGAACTCAGCGTCTCGGGTGCTAGTATAGTCAGCTCGCCTCCTCTAGCGAGCAAGCAACATGGAGGATCTGGACTAAGTAAGGTCACCACTCACGGCTTGGCTAACTAAGCCCCCCTACGCTTCCTAAGCTAAGTCCATAGGGGAAGCACGATCTTGCTGACAGGACGCGGAGTAAGGAACTACGAGCGGGAGGATGAAAAAAAAGCCGCGAATACAAAAGAGAAAGGAAATAATCCACATTGCACAGAAGCAACATTACAAGCAACAATAATATACAAATACATGAGAGGTGAGCACAAAAGAGTTCATTAATTGTCGGAGCTACAAGTTTCGGACTCAGCCTGCATTTACATTACAACAAAATAAACAAGTATAAATACATAGGAGGTGAGGCGCGGGGATTTGGCGAGGCGAGCTCTTGGGCGATAAGTCCTAAAGGTGCTCGTAGGACTTGTCTCCCAACTAAGGTACCAGGAGGAATAGCATCGGTACCACGTCGCTCGCAGAAAGGCCCGCGCCCTCGCTCTTCATGAGGTCAGCCCGCCGTAACATCTGGAGTGTATATTTTGCCGCGCAGGCAGCATTCTTCTACATCATTTCCTCCAGCTCGTACACAGTATAATGAGCGAGCTGACAGCCACTGCTAGAGGTCGCCGCGGTCTTCAGCTCTCGCACCCGCATCTGTAGCACTCTCTCTCGGTCACTCCGCCTCTTCCTAGGCGATATGGCAGGACGCCTCCTTCTCATCCACCAGCCTCTTGAGGGAGGGGGCGTTCTTCTCCATCTAGGTGCAACGTCGGCCGACCATGTGGTCCTGCTCGAGGCTACGGAGCTGGGCCCGCGCGCTCTTATGGATCAACACCCGCATGGCCTCCTCGTCGTAGATGGTGGCGTCCTCCCGCAAGAAGAGGCCAAACGAGAAGTTGTGGGCTTCCCCGCTGATAGTTTCCTGCTAGAGCTAGCTCAGCAGCAGGGTGGAGATGACGGCCTTGTTTGAGTTCTTGTCCCATAGGAGGAGGGGGATGTTGAGCTCATATAGGTACTTCTCATCATAGCCGAAGATATGGTGCCCTATCGGCACTGGCTTCATGACGGGCCATGTCTCTTCTTACGGAGCGGAGGTGTCGGCCGCTTCTCCAGGAGCACCACCAGTCGAGGCAGTCGCGGGGGCGGGATCCTCGGTCGGCTCGACCACTGGGGCCTTACCTTTCCTTTGGGCTGTGGTAGGCGCATCACTCGTGGCCTTCACTAAAAGTGATATCAGATATGTTCTGATACCAATGGAAAGTGAAGGATAGATGTTATGTTTACTCTAGAGGGGGGGTGAAAAGAGTATAAAAAAATTTATTCACTAGCTTTTATTATGGATTAAAAGTATGGTGATATATATGTATATAAGAAAAGAAATCACAGCACACAAACAGAAAAGTAAAGGCAATCCAGACGACACAAGGAAATTATAGTGGTTCCCCTAAAACATGGGTACATCCACTCTTCTACCACCCTGGTAGGAATCCAATACAGGTTTTTGATCAGGTGCCCTGCCACCACAGATTTTTGTTCAGGTGCCTTGTCACCACAAGATCAATTTTTCTAAGGGAGATCTAGCAACCCTTTGAGCTTTTGACCAAGTGCCCAAAAACCAAACTAAGTCTTTTGATCAGGAGACATAACGACCGAAGGGGCTAACTTTTGAAGGGAGTTAAAACTCTGTACACAGTTGGAAATAAAAGAATGATGATGTTCTTCTCTGTCAACAATCTGAGAGAAGACTAGTGGATTGATATGTTTTCAATGCTCCCCATGAGTTATATTTCTGATCAGGAGAATGGAAGCTTTGTTCAGGGCGTAGGTCATCAATGATGAACTTCTCCCTCCAGTATATGTATCTGAGTGATTGAACTTTTTGTCTCAGATTGGTGATTGTTTGCTGGAGGAAAAGCTTGAGGAAGAAGAATATGATGAATAAGAAGTTCTTTCTCTGTTTCTTGTTCTCTAATTGAGATATTCTCTTTCTTCTTCTTTGTCACAACCCGCATTTTCTCCGAATTTAAGAAGTATCAGAGTATGAGAAAACACGCGTCGTGATGCCACGTCGAGCAGGGGATGACTGTCGACGCTCAGGCGAACACCATCTAACTAGACTATGAAAATCTGCTAAGTTTAATGATTAGAAAATCAGATATAATTCTAAGGGTCGTATCCCTCGGCTCGGTGGATCATGTAGTCCACAGTATAAAAACTATACTTATACGCAGCGGAAAATACTTTAATTATTTTTGACATCCTATGAGAGTGCATAAGTGTCCCCCGAGGTCCACTCATACTATGCAAGACTCTAGATTTATTTTATATTATAAGTGGGAAAATGATCTTTTTACGTTTCTTAGAAAGTAGTGTATGCGTTTTACAATCATGATGATCATGAGATATACTTATAATAGTGTTTTTAGGTTTAAAAGTAACTAGCAAACTAGCATAAATCCTCCCAAGAGCAAGTAGACTATCTCCAACATGGTAGCAGTAAAAGAAACATATCTAGTAACATAAGGTAAAACTACCAGTGGGCGCCAACAAACTGACACGAACCCACTAGCAACCATGTATGTCTGTTAGAAAAGCTGAAAAACTACCTCAAAACAGCAAGAGAAAGATTCCCTACAACTCAAGGGATCACCAGCAACACCACAGCAAATCTAGCCACCTACCCGACTACTAATCAGAACCTGAGGCATTCAGAAAAGAAAAGAATACCTCAGCACGTAAAACAAGAAAATCTGAATTAGGGCATTAAATCAAAATGGAGCAGGAGTGTAAGTAAACAAGACAGTAAAAGCAAACACTATCCAAAGTAACAAAAGTACACCAAGTACCAAGTAACAACACCAAGCCCTGCTCAAATCCTGCAAAGGCTACAAGGCAAAAGACAAGAAAAACCTGCCACAATATGTTGCATTTAACCAGGAAGAAGCACCTAACAATCCTAATTTGTGAGTTAATGGCAGTAGTAAACAAAATGAACCTGAATTGGTGACCAAAAAACAGTCCCCCAAGCCAAACAGTTCCAAAAGAAAATTCACTGTGTCAGCACAAAATCACCACAAACCCAGCCCATACCCGGAATTAAAAAGGGTGACGGCCACAGCAATACCCAGCCCGTACCTGGGACTAAAAAGTGGCGGCCACGGCTCGCACACAAAAACATTCCGCTCCTTTAGAGTGTCAAAATACCACTACCTACTATAACCCACGATTCGGCCCTCAAAACAAAGGGAGAATGAAAGGCCGACAAGACATCCCCACCTAGGAGGTAATCACTCGGGAAGAAAGAATCTGAAAAGGAATAAATCCCAGCTATAGGAATCGTCAATCTCCAGCCACAGGAAATCGTCGAACTCCGTTCGATGATTTTCCTTTCGTCGAACACAGGCACAGGAAAAATCGTCGAACGCCGTTCGACGATTTTCCTTTCGTCGATCACAGGTCACGGGAAAAATCGTCGAACGCCATTCGACGATTTTCCTTAACCGCAGGCCACAGGAAATCATCGAACTCCGTTCGACGATTTTGCGTTAAACTCAGGCAATAGGAAAACGTCGAATTTCGTTCGACGATTTTGCGTTAAACGTCGGACACAGAAAATCATCGAACTCAGCTCAACGATCCTCGCCGAACACAGGCAACCAGAGATCGTCGATCTCAGTTCGACAATCTTCGTCGAACTCAGGTCGACGATCTTCACCGATATCAAGCAGCTAGTGATCGTCGATCTCAGTTCGACGATCTTCGTCGAACTCAGGTCGACGATCTTCGCAGAACTGGCTGTGTTGAGTACACCGCAATCCTGTACATCCACCTTCATTTCAGACCAAGCCTCTTAGCATAATTCGATCCCATTACTCTCAAAGTAAGTATGAAAACCCCCTGCTACTAAATTCTAGGGCTGATAGGCTAATTTCTACCCAAACCGAGATTAACATGGAACCATCTAATAAAACGACAACAAGACTACCACAACTCGGTCGGAAACTTTGATTTTTAGAACTTGAGAAAATGCAAAAAGAAACATAAAGGTGCATTATGGTTTAAGATCCACATGATTTTGATGAAAAAACAGATCAAATAACAATCTCAGGGAAAACTTGAATGATTACAGCAATTTGACCATGAAAAGGAGAAGGAAAACTTGGCAAGGGTAGGAGCACCACTTGCCTCAAATACCAGCGATTTATCTTGCACAGCCCTTCCTCTCTCTCTCTCTCTCGGCTCCAACCGCAACAGCACCTAACAGGATTCTAAAGTTTTAATTGCGGAGAAATATCAAACCAGAAATTCCGAGACCCCTAGAACACCACGAAAATTGAATCTCTTACCGTAGGAATGAAGGTCTAGGCAAGAGCACTCCAAATCCGCTTTCGGAATCGAATTCTGTCCACTAACGCTCCCAGAATCGGCGTCTGAAGGGTAGTAGGGTTGGCGGTTTTTCTTCCTCTCGACACTGCGACGGTTACTCTTTCAAGGAAGGAGACAATGAATAGTCTCAATTTTGTCTAAGGCTTTATATATATACATGGACACGTCTAATCAACCTTAACGGACACCTAAAAGCCACTGGATTCCTTCAAGCTTTATTAATTAATTATTTGCATCATAATTATCAACACATCAAAACGACGCGAAAATCGAACCACCTCGGAATCCGACGAAATTCGCACCGTAGCTAAACACCCACGCTACGAACGCAACGGTGAAGTCGAGATCAACTTTCGACGATCAAAACTCTGGTTATCACTACCCGAAGCCAAAACACAAGCATCCCCCGAGAGGCCTCACCGGTCACCAAAACAGACCCGGTCTGTTAGGGGATCTTGCCAAAAAGGCTGCCAACAACCACACAAGGAACCTAAAGAGCTAAAACCACACTCTAACAAACGGCACATGTCTGAAACGCGTCAACGTAATGCCAAACGAGAATTAAATAATCGCAGAAAAAAATCGGGGGCGTTACAGTCACTCCCCCTAAAAGAAAGTTTCGTCCCGAAACTTTATATACGCTACTTCTACTATAGAAGCAAAGTAACAAAACAAGAGTTACTAGAACGAAAACGTACCAATCAAATTAAGGGAACAGATGAGGGTCAGCCTCCCTCATAGCCGACGCTAGCTCCCAAGTCGCGCTTTCCAAATCTTGATTCTTCCATAGAACTTACACCATCGGGATAGACTTTGTCCGCAGCACCCGATCTTGAGTATCCAAGATGCGGACCGGAACCTCAACATATGAAAGATTAGGCTCCAACTGGGGCATAACATCCAATACTTGCCCACTGCTTCACACACACTTCCACAATTGGCTTACATGAAACACATTGTTGGAACACCCTATTACTAATTTGGGTCAGGATCACTATGTCTCTAGGAGTCTTTTCTTGACCTTCTGTATAGCTTTATAGGTCAATTAGAATTGAGTCTAAGGGTTAGAAGTCTAGGTTTGGAAGCTGCCCTGAAGACCAAGTTTTTCAGACTGGAGAATAAGTCTGATCGTCGAGCTCAGCACGACGATTCGTCGAACTCAGATCGACGATCGTCGAGCTCAACTTCGACAGATCGTCGAGCTCCACTCGACGATCGCTGAGCTCAACTTCACAATATCGTCGAACTCCATTCGACGATCGGTGAGCTCAGTTCGACGATTTTGACTCTGCTTTGGATCTTTATCTCTGAGCTCAGTTCGACGATCTTTGAGCTCAGATCGACGATTATTTTGCTGCTTGAGTTTTCCAGTTCGCTGAGCTCAGCTCGACGATAGCAGAGCTTAGTTCGGCGATTTCAGTTATCTTCCAGAATTCAAATTCAAATCAGACAGGAGTTATTCTGCAATTAATTCAGAGATTTGCTAGCCGTTTTCATTTATTTCTGGACCAAGTTTCAAGGGATCTTTCAAGGAATAATTCTGTGGACTTTCCTCCAGAAGAGTTTTTGCAATTAAGAATGCAATCAATACAGACCAACGGCTATCTTTGACAGAGAATGATATTCTATTCAGGAACAGAGAATAAAAGACAGAATGTTTTTGAATCAATAGAGATGAGATACAGAGATTAACAAGAAGAGAACACACAATACAGAATACAGAGACTCTTTCAAAATCTTCTATCAAAAAGAATTCTGAAGAACACTCATCAAAGAGATCAAGCTTTCAAAAATCTTCAGATCTCTTCAGCTCTCAAAGTGTTCAAGGCGAACATCATTTTCAAGACTCCAGACACTCAACATTTCAGCTTGCTGAAATCATCTATTGCTGGAGTTCTACCTTTGAAGGCCTATCACCCTCAAGCAAAGCTTTTCTTCCTGAAGATTTCAAGGATTCAGGGGGAGCTTTGACATCAATCCACATAGTCTTCTCAGTTGTTTGAGAAAGAGAAGACTGTCATCACTCTCTCACCCCCAGTTTGTAAAGGGTTTCTCAAACTCCCTTCAAAAGTTTGAATCTGGTTTTTGAGCACCTTGTCAAAAGCTCATTGGTGGCAAGACACCTGATCAAAAAATCTTCTTTGGTTTTTGAGCACCTTATCAAAAGCTCATTGGTGCCCAGGACACCTGATCAACTCATCCTGCAGTGGATTCCTACCTAGGGTGGTAGAAGAGTGGATGTACCCAAGTTTGGGGAACCACTATATTTCCTTGTGTCCTCTGGTTCTGCTTGTTTACTTTTTGTTTCTGGCCTTGATTTGTCTGTGCTTAGTTTTTGCATAGCTTAGTTCTGTGATTAGATTTATATTTGCTTCCCTGCTCACACTTATTACAACAATTGTTGTAAAAGTTTTTAAAAGTACTAAAACACCATATACTCTATTCACCCCCCCTTTAGAGTATATCAGATCTAGTTGCACTTTCAATTGGTATCAGAGCCAGGTTGGTTAAACATACCATACCTGATTGGTTGTACAGGCTAACACCTGAACCCCAAGATCCTAAACTAGATCTGTTTTTCTTTTGTATTTTATTATTAGATTTTGTTTGCACAACTCATGGCCCAAAACAAAGATTATGCTAGCACCAGACCTCCAGTGTGCAATCTTTCCAAGTTTGCACTTTGGAAAGCAAGGATTATACTTTACATGAATTCTATTGATGAAGATATATTTAATTCTGTTTTGACAGGGTGTCCAAGACCCCCAGAGAGCACAAGTACAAATGCTGTTCCACCTCCATCAGGAAATGATGTTGACTTCAAAAAGTGGAAAGTAGCTGATGCCAAGGCTATGAACATCCTAGCCCAGACAATGTCAGATGACATATTCCAAAAAGTAGCTGAATGCAACTCAGCCAAGGAGATTTGGGACAAGCTCTCAAAAATTGTCTCAGGCTCAGCTGATGAGAGAAAGGACAGAAGATCCCATCTCATCTCCCAATATGAGAACTTCAAGAAGGGAGAGACTGAGTCAGTGGGAGACATGTACAACATATTGAGTCTAATTGTCAGTGAGCTAAGGACATTGGACAAAGAGATTTCTTTGACAGAACTTAATGACAAGATCCTAATGTGCTTCCCCAGCACTTGGGATTCAAGAATCTGGCCAATTAAGGATGCCAGAAGTCTAAATGAGATCACCACTGAAGACTTGTTGGGTAAGCTCAAATCTTATGAGCTACTCATCAAGAATAGAGAGGAAGACCAGAAGGCTGCTTCACCAGCCACAAGGAAAGAGAAAACCATAGCCTTCAAGGCAACTGAAGATCTGCCTGAATAAAAAGCTACAGGCAATGATGAACTTCTCAGCTTGTTGGCCAAAAGATTCTACAAGATGGCCAGAAAGGACTTCAGAAGAAGTTCATACAAGGAGCAGGACAAGCCAAGGTATGGCAAGTCCATTAGCAACAATAAAGACATTATTTGCTTTTGTTGCAGGAAACCAGGGCATATAGTTCCTGACTGTCCAGAGAACAAGAACAAGGACAGAAGGGACAGAAAAGAAAGAAGAAAGGAGAAGGACCCCAAAAGGAACGGAAATGGCAAACCTTCTTCAAGCAGGAATAAGCATACAAGAAAAGGGTTTGTTGCTGAATCCTGGAGTGAGACAGAAGAGGAATCAGAAGCCTCATCCAGCTCCAGTGATGATGAGGATGATGCAGAAGAAAAGGAATTTTGCATGATGGCAATTAATGCCTCACAGCACAATTCAGAGGATGAAGAGTCAGAGTCAGACTCAGAAACCCAACCTGAAGAAGATCAGGTAATTAGTTCTTTTGATTTTACTTCAGAAGATTTTAAATCTGAATTTAAAGCACTGTGTTTAGACCTGCTAAAGTCTGAGAAAGAGATTATCTCTCTCAGAAATCAATTATCTGAACACAATGGTTTAAAGTCAGAAAACCTCAAACTCTCTCAGGAGTTGGAGAACTGTAGGGAACAGATAGCTACACTGAAAAGTGAGCTCTCTGAGGCCAAGAAGCTTGAAGAATCCCTTAATGGGAGAAGCATGAAGCTGATGGACATCACAAGCACAGTGAACTCTAGATTCAACAGTACACTGGGCTTGGGTGCTTCATCCAGCCAACCTATAGTCCTAACAACTCCCATCAAGTTTATTTCTAGCAAGGGAAAGGGAGTTGTAGAGGTTGCCAGGAAAAATTCTGATCTGCCTCAGAAAACTGAGTCCCAGCAAAAATCATCGAACGTAGATCGACGATCGCCGAATGAAGATCGACGATCGCCGAACGCAGCTCGACGATCTCAGGAAAAATCGTCGAACGCAGGTCGACGATCTCAGCCAAAGTCGTCGAACGAAGCTCGACGATCTCATATACCTGACCTCAGCCATAGTCGACCGTCGAACGGAGCTCGACGATCTGACCCAAGATCGTCGAACGCAGCTCCAAGATCGTCGAACAGAGGTCAGAACTCTGGAAACCTTTTCAAAGGCAAATCAAAATTGAATCCTAAGGGTTCTTCATCCCAAACCTTCAACCCTTATACTGAATGGATTTTACCTCCAAGGAGATATCATCCTGAAGGATATAAGAGTCAGCCAGGGATGTCTTTCATTTCTGAATTTAGAGGTTATCAACCTAGGCCCAAGGTAAACTGGGTCAAAAACAAGTGAATTGTTTCATGTGCAGGTGAAGACCTATCCAATATCTAACCAGCAATGGTATTTGGATAGTGGGTGCTCTAAGCACATGACAGGGAATAAGGACAACCTCACATCCTTCAGAGCCAAGCTTGGACCCAAAGTTATCTTTGGTGATTCCAACTTTGGACAAACTAAGGGATATGGTGCAGTACACATTGGATCAATAACCTTCAAGAAGGTAGCATATGTGGAAGGACTGAATCACAACCTGATCAGCATCAGTCAGCTATGTGATGAAGGCTACCAGGTGACCTTCAGCAAAACCTTATGCAAAATCAAGTCAGAGAACAACACAACTGTGTTGAGAGGTATAAGGAAAGGTAACATCTACTTATTAGATTTTCTTTCAACTGATATAGATATCTGGTTGTTTAATTCAGTCTGTAGACCAAATGTTTTATGGCATAAGAGACTAGGACATCCTAAACCTTAGAACTATTGCTAGGCTATCCAAGAACAACCTTGTTAGAGGACTACCTTCTGGCCCCTACAAGAAGGAAGGACTCTGCAAGGCTTGTCAATTAGGCAAGAAAACTAAAAACAATTTTAAGTCACTTAATAAGAGTGATTCACCTAGGATATTGTATCTGTTACACATGGATCTATTTGGACCCATCACAGTACAAAGCCTAGGAGGGAAATCCTACACTTTAGTAGTTGTAGATGACTTCTCTAGATTCACTTGGGTGTTCTTTCTAAGGAAGAAGTCTGATAACTTTAAGTGTCTGACAGAGTTTCTCAAATGTATACAGATTGAGTTCAATACTCACATTGCCCTGATCAGAAGTGATCATGGGACAGAGTTTGATTCTCTTCTTATGCAAGAGTTCTGTCAGAGTGAAGGGATCAGGCATACTTTCTCAGCTCCTAGAACTCCTCAACAAAATGGGGTAGCTGAAAGGAAAAATAGAACCCTTATTGAATCTGCCACTACATTGTTGTCAGATGCTCATCTACCTCTTACCCTTTTGGGCAGAGGCAGTGAACACCTCCAACTATGTGCTGAACAGAAGTCTGATACATAAACTGAAGGGAAAGACTCCCTATGAATTACTCAAAGGGAAGAAACCTAAAGTTGACTATTTTAGAATTTTTGGTTGCATTTGCTATATTCACAATAATGACAAGAAATACTTAGCAAAATTTCAAGCCAAAGCTGATGAAGGAGTGTTTCTGGGATACTCCATGATCAGCAAGGCCTATAGGGTCTATAATAAATCATCTTTGAAAATTGAGGAATCTGTTCATATTTCATTTGATGAAACTAACATGTCTTTCAAGGAGAAGATTTCTTCTATCATAGAACCTTTGCAGGAACACTCTCTAGTTGAAGATATGAACAAGCTACAGGTTGCTCAAGAGGATGAAAGCAGTGAAGATGAAGGGAATGCTCAACACATTGAAGCTCAACTTGAAGAGCCAGTTGTTGTACCACAAGAGGAAACAACAACACAGGTTGGTGAACAATCAACACCCCATGTTGATTTAGTAACATCAAGAGACCATCCAATTACCCAAATAATTGGAGAACTCTCAGCTGGTGTGCAAACCAGAAATCAGGTCAACCAAAACCTGTTGCACACCTGCTTCCTTT
Organism: Platanthera guangdongensis; assembly: GCA_039583875.1. NCBI lineage: Eukaryota > Viridiplantae > Streptophyta > Magnoliopsida > Asparagales > Orchidaceae > Platanthera > Platanthera guangdongensis. The sequence continues at coordinate 135,623,914 of CM077158.1, forward strand.
CTCAAATTGAACCTCAGTCCATTCAAGATGCAGAGCAAGATCCACACTGGATCATTGCAATGCAAGAGGAGTTGCATCAATTTGAGAGGAACAAAGTATGTGAACTAGTGCCAAAGCCTAAGGATCATTCCATTGTTGGAACAAAATGGGTATTCAGAAACAAACTGGATGATCAAGGAGTAATAATAAGGAACAAGGCAAGGCTAGTTGCTCAGGGATACTCTCAAGAAGAAGGAATTGACTACGACCAGACTTTTGCACCTGTTGCAAGATTGGAAGCCATCAGGATATTTCTAGCTTATGCAGCTCACAAAGGCTTCAAAGTCTATCAGATGGATGTCAAAAGTGCTTTCTTGAATGGAGACATCAAAGAGGAAGTTTATGTCAGACAACCTCCAGGTTTTATCTCTCCAACTTATCCTGATTATGTTTTTAGACTGAACAAAGCATTATATGGTCTCAAGCAAGCTCCTAGAGCATGGTATGAGACCCTAGCATGCTTTCTCTTGGAAAATGGTTTTATAAGGGGTAGAGTAGACCAAACTCTTTTTATTAGAACCCATAAGTCTCATACCCTACTAGTACAAATTTATGTAGACGATATCATTTTTGGTTCTACTGACTCAAAATTGTGCAGAAGGTTTTCTAACCTGATGCATTCTAAATTTGAGATGAGTAGCATGGGTGAGCTATCCTTCTTCCTAGGATTGCAAGTCAAACAACATGCTGAAGGCATCTTTATTTCTCAAACCAAATATGCTAATGAACTGGTTAAGAAATTTGGTATGTCTGAGGCATCTTGTATGAAAACACCCATGCCTACCAATGCTGTATTGGATGCTGATGAACATGGGAAACCTGTTGATCAGACAACATATAGAGCAATGATTGGCTCTTTACTGTATCTTACAGCTAGTAGACCAGATATAATGTTTGCTACATGTATATGTGCTACGGTTCCAAGTAAGCCCTAGAGAGTCACACCTAACATTAGTAAAGAGGATTCTCAGGTATGTTAAAAGTTGTCCAAATCTAGGTCTCTGGTATCCAAAAGATTCAGCATTTGATTTAACTGGATTCTCTGATGCTGATTATGCTGGATGCAGAATTGACAGGAAAAGCACCAGTGGAACTTGTCAGTTCCTTGGTGACAGACTTGTCTCTTGGTTTTGTAAGAAACAAACATCTGTGTCAACCTCAACTGCTGAAGCTGAATATATGGCTGCAGGCAGTTGTTGTTCACAAATATTGTGGATTCAAAACCAACTCCTAGACTATGGTTACAACTTAGAGAAGTCTAAAATCTTTTGTGACAATACAAGTGCTATTTCTATAGCTCAAAATCCAGTCCTCCATAGTAGGACAAAACACATAGAGATAAGGCATCATTTCTTAAGGGACAATGTTGAAAAGAATAAAATTGAATTGCAATATATCCCAACTGATTTACAAAGGGGAGATATTTTCACCAAGCCTTTGGATGAAAAGAAACACACCTTCTTCCTAAATCAGTTAGGAATGTTAGATGGAGGAAGCCTTAAATAATCTCCAAGATTTTGAAAGCTAAAAATTGACCAAGACTAGGCAAAAATTCTGATTTTTCTTAGTGTCTAGAATTTTTCTGATCTCTGAACTGCGCTCGACGATTTCCCCTAAGATCGTCGAACGGAGATCGACGATTTCCAGAATCGTCGAACTGAGTTCAGCGCCTCTCAGATAGTATGAACTATCTCTTCCGGTCAACGATCGTCGAACGGCGCTCGACGATTATGTTCACTGAACGATCGTCGAACGGAGCTCGACGCTTTCCAAGATCGTCGAACGGAGATCGACGATGTTGGAGTCTCTTCAGATTCCTTTAGAAGCCTCGATCGTCGAACTGAGTTCAACGATCTTTCCAATTCTGCGTCGAACCCTAATATAAAACTCATTTTTCGCCGTCGTTCTCTCTTGCGCTTTCGATTTCTCTGCAAGGATTTTCTTTCCCTCCAAACAGTTCTACGCTTGGTCGTTTTGTTTGTTGAATTTTTGCAGGTACAATGGCTGTATCAGTTGCTATTCTAGCCGCAATGAAGTTTGATGCAGGCTTCGACATTGATATGGAATCATTCAGCACTACTGACCAAGTTTTCCAAGACATTCTGAGTTTATTCAAGGATCAGAACCTGTCTGCCCTCATGACCACCAGGATAAAGCTGGCCTCAGATGAAATCAAGGAATGGGTTTACACTGCTCATAATCTGGACAACAACACTATAGTTGGCTCCATTGCTGGAAACCAGGTACCTCTGACCCCCATAGTTTTAACAGAGGTTTTTGGACTAAGAAATGGAGATGATACTGCTGAATTATCTGGGGAGGAGTTTTCTGACATACTTGCCAGGATGGGTCATCCAGAGGGAAACCCTAGCAAGTTATTCAAAAGGAACTTGTCTGTTGAGTACAGGTTCCTAGCAGATGTTGTAGGAAAAGTGCTGCTAGCAAAGCACTCAGCTCATGATACTATCTCCAGACATCAGCTCTGCCTCATGGGAGCTCTGGTAGATAAGAAAAGTTTGAACTGGGGAGAGGTCTTCTTTGACCTAATAAAGAAGAAAATCAACAAAAGCTTTGTTAATTTTGGAAGGATTCTTGGAGTCTTCCTGCAGACAAGGTGCCCTGCATTGCTGGTCTCCTCTGGAGTGCACATCAATGCCTCCAAGAGACTCACATGTGCCCTCTTTGGCAAGTGGGACAGGCAAATAAGCAAGCCCAGCAGGCCCTCCTCTAGTGCTCCTTCAGGCACCAGGACTCACAGAGTCACTCCCCAACAGGTCTCTGCTCCTGCAGAAGACCTGGCTGCTGCTGTTGCTGCTTCTTCTCCTCCTCCTATTTCAACCCTACCTCTTCCATCCACCATTCCAGCTTCATCCCCCATTACCATATCCAGCCCATCTCCAACCTCAACTCCATCTCCAGACCCAATTCTACCTCCACCTGCAGACCACTTCCACCCATTGTTCTCATACCCTCCACCAGATATCACATCATCACCATCTATACCATCTTTCACCCTTCTGGATGACTCCTACATGGATGATTCCCCCTCATCTCCTCCAGATTTACCCTCCTCCTCAACATCATTCCAAGATCTCCTCCTCCACATCATTGACCAAACCACTTTCACCCCATCCATATCCATCCCCTTATCCTCCATATCCACCATCCCCACACCTCAGCCATCCATCCCACTCTCCAGCCCTCCACTTCCAGCATCCTCAGCTATCCCTACTCCATCTACCTCTGCTCCTGTGATTGAGCAAGTAGACCTCTCAGCCCTAGCTGACAAGTTGTATGAGCTAATTGCCCCCAGGCTCTCTCTGCTCTTAGAGACCTCTTTGGCTCCTCTACAACTGTCAGTGGCAGCTCTCTCTGCCAGGCTTTCCTCCCTCCTTCCTCAGGCAGCACCTCCAGCAGTGTGCCTTGATACAGATGTATCTGCATCTAGGCAGGGGGAGATGCCATATGAAGCAAGCCTTCATGTTGTTGCTGCTGCTGCTTCTGCTCCTGCTGCTGATGATACTGCTGCTGCTGCTGAGATTTCTGTGTCTGCTGCCTCTTCTGCTACTGTTGCTGTGCCTCCAGAATGTCAGGCTCCTACTGCAGTTCTGGCAATAGACCTACAGTCTTTGCTTTCTGCCTTTGATCCTGTCTTCTTCAGCCATCTCCCAGAGGTTAATGTTGTCCAGCCCTCAGAAGACCTATCTAAGGCACTGGTGCCTTCCTCTGGCTGTGACACCAGCATCATCTCTTCTTTTGTACACTCAGTGATTGCTGCTGCTGCTGCTGTTGAAGAAAGGACTGCCTTTGCTTCTGAAATTGTTGATGCTGCTGCTGAAGATGTTCTCACTGCTGCTGAAATCCCAATTGCTTCTGATGAGCAAACATCCAAGGATCTTCTGATGACAGAGGCCATTGATGTTGAGCCTGCTGCAGATTCTGATGATATTACTGCTACTGTCACTACTCCAGCTTCTATTGCTCCTTCTGTTGCTCCATCTGTTGCTCCATCTGCTGCCCCATCTGCTTTTGTCCCTGCTGCTGCTACTTTTGCCTCTGCCTCATTTGCTGCTGTTCAGTTGAAGAAAGAATTGATGAAGAAAATAGATGCTATATATGATGACCAGAGTTCTGAGTCTGATGAATACAAAACAGACTCTGATGATTCATCTGCCACTATTGCAAGGAAAAGGAAAGCCAGGAGCAAGGCAATGAAAAGGGTGCCTCCTGCAAAAATCAAGGATAGTAATGATATACCTTATTATATTCTGCATAACTGCCAAATTACTGAACATTGGATGCAGTATTCCAAAAACCAGTTGAAAGCCATGAAGAAGAAGAGAAAGTATGAAAAGGGCTCATCCCAGTTCCAGCACCCTCATCCTCCTCCACCACCTCCTCCTGATGCAGGTGCAGGTGGTAGCTCTGCAAGTCAAGCCCCAGCTAGAAGCCAGGCTCCCTATCAACCCCATGCCAGATCATATCAAAGGGAAAGCCAATCTAGGGGTTCTTATTCTAGGAGAGGAGGATACAGGGGTAATCAGAGAGATTTTCAGGTTTATTCTAAAGGGCATTCCAGGCAGCACCCATACTCCAGGGGAGGACATGTTTCAGCTGATACTACTTCTGGTCCCTTCCCCTACAAGCTCAAAGAGACAGTGTCTGCCAGGCCTCCTCAAGACAATTCTTCCAACAGGTATGAGCCACCTGTACCATTTGAGGACCCTGAAAAGAATCCATCTGCTTGGACTGCTAGGATGAAGGAAATGGCTGCATTAGATCAGATAAAGAAGGCCAAAGAACAAGGGCTAGACACTTCCAATATTTCTACTATGTCAGAGCAAAGACAAAAGGAGTTAGAGAGATATGCTTCCAGCAAATTCTTTGATGCAGACAGATATATGGAATTGCATCCTGCTGCTGTGGTTCCCAGGCCTGCAAAGCAAACTTACTTGGGTGCAGCAGATGACACCAGGTCCAACAAAGAAGCCCTGAACCCTAACAGAGAAATCAAAATGGTTAAAGGCAAAGAGAAGAAATGACTGTGTAAGGTGACAATCTTTGGATTTTCTGACTGCTATCTGGATGCCATATACATATACATATATATATATATATCTGTGATGTTTCTGCATGTCTAGCTGCTGTTGTTTTTATGCTTTTCTGATTATATGTTGTTATTTGATTTTCCAAAGTCTGTAAATAGTAATCCTAACCCAAATAGGGGGAGATTGTTGGAACACCCTATTACTAATTTGGGTCAGGATCACTATGTCTCTAGGAATCTTTTCTTGACCTTCTGTATAGCTTTATAGGTCAATTAGAATTGAGTCTAAGGGTTAGAAGTCTAGGTTTGGAAGCTGCCCTGAAGACCAAGTTTTTCAGACTGGAGAATAAGTCTGATCGTCGAGCTCAGCACGACGATTCGTCGAACTCAGATCGACGATCGTCGAGCTCAACTTCGACAGATCGTCGAGCTCCACTCGACGATCGCTGAGCTCAACTTCACAATATCGTCGAACTCCATTCGACGATCGGTGAGCTCAGTTCGACGATTTTGACTCTGCTTTGGATCTTTATCTCTGAGCTCAGTTCGACGATCTTTGAGCTCAGATCGACGATTATTTTGCTGCTTGAGTTTTCCAGTTCGCTGAGCTCAGCTCGACGATAGCAGAGCTTAGTTCGACGATTTCAGTTATCTTCCAGAATTCAAATTCAAATCAGACAGGAGTTATTCTGCAATTAATTCAGAGATTTGCTAGCCGTTTTCATTTATTTCTGGACCAAGTTTCAAGGGATCTTTCAAGGAATAATTCTGTGGACTTTCCTCCAGAAGAGTTTTTGCAATTAAGAATGCAATCAATACAGACCAACGGCTATCTTTGACAGAGAATGATATTCTATTCAGGAACAGAGAATAAAAGACAGAATGTTTTTGAATCAATAGAGATGAGATACAGAGATTAACAAGAAGAGAACACACAATACAGAATATAGAGACTCTTTCAAAATCTTCTATCAAAAAGAATTCTGAAGAACACTCATCAAAGAGATCAAGCTTTCAAAAATCTTCAGATCTCTTCAGCTCTCAAAGTGTTCAAGACCAACATCATTTTCAAGACTCCAGACACTCAACATTTCAGCTTGCTGAAATCATCTATTGCTGGAGTTCTACCTTTGAAGGCCTATCACCCTCAAGCAAAGCTTTTCTTCCTGAAGATTTCAAGGATTCAGGGGGAGCTTTGACATCAATCCACATAGTCTTCTCAGTTGTTTGAGAAAGAGAAGACTGCCATCACTCTCTCACCCCCAGTTTGTAAAGGGTTTCTCAAACTCCCTTCAAAAGTTTGAATCTGGTTTTTGAGCACCTTGTCAAAAGCTCATTGGTGGCAAGACACCTGATCAAAAAATCTACTTTGGTTTTTGAGCACCTTATCAAAAGCTCATTGGTGCCCAGGACACCTGATCAACTCATCTTGCAGTGGATTCCTACCTAGGGTGGTAGAAGAGTGGATGTACCCAAGTTTGGGGAACCACTATATTTCCTTGTGTCCTCTGGTTCTGCTTGTTTACTTTTTGTTTCTTGCCTTGATTTGTCTGTGCTTAGTTTTTGCATAGCTTAGTTCTGTGATTAGATTTATATTTGCTTCCCTGCTCACACTTATTACAACAATTGTTGTAAAAGTTTTTAAAAGTACTAAAACACCATATACTCTATTCACCCCCCCTTTAGAGTATATCAGATCTAGTTGCACTTTCACACATTATGAATACCTGGGAAATTTGCTGGCAAATCCAATCTATATGCTCACACGCCAATCCCTTCAACAATCTTAAACGGGCCCACATACCTCGGATCCAACTTCCAATTTTTACCGAACCTCTTAACACCGACCATCGAGGAAACCTTAAGAAACACAAAGTCCCCTACAGAAAATTCCAAGTCAGACCTACGCTGGTTGGCGTTCTTCTCATATCTCTCCTAAGCAATACGAAGCTCTTCTCGAATAAGCTTCACTGCGCCTTCCATTTCCTCGAGCGCATCCAGACCCAACACATGCCACTCTTTGACCTCGGTCCGAAACAAGGGAGTTCTGCAGTGCCTCCCATACAAAGCTTCAAACGGAGCCATTTGCAAGCTCTCCTGGTAACTGTTATTGTATGCAAATTCAATAAGCCGCAAACACTCATCCCACGCTACACCATGGTCCAAGATATAGCACCTGATCATATCCTCAACTATCTGGTTCACTCGCTCAGTCTGACCATTGGTTTGTGGGTGGTAAACTGTAGAATACCTCAAATCTGTACCCAAACCCTCTTGCAGACTCCTCCAGAAGCGAGATGTAAAATGGGAGTCTCGATCCAAAATGATGCTAACTGGCACACCGTGTAATCTGATGACTTCATTTAGATACAGCTCTGCTATCTTTTTCATCGGATAATCAATCTTGTACGGCACAAAGTGAGCATACTTCGTCAGTCTATCCACTATAACCCAAACAGAATCAAAACCTCTAGGAGATCTCGGCAAGCCCGTAATGAAGTCCATAAAAATACTTTCCCACTTCCAAGTAGGGATCTCCAATGGAGTCAACTTGCCACAAGGCCTTCCATGATCGGCCTTCACACGCTTGCAAGTGTGCCACTCAACAACAAATCGGGCTATATCTCCCTTCATCCCATACCACCACTCAATCTGCTTCAATTCATGATACATCTTTGTAGATCCTGGATGGTAGGCAACCCTGGATCTATGAGCCTCTCTGCAACCCTGATGTCTCCAACATCGGGGATGCAAAACCTGTCGCGGTACTTCAAAGTACATGCATCATCGATAGAGAAATCCGGTAACTCCCCTCTCTCAGTCCTGAGGTATAAGTGCAGAAGATTTGAATCATCCTTCTGGTGCAACCTAGTGAGTGCAATCCAAGACGGCTCTGCCACTGCCAAACTGCTCTGTATGTCACATCGTCCCACGAAAATATCCATCAGGAGGAACTCTTCCACTAAACGATCGGTAGTGAGATTAAAGATCTTCCCCGTCTTCCGGCTCAGGGCGTCGGCCACCATATTGGCCTTGCCCGGATGATACTGTATATCCACATCATAATCGGCCCCATACTCTAACCAACGCCGCTGGTGCAAATTCAGCTTCTTCTGGGTGAAGACATACTTTAGGCTTTTTGATCGGTGTAGATCTTGCACTGGGCACCATAAAGTAAATGTCTCCACAGCTTCAGGGCAAAGATCACTGCTGCGAACTCAAGATCATGCGTAGGGTAGTTCCTCTCATGAGTCTTCAATTGCCTCGACCCATACGCAATCACCTTCCCTTCTTGCATCAACACCCCTCCGAGCCCAACATGCGAGGCACCCACATATACGTCATAGTCCTTGCCCTCCGTAGGCAATGTCAAAATAGGGGCAGAACACAACCTGCTCTTCAGCTCTAGAAAAGCCTCCTCGCATTTCTCGCTCTAAATGAACGCCGCATTCTTCTGCGTCAGCTTAGTCAAGGGCGCTGCCAGTGTAGAAAAGCCCTCAACGAATCTTCTATAATAGCCGGCCAACCCCAAGAAGCTCCTAATCTCCTTGGGTGTGCTCGGCCTATGCCAATCCATCACTGCAGAAATCTTTTCCGGGTCAACCGAAATGCCGTCTTTGTTCACCACATGACCCAGGAAGGAAACCTGCGGCAACCAGAATTCACATTTACTCAGCTTGGTGAATAACTGATGGTCTATCAAAGCAAATAGAACCAATCGCAGATGCTGCTCATGCTCCTCAGCACTGCGAGAGTAGATCAACACATCATCAATGAATCCCACAACGAACTTGTCTAGGAAGTCCTTGAACACCAGGTTCATCATGTCCATGAATGCTGATGGCGCGTTGGTCAAACCAAATGACATAACCAGGAATTCAAAATGCTCATGCCTCGACCTGAAAGCAGTCCGTGAATGTCCGACTCACGGATCCTGAGCTGATGATAGCCTGAATGAAGATCGATCTTGGAAAACATCGTGCTACCACGCAACTGATCAAATAAGTCATCGATCCTCGGCAGAGGTTACCTGTTCTTAATGGTGACTTTGTTCAGCTCCCTATAATCAATACACAGCCTCATCGACCCATCCTTCTTCTTCACAAATAGAACAGGAGCACCCCAAGGCGACGAACTCGGCCTGATAAAACCTTTAGCCAACAACTCGTCCAACTGGACTCGCAACTCCTCCAACTCACGAGGGGCCATCCGATACGGCGCCTTAGCAATAGGACGCATACCCGGTTCCAAATCAATCACAAACTCAACATCCCGCTCGGGGGGAAGACCAGGAAGGCCATCAGGAAAAACATCAGAGAAACCACAAACCACAGGAATCTCCTCCAAGCGCGGAACACTAATAGCAGTCCCAACCACCGAGACTAAACAAGTAAAACAATTAGAATGAAACAGCTTCTGAGCACATACTGCAGAAATGATAGGAGAATCCTGGCACAGATCAGCATATACACTTCCAGGCTGACCGTTGTCCTTAATGAAGTCCAAGCGCTTCCCTTTACACTGAATAACCGCATCATACTTAGACAACTAGTCCATGCCCATAATAACATCGAAGTCCTCTAGATCAATCATCTTCAAGTCTGCCTTCACAAGGAAGTCCCCCAACAAAACAGGGCAATCCAGAATGCCCAAATCTGACAACACAGATTCACTAGAAGGGAACCTGACGCGGAAGGTATCACGAACTTGATCTAGAATCAACCGATACCGCTATACAAAAGCTCTAGCCACAAACGAGTGGGTAGCGTCGGAGTCGAACAGAACACACGCCCAGCAGTTCTTCACCTTAAATTTCCCTATAGGAGTATATAAGCGACTAAGGAACTACAAAAACAAAAACTATAACCATTCTAGAAAATAAAACATTCAAGCTAGGAAAACAATTAACCTGAGATGACCTGAGTCGAAGTCTGAGCCTCCTCAGAAGAGATCATGTTCAACATTCCTTTGCCCTTGTCCACACGCTAAGGCGGTGGTAAAGCCTGAAGTGGAACTGCCTGAAGAATAGGCTGGACCTGAGGACACCTAGTCTTGATATGACCCTTCTGGCCACACTGAAAGCAGACTTTATCCTTGGACCAGCACTGGGCAGCATCATGCCCGGGTCTCTTGCAAACAGAACAGGAAACATCCTTCCTTGGAGCACCTTGAATAGCATGAACTTGCTCTTTCTTCTGAGCTCCCGCCTTCTTGAAACACCTCTCAACATAATGGCCTGACCGGCCACAGAAACTACACACCACCTTGCTCTTCTTTCCTGAAGCAGCATCGAGTACCTGGGGGTTCTTCTCTTCAGCAGACTTCCTCTTGTCCTTCCTCATTTGCTGACCTCTGTTCTTTGCGATCTCAATTGCCTCCACTTTCAGAGCAGCCTCCACAACCCCTGTATAAGTCACTGATCCATAAGCACTGGCTAACTGCTGAACCTCTCTCCTCAAGCCAACAAGGAACCGCTTGACTCGATCTGCTTCAACACTCACCAACCCAAGGGCAAACCGGCTCAACTTGTTGAACTCTATCTCGTACTCACTGACCGTGAGTTGCCTCTGCTTTAGGTGAAGGAAGTCGTTCATTAGTCGGTCACGCTCGACCGAAGGCAGGAACTTCCTCAACAGCATCTCCTTGAACAATCCCCAAGAGCAACCAGCCACCAAGCTCTCATTTTCCCTAAGCCACCAGCTCTTAGCCAAACCCTTTAGCTGATAGGCAGCTATCATCACTGTCTGATCATCTGCAACACCGGAGTACGAGAACATCTCCTCCATGGAGATCATCCAATCATCTATGACCATGAAATCTGCCTTCCCATCATATGTAGGAGGGCTAAGTCTCTGAAACTGAGAAATAAAGGCCATCTCTGCTAGCACCACCAGTGGAGGTCTTAGGGGAGCAGGAGGGGGAGGGGCAGTTAACCCCCTTGCAGGGTCTTACACCCCCTGAGTCTGTCCTGCCACAACTGCCGCCAGAGACTGTACCTGGGCCTGCATCTCCATCAACTGCCTGGTCAAGGAATCATTGCACTGTCCCAGGCTCTCGATCACCGCATCACTCTGCGCTCCTGAGGACTCACCCTCAGACAGGGAAGTCGACCTGGTCGAAGGACATCTCGCCATCCTAAAACCATATCAACATTAGTCAAATCCTGGTACAATAGTTGGAACTAACTACAAGTACATACAATACATACATAAATATGATCTTAAAACTGTTAAACTTGCTCTGGGAGTTTATTTGAACAAAAATGATGTTATGCCTAACCTAGGATGGTTAACCATCATCATCTAACTCTTGTGCCTAGATCGGGAATGCATGAATTTATATTCTTTTTCTGATTTAAAACCATGTGTGTACATATATCATCCTGCAAATATTTAGCTTGGCACGTTGTGCTTATGCAATGTTATGTTATGCATGATTATGCTATGCATTATAAAAAGGCCCTAATGTATGCCATGAGCGGCGTACGCATGAAAATGTTATGCATCCCATACTACATAATATTCTCATGCAACGAAAAAGAAACGTGCTAGTCGCATTCATGTGGTGAGGTTATGCATCTCATACTACATAACCCTCACATGTTGCCCCTATGGTGGATCCATATATAGACACATATTATGCATCCCATACTACATAATATGCCCCGTATACTTCATGTTATGCTATGAGTGTAGTGTTCGTGCTTCAGCCAAGATGTGCTGATGACATATCGGTGTGTGTATGATATGATGCTAAACACCTAATGCCTACAAGGAAAGGTTGCCCGACAAATTGTCAAGCAACCTACCTCTAATACCAACTGTCACAACACGCATTTTCTCCGAATTTAAGAAGTATCAGAGTATGAGAAAACATGCATCGTGATGTCACGTCGAGCAGGGGATAACTGTCGACGCTCAGGCGAACACCATCTAACTAGACTATGAAAATCTCCTAAGTTTAATGATTAGAAAATCAGATATAATTCTAAGGGCCGTATCCCTCGGCTCGGTGGATCATCTAGTCCACAGTATAAAAACTATACTTATACGCAGCGGAAAAAACTGTAATTATTTTTGACATCCTATGAGAGTGCATAAGTTGTAACGCCCCGAAACTCAAAAGAGCGACGGGGGACGTTTTGGGCCAGTTTTGGGTTCTGGCAGGAGGCACACGGCCTGGGACACGGGCATGTCCCAGGGCATGTCAGGCTTGTGTCGACATTTTGCTCTCGACATTGTGTCGAGACTGGGCACACGGCCTGCGACACGGGCGTGTCGCAGGGCGTGTCGACCCGTATCGACACTCAGCCCGCGAAGTCGACACTCTACGCTCGACGAAGTGTCGAGACATGGCACACGGCCTGCGACACGGGCGTGTCGTAGGGTGTGTCGACCCGTGTCGACACTCATCCCAGGGAGTCGACAAATTTTGCTCGACGATGTGTTGAGAAAAGGCACAAGGCTTAGGACACGGGCGTGTCCAAGGCCGTGTCGTCTGGTCGACGATCTTCGCTCGACGAAGTGTCGAGTGTCAAGACCGTGTATACGGCCTGGATCCCAGGCGTGTTGAGGTAGACACGGGCAAGGACACGGGTGTGTCCTAGAACCCTTGCAGTGCTCGGGTTGTTTTCGGGATAAATCGATGGGGGTACACGACCGGCTACGCGGTCGTGTCAGGTGGAACACAGGGCATATCAGGTCAAACACGGGCGTGTTCGATGCCCGTGTGTTTTTCCAGGCGAGTCAATTTTGACGGCAAATGAGGCACACGGCCCTGGACACGGGCGTGTGCCAGGCCGTGTTCGGTCCAGATTGGACATTTCAGTCCCGAATCAAAGCCTTTCATTTCTTTATTTGGTGATCCAACGGCTGGGGGTTGTTCCTGATGGGATATACCCGGGATTGGGCCTTAGAAACCCTCACTTTTTCATGAGTTGTTATCTTTCTAAAGCTTAGAGAGAGAGGAGAGCCAAGGAAGGAAGAAGAAGCTAGATCCGGCCATTGGAGGAGCTTCGAAGCTCCAAATTTCGAGCCGACTCCGGATCCACAGAGGCGAAGAGAGTGCGTTGCTTTTCATCCGCTTACTTTTCCATGGCGCCAAAGAGGAACGCTAGGGTAACGATCCTCTTCTTGAGCATGTTAAGCTCTACTTCTTTTGCAAAAGGGAAGCCCGCTCTCGCGAGTTTGCGATGAGTTGGAGGCGTTCCTTCGGGTAGACATGAATAGTCCCCGTTGTTAGAGTTCGTAAGCGAGAACGGACATAGGCATGATGTGTGAAGCCTACCCGGACATGTTGGTCTGGATCGGTGATATTGCATTTCATAAACGCTGGAGAAGACTCCGCGCGATTGGTTGTTTTTCGGGTTTCTACGAGGTAGATTACAACAGGGGACCTTGGGGACTAACCCTAAGGAGCACCCGGAAAACTGGGCGGATGCGTGATCTTGCCAACATGGAGGCCTGAGAGCCAACTTGAACATAACCGAGTTATGTGAAATGTGTGACGAAAATGGGACTCGGGAGAAGTTTGACCTGCGCATATGACTTAAATTGTCGTTGCGATGTGAGCACGGGTTAGATGGAACCATACCCATTTCTATGTCATTCGGTTAAAGAGACCTAAGGTTACGTGGCACTTGCCATTGGCATAGATGAGGGTCTTCGGCGGTTTATGGCTTAAATTGTCATGACCCATGCCGGGAAGACAAATTGCTCATATGTTTGGCGGTCAAAGTGGTGGTGGTGGGTCCGGAATGTCTATGGCTTTAACTGACATGACATCGACCGGTTCACCGAGAATGTGCCCTGAGTGCACGGGGTGTGTGGTCGTGTGAGCCTACGCCTGTGATGATTTGAATATTATTATATTGCTCGCTTCTGCTAATAAAATTGCAGGGAAGGAGCATCGCCGCCCCGAATTGGGGGCAGGATCGTTATAATTTGGTCAGCATTGCTGACCGTTGCCTTGTTTTACCACCGTGCGGTGGTTTGTTGCTTGCAGGTTCTGCTGGACCAAGCGGTCAATAGCGGGCTAAAGCCCATTTTGCGAAGCCGGCCCTCGAAGGCCTAATTGGAGTGTTCACTGTTTTTATTCATGTATGACCGGCCTGTGTGCCGTGGTTTGTAAAACATGTAATATGAAGTGAACCATTTTGTAAGGCCTTAAGGCAGGTACTTGTGTATGTACAACATTCCTATTTAGTATTAGTGGACATTCATGCTTTAGTGCTGGGTTCTTTATTGCAACTTATTAATCTGCTTCTGCTAGAATGCTCTGTGTAGGACGTTATGATTGGTTGGATCGTTTCCATGAGTAACCACCCGGTCTATCTGTGGTATACGGCGTCGGGCCTCGGCCAGACCTACTGCTTTATACTATGCAACGGATAGGGGGTGTTACAATTTGGTATCAGACTACTGGTTTTGGTCGGGCTTAAGATGAATTCGTGGGCGAATTCTTTTTAAGGGGTGGTGAGCACATGTGTGTGCGTCATCGTTATAACAGTAAAAGAACCCATGAATGTCCACTTAGGAATGAAATACACGTGTTTGAGGAACATGTGTGTTCCTATAATTGTTGTTTGCAATTTTATTTGGTCGCTTAACGGTGTTTTGTACCACTATAGGTGACCAGAAGTGGTGTTGGGCCGTCGGAACGTCGAGTTTCTGAGGCTAGCAGTGCACCAGATGTTGCTCCTGCAACACCTCTATCGGCTGAGAACATACGATTGGTGGCCGAAGCAGTGTTGGCCGTGAAAAATGTGCAGCCTGCAAGGCAAACACAGCAGCCCACTCCTGGGATGGAGCAGGAACCTCTTCCAGAGGTTGGGCCGAGGAGAGTGGAATAGGTGGTAGTGGAGCCGGTGGTGCCAAGGAGGGCAGCCGAGAGACAGCTCAAGCATGTCATGAGCTTTAGTCCTCCGGTATTCTCGGGGTTGGGAACCCCATCTCAAGCTAAAGACTGTCTCTCCAGGGTGAAGATAGTCATGACAGCAACGGAGACGGAAGAGTGGCAAATGACCACCATCGCTACGTTCCTTCTGGACGGTGAAGCGCGAATTTGGTCGGAAGGATTGGAGCTGCACCTATTGAGAGGTAGGCAACTTGTTTATGTCTCGATGGAGGAGTTCTCGAGATTATTCTTGGCTAGATACCTTCCTTCGATGCAGAAGATAGCGTTGGAGAATGAGTTTCTGAAGTTGGTTCAGGGTGAGAGGAGCGTGGATGAATATCTCCACGAGTTTACTCGTTTGAGTCGATATGCTAGCTCCACCATAACGGATGAGGAGCACAAGACGAATCGATTCTACGAAGGCTTGAGAGATGAGTTGAGGTTACTACTCTCGGGGCCGATGACGCAGGGTTTCTTAACCTTGGTCAACACGGCCTGGTCCTTGGAGAAGGATATGAAGAACGTATAAGCAAAGAAAAGCATGGGTGATAAGAAGTATGAATTCAAAGTCCGGCTATCAAATGACCTTCAAGAAGCATAGGACTTCGGGTCCAGCTCCTTCTGGTGCTTCTGGGGAGACTACGGGTCGGACCCCGGGCGCATGTTTTACTTGTGGAAAGACAGGGCACTTTGCCCGCGATTGTTGTAGCGAACGCCCCAAGTCCGAGAGAAGGCCGGGAGCGACCTATGAAGAGAAGGTCAAGGCGGTGGAGTCGACCGCGTCCCACTATGCTCCGGCCCAACCAAGGGTGTATAATCTTGGCCAACAGGAGGCCATCAAACAGGCTGATGTGGTGACAGGTACGGTTTAATTTATAGCAAGTCAATTTCTTTAAATACTTGTTATGCACATGTTACCTTACCACTGCTTATTTAGGATTTGTTTTGATTTGTGAAAATCCAACAAGTGCACTCTTCGATATGGGAGCTTCACACTCCTTCTTGTCCGAAGGATTTATATCACGCATCGGAGTCCCTTCTTCGATGGCGAAGGATAAGTTGGATGGGTTGTTGCCCAATGGGTGTTCGATGCGCGCGGATAGGATCTGCGATGTTAAGATTCGTATTGGGAATCAGGAGTTCGATCTGCAGGCGTCTTTACTTCCGTTGGTGGAGGTCGACGTTATATTTGGCATGGACTGGCTCTCGGAGCAGCAGGCCTATATTGACTGCGGTCGCAAGGAAGTCAAGCTGGGAGCAAGTCGTGAAATGACTTTTACGGGCTTAAAGGGGTCGAGCAAGACGTTGATGTCTGCTCTTCAGGTGGTGAAGGCGGTTTGTGCCGGTGCAGAACTGTTCTTTACACTAGTGGAGGTTGCAAAGCCGAAGCCCGCGTTGGATAGTATTTCATTGGTATCGGAATACCCTGATGTGTTCCCCGCAGATCTTCTTGGAGCCCCGCCTCAACGGGAGATAGATTTCACGATTGAGCTAGTGCCAGGTGCAAAGCCTGTGTCACGATCTCCTTATCGGCTAGCGCCTAAGGAAATGGCGGAGCTGAAGGTTCAACTGCAAGAGTTGTTGGAGCAAGGGTATGTGCGCCCGAGTTCTTCTCCTTGGAGCGCACCGGTCCTCTTTGTTAAGAAGAAGGATGGAAGCTTGAGGCTATGTATTGATTATCGAGAGCTCAACAAGTTGACAGAGAAGAACAAGTACCCGATCCCCCGGATTGATGATCTTTTTGATCAGTTAGTCGGGTCAACGGTGTACTCGAAGTTGGATCTCAAGTCCGGGTACTATCAGCTGCGAATAAGGGAGAGTGATATCCCGAAGACAGCGTTCAGTATGAGATACGGGCATTACGAGTTTACGGTCATGTCGTTTGGGCTGACTAATGCGTCGTCAGTGTTCATGGATTTGATGAACAGGACTTTCAGGGAGTACTTGGACCATTTTGTGATCGTCTTCATCGACGATATTTTGGTGTACTCGCAAAGTGAGGAAGATTACTTCAAGCATCTTTATTTGGTTTTGGAGACGCTAAGGAGGAATCAGTTGTATGCCAAGTTCTCGAATTGCGAGTTTTGGTTATCCTCAGTGGCGTTCCTTGGTCATATAGTGAGTGGAGAGGGTATTGTTGTGGATCCGGCAAAGATTGTTGCGATAGGGGAGTGGCCTGAGCTAGCTACGGTAGCGGAAGTCCGGAGCTTTCTGGGGCTTGCCGGCTATTATAGGCGCTTCGTAGAGAACTTCTCGCGGATAGCGTTACCTCTCACTACTTTGACGAGGAAGGAGCATAAGTTCGTTTGGACGCCGGAGTGCGCGCGAGCTTTTGAGGAGTTGAAGTGTCGGTTGACCACGACGCCTGTGCTGAGTTCACCATGTGGGACCGAAGGCTATGAGATTTATAGCGATGCTTCGGGCAGCGGTTTGGGTTGCGTGCTACTGCAACACGGAAGTGTGATAGCTTATGGCTCGAGACAGCTAAAAGTGCATGAGAGGAATTATCCGAGCCATGACTTGGAGCTAGCGGCCGTGATTTTTGCGTTGAAGCTGTGGAGACACTATTTGTACGGTGTGAATATTGATATCTATACCGATCATAAGAGCCTAAAGTATCTGATTGATCAGAAAGATCTGAATATGCGGCAGCGTAGATGGATGGAGTTCCTGGGGGACTACACATTCAAGATCCACTATGTGCCTGGTAAAGGGAATGCGGTTGCGGACGCGTTGAGTCCTCGGGCCCCAGCTCAAGCCAATTGGCTATCGGTGCATGATGAGTGGTTGGTGCGGGAGTTGGAGCCGTTGGAGATTGTTTGTGTGGAGAGGCAATCAAGTGCTGAAGAAGTTCTGAATTGGACTGAAGTCCAATATGACCTGGCTGATCGGATTCGACAGGCTTTTGATATGGATGTCCATATGAAGCATTTCATGGTAGAGGCTCTAGATGGGCCAAATCCCCAATTCGTTGTGAAGGACGGATTGCTTTGGAAAGATGGTCGTCTGTGCGTCCCAAGTGTGGGCAATTTGCGGGTGGAATTGATGTACGAGGCGCACCATACTAAGTACTCAATTCACCCGGGGAGCACGAAGATGTACCATGATGTGAAGAAACTGTTTTGGTGGCCGGGTTTGAAAAAAGATGTGGCGCTCTACGTAGCGAAGTGCCAAACTTGCGCCTTGGTGAAGGCGGAGTGCCAAAAGCCGGGAGGATTTCTTAAGTCCTTGCCTATTCCGGAGTGGAAATTCGACGACATCTCTATGGACTTTGTGCATGGTTTGCCAAGGTCGCAAAAGGGGAACGACGCCATTTGGGCGGTCGTGGATCGGTTAACCAAGATGTCGCATTTCATTCCGCATAGGAAGGATGATCCAGTGGAGAAGTTGGCAAAACTTTATGTGGATAACATAGTACGGCTTCACAGTGTGCCCCACAGCATCGTGAGTGACCGAGATGGGCGGTTCACGTCCAATGATTGGAGGCTTGTGCAGCACATGTTGGGAACAAAGCTAAAATTCAGCACAGCCTTTCATCCGCAAACGGATGTGCAGACCGAGAGGGTCAATAGGACCATGGAAGACATGCTCCGCATGTGTGTCTTGGATTTTGGGAAGCAATGGGAAGACCACCTTTATTTGGTGGAGTTCGCATACAACAATAGATACCAAGCGAGTATTCAGATGGCGCCCTTCGATGCCTTATATGGTAGAAAATGTCGTGCGCCGTTGTCTTGGTTAGAAACGGGTGAGTCAAAGTTGTATAAGCGATTAGAAGTGGAGGATGCTACTTCTTTGGTGAGAACCATTCGGGAGAGGTTGCTTATCGCTCAGGACCGGCAAGCGAAGTACTGTAATGCCAAGCACAGGAACGTGGAGTTCGCTGTGGGCGACTATGTGTACTTAAAGATCAAGTCGTTCAAGGGTGTCTCGCGGGTGCGGTGATTGAAAAAGCTAAGCCCGAGGTACCTTAGGCCGTTTGAGGTTCTGGAGCGAGTTGGTGAAGCGGCCTATCGGTTGAAGCTTTCAGTGGAGCTTGGTGGATTAAATTATGTATTCCATATTTCGGTGCTTCGGAAGGGGGTGCAAGAGCCTACGCAAGTGATCGCGGTTGATCAAGTGCCGGTGGATAGTGGGTTGACGACAAAGGTCAAGCCCGTGCGGATTGAGGACTCGGAGGTCAAGCGGCTACGCAATAAAGAGATCAGGATGGTCAAAGTCCGATGGGACAATTGCGGTCGTGAGGAGCTCTCTTGGGAGCGAGAGCAGACTATGCTTGACGAGTATCCGGAGTTGTTCTGCTCATGTACAAATTTTGGTTTTGTACATGTCTTTCCTTTATATAATTTCGTGGACGAAATTCTTTTAAGATGGGGAGAGTTGTAACGCCCCGAAACTCAAAAGAGCGATGGGGGACGTTTTGGGCTAGTTTTGGGTTCTGGCAGGAGGCACACGGCCTGGGACACGGGCCTGTCCCAGGGCATGTCAGGCTTGTGTCGACACTCAGCCGGCGAAGTCGACATTTTGCTCTTGACATTGTGTCCAGACTGGGCACATGGCCTGCAACACGGGCGAGTCGTAGGGCGTGTCGACCTGTGTCGACACTCAGCCCGCAAAGTCGACACTCTGCGCTCGACGAAGTGTCGAGACATGGCACACGGCCTGCGACGCGGGCGTGTCGCAGGGCGTGTCGACCCGTGTCGACACTCGTCCCGGGGAGTCGACGAATTTTGCTCGACGATGTGTCGAGACAAGGCACACAGCCTAGGACACGGGCGTGTCCAAGGCCGTGTCGTCAGGTCGACGATCTTCGCTCGACGAAGTGTCGAGTGTCGAGACCGTGTACACGGCCTGAAGCCCAGGCGTGTTGAGGTAGACACGGCGTAGGACACGGGCATGTCCAAGGCCGTGTCGTCAGGTCCACGATCTTCGCTCGACGAAGTGTCGAATGTCGAGACCGTGTACATCGCCTGGAGCCCAGGCGTGTTGAGGTAGACATGGGCAAGGACACGGGCGTGTCCTAGAACCCGTGCAGTGCTCGGGTTGTTTTCGGGATAAATCGATGGGGGTACACGCCCGGCAACACGGCCGTGTCAGGTGGAACACGGGCATGTCAGGTCGAACACGGGCGTGTTCAATGCCCGTGTGTTGTTCCAGGCGAGTCAATTTTAACGGCGAATGAGGTACACGGCCCTGGACACGGGCGTGTGCCAGGCCGTGTTCGGTCCAGATTGGACATTTCAGTCCCGAATCAAAGTCGTTTGTTTCTTTATTTGGTGATCCAACGGCTGGGGGTTATTCCTAATGGGATATACCCGAGATTAGGCCTTAGAAACCCTCACTTTTTCCTGAGTTGTTATCATTCTAAAGCTTAGAGAGAGAGAGGAGAGCCAAGGAAGGAAGAAGAAGCTAGATCCGGCCATTGGAGGAGCTTCGAAGCTCCAAATCGCGAGCCGACTCCGGATCCACGGAGGCAAAGAGAGTGCGGTGCTTTTCATCCGCTTACTTTTCCATGGCGCCAAAGAGGAACGCTAGGGTAACGATCCTCGTCTTGAGCATGTTAAGCTCTACTTCTTTTGCAAAAGGGAAGCCCGCTCTCGCGAGTTTGCGGTGAGTTGGAGGCGTTCCTTCGGGTAGACATGAATAGTCCCCGTTGTTTGAGTTCGTATGCGAGAACGGACATAGGCATGATGTGTGAAGCCTACCCGGACATGTTGGTCTGGATCGGTGATGTTGCATTGCATAAACGCCGGAGAAGACTCCACGCGATTGGTTGTTTTTCGGGTTTCTACGCGGTAGATTGCAAAAGGGGACCTTGGGGACTAACCCTAAGGTGCACCCGGAAAACTGGGCGGATGCGTGATCTTGCCAACATGGAGGCCTGAGAGCCAACTTGAACATAACCGAGTTATGTGAAATGTGTGACGAAAATGGGACTCAGGAGAAGTTTGACCTGCGCATATGGCTTAAATTGTCGTTGCGACGTGAGCACGGGTTAGATGGAACCGTACCCATTTCTATGTCGTTCGGTTAAAGAGACCTAAGGTTACGTGGCACTTACCGTTGGCATAGTTGAGGGTCTTCGGCGGTCTATGGCTTAAATTGTCCTGACCCATGCCGGGAAGACAAATTGCTCATATGTTTGGCCGTCAAAGTGGCGGTGGTGGGTCCGGAATGTCTATGGCTTTAACTGACGTGACATCGACCGGTTCACCGAGAATGTGCCCTGAGTGCACGGGGTGTGTGGCCGTGTGAGCCTACGCCTGTTGATGACTACTTTAGTCATCATTTTTGTGGTTAGTTTAGTATACAAAATGCCTAAGTTTATTTATATTTTATGCTTGTTATGTTTTTATTTCATGTCTTAATGTCTTTTTTTATAATATATTAATTCCTAGTTTAATTATGTGTTTTATGCTTTTTTATGTTTAATTTTATGTTCTATGTCTAGTTGTGTTTTGTTATGAAATATAACTATTATTATATTATTATGGTTAGTTTTTTATTATGTTATAAAATATATGTTATGTTATGTTATAAAATATATCTAACATTTTGTTTATTTGTTTTGTTTTATTTGTAGGTTCAAGGCCTTTGTTGCGGTCCAAGTGCAGCCCACCATGCAAGACAACCCGAGCCCCTCCATTTGGTGCTACCCGAGCATATGATGCAGCACACAAATAATATTTCAGCCCACATAATGAAGCCAAACATGCATGGACGGCTCCTTCTCTCCCCATTCATGCATGTAGCCTCTCCCCTCTCTCTCCCCTTTATTATTTTCTCTTCTCTTTATTCCTCATGCATCTCCCCACTCACTCCCTCTCTCTTATTTATTTCTCATTCAACCCTCTTTCCCTTTCTCTCATTCTCATTTAAACCCATTCATCCCCCTTCTTTTATTTATTTTGTTCTTTTTATTTTCCTAAATGAAAATGCATGCATGTAGCCTCTTCCCTCTCTCCCCCATTAATGACATTCATGCACCTCCTCATACATGCATGGCCGGCCACATCCTTCTCCCATTTCATTTCCACCACTTTCTAGAATCTTCCTCCTCTCCTATAAAAGGAACCAATGTCTCGTGCTTTGAGGAGGAGGATTTTAGAGAGCAAGTGAGATAGCTAGTTCATCAAGTTTTTCCTTGTTGTAGTTTTTATTGTAATTACCTTTTTGTAGTAGAATAGCATTGTCCTATTTTAATTTTTGTGTATTTCCTTTTCTTAAGCAATGAAAATAACTTCTCTTTCTTCTATTTTGTTTTCTTCCTTTATTATGCTTAGCTAATTATATTTTGCGCCCGATCGCGATGAGCTTTGAGACAAAATAACGCATCTTTAATTTTATGTTTGCATTTGTATTTTTCCTATTTTGATCCTTCTTTGATTTTTATCGTGTCGACTCCGTATTCCGGTATACGGTAGTAGGCAATTGATCTCATTTCATAGAAGTCGAGAGACTCATTGATTTGAAAGATCACTCAAAGAAGGAAGGAGTTGAATGCAACCCTAGAGATAGGATGACGTAAATCCTTCGGATTGGAGTCAAATCCAATAGTGTGGGTCACTTCGGTAATGCGACTTTAGGCCTTTTTGACTTGTAAAGAGATTTCGGTCAAAACGTCTATAAGTTAGGGGATTTAATGCTCTAGCGAGATTACTTCCTAAAATCGGATCTGTCACGGTCTTAATAGTATTGCAAATGCTAAACTAATTTATTTCGTTATTTTATTTCAAAGTGAATCGTCGATCGAGCACTCTTTTGCAATATTTTATTTCTCTTTTAATTAAGCTTAGTTTATTTCAATTTTCAAACCCATCAATCGTTTGGTAGGATAATAGAATCGTTGTGAGTAATAGTACTTGCCTGCCCTGAGTTTTTATACGACATTGATATATTTTTATCACTATACTATAAAACGATAGTTACACTTGCCTATTCGGATTGTAGTTCGTGAGACGATTTTTAGTCCATCAAGTTTTTGGCGCTGTTGCCGGGGACTATTTTGGCAATATTACGAAAGCATCGAGTTTATTACTTCTACTAAAATTTAAAAAAAACAAAAACATTTTTTAACAAAACAAAAAAAAAATCAAAATATTAAATTTTCTCTTTTTTTGCTAACGGTTTTTTTTATGGAATCATCTTCTTTTGGCGCTTTTTGTAATTTTTGCGGGTCGCCCAACCACTTTTATTCTGAATGTCTTTCGGGAACCCCTCCCTATTTTGATTTCAATTTTTCTGGAGCAGGTCAAAGTGGCCAATTTGACTCTTACTCCAATTTTTATCCTACTTGGGAGATGGGGAACCCGTCTTATTTTTCTTATGATTTTGCCCCGCAAAGCGCCGTGCCTCTAAATTTTACTTCAATCGATAATGCGTATTTTGAATTGCAAACTTCTCTTGATAATATTAATTCGCATTTGAAGACCATTCTCGATTATTTTTCTCGTGAGGCCGCTTCATTTTCATCGTCTTCTTCTCCGTCTCCTCCAATTTCATCGTATAATGAGTCACCGGATATCCCGGCTTGTCTTTTTCCTCTCGAGGGGGATAACTATTCGGATATTCCGGATTGTTTCCTTCCTCCTTTGGATGACGCCCCTATGGATACTCCGGCATGCTTCTTACCTTTTGAGGATGACAATCCGTCTCATCATTCTCTTTCTTTTTCTGAAGACGTGTGTGATTCCTTTTCGCTTCAAACTTTAACTGTTCCAACTTTTTTTAGCACATCTTTTTCTTCTTCTTCTTCTTCTTCTTCTTCTTTTATTTTAGATAATTTTTCTTCTTCTTTAGTCCTCTCTACCCCTTCTTCTCCCGAAATTTCATAACTCTCTCCTTCTCCTTGTGAAATTTCCGTTGATGAAATTTCTTTTTCCGCCTCTTTTATTCCTCTTTCTATTTCTTCTTCTTTTTTTTCTTTTTCTTTTGACGACCCCTTCTTTCCCATTTTACATACGGCGGAGTTCTTCTATAACTCCGTTCGTTCATTTCCGGGCGTCATTCCATTGAAGATTTCACCCCATGTCGGTGCAATTCTTCAATTTTTCTCTTTTTTGATGTACTCTCCTAAGCGCATACTTAGGGAGTTACCTCTTCACTTTAGTTTTTATTTTCCATTTAGCTAACAAATAACGTCGGGCTCAGACGACGTTAAACAAAGAGCGCTCTTGGGAGGCACCCCTTGCTAATCACTTTTTGTTATTACTTTTTTTGTTCTCTTATTGTGTTTGCAGGAATAAGACCTTCGGCGGTTCGTTTGGATCCATCATTTTTTTCTCTTCCTTAGGCCTGAGCTGGTGTCCAGCTTAAGCATGGGGGAACGAAATTAGCATTCAGCCTAACGAATCAGGGGAAGTCGTTTTCTTTTTAAGTCTTTACTTTATTCCCCCCCCCCCCCCTCCCTCTTCTTCTTCCTTTTTTTTGTTTTTCATCGAGGACAATGCAAAATCCAAGCATGGGGGAGGGCTTCGCTCTTTTTCCTTTTCTTTTCTTTTTAATTTCTCCTTTTTTTTAAAAAACTATCTTTTCTTTTTATGTTTTTCAAAAAAAATGTTTGTTTTTAAGTAATTTAGCTTTATCAAAAATAAAATAAAAAACCACAAAAATCAAAAAATCAAAATCCAAAAAATATAATAAACCTCTCCCTTAGTCTTTTTGTTGTTTTCAGAAATTTTGTTTGAGTTTGTTTATAAGCATTTTTACTATTTTTGATTTGCTAATCTTTTGTTTCATCATGTTTAGTTAAATCTAATATTTAGTGATTTCATTTTGAGAATTATCTTATGGTTTTAATTTTCTTAGAGTAATTTATTTAGCCCTTTTTCTCTTTTATTTTAAATAGTTTCAATTTTGTAGTAATTTTGCTTAACAATTTTGGATTCCAATTATTATTACCTCATGCTTTTAGATTCTTAGGAAATCTCAATCTACTAGTAGTTGCTCTCTAGTATTTTTGTTTATTTTCTAAAATTTTGTTTAACTCCTTACTTTTTCTTTTTATTGTTAGATCATATGTCATGGGAATAAGGAGATGTTAGTTCCTTATTCTCTGGTAAACATATGCAACCCAGATGAAGAGAGGAATTAAAAGTTCATATATGTCGTGGGAAGTGATAGGATGTTATTCTATCATTTTCTGGTATTACATATATATTTAAAAGTTCATATATGTCATGGGAAGTGATAGGATGTTAGTCTATCATTTTCTGGTATTACATATATATTTAAAAACAAACAATTTTGGTGGGGTGTGAAAAAAAATAATGATGATCACCTCCAATCAAAGACCTCTTCATGTTGATTTTCCTCCCCAAACCCCTTAGCCAATATTATTGTCTTAGATTTTAAATTAAAATATTGGGAGAGCATAAGTAGTAGGTTGCATTCTTCCTTAAGTTTCTTTTAAGTTATGGTGTTGGGTATTGTATCCACAATTACCTGGATTTGAGGAAGCCACCTGTCAAGCTAAGATGAATTCACAATATATTTGATGAAACATCTTAAGTTGTGCTTGCAGCTCTTCCACGCTAAGTGCACACCAATGTCAGGGTGCAGTAGGTCAATATACACGGGTCTGCACGACGTAATCCCTCGTTGAGCAGATCAGTGTGTTGGCCTACGTGTACTCTCTCTATTGGAGTGCACTTACTTTCAAGTACAGGGCCATGTTTATGCAAGAGAAGACAAGGAGCAAGGATGGGTCAAGGAGCAGCTCTTGGGTGGAAGACGAAAATTCGTCCAAGGAAAATTCGACGAGAATCACCAAGTGATTCTCGCCGATTCGGCGAGAATCACTAGTGATTCTCGCCGAATCGACGAGAATCATTAGTGATTCTCGCCGACCCCTTCTGGCTACCTCAAAACGGTGCCAAGTAAGATTCGGCGAGAATCACTAGTGATTCTCGCCGAACCAGTGGTTAAGCAGCTCATGAATACCAAGTGAAAATCGTTGAGAATCAATAAGTGATTCGGAGAGAATCACTAGTGATTCTCGACTAGCGATTCTCGCCGATTCGTCGAGAATCACCTGCGATTCTCGTCGATTTTCACTTAGCGATTTCTCGGGATGCTGCTGGACCGGATTCTGCCGCTGGACTAGTTTGAACCGGATTTTGGGGTTATACGTGTGGGACCCACAACGGTCATATTGTATGGTCTACAGTGTATAAATACATGGGTATTTGGAACAGTAAAGGAGCGAATCAAAACCGAGCCGCGACGTAACCCTAAAATCACGATTCCTCTTCGCCGCCGCCGTCGCGCTCGGGCAAGTTGGTCGCCGCTGCTGATCGATTTTCTTCCCGATCTTCCGCGACAGAAGCTTAGCCAGGCTCAGAGTCTCACGCGTCTATCAAGAGATCTCTTGTCTCTCTATTTGTTGATCGGGAAAAACTTCCCCATCTGAATCGATCGAGACGACCGATCCTCGTGTGACCGTTGGGAGACCTAGCTAGCTTCGCTACGAAGTTTGGATCTCCAAGTTCAGCAGCCGCTCATCATCATAGCCGCCGATCCCGAAGAAAGCCGCCGCTTGTCTTGCCGCCGCCGGCTCCAGGGAGATCCTCTCCAAGAGAGCTAGGGTTGTAGACTCGTCGTTGACCTCACGAACACGTCGTCACAGGAAGAGGAACATCGTAGTCTCCAAACGAAGTTTGTATCTCGTGTACATTCTATTTTACTTTTGTTGTAAAGGAACGATTGTTCCGTGGTGTAAGGGTTGGGTGCAACCCGGTTTGTGGGAGTGTTGACTCCTACGTGTGGAAGGGTTCCTTTCGTTAGTGCAGGGATTGGATTTCAATCCTGTTGGAGAAGAGACCGAGTCGTCCCTTATCGGGAGATAGGTCGAAGGGGGAAAGTGGATGTACCCAAGTCGGGGAACCACTATAAATTGCCTGTGTATTCTGTGTGATGTGCTTTTTATTTTTATTGTGCAGGTACATTCGTAAATTCCGCAAAAGCGCTACACGTCACCTATTCCCCCCCCCCCATAGGTGCACATAGTTGACACTAGGTGGACTTTCAAGTGGTATCAAAGCAAGGTTGCTCATCAAAAAGGTTAACACCTTGAGTAGAATCCTGCCACCAGTGTCAGAAGCATGGAGCTGGATTATGAGATACCGCCACTCAAACTCCCCGCATGCACAAAGGAGTATTATCCCATCTGGAGAATGAGAGTGTCATTTCACCTTGATGCTATCGATCCTCTAGCATCCTTCATCCTGGAAGAGGGTCCGTTTATTCCCATGAAGACCTCCGACTCTGGGATCCAAGTGCCCATGGGCATTGCTGAGATGTCAGAGACGGAACTATCACTATTTCACTTGGACGAGAGGATTCGTCAAATTATTATGGATATCTGGTCTGGAGCCTCTCGCTCTAGATTGGAAAAATGTAGGACGGCTAAATACATGTGGGTGATGATATCAAAGTTGATGGGGAAGTCAGAGAAAGCTGGAATATGTTGTCAACCAGACGAGGAAGCCTATGTGGGGGTCCTCACCTCTGAAGATGAAGGCAAGCGTCACTCGGATAACATCAGAGCTCCAGTGTCCGTATCAGAGACTGACGAGACCAGTGAGGAAAGCAGCTCTGACGAGGATGAAACAATGGTCACTGACTCTAATGATAATAACACAGATGAGCAGGTAACATCTTCATCCTACCCCGTATCTTTTGACCTTTCTGAAGACAGAAACTGCTCTCCTCCAGAAAATTCTGATTCCCTGATGAGAGCCCTTCAGGAAAGCAACCTACTTGCTGAGCAGCAAGCTCGAGAGATTGCTCGACTGAAGATCTTGTTGGTTCTCCAATTGGCGTCCAACAAGGTCAAGGACTCTAAGATCTCAGCTCTAGAGAGTAGTCTAGATAATGAGAAACGTATAGTATCAAACTTTTCCAAAGTTGATGCTATAAAGAGAAAGCAAGAAACCGGGTGGATCTCCCGGATTATCACGGCATAGAGAAATGGGGAAACGGTATTCTGACCCCCCACTCCAAGCAGGAAGGCAACTCATCATGCCTTCAGGTATTACCACAGGAATAGTCGTGGTCACTGCAAGGGTGATCTGTCCCCATGTGGAAACGTCCATAGTGCAAGGGCCGTCATGGCCACCCATGAGGAAATACCTAAGGCTCATTCTGAGCCCTTTGTATTCACTGCCACTGCCTCAACACAGTGTGGATCTGCATGTCCCAGCTCACAGAAGACTTCTCACCACTCGAGGACACGGGATAGAGAGGATAGAAGTCATGATGTCAGGTTCCATGGGGCCTCTGTAAGGGAGATGCCTGAAAGAATGGCACCACCTTCCCGGCCTCATAACGATCACAACATGCATTCTTTCCACCCTTCAACGTGTCACGATGGAAGAGGAATTTTTGTGACAAGATCATGCCCTATCCCGTTTAGACCTAGGACCGTGACTACATCAGTCACGAGATCAGGTCGGAAACGGCGATACAACATTCACCCATGTTGGTGCTGCGGCAAAGTGGGGCACTTTGCCATCGACTGTTGGCACAACCCCTCTGTGCCCACGGCAAGGGCTTATCCACATTCTCGGGACAGAGGTAGTCTTCCAGACAGGTTTTATGAAGGATGGCAGTTGCGTGCTTATGCTAACAGGAACCTAGGACCCAATATGATTTGGGTTCCTAAGGTAAAGTAATTCTTTATTGCAGGGTAGTCTAGGTTCCCGTGAATATGATGGGAACTAGACAGTAGGTGGCTCAAGACTAAATTGGAACAAACGTCTGCAATAACAGATGTGATATCTACTTGAGCATACTCACATTGAGCGTCTAATATGTTCTACCTGTGGGACTTAAACGATGACTCTCAAAATCCCAAGTACTCATGATCAGTTCCAAGACTTGAGTCATTTTCAATTGACAATTACATATATATATATATATATATCCTTATATACAGATACATCTTTGTATATTAGTGTATGTATGCACATCTAAGGATAGGTTAACTCGACACATGCAAACCTTTATACATCAATAAAGAGTTAACGAAGATATGTCACTGTGAATCTCGACAACTCACAATGGACGTCAAGAAGTGTTTGGAAAAGCCTCGTTCAAACCCAAATAGATTGGCTTTAAAATATATATGTATTTATCATTTTTATATTGACTTGACATTAGAAGAATTCGAAAATGTTGAAATGCTTCTTAACGTGAAAATTCCTAGTAAAGAAAACCATTCAATTTCATTTTTATACTTGAAATCTCGCCGACCCTTCACCTTCTTTAAGAATCCCGCCGAAGAATCCCGCCGAATTCCGCCGAAAGGGCTCGTCGACCATTCACCTTCCTTAAGAACCCCGCCAAAGAAGCAAGGTCTCTTCCGCAAGGTCTCTTCCGCAAGGTCTCATCGCTACACGAATCCCGCCGACCTTCGCAGAAAACACGCCGAATCGCAAGGTCTCTTCCGCCGACCCGCAGGAAGCTCGTCGCACCGCCTTCGCAAACTCCCGTCGATTCCCGCCGAACCTTGCAGGAAGCTCATCGCTACACGTATCCTGCTCTCCATCTTCTTCCCGTAAGATTCTCGCAAGGTTCTCGTCGAATCGCGACGTGTCACTGTGACCTCCAGGTTCTCGCGAGGTTCTCGCAAGGCCGAACCCCGCAGGACACTCTCCTATCCTCCGAAGGTCTTCCCGATTCGTAGGAAGCTCACCAACTCATTTCCGTCTAAACCTTTAGGTAACCTCTTCCTCACCCATACTTGGACGTTATCACTTGTGACGCATTCCTTTTGATTGATCATTATAGCTTAGAGTAGGGATTCTCTCTCTAGATCTGCAATGGCCCCAAGGACAACTGCTGGGTTGGTCACTGGTTGCGAGCTTGTTCGGACTGGGTTCTCTCACGCCTCGGACGAATTCCGCAACATCATTCTGATGCTGGAAGAGGCTGGGCTAACATTCGTCCTGGAGCACCCTTGCAAAATCCTGGACAAAGAGGTGCTGGAGTTCTTCGCTACCGCAAGACTCCGAAATGGCGACTCCCTAATCAAAAGCAAGGTGGCTGGGGCAAAGGTCAAGATGTCTGCCAGCAAGCTGACCCGCTTTCTGCAGCTTTCTAGCTCAGAGCATGAAGACTATCTGGAGGATGATGACAAAGCCAGAACTCTCTCATTCTGCGGTCTCCCACGAGGAACTAGGTCCATAAAGAGAAAGGATATGAATGAAGAAGGGAAGCTCCTGTCTGACATTATTGGAAAGGTGCTCATCTGTAAACCGGGCTCGCACGACCATATCTCAGCGGATATGTTCAAGATCCTGATAACTGTCGTCTGCCATAAAAGGTTCAACTGGGGGGAGTTGCTGTTCGAGAAGATCAAGGACACCTTGGGCTCTCCGAGTTTCGGCCGCATCATAAGTCTATATCTAAACCAGCTAAATGGAGACAAGTTTGACATGAGTAAAGGTATCCCACTCCACTACTTGAAGAAGATGGACTCAAGTGTGTTTGACCGATGGGAGAGACGTATTGGGCAGACTGCTGTGGAAGAGCAACAGGGAGTATCTTCAACAGTCACCCCCAATGAAGTTCCTGATACCTTGACTGCAGGAATCGAGGGGGAGCATCTACCCCCTCAAACTGAGGTAGTATCTGACATCTCCCAGGTGGCCAGGGATGCGGTGGCCGAAATTCAAGAAGAAAGTGACACTGTATTGGAGACTGCTGACAAAGAATTGGAAGAGGCTGCTGATGAAGATGAGTTCATGGATGATGACGAAGAGGATGAAGGACAAGCGGGACATGAAGTATTTGTGGCTCTGGATCCTGTTGAACCTCCATCTGACAAGCCTGCACCAGTGGAGGGGGAGTCAGATAAATCTACCGAGGCCGCCAGCATTCCTCCATTAGAGACTGTGATTGTATCCAGCTCTACAGATGCGTCTGCTGAAGGGCAAGGCCCACAAGTGCCTCTGGCTCTTCCATTACGAGATGAGCTAGCTACTCACACTATAAATGTCATTCAGGGGATTGTGAATGAACTCAAAGTCTCATTTGATGAAGCTCAGAATAAACTGCTGAAAAGGATTAAGACATCTGAAAAGCTCATGCTCACGAATATGGTGGAAATCAACCATAAACTGGACGTGATGGAGAAGAAATTTGAAGAGAAGTATACCGTGGTCGGTGAAGCTGTCACACTTCTTATGGCCGGATTGAAGAAGAACACCGACACTCTTGCCGTCGTCAATCAGAATGCACATGTTGTAGCCAACAACATTCAAAAGTTTGACGGTAATATGGTAACTCTTAACGCCAATCAGCAAGCCTTAGTCAATGAATTCTCCCGGACCACCAAGCACATTGATGACTCCTTGCACTCCTATGCAAACTGTATCGCTGTTGAAGCCAAAAAGGGGGAGGAGGACTACATAGCTAAGATGGATGAGCTACGAGAAGTCATGATCACAAACTTCGAACAGTCAAATAAGTACGTCTATGACAGCAACTGGTGGATGCTCCACCAGGCGTTAGGCATCCCCTTTGCTGAAAATCCTGCAGATATTCATCCTCCTGAGACTTCTACGGCCGCTGAGGGAGTAGGTGCTGCTGAAGGAATAAGTGCAAGTGCTGCAGATGTTCCCACAAATGAAGCTGATGCTAGGGCTCTCTCCAAAGCTAAACCGAGGAGCATGTTTGACCAAGAGGCTTTAGCAAAAGCCAGGGGAAAAAGAAAAGCTCAAGAAGGGACCTCCAAGGAGACACAGGCTGAAAAGAGAACTCGAATGAGTGAGGAGGAAGTTCGAAACGAAAAGTGGAGTCCAGTTTCAAAGAACATCATCTTGGACACCTTCTGGCTACAAGATCAGGGAGAACTCAATCGGAACGAAGTTTACAGCCAGTATGAATGGGAGAGGCATAAGACGTATGAAGCCAAAAGGAACATATTCTTCAGAAACAACACGGATGCAGATAAAGTTTCTCCTCCCAGATATTACCCAAAGCCTAAGGAGTACATGGAGAGACAAAGGAAGAAGTTTTTGGCGCAGAAACTCAAGGATGACTTAGCTAAGGAAAGATAGTCAACAACTTGTAGCTTGTCATTCTCTCCTAAAAACATTTAATGATTATTGTTATGATATGAACAATTCTGAGATTATATATATATATATACATTCGTATTTGAATTTGTGAATGACTCAAGTCCTGATCTGGTTGCATATATTCTCTTGTGCTGCATGTTTAATTTTTGAATGCTATGTTTATTATTTGATAGGTGTTATTCATCTTAGCTAGTAGGGTTTTGGCTTCGTCAAATAGGGGGAGATTGTTGGGTATTGTATCCACAATTACCTGGATTTGAGGAAGCCACCTGTCAAGCTAAGATGAATTCACAATGTATTTGATGAAACATCTTAAGTTGTGCTTGCAGCTCTTCCACGCTAAGTGCACACCAATGTCAGGGTGCAGTAGGTCAATATACACGGGTCTGCACGATGTAATCCCTCGTTGAGCAGATCAGTGTGTTGGCCTACGTGTACTCTCTCTATTGGAGTGCACTTACTTTCAAGTACAGAGCCATGTTTATGCAAGAGAAGACAAGGAGCAAGGATGGGTCAAGGAGCAGCTCTTGGGTGGAAGACGAAAATTCGTCCAAGGAAAATTCGACGAGAATCACTAGTGATTCTCGCCGAACCAGTGGTTAAGCAGCTCATGAATACCAAGTGAAAATCGTTGAGAATCAATAAGTGATTCGGCGAGAATCACTAGCGATTCTCGACGAATCATCGAGAATCACTTGGTGATTCTCGCCGATTCGTCGAGAATCACCTGCGATTCTCGCCGATTTTCACTTAGCGATTTCTCGGGATGCTGCTGGACATGATTCTGCCGCTGGACTAGTTTGAACCGGATTTCGGGGTTATACGTGTGGGACCCACAACGGTCATATTGTATGCTCTACAGTGTATAAATACATGGGTATTTGGAACAGTAAAGGAGCGAATCAGAAACGGAGCCGCGACGTAACCCTAAAATCGCGATTCCTCTCCGCCGCCGCCGTCGCGCTCGGGCAAGTTGGTCGCCCCTGCTGATCGATTTTCTTCCCGATCTCCGGCGACAGAAGCTTAGCCAGGCTCAGAGTCTCACGCGTCTATCAAGAGATCTCTTGTCTCTCGATTTGTTGATCGGGAAAAACTTCCCCATCCGAATCGATCGAGACGACCGATCCTCGTGTGACCGTTGGTAGACCTAGCTAGCTTCGCTACGAAGTTTGGATCTCCAAGTTCAGCAGCCGCTCATCATCATAGCCGCCGATCCCGAAGCAAGCCGCCGCTTGTCTTGCTGCCGCCGGCTCCGGGGAGATCCTCTCCAAGAGAGCTAGGGTTGTAGACTCGTCGTTGACCTCACGAACACGTCGTCACACGAAGAGGAACACCGTAGTCTCCAAATGAAGTTTGTATCTCGTGTACATTCTATTTTACTTTTGTTGTAAAGGAACGATTGTTCCGTGGTGTAAGGGTTGGGTGCAAGCCGGTTTGTGGGAGTGTTGACTCCTACGTGTGGAAGGGTTCCTTCCGTTAGTGCAGGGATTGGATTTCAATCCTGTTGGAGAAGAGACCGAGTCGTCCCTTGTCGGGAGATAGGTCGAAGGGGGAAAGTGGATGTACTCAAGTCGGGGAACCACTATAAATTGCCTGTGTATTCTGTGTGCTGTGCTTTTTATTTTTATTGTGCAGGTACATTCGTAAATTCTGCAAAAGCGCTACACGTCACCTATTCCCCCCCCCCATAGGTGCACATAGTTGACACTAGTTGGACTTTCATATGGTTTTTATAATTTTAATCTAACCTTGTTTGCAATTTACTCAAT
Source organism: Platanthera guangdongensis (assembly GCA_039583875.1). Classification (NCBI taxonomy): domain Eukaryota; kingdom Viridiplantae; phylum Streptophyta; class Magnoliopsida; order Asparagales; family Orchidaceae; genus Platanthera; species Platanthera guangdongensis. The sequence goes on from CM077158.1 coordinate 135,657,747, forward strand.
TTTGAGTGCTAGTTAATTTATTAGAGAATTTTTGGCTAAATATTTCTCTCTTTTCACTTTAATTCCATAATTTAAGACTTAATTCGTAAATCTCTAAATTTTATTTTTAGCTTGACTTTGGTGTAAATAAATTTTTAGTTTAATTGAAAATTTTATAAATGTCTTATAAATATTTCCCATACTTTTGCTCTGGAATAGCAAAAGCCTAAGCATGGGGGTATTTGATGACTACTTTTAGTCATCATTTTTGGGGGTAGTTTAGTATGCAAAATGCCTAAGTTTATTTGTATTTTCTGCTTGTTATGTTTTTATTTCATGTCTTAATGTCTTTTTTTATAATATATTAATTCCTAGTTTAATTATGTGTTTTATGCTTTTTTATGTTTAATTTTATGTTCTATGTCTAGTTGTATTTTGTTATGAAATATAACTATTATTATATTATTATGATTAGTTTTTTATTATGTTATAAAATATATGTTATGTTATGTTATAAAATATATCTAACATTTTGTTTATTTGTTTTGTTTTATTTGTAGGTTCAAGGCCTTTGTTGCGGTCCAAGTGCAGCCCACCATACAAGACAACCCGAGCCCTTCCATTTGGTGCTACCCTAGCCTATGATGCAGCCCACAAATAATATTTCATCCCACATAATGAAGCCCAACATGCATGGACGGCTCCTTCTCTCCCCATTCATGCATGTAGCCTCTCCCCTCTCTCTCCCCTTTATCATTTTCTCTTCTCTTTATTCCTCATGCATCTCCCCACCCACTCCTTCTCTCTTATTTATTTCTCATTCACCCCTCTTTCCCTTTCTCTCATTCTCATTTAAACCCATCCATCCCCCCTCTTTTATTTATTTTGTTCTTTTTATTTTCCTAAATGAAAATGCATGCATGTAGCCTCTTCCCTCTCTCCCCCATTAATGACATTCATGCACCTCCTCATACATGCATGGCCGGCCACATCCTTCTCCCATTTCATTTCCACCACTTTCTAGAATCTTCCCCCTCTCCTATAAAAAGAACCAATGTCTCATGCTTTGAGGAGGAGTATTTTAGAGAGCAAGTGAGATAGCTAGTTCATCAAGTTTTTCCTTGTTGTAGTTTTTATTGTAATTTCCTTTTTGTAGTAGAATAGCATTGTCCTATTTTAATTTTTGTGTATTTCCTTTTCTTAAGCAATGCAAATGACTTCTCTTTCTTCTATTTTGTTTTCTTCCTTTATTATGCTTAGCTAATTATATTTTGCGCCTGATCGCGATGAGCTTTGCGACAAAATAACGCATCTTTAATTTTATGTTTGCATTTGTATTTTTCCTATTTTGATCCATCTTTGATTTTTATCGTGTCGACTCCGTATTCCGGTATACGGTAGTAGGCAATTGATCTCATTTCATAGAAGTCGAGAGACTCATTGATTTGAAAGATCACTCAAAGAAGGAAGGAGTTAAATGCAACCCTAGAGATAGGATGACGTAAATCCTCCGGATTGGAGTCAAATCCAATTGTGTGGGTGACTTCGGTAATGCGACTTTAGGCCTTTTTTACTTGTAAAGAGATTTCGGTCAAAACGTCTATAAGTTAGGGGATTTAATGCTCTAGCGAGATTACTTCCTAAAATCGGATCCGTCACGGTCTTAATAGTATTGCAAATGCTAAACTAATTTATTTCGTTATTTTATTTCAAAGTGAATCGTCGATCGAGCACTCTTTCGCAATATTTTATTTCTCTTTTAATTAAGCTTAGTTCATTTTAATTTTCAAACCCATCAATCATTCGGTAGGATAATAGAATCGTTGTGAGTAATAGTACTTGCCTGCCTCGAGTTTTTATACGACCTTGATATATTTTTATCACTATACTATAAAACGATAGGTACACTTGCCTATTCGGATTGTAGTTCGTGAGACGATTTTTAGTCCATCAAGTTTTTGGCGCCGTTGCCGGGGACTATTTTGGCAATATTACGAAAGCATCGAGTTTATTACTTCTACTAACATTTAAAAAAAAACAAAAACATTTTTTTAACAAAACAAAAAAAATCAAAATATTAAATTTTCTCTTTTTTTTCCTAACGGTTTTTTTATGGAATCATCTTCTTTTGGCGCTTTTTGTAATTTTTGCGGGTCGCCCAACCACTTTTATTCTGAATGTCTTTCGGGAACCCCTCCCACTTTTGATTTCAATTTTTCTGGAGCAGGTCAAAGTGGCCAATTTGACTCTTACTCCAATTTTTATCCAACTTGGGAGATGAGGAACCCGTCTTATTTTTCTTGTGATTTTGCCCCGCAAAGCGTCGTGCCTCTAAATTTTACTTCAATCGGTAATGCGTATTTTGAATTGCAAACTTATCTTGATAATATTAATTCGCATTTGAAGACCATTCTCGATTATTTTTCTCGTGAGGCCGCTTCATTTTCTTCGTCTTCTTCTCCGTCTCCTCCAATTTCATCGTATAATGAGTCACCGGATATCCCGGCTTGTCTTTTTCCTCTCGAGGGGGATAACTATTCGGATATTCCAGATTGTTTCCTTCCTCCTTTGGATGACGCCCCTATGGATACTCCGGCATGTTTCTTACCTTTTGAGGATGAGAAGACATCTCATCATTCTCTTTCTTTTTCTGAAGACGTGTGTGATTCCTTTTCGCTTCAAACTTTAACTGTTCCAACTTTTTTAAGCACGTCTTTTTCTTCTTCTTCTTCTTCTTCTTCTTTTATTTTAGATAATTTTTCTTCTTCTTTAGTCCTCTCTACCCCTTCTTCTCCCGAAATTTCACAAGTCTCTCCTTCTCCTTGTGAAATTTCCGTTGATGAAATTTCTTTTTCCACCTCTTTTATTCCTCTTTCTATTTCTTCTTCTTTTTTTCTTCTTCTTTTGACGACCCCTTCTTTCCCATTTTACATACGGCGGAGTTCTTCTATAACTCCGTCCGTTCATTTCCGGGCGTCATTCCATTGAAGATTTCACCACATGTCAGTGCAATTCTTCAATTTTTCTCTTTTTTGATGTACTCTCCTAAGCGCATACTTAGGGAGTTACCTCTTCACTTTAGTTTTTATTTTCCATTTAGCTAACCAATAACATCGGGCTTAGACGACGTTAAACAAAGAGCGCTCTTGGGAGGCACCGCTTGCTAATCACTTTTTGTTATTTCTTTTTTTTTGTTCGCTTATTGTGTTTGCAGGAATAAGACCTTCGGCGGTTCGTTTGGCTCCATCATTTTTTTCTCTTCCTTAGGCCTGAGCCAGTGTCCAGCTTAAGCATGGGGGAACGAAATCAGCATTCGACCTTACGAATCAGGGGAAGTCGTTTTCTTTTTAAGTCTTTACTTTATTCCCCCCCCCCTCCCTCTTCTTCTTCCTTTTTTTGTTTTTCATTGAGGACAATACAAAATCCAAGCATGGGGGAGGGCTTCGCTCTTTTTCCTTTTCTTTTCTTTTTAATTTCTCCTTTTTTTAAAAAAAATATCTTTTCTTTTTATGTTTTTCAATAAAAATGTTTGTTTTTAAGTAATTTAGCTTTATCAAAAATAAAAAAAACCCACAAAAATCAAAAAATCAAAACCCCAAAAATATAGTAAACCTCTCCCTTAGTCTTTTTATTGTTTTCAGAAATTTTGTTTGAGTTTGTTTATAAGCATTTTTACTATTTTTGATTTGCTAATCTTTTGTTTCATCATGTTTAGTTAAATCTAATATTTAGTGATTTCGTTTTGAGAATTATCTTATGGTTTTAATTTTCTTAGAGTAATTTATTTAGCACTTTTTCTCTTTTATTTTAAATAGTTTCAATTTTGTAGTAATTTTTCTTAACAATTTTGGATTCCAATTATTATTACCTCATGCTTTTAGATTCTTAGGAAATCTCAATCTACTAGTAGTTGCTCTCTAGTATTTTTGTTTATTTTCTAAAATTTTGTTTAACTCCTTCCTTTTTCTTTTTATTGTTAGATCATATGTCATGGGAATAAGGAGATGTTAGTTCCTTATTCTCTGGTAAACATATGCAACCCAGATGAAGAGAGAAAATAAAAGTTCATATATGTCGTGGGAAGTGATAGGATGTTAGTCTATCATTTTCTGGTATTACATATATATTTAAAAGTTCATATATGTCGTAGGAAGTGATAGGATGTTAGTCTATCATTTTCTGGTATTACATATATATTTAAAAAAAACATTTTTTGTGGGGTGTGAAAAAAAATAATGATGATCACCTCCAATCAAAGACCTCTTCATGTTGATTTTCCTCCCCAAACCCCTTAGCCAATATTATTGTCTTAGATTTTAAATTAAAATATTGGGAGAACATAAGTAGTAGGTTGCATTCTTCTTTAAGTTTCTTTTAAGTTATGGTTTTTATAATTTTAATCTAACCTTGTTTGCAATTTACTCAATTTTGAGTGCTAGTTAATTTATTAGAGAATTTTTGGCTAAATATTTCTCTCTTTTCACTTTAATTCCATAATTTAAGACTTAATTCGTAAATCCCTAAATTTTATTTTTGGCTTGACTTTGGTGTAAATAAATTTTTAGTTTAATTGAAAACTTTATAAATGTCTTATAAATATTTCCCATACTTTTGCTCTGGAATAGCAAAAGCCTAAGCATGGGGGTATTTGATGACTACTTTTAGTTATCATTTTTGGGGGTAGTTTAGTATGCAAAATGCCTAAGTTTATTTGTATTTTATGCTTGTTATGTTTTTATTTCATGTCTTAATGTCTTTTTTTATAATATATTAATTCCTAGTTTAATTATGTGTTTTATGCTTTTTTATGTTTAATTTTATGTTCTATGTCTAGTTGTGTTTTGTTATGAAATATAACTATTATTATATTTTTATGGTTAGTTTTTTATTATGTTATAAAATATATGTTATGTTATGTTATAAAATATATCTAACATTTTCTTTATTTGTTTTGTTTTATTTGTAGGTTCTAGGCCTTTGTTGCGGTCCAAGTGCAGCCCACCATATAAGACAACCCGAGCCCTTCCATTTGGTGCTACCCGAGCTGATGATGCAGCCCACAAATAATATTTCAGCCCACATAATGAAGCCCAACATGCATGGACGGCTCCTTCTCTCCCCATTCATGCATGTAGCCTCTCCCCTCTCTCTCCCCTTTATTATTTTCTCTTCTCTTTATTCCTCATGCATCTCCCCACTCACTCCTTCTCTCTTATTTATTTCTCATTCAACCCTCTTTCCCTTTCTCTCATTCTCATTTAAACCCATCCATCCCCCTTCTTTTATTTATTTTGTTCTTTTTATTTTCCTAAATGAAAATGCATGCATGTAGCCTCTTCCCTCTCTCCCCTATTAATGACATTCATGCACCTCCTCATACATGCATGGCCATTCGACGATTTTCCTTTCATCGATCACAGGTCACGGGAAAAATCGTCAAACGTCATTCGACGATTTTCCTTAACCACAGGCCACAGGAAATCGTCGAACTCCGTTCGATGATTTTGCGTTAAACGCAGGCCATAGGAAAACGTCGAATTTCGTTCGATGATTTTGCGTTAAACGTCGGACACAGAAAATCGTCGAACTCAGCTCGACGATCCTCGCCAAACACAGGCAACAAGAGATCGTCGATCTCAGTTCGACGATCTTCGTAGAACTCAGGTCGACGATCTTCACCGATCTCAAGCAGCCAGTGATCGTCGATCTCAGTTCGACGATCTTCATCGAACTCAGGTCGACGATCTTCGCAGAACTAGCTACGTTGAGTACACCGCAATCCTGTACATCCACCTTCATTTCCGACCAAGCCTCTTAGCATAATTCGATCCCATTACTCGCAAAGTAAGTATGAAAACCCCCTGCTACTAAATTCTAGGGCTGATAGGCTAATTGCTACCCAAACCGAGATTAACAGGGAACCATCTGATAAAAAGACAGCAAGACTACCACAACCCGGCCAGAAACTTGGATTTTTAGAACTTGAGAAAATGCAAAAAGAAACATAAAGGTGCATTATGGTTTAAGATCCACATGATTTTGACGGAAAAACAGAGCAAATAACAATCTCAGGGAAAACTTGAATGATTACAGCAATTTGACCATGAAAAGGAGAAGGAAAACTTGGCAAGGGTAGGAGCACCACTTTCCTTAAATACCAGTGATTTATCTTGCACAGCCCTTCCTCTCTCTCTCGGCTCCAGCCACAACAACACCTAACAGGATTCTAAAGTTTTAATGGCAGAGAAAGAATAAAACAGAAATTCTGAGACCCCTTGAACACCACGAAAATTGAATCTCTTAACGTAGGAATGAAGTTCTAGGCGAGAGCACTCCAAATCCACTTTCGGAATCGAATTCCGTCCACTAACGTTCCCAGAATCAGCGTTTGAAGGGTAGCATGGTTGGCGATTTTTCTTCCTCGCGACACTGCGACGGTTACTCTTTCAAGGAAGGAGACAATGAATAGTCTCGATTTTTTCTAAGGCTTTATATATATGCATGGACACGTCTAATCAACCTTAACAGACACCTAAAAGCCATTGGATTCCTTCAAGCTTTATTAATTAATTATTTGCATCATTATTATGAATACATCAAAACGACGCGAAAACCGAACCACCTCAGAATCCGACGAAATTCGCACCGTAGCTAAACACCCACGCTACGAACGCAATGGCAAAGTCGAGATCAACTTTCGACGATCAAAACTTGGGTTATCATTACCCGAAGCCAAAACACAAGCATCCCCCGAGAGGCCTCACCGGTCACCAAAACAGACCCGACTTGCTAGGGGATCTTGCCAAAAAGGCTGTCAACAACCACACAAGGAACCTAATGAAAGTCCACCTAGTGTCAACTATCTTCACCTATGGGGGGGGGAATAGGTGACGTGCAGCATTTTTGCGGAATTTAAATTGTACCTGCACACGAAAATAAAACAACACAGCACAACAGAGTACACAAGCTATTTATAGTGGTTCCCCGATTTGGGTACATCCACTTTCCCCCTTCGACCTATCTCCCAACCAGGGATGACTCGGTCACTTCTCCAACAGGATTGAAATCCAATCCTTGCACTATCGGAAGGAACCCTTCCACACGTAGGAGTCAACACTCCCACAAACCGGGTTGCACCCAACCCTTACAACTAGGAACCAACGTTCCTTTACAACAAAAATAAAATAGAATGTACAAGAAATACAAACTACGTTTGGAGACTACGGTGTCCCTCTTCGTTGACGACGTGTTATTGAAGTCCACGAAGAGTCCACAACCCTAGATATCACTTGGAGAGAATCTCCCCGGAACCGGCGGCGGCAAGATGGGCGGCGGCTAGGTTCACGGGATCGGCGGTGACAACGATGTGCGGCTGCTGTTGTTTGGAGATCCAAACTTCGTAGCGAAGCTAGCTAGGTCTACCAATGGTCACACTAGGATCAATCATCTCGATCGATTCGGATGGGGAAGATTTTTCCCGATCTATAAATCAAGAGACAAGAGTTCTCCGGTTAGACACGTGAGACGCTAAGCTTAGCTAGGCTTCTATCGCAGGAGGATCTGGGCGAAACCACGATCAAACGGCGAACAACTCGGCGCGAGCGGCGACGGCGGCGGCGGCGGAGCGGAAGACAGCGAACTAGGTCACGTCGCGGCTCGTCTTTTTCAAAACTTCTTCGCTACTTTACTGTTCAAGAATACGCGTGTATTTATACACAAGTATACTCCTAAAAGACCGTTGTGGGTCCCACCTGAAGGAAACCATAGTTCCGGTTCAACACAGTCCCAGCTGCAGAATCCGGTCCAGCAGCTTCCAGAAAAATTGCTAAGTCAAAATCGGCGAGAATCGAAGGTGATTCTCGACGAATCGGCGAGAATCAGTTAGTGATTCTCGACGATTCGTCGAGAATCACTAGTGATTCTCGCCGAATCACTTGATGATTCTCGCCGAATCACTTGTTGATTCTCGACGAATATTACTTGGCCATGATCTGCTCAACGATGGGTTCGGCGAGAATCACTAGTGATTCTCGCCGAATCTTACTTGGCACCGTTTTGAGGTAGCCGGATAGAGTCGGCGAGAATCACTAATGATTCTCGACGATTCAGCGAGAATCACTTGGTGATTCTCGCCGAATTATACTTAGACGAATTTTCATCTTTCCACCCAAGAGCTGCTCCTTGGCCCATCCTTGCTCCTTGTCTGCTCTTGCATAAACACGGCCCTGTACTTAAAGTAAGTGCACTCCAATAGAGAGAGTACATGTAGGCCAACACACTGATCTGCTCAACGAGGGATTACGTCGTGCAGACCCATGTATATTGACCTACTGCACCCTGACATTGGTGTGCACTTAGCGTGGAATAACTGCAAGCACAACTTAAGAGGTTTCATCAAATACATTGTGAATTCATCTTAGCTTGACAGGTGGCTTCCTCAAATCCAGGTAATTGTGGATACAATACCCAACAATCTCCCCCTATTTGACGAAGCCAAAACCCTACTAGCTAAGATGAATAACACCAACCAGATAATATAAACAACATTCAGAATTTAAATATGCAGCACAAGAGAATATAGGCAAACAGATCAAGACTTGAGTCATTCATAAATTCAAATATATATATATATATATATATAATCTCAAGAATGTTCATATACTAACAATAAACGTTAATTGTTCTTTAGAGAGAATGACAGGCTATAAATTTTTGACTATTTTTCTTTGGCTAAGTCATCCTTGAGTTTTTGAGCCAAATACTTCTTTCTTTGCCTCTCCATATACTCTTTGGGCTTCGGATAATATCTGGGAGGAGGAGCTTTATCTGCCGCAGTATTGGTTCTGAAAAAGATGTTCTGTTTGGCTTCATACGTCTTATGAATCTCCCACTCATACTGGCTGTATACATCGTTTCGATTGATTTCCCCTTGTTCCTGTAGCCATAATGTGTCCAATATGATACTCTTGGATACTGGACTCCACTTTTCGTTTCTTACTTCCTCCTCCTTCAGTCTGATTCTCTTTTCAGCTTGTGTTTCCTTTGATGTCCCTTCTTGAAACTTTCTCTTGTCCCTGGCTTTTGCTAGGGCCTCTTGGTCAAACATGGCCATACGTTTTGCTTTGGAAATAGCCCTAGCATCAGCTTCACTCATGGGAACTTCTGCAGCACTTACTCCCTCAGCAGCCGTAGTAGTCTCAGGAGCATGAATACCCGCAGGATTCAAATCGACGCCTAACGCCTATTGGAGCATCCACCAGCAACTGTCATAGACATATTTGTTTGACTGTTCGAAGTTGTTGATCATGACTTCCCGAAGCTCAGCCATCTTAGCTATATATTCCTTCTCCCCCTTTTTGGCTTCGACTGCGATGGAGTTTGCATAGGAGTGCAGTGAGTCATCAATATGCTTTGTAGTCCTGGAGAATTCAGTGACCAAGGCCTGCTGATTGGTGTTGAGAGTTACCATATTGCCATCAAACTTTTGAATGTTGTTTGCTACGACATGAGCATTCTGATTTACTATGGCGAGAGTATCGGTGTTCTTTTTCAATCTGGCCATAAGAAGAGTGACAGCTTGGCCGGCCGCTGTATACTTATCTTCAAATTTCTTTTCCACCACGTCAAGTTTATGATTGATCTCCATCATGTTCTTGAGCATGAGATTTTCAGATTTCTTAATCCTTTTCAAAATTTTATCTTGAGCTTTCTCAAAAGATGCCTTAAGCTCATCCACTATGCCCTGAATGATATTCACGGTGTGAGTGGCTAGATCATCTCGTAGTGGATGAGACTGAGGCACTTCTTGGCCGTGCACTTCATCAGATGCACCTATAGAGCTGGACAGGAGCACAGCCTCTAAGGGAGGAATACTTGCAGCATCTGCAGATATCTCGGACTCCCCCTCCACTCGTGCACCAATGTTCTCAGGAACGATCTCAGGTGCGTGCTTGTCAGATGAAGCTTCAATGATATCCTGAGTTTCCAATGCTTCCTGTCCCTCATTGCCTTCTTCTTCACTTTCATCATCCATGAAATCATGCGCATCAGCATCATCGTCGTCAGCAGTCTCCTCTACATTAGCTTCGGCTCCTTGATCGTTCAGGTTCAGAGCCTCCTCATTCTCCAGCACAGTTTCACTTGCTTCTTGTATAGCTGCCGCTGCATCTCTGGCTATCTGGGAGATGTCAGATACGATATGAGCATCAGTGGGTAGAGGCTCCCCCTCAATTCCTGCAGTCAAAGCATCAGGAATTTCACTGGGGATTACTGCTGGAGATACGTCCTGTTGTTCTTCCATGGCAGCCTGCCCAATTCGCCTCTCCCATCTGTCAAAAACACTCGAGTCCATTCGGCCAAAGCTCGGAGATCTCAGGGTGTCCTTTATTTTCTCAAACAGCAATGCCCCCCAGTTGAAGCTTTTTCTGCAGACAATTGCCACCAGGATCTTGAACATGTCCGCAGAGATGTGGTCATGAGAGCCCGGTTTGCATATGAGTACTTTCCCAACTATGTCTGACAGAAGTTTCCCTTCTTCATTCATATCTTTTCTCTTTATCGACCGAGTTCCTCGAGTGAGTCCACAGAATAATAGAGTCCTGGTTTTGTCTTCTTCCTCAAGATAATCCTCGTGCTCCGAGCTAGTGAGCTGCAAGTAGTGGGTCAGCTTGCTGGCAGACATCTTGATCTTTGCCCCGGCAACCTTGCTTTTGATAAGAGAGTCGCCATTCCGGAGTTTTGCGGTTGCAAAGAACTCCAGCACTTCCTTGTCCAGGATTTTACACGGGTGCTCCAGTACGAATGAGAGCCCAGCCTCTTCCAGCATAAGAATGATGTTTCTGAATTCGTCAGAGGCATGAGAGAACCCTGTTCGAACCAGCTCGCATCCAGTGACCAGACCAGCGGTTGTCCTTGGAGCCATTGCACACCTAGGGAGAGAATCCCTACTCTACGCTTAATTAACAGTCAAAAGGGAAGCAACACTAGTGATAACGTCCAAGTACGGGTGAGGAAGAGGTTACCTAAAAGCGTAGACGAGAGTTAGTTGGTTGAAGATGATGGACACCGGATGAGTGCACGCGGAGAAATTCCTGGAAGGAAGAATCGAAATCGGAAGAGATCGTCGGTGAGCTTCCTGCGTGAGATCTTCGGTGAGCGTCCTGCGGGATGTCGACGGAAGCCTTCATGATTCGTTGAGATACCTTCGGGAAGACCTTCGGTGGAATCTTGCGAAAGGGAAAGAATCGGGGAATCTTGCGGAAGGGGAAGATGAAGAAACTTGCGGGAGAAACTTGCGGGAAACTTGCGGGAGACCTTCGGTGAGAAACTTGCGGGAAACCTTCGGTTAATCGGCGAGAATCTTGCGGGATTCGGTGAGTTTCTGCGGAGAAGGTCCTTCGGCGGGATTCCTACGGAAGGTGAAGGGTCGGCGGGAATTCTAAATATATAAAGGATCGTGAGTTCGGGTTGAGCGGGTTTCTAGTTTGTTCTAAGTCGATTTGAAAATCTTCTAAATATATAAATACTCCTTAAAGCCAAGCTATTAGGGTTTGAACCGTCTTTTCCATACATTTATTGATGGCAAGGTTTCCAATGACGTATTTTCGTTGTCGAGATTTCCAAAGATGTATCTTCGTTAGGTTTCAGTGAACTAATTTACGCCTGTAGATGTTAGTTCTCGAATCTACCAGTGGAATTTCCGATAAATCCTTAATGATGTGTCTAAGCTTTATATTCACCGTGTTAACCTATCCTTAGATGTGCACACATATATGTATATATATATATATATATATATATATATATATATATATATATATATATATATATATATATATATATATATATATATATATATATATATATATATATATAAAGCTATATATATATGTAAATGTCGATAGAAAATGACTCAAGTGTTGGGGCTGATGAAAAATATCTGGGATTATGAGAGTTATCATTTAGTCTCTCTGACTATAACATACCAGGTGCTCGATGTGAGTATGCTCATATAGATATCACTGATGTTATTCCAGATGCATGTTCCAATTCAGTTTTGAAACATCTACTGTCTAGTTCCCATCATATTTACGGGAACCTAGACTACCCTGCAAGAAAGAATTACTTTACCTTAGGAACCCAAACCATATTGGGTCCTAGGTTCTTGTTAGTATAACCACTGGAATGCCTTCCCTCAGAAAACCTGTCAGGAAGACTACCTCTGCCCAGAAAATGTGGATAGGCCCTTGCCCTTGACACAGAGGGGTTGTGCCAATAGTCGATGGCAAAGTGTCCCACTTTGCCACAGCACCAACACGGGTGAATGTTGTATCGCCGTTTCTGACCTGATCTAGTGACTGAGGTAGTCACGGTCCTAGGTCTAAACAGGATAGGGCATGATCTCCTCACAAAATTTCCTCTTCCACCATGACACGTGGAACGGTGGAAGGAATGCATGTTGCGAGCGTCATGAGGCCGGGGAGGTGGTGCCTTCCTTTTAGGCATCCCCCTTCCTAAGGCCCCATGAAAACTTACAGAATGACTTCTAACCTCCCTGTCCTGTGTCCTTGGGTGGTGAGAAGTGTTCTGTGAGCTGGTTGTTGGAACACCCTATTACTAATTTGGGTCAGGATCACTATGTCTCTAGGAATCTTTTCTTGACCTTCTGTATAGCTTAATAGGTCAATTAGAATTGAGTCTAAGGGTTAGAAGTCTAGGATTGGAAGCTGCCCTGAAGACCAAGTTTTTCAGACTGGAGACTAAGTTTGATCGTCGAGCTCAGCATGACGATTCGTCGAACTCAGATCGACGATCATCGAGCTCAACTTCGACAGATCGTCGAGCTCCACTCGACGATCGCTGAGCTCAACTTCATAATATCGTCGAACTCCATTCGACGATCGGTGAGCTCAGTTCGACGATTTTGACTCTGCATTGGATCTTTATCTCTGAGCTCAGTTCGACGATCTTTGAGCTCAGATCGACGATTATTTTGCTGCTTGAGTTTTCCAGTTCGCTGAGCTCAGCTCGACGATAGCAGAGCTCAGTTCGACGATTTCAGATAACTTCCAGAATTCAAATTCAAATCAGATAGGAGTTATTATGCAATTAATTTAGATATTTGCTAGCCGTTTTCATTTATTTCTGGACCAAGTTTCTAGGGATCTTTCAAGGAATAATTCTTTGGACTTTCCTCTAGAAGAGATTATGCAATTAAGGATGCAATCAATGCAGACCAACGGCTATCTTTGATAGAGAATGATATTTTATTCTGGAACAGAGAATAAAAGACAGAATGTTTTTTGAATCAACAGAGATTAACAAGAAGAGAACACACAATACAGAGTATAGAGACTCTTTCAAAATCTTCTGTCAAAAAGAATTCTGAAGAACACTCATCAAAGAGATCAAGCTTTCAAAATCTCTTCATCTTTCAAAGTGTTCAAGGCCAACATCATTTCAAGACTCCAGACACTCAACATTTCAGCCATTGCTGAAACCATCTATTGGTGGAGTTCTACCTTTGAAGGCCTATCACCCTCAGCAAAGCTTTTCTTCCTGAAGATTTCAAGGATTCAGGGGGAGCTTTGACATCAATCCACATAGTCTTCTCAGTTGTTTGAGAAAGAGAAGACTTCCATCACTCTCTCACCCCCAGTTTGTAAAGGGTTTCTCAAACTCCCTTCAAAAGTTTGAATCTGGTTTTTGAGCACCTTGTCAAAAGCTCATTGGTGGCAAGACACCTGATCAAAAAATCTGCTTTGGTTTTTGAGCACCTTATCAAAAGCTCATTGGTGCCCAGGACACCTGATCAACTCATCCTGCAGTGGATTCCTACCTAGGGTGGTAGAATAGTGGATGTACCCAAGTTTGGGGAACCACTATATTTCCTTGTGTCCTCTGGCTCTGCTTGTTTACTTTTTGTTTCTGGCCTTGATTTGTCTGTGCTTAGTTTTGCAACAAACCCTTTTCTTGTATGCTTATTTTTGCTTGAAGAGGGCTTGCCATTTCCATTCCTTTTGGAGTCTTTCTCCTTTCTTCTTTCTTTTCTGTCCCTTCTGTCCTTGGTCTTGTTCTCTGGACAGTCAGGAACTATGTGCCCTGGTTTCCTGCAACCAAAGCAGATAATGTCTTTATTGTTGCTAATGGACTTGTCATACCTTGGCTTGTCCTGCTCCTTGTATGATCTTCTTCTGAAGTCCTTTCTGGCCATCTTGTAGAATCTTTTGGCCAACAAGCTGAGTAGTTCATCATTGCATGTGCTCTTATCTTCAGGCAGATCCTTAGTTGCCTTGAAGGCTATGGTTTTCTCTTTCCTTGTGGCTGGTGAAGCAGCCTTCTGTTCTTCCTCTCTATTCTTGATGAGTAGCTCATAAGATTTGAGCTTACCCAACAAGGCTTCAGTGGTGATCTCATTTAGACTTCTGGCATCCTTAATTGGCCAGATACTTGAATCCCTTGTGCTGGGGAAGCACATTAGGATCTTGTCATTAAGTTCTGTCAGAGAAATCTCTTTGTCCAATGTCCTTAGCTCACTGACAATTAGACTCAATCTGTTGTACATGTCTCCCATTGACTCAGTCTCTCCCTTCTTGAAATTCTCATATTGGGATATGATATGGGATCTTCTGTCCTTTCTCTCATCAGCTGAGCCTGAGACAATTTCTGAGAGCTTGTCCCAAATCTCCTTGGCTGAGTTGCATTCAGCTACCTTTTGGAATATGTCATCTGACATTGTCTGGGCTAGGATGTTCATAGCCTTGGCATCAGCTACTTTCCATTTTTTGATGTCAGCATGTTGGGTATTGTATCCACGATTACCTAGATTTGATGAAGCCCCCTGTCAAGCTAAGATGAATTCACAATGTATTTGATGAAACTTTTTCAAGTTGTACTTGCAGTTTCTCCACGCTAAGTGCACACCAATGTCAGGGTGCAGTAGGTCAATATACACGGGTCTGCACGACGTAATCCCTCGTTGAGCAGATCAGTGTGTTGGCCTATGTGTACTCTCTCTATTGGAGTGCACTTGCTTTCAAGTACAGGGTCGTTCATATGCAAGCAAAAACAAGGAGCATGGAGGATCAAGGAGCAGCTCCTAGGTGGAAGACGAAAAATCGTCCAAGGCAAATTCGACGAGAATCACCAAGTGATTCTCGCCGAATCGGCGAGAATCACTAGTGATTCTCGCCGAATCGACGAGAATCACTAGTGATTCTCGCCGACTCCTCTGGCCACCTCTAAATGGTGCCAAGTAAGATTCGGCGAGAATCACTAGTGATTCTCGCCGAACCAGTGGCCAAGCAGCCCATGTACACAAAGTAAAATTCGTTGAGAATCAATAAGTGATTCGACGAGAATCACAAACGATTCTCGACGAATCGTCGAGAATCACTTGGTGATTCTCTCCTATTCGTCGAGAATCGCCTGCGATTCTCGCCGAATTTTCCTTGGCGTTTTCTCTGGAATTTCCTGAACCAGATTCTGCCTTTGGACCAGTTTGAACCGGATTTCGGGGTTATACCTGGGGGGTCCCACAACGGTCAAATTTGTTGTATCTACAGGGTATAAATACATGGGTATTTTGAACAGTAAATCTACGGATAACAGAAAAAGATGCCGAGCTTACGGAAACCCTAAGATCGCGAAATCCTTCCGCCGCATCCGTCGCCGCTCGCGCAAGTTCGTCGCCGCCGCTGATCGATCTTCTTCCCGATCTCCGGCGACAGAAGCTTAGCAAGGCTTGTGTCTCACGCGTCTATCCAGAGATCCTTTGTCTCTCGATTTGTTGATCGGAAAAACTTCCCATCCGAATCGATCGAGACGACCGATCCTCGTGTGACCGTTGGAAGACCGAGCTTGCTTTGCTACGAAGTTTGGATCTCAAAGTCCTGCAGCGGCCGCTCGTCATCGTAGCAGCCGACTCCGAACCAAGCCGCCGCTCGGATTGCCGCCGCCGGTTCCGGGAGATCCTCTCCAAGTGAGACCAAGGTCGTAGACTCTTCATCGACCTCGAGAACACGTCGTCGAACGAAGAGGAACACCGTAGTCTCCGAAAGAAGTTTGTATCTCATATACATTCCATATTTACTTTTGTTGTAAAGGAACTTTTTGTTCCGTGTTGTAAGGGTTGGGTGCAACCCGGTTTGTGGGAGTGTTGACTCTCATGTGTGGAAGGGCTCCTTCCGTTAGTGAAGGGATTGGATTTCAATCCCGTTGGAGAAGTGACCGAGTCGTCCCTTGTTGGGGAGATAGGTCGAAGGGGGAAAGTGGATGTACCCAAGTCGGGGAACCACTATAAATTTGTTGTGTATTCTGTGTGCTGTGCTTGTTATTTTTATTGTGCAGGTACATCCGTAAATTCCGCAGAAGAACCACACGTCACCTATTCCCCCCCCCCCCCCATAGGTGCACATAGCTGACACTAGGTGGACTTTCAAGTGGTATCAAAGCCAGGTTACTCTTCAAAAAGGTTAACACCTTGAGTAGAATCCTGCCACCAGTGTCAGAAGCATAGATCTGGATTATGACGTATTGCCACTCAAACTCCCTGCATGCACAAAGGATTATTATCCCATCTGGAGGATGAGAGTGTTATTTCACCTGGATGTCATCGATCCACGAGCATCCCTCATCCTGGAAGAGGGTCCGTTTATCCCCATGAAGACCTCCGACTCTGGGATCCAAGTGCCCATGGGCATTGCTGAGATGTCTGAGATGGAACTATCTCTATTTCACTTGGACGAGAGTATTCGACAAATTATCATGGATGTCTGGTCTGGAGCCTCTCGCTCTAGATTGGAAAAATGTACAACGGCTAAATCTCTGTGGATGATGATCTCAGAGCTGATGGGGGGGTCAGAGAAAGCTGAAATATGCTGCCAATCAGAGGATGAGGCGTATGTGGGGGTCCTCACTTCTGAAGATGAATGCAAGGATCCTTCGGATTGCATCAGAGCTGCAGTATCCTTGTCAGAGACTGAAGAAGATAGTGAGGAAAGCAACTCCGACGAGGATGAAACATTGGTCACTGATTCTAATGACAATAACTCAGATGAGAAGGTATCATCTTCATCCTGCCCCATATCTTTCGACTTTTCTGAAGACAGAAACTGCTCTCCTCCAGAAAATACTGATTCCCTGAAGAGAGTCCTTTAGGAAAACAATCTACTTGCTGAGGAACAAGCTCGAGAGATTGCTCGACTGAAGATCTTGTTGGTTCTCCAATTGGCGTCCAACAAGGTCAAGGACTCTAAGATCTCAGCTCTAGAGAATAGTCTAGATAATGAGAAACGTATAGTATCTAACTTTTCCAAAGTTGATGCTATAAAGAGAAAACAAGAAACCGGGTGGATCTCCCGGATTATCCAGGGATGGAGAAATGGGGAAACGGTGTTCCGACCTCCCACTCCAAGTGGGAAGGCAACTCATCATGCCTTCAGGTATGACCACAGGAATAATCGTGGTCACTGCAAGGGTGATTTGTCCCCATATGGAAACGTCCATAGTGCAAGAGGCGTCATGGCCACCCATGAGGAAATACCTAAGGCTCATTCTGAGCCCTTTGTATTCACGGCCACTGCCACAACAAAGTGTGGATCTGCATGTCCTAGTTCACAGAAGAATTCTCTCCATTCGAGGACACGGGATAGGGAGAATAGAAGTCATGATGTCAGGCTTCATGGAGCCTCAGCAAGGAAGATGCCTGAAAGAATGGCACCAACTTCTCGGCCTCATAACGCTCACATCATGCATTCGTTCCACCCTTCCTCCTGCCTCGATGGAAGAGGAATTTGTGCGACAAGAACATGCCCTATCCCTTTTAGACCTAGGACCGTGACTACATCAGTCACTAGATCAGGTCGAAAACGGCGATACAACATTCACCCTTGTTGGTGCTGCGGCAAAGTGGGACACTTTGCCATTGACTGTTGGCACAACCTCTCTGTGCCCACAGCAAGGGCTTATCCACATTATAGGGACAGAGGTAGTCTTCCAGACAGGCTTTCTGAAGGAAGGCAGTTGCGTGCTTATGCTAATAGAAACCTAGGACCCAATATGATTTGGGTTCCTAAGGTAAAGTAATTCTGTCTTGTAGAGTAGTCTAGATCCCCGTAAAGACAATGGGATCTGGACAGTAGGTGGCTCAAGGCTAACGTGGAACAAGCATCTGCAATATCAGATGTGCTACCTGTTTGAGCATACTCACATTGGGCTTCTGATGTGTTCTACCTGTGGGACTAAGCCAATGACTCTCCAAAATCCCAGGTAATTTTGATCAGTTCAAGGACTTGTGTCATGATGGATCCTCATTCAAAATATATATACTTATATATATCATCATATACAGATCCTTCTTTGTATATTAGTGTATGTATGCACGTCTACGGATTGGTTAACTCGATGCATGCAAACCTTTACACCTCAATAAAGGGTTAACGAAGACATGTCGTTGTAAATCTCGACAACTTACAATTGACATTAAGAAGACTTTGCAAAAACCTCAGTAAAATTCAAATAGATTGACTTTAGAATATACTTGTATTTATCATTCTTTTTATTGACTTGACATCGGAAAATTTCTAAAATATTGCAAGCTTCTCAAATGTGAAAATCCCTAGTCAAGAGACCCCTCAATTTCGAATCAGATAAATAGTATCAGAAGCCGAATTAATCAAATCTCCTGAATCCCGCCGAATTTGACAAAGCCGAATCAGTCAAATACCGCAAGACCCTTCGCATTCTTGACAAATTTCGCCGAATTGTTTAAATCCCGCAAAATGGTATCAGAGGGAGGTTCACCTTCCTCACAACTCCCGCGTCACGCTGCAGCAAGTACCCCGACACCCTGGTGACCACAGTGGGAGCTTCGCCGATTCTTCCCGCAAGAACTCTCCCGACAACCCGCAGGAGTTCTTCCGCCGATTCGCAGCAGCTCGTGAGGTCTCCTCCTAAGCTCCCGCTAGGGTCTCGCAAAGTTCTCTTCGAAAGGATCCCGACGACTCTCGCCGAAACCCGCAGCCCTCCGACGCTCTCGTCGAAGTGAGCGAATCGCTGCTGTGTTTCCCACAGGATACTCTTCCCACAGGATCTTCTTCCCGTGAGACTATAGCTAGGTCGAATCCCACTGGATACTCTTCCTTCCACCGAAGATCTTCCCGAAGCTCATCAACTCTCTTCCGTGTAAGCACTTAGGTAACCTTCTCCTCACCCGCACTTGGACGCGCTCACTAGTGATGCTTTCTTTTTGAATGTTCACTAATGCTTAGAGTAGGGCTTCTCTCTAGATCTTCAATGGCTCCAAGGACTACTGCAGGCTTGATTTCTGGCTGCACGCTGGTTCGCACTGGATTCTCTCATGCCTCGGACGAGTTCCAGAATATCATTCTCATGCTGGAAGAGGCCGGGCTAACCTTCATATTGGAGCACCCTTGCAAAGTCCTGGATAAAGAGGTGCTGGAGTTCTTCTCTACCGCAAGACTCCGAGATAGAGACTCCATCATCAAGAGCAAGGTGGCTGGGACAACAGTAAAGATGTCTGCCAGTAAGCTAACTCGCTACCTGCAGCTCTCAAGTTCGGAGCAGGAAGATTATCTAGAGGACGAGGACAAAGCCAGAACCCTCTTGTTCTGCGGTCTTCCAAGAGGCACTCGATCAGTAAAGAGAAAAGAGATGAATGAAGAAGGGAAGCTCCTATCTGACGTCATAGGAAAAGTACTCATCTGCAAGCCAGGCTCCCATGATCATATCTCCGGAGATATGTTCAAAATTCTCATAGCTGTGGTCTGCCGAAAGAGGTTCAACTGGGGGGAGTTGCTGTTCCAAAAGATCAAGGACACTCTGGGCACTCCAAGCTTCGGCCGCATCATTTGTCTATATCTCAACCAGCTCAACGGAGACAAATTCGACATGAGCAAAGGACTTCCTCTCCATTACTTGAAAAAGATGGATGCTACTGTGTTTGATAGATGGGAGCGGCGCATCGGGCAGCCTGCTGTGGAAGAGCAAGAGGAAGTATCTCCAGCAGCCTCCCCTGGTGAAATTCCTGATACTGTGACTGCAGGAATCGAGGGGGAGACTCTACCCACTCATATGGATATAATATCTGAAATCGCCCAGGTGGCCAAGGATGCGGTGGCCGAAATTCATGAAGTAAGTGAACCTGCGTTGGAGGATGAGGAGGTCCTGAACAGAAACACTCAAGGCACCGAAGCTGAAGCACTGGACACTGCTGATCAAGAAGTGGAAGAAGCTGCTGATATGGATGAATTTTTGGATGAGGACGGAGAGGACGATGAAAATGAGGGACATGAAGTACTTGAGTCTCCAGATGCTGTCGAACCTCCTTCTGATAAGTCTACACCAGTGGAGGGGGAGTTAAATAAATCTACAGAGGCCACCCACACTCCTCCGATAGAGACTGTGATGGTATCCAGCTCCACCGATGAGTCTGCTGACGAGCAAGAGCAAGGCCAAGAAGTGCCTCCAGCTATTCCATTACGCGATGACCTAGCCATTCACACTGTACATATAATTCAGGGCATCGTGAATGAGCTTAAAACCTCTTTTGATAAAGCTCAAAAAACAATGCTGCAAGAGATTAAGACTTCTGAAGATCTCATGCTGAAGAATATGGTGGAAATCAACCATAAGCTGGACGTGATGGAGAAGAAATTCGAAGAAAAGTATAACGCGGCCGGCGAAGCTGTCACACTGTTAATGGCCGGCTTGAAAAAGAATACTGATACTCTGGCTGTTGTCAATCAAAACGCACACGTTGTAGCCAACAATATTCAGAAATTTGATGGTAACATGGTCACTTTAAATGCAAATCAGCAGGCCCTAATCACTGAATTCGGCAAGACAACTAAGCATATTGATGACTCCTTGCACTCATATGTCAATTGCATAGCTGACGAAGCCAAAAAGGGGGAGAAGGAGTATATCGCTAAGCTGGCCGAGCTCCAAGAAAGCATGGATGCAAACTTTGCACAATCAAGCAAATACGTCTATGAGAGTTGCTGGTGGATGCTACAACAGGCACTGGGCACGTTAGGCGTCCTCCTACCTGACCAACCTGCCGGTATTCAGGTTCCTGAGACTTCTAAGGCTGCTGAGGAAGTAAATATTGCTGAGGATATAAGTACAAGTGCTGGAGAAATTTTCACTGATGAAGCTGATGCTAGGGCCATCTCCAAATCTAAGTTGAGGAGTATGTTTGACCAGGAGGCTTTAGCTAAAGCCAGGGGAAAGAGGAAAGTTCAGGAAGGGACATCCAAGGAGACACAGGCTGCAAAGAGAATTCGAATGAATGAGGAGGATGTACGAAATGAAAGGTGGAGTCCAGTCTCAAGGAATATAATCTTAGACACCTTCTGGCTACAAGAAAGAGGAGAGATCAATCGAAACGAGGTATATAGCCAATATGAGTGGGAGACGCACAAAACGTTTGAAGCAAAACGCAACATTTTCTTCAGAAACAACAAGGATCCAGACAAAGTTGCTCCTCCTAGGTACTACCCGAAGCCCAAGGAATACATGGAAAGGCAAAGCAAAAAGTACTTGGCTCAAACTCTGAAGGGTGACGTAGCTAAGGACAAATAGTCATTATTTTATAGCTGGTCATTGTGTCTTAAGAACGTTTAATGATTATTACTGTCATATGAACAATTCTGAATTATATGTGAATATATTTCTCTTGGTATATATATATATTCTTGAATGTGTGAATGACTCAAGTCCTGTTCTGATTGCATATATTCCCTTGTGTTGCATATTTAATTTTTTAATGCTATAATTATTATTTGATAGGTGTTATTCATCTTAGCTAGTAGGGTTTTGGCTTCGTCAAATAGGGGGAGATTGTTGGGTATTGTATCCACGATTACCTAGATTTGAGGAAGCCCCCTGTCAAGCTAAGATGAATTCACAATGTATTTGATGAAACTTTTTCAAGTTGTACTTGCAGTTTCTCCACGCTAAGTGCATACCAATGTCAGGGTGCAGTAGGTCAATATACACGGGTCTGCACGACGTAATCCCTCGTTGAGCAGATCAGTGTGTTGGCCTATGTGTACTCTCTCTATTGGAGTGCACTTGCTTTCAAGTACAGGGCCGTTCATATGCAAGCAAAAACAAGGAGCATGGAGGATCAAGGAGCAGCTCCTAGGTGGAAGACGAAAAATCGTCCAAGGCAAATTCGACGAGAATCACCAAGTGATTCTCGCCGAATCGGCGAGAATCACTAGTGATTCTCGCCGAATCGACGAGAATCACTAGTGATTCTCGCCGACTCCTCTGGCCACCTCTAAATGGTGCCAAGTAAGATTCGGCGAGAATCACTAGTGATTCTCGCCGAACCAGTGGCCAAGCAGCCCATATACACAAAGTAAAATTCGTTGAGAATCAATAAGTGATTCGACGAGAATCACAAACGATTCTCGACGAATCGTCGAGAATCACTTGGTGATTCTCGCCGATTCGTCGAGAATCGCCTGCGATTCTCGCCGAATTTTCCTTGGCGTTTTCTCTGGAATTTCCTGAACCAGATTCTGCCTTTGGACCAGTTTGAACCGGATTTCGGGGTTATACCTGTGGGTCCCACAACGGTCAAATTTGTTGTATCTACAGGGTATAAATACATGGGTATTTTGAACAGTAAATCTACGGATAACAGAAAAAGACGCCGAGCTTACGGAAACCCTAAGATCGCGAAATCCTTCCGCCGCCTCCGTCGCCGCTCGCGCAAGTTCGTCGCCGCCGCTGATCGATCTTCTTCCCGATCTCCGGCGACAGAAGCTTAGCAAGGCTTGTGTCTCACGCGTCTATCCAGAGATCCTTTGTCTCTCGATTTGTTGATCGGAAAAACTTCCCATCCGAATCGATCGAGACGACCGATCCTCGTGTGACCGTTGGAAGACCGAGCTTGCTTCGCTACGAAGTTTGGATCTCAAAGTCCTGCAGCGGCCGCTCGTCATCGTAGCAGCCGACTCCGAACCAAGCCGCCGCTCGGATTGCCGCCGCCGGTTCCGGGAGATCCTCTCCAAGTGAGACCAAGGTCGTAGACTCTTCATCGACCTCGAGAACACGTCGTCGAACGAAGAGGAACACCGTAGTCTCCGAAAGAAGTTTGTATCTCATATACATTCCATATTTACTTTTGTTGTAAAGGAACTTTTTGTTCCGTGTTGTAAGGGTTGGGTGCAACCCGGTTTGTGGGAGTGTTGACTCTCACGTGTGGAAGGGCTCCTTCCGTTAGTGAAGGGATTGGATTTCAATCCCGTTGGAGAAGTGACCGAGTCGTCCCTTGTTGGGGAGATAGGTCGAAGGGGGAAAGTGGATGTACCCAAGTCGGGGAACCACTATAAATTTGCTGTGTATTCTGTGTGCTGTGCTTGTTATTTTTATTGTGCAGGTACATCCGTAAATTCCGCAGAAGAACCACACGTCACCTATTCCCCCCCCCCCATAGGTGCACATAGCTGACACTAGGTGGACTTTCACAGCATCTGTTCCTGATGAGGTGGAACGGCATTTGTGCTTGTGCTCTCTGGGGGTCTTGGACACACTGTCAAAACAGAATTGAAAATATCTTCGTCAATAGAATTCATGTAAAGTCTAATCCTTGCTTTCCAAAGTGCAAACTTGGAAAGATTGCACACTGGAGGTCTGGTGCTAGCATAATCTTTGTTTTGGCCATGAGTTGTGCAAACAAAATCTAATAATAAAATATAAAAGAAAAACAGATCTAGTTTAGGATCTTGGGGTTCAGGTGTTAGCCTGTACAACTCCCATCAAGTTTATTTCTAACAAGGGAAAGGGAGTTGTAGAGGTTGCCAGGAAAAATTCTGATCTGCCTCAGAAAACTGAGTCCCAGTAAAAATCGTCGAACGGAGATCGACGATCGCCGAATGAAGATCGACGATCGCCGAACGCAGCTCGACGATCTCAGGAAAAATCGTCGAACGCAGATCGACGATCTCAGCCAAAGTCGTCGAACGCAGCTCGACGATCTCATATACCTGACCTCAGCCATAGTCGATCGTCGAACGGAGCTCGACGATCTGACCCAAGATCGTCGAACGCAGCTCCAAGATCGTCGTAAAGAGGTCAGAACTCTGGAAACTTTTTCAAAGGCAAATCAAAATTGAATCCTAAGGGTTCTTCATCCCAAACCTTTAACCCTTATACTGAATGGATTTTACCTGCAAGGAGATATCATCCTGAAGGATATAAGAGTCAGCCAGGGATGTCTTTCATTTCTGAATTTAGAGGTTATCAACCTAGGCCCAAGGTAAACTGGATCAAAAACAAGTAAATTGTTTTATGTGCAGATGAAGACCTATCCAACATCTAACCAGCAATGGTACTTGGATAGTGGGTGCTCTAAGCACATGACAGGGAATAAGGACAACCTCACATCCTTCAGAGCCAAGCTTGGACCCAAAGTTATCTTTGGTGATTCCAACTTTGGACAAACTAAGGGATATGGTGCAGTACAGATTGGATCAGTAACCTTCAAGAAGGTAGCATATGTGGAAGGACTGAAGCACAACCTGATCAGCATCAGTCAGCTATGTGATGAAGGCTACCAGGTGACCATCAGCAAAACCTTATGCAAAATCAAGTCAGAGGACAACACAACTGTGTTGACAGGTATAAGGAAAGGTAACATCTACCTAGTAGACTTTCTTTCAACTGATATAGATATCTGCTTGTTTAATTCAGTCTGTAGACCAAATGTTTTATGGCATAAGAGACTAGGAAACCTAAACCTTAGAATTATTGCTAGGCTATCCAAGGACAACCTTGTTAGAGGACTACCTTCTGGCCCCTACAAGAAGGAAGGACTCTGCAAGGCCTGTCAATTAGGCAAGCAAACTAAAAACAGTTTTAAGTCACTTAATAAGAGTGATTCACCTAGGATATTGTACCTGTTACACATGGATCTATTTGGACCCATCACAGTACAAAGCCTAGGAGGGAAATCCTACACTTTAGTAATTGTAGATGACTTCTCTAGATTCACTTGGGTGTTCTTTCTAAGGAAGAAGTCTGATAACTTTAAGTGTCTGACAGAGTTTCTCAAATGTATACAGATTGAGTTCAATACTCACATTGCCCTGATTAGAAGTGATTATGGGACAGAGTTTGATTCTCTTCTTATGCAAGAGTTCTGTCAGAGTGAAGGGATCAGGCATACTTTCTCAGCTCCTAGAACTCCTCAAAAAAATGGGGTAGCTGAAAGGAAAAATAGAACCCTTATTGAATCTGCCACCACATTGTTGTCAGATGCTCATCTACCTCTATCCTTTTGGGCAGAGGCAGTGAACACCTCCAACTATGTGCTGAACAGAAGTCTGATACATAAACTGAAGGGAAAGACTCCCTATGAATTACTCAAAGGGAAGAAACCTAAAGTTGACTATTTTAGAATTTTTGGTTGCATTTGCTATATTCACAGTAATGACAAGAAATACTTAGCAAAATTTCAAGTCAAAGCTGATGAAGGAGTGTTTCTGGGATACTCCATGATCAGCAAGGCCTATAGGGTCTATAATAAATCATCTTTGAAAATTGAGGAATCTGTTCATATTTCATTTGATGAAACTAACATGTCTTTCAAGGAGAAGATTTCTTCTACCATAGAACCTTTGCAGGAACATTCTCTAGTTGAAGATATGAACAAGTTACAGGTTGCTCAAGAAGAAGAAAGCAGTGAAGATGAAAGCAATGCTCAACATATTGAACCACCACTTGAAGAGCCAGTTGTTGTACCACAAGCGGAAACAACAACACAGGTTGGTGAACAATCAACACCCCCTGTTGATTTAGTAACATCAAGAGACCATCCAATTACCCAAATAATTGGAGAAATCTCAGCTGGTGTGCAAACCAGAAATCAGGTCAACCAAAACCTGTTGCACACCTGCTTCCTTTCTCAAATTGAACCTCAATCCATTCAAGATGCAGAGCAAGATCCACACTGGATCATTGCAATGCAAGAGGAGTTGCATCAATTTGAGAGGAACAAAGTATGGGAACTAGTGTCAAAGCCTAAGGATCATTCCATTGTTGGAACAAAATGGGTATTCAGAAATAAACTGGATGATCAAGGAGTAATAATAAGGAACAAGGCAAGGCTAGTTGCCCAGGGATATTCTCAAGAAGAAGGAATTGACTACGACCAGACTTTTGCACCTGTTGCAAGATTGGAAGCCATCAGGATATTTCTAGCTTATGCAGCTCACAAAGGCTTCAAAGTCTATCAGATGGATGTCAAAAGCGCTTTCTTGAATGGAGACATCAAAGAGGAAGTTTATGTCAGACAACCTCCAGATTTTATCTCTCCAACTTATCCTGATTATGTTTTTAGACTGAACAAAGCATTATATGGTCTCAAGCAAGCTCCTAGAGCATGGTATGAGACCCTAACATGCTTTCTCTTGGAAAATGGTTTTATAAGGGGTAGAGTAGACCAAACTCTTTTTATTAGAACCCATAAGTTCCATACCCTACTAGTGCAAATTTATGTAGATGATATCATTTTTGGTTCTACTGACTCAAAATTGTGCAGAAGGTTTTCTAACCTGATGCATTCTAAATTTGAGATGAGTAGCATGGGTGAGCTATCCTTCTTCCTAGGATTGCAAGTCAAACAACATGCTGAAGGCATCTTTATTTCTCAAACCAAATATGCTAATGAACTGGTTAAGAAATTTGGTATGTCTGAGGCATCTTGTATGAAAACACCCATGCCTACCAATGCTGTATTGGATGCTGATGAACATGGGAAACCTGTTGATCAGACAACATATAGAGCAATGATTGGCTCTTTACTGTATCTTACAGCTAGTAGACCAGATATAATGTTTGCTACATGTATATGTGCTAGGTTCCAAGTAAGCCCTAGAGAGTCACACCTAACATTAGTAAAGAGGATTCTCAGGTATGTTAAAAGTTGTCCAAATCTAGGTCTCTGGTATCCAAAAGATTCAGCATTTGATTTAACTGGATTCTCTGATGCTGATTATGTTGGATGCAGAATTGACAGGAAAAGCACCAGTGGAACTTGTCAGTTCCTTGGTGACCGACTTGTCTCTTGGTTTTGTAAGAAACAAACATCTGTGTCAACCTCAACTGCTGAAGCTGAATATATGGCTGCAGGCAGTTATTGTTCACAAATATTGTGGATTCAAAACCAACTCCTAGACTATGGTTACAACTTAGAGAAGTCTAAAATCTTTTGTGACAATACAAGTGCTATTTCTATAGCTCAAAATCCAGTCCTCCATAGTAGGACAAAACACATAGAGATAAGGCATCATTTCTTAAGGGATAATGTTGAAAAATACAAAATTGAATTACAATATATCCCAACTGATTTACAAAGGGGAGATATTTTCACCAAGCCTTTGGATGAAAATAAACACACCTTCTTCCTAAATCAGTTAGGAATGTTAGATGGAGGAAGTCTTAAATAATCTCCAAGATTTTGAAGGCTAAAAATTGACCAAGACTAGGCAAAAATTCTGATTTTTCTTAGTGTCTAGAATTTTTCTGATCTCTGAACTGCGCTCGACGATTTCCCCTAAGATCGTCGAACGGAGATCGACGATTTCCCGAATCGTCGAACTGAGTTCAGCGCCTCTCAGATAGTATGAACTATCTCTTCCGGTCAACGATCGTCGAACGGCGCTCGACGATCATGTTCACTGAACGATCGTCTAACGGAGCTCGACGCTTTCCAAGATCGTCGAACGGAGATCGACGATGTTGGAGTCTCTTCAGATTCCTTTAGAAGCCTCGATCGTCGAACTGAGTTCAACGATCTTTCCAATTCTGCGTCGAACCCTAATATAAAACTCATTTTTCGTCGTCGTTCTCTCTTGCGCTTTCGATTTCTCTGCAAGGATTTTCTTTCCCTCCAAACAGTTCTACGCTTGGTCGTTTTGTTTGTTGAATTTTTGCAGGTACAATGGCTGTGTCAGTTGCAGTTCTAGCCGCCATGAAGTTCGATGCTGGATTCGACTTTGATCTGGAATCTTTCAACACTACTAATCAAATATTCCAAGACATTCTGAGTTTATTCAAGGATCAGAACTTGTGTGCCCTCATGGCCACCAGGATAAAGCTGGCCTCAGATGAAATCAAGGAATGGGTTTACACTGCTCATAATCTGGATAACTCTACAATAGTTGGGTCCATTGCTGGAACTCAGGTACCTCTGACCCCCACCATTTTAACAGAGGTTTTTGGACTAAGGAATGGAGAAGAATCTGCTGAGTTATCTGGGGAGGAGTTTTCTGACATACTTGCCAGGATGGGTCATCCAGAGGGAAACCCTAGCAAGCTATTCAAGAGGAATCTATCTGTTGAATACAGATTCCTGGCCGATGTAGTAGGAAAAGTGCTGCTGGCAAAGCACTCAGCTCATGATACTATCTCCAGACATCAGCTCTGTCTCATGGGAGCTCTGGTGGATAAGAAAAGTTTGAACTGGGGAGAGGTCTTCTTTGACCTAATCAAGAAGAAAATCAACAAAAGCTTTGTTAATTTTGGAAGGATTCTTGGAGTCTTCCTGCAGACAAGGTGCCCTGCCTTGCTGGTCTCCTCTGGAGTTCACATTAATGCCTCCAAGAGACTTACCTGTGCCCTCTTTGGCAAGTGGGACAGGCAAATAAGCAAGCCCAGCAGGCCCTCCTCTAGTGCTCCTTCAGGCACCAGGACTCATGAAGTCACTCCCCCACAGGTCTCTGCTCCTGCAGAAGAACTGGCTGCTGCTGTTGCTGCCTCTTCTCCTCCTCCTATTCCAACCCTACCTCTTCCATCCACCATTCCAGCTTCATCCCCCATTACCATATCCAGCCCATCTCCAACCTCAACTCCATCTCCAGACCCAATTCTACCTCCACCTGCAGACCATTTCCACCCACTGTTCTCCTACCCTCCTCCAGATGTCACTTCTTCTCCCTCCATTCCATCCTTCACTCTCCTGGATGACTCCTACATGGATGATTCCCCCTCATCTCCTCCTGAGTTACCCTCCTCCTCCACATCTTTTCAAGATCTCCTCCTCCACATCATTGACCAACCAACATTCACTCCATCCATATCCATCCCCTTGTCCTCCATCTCCACCATCCCCACACCTCAGCCATCCATCCCTCCACTCTCCAGCCCTCCACTTCCAGCATCCTCAGCTATCCCTATTCCATCTACCTCTGCTCCTGTGGTTGAGCAAGTAGACCTCTCAGCCCTAGCTGACAGGTTGTATGAGCTAATTGCCCCCAGGCTCTCTCTATTATTAGAGACCTCCTTACCTCCTCTACAACAGTCAGTGGCAGCTCTCTCTGCCAGGCTTTCCTCCCTCCTTCATCAGGCAGCACCTCCAGCAGTGTGCCTTGAAACAGATGTATCTGCATCTAGGCAGGGGGAGATGCCATATGAAGCAAGCTTTCATGCTGTTGCTGCTGCTGTCTCTGCTCCTGCTGTTGATGATACTGCTGCTGCTGCTGATGTTTCTGTTTCTGCTACCTCTGCTCCTGCTGCTGTGCCTCCTACTCCAGTTCTGGCACTAGACCTAAAGTCTTTGCTCTCAGCCTTTGATACTGCCTTTTTCAGTTGTTTGCCTAAGAGTAATGCTGTCCAGCCCTCAGAAGACCTGTCCAAGGCACTAGTGCCTTTCTCTGGCTGTGACCCCAGCATTATATCTTCTTTAGTACTCTCAGTAATTGCTGCTACTGCTGCTGTTGAAGAAAGGACTATTTTTACTGCTGCTGAAAATATTCTTACTGCTGCTGAAATCCCAACTGCCTCTGATGAGCAGATATCCAAGGATTTTCTGATGACAGAGGCCACTGATTTTGAGCCTGCTGCAGATTTTGTTGATGTTACTGAAGTTGCTGCTGCCATCACTCCTGCTGTTGCTGTTGTTGGTTCTGCTTCTCCTCCTGTATCTGCTACTGAATCTGCTGCTGTATTTGCTGCTGTCTCTGCTGCTGTCCCTGTTGCTGCTATTTCAGCTTCTGTCTCTTCTGCCTCTACATAGCTGAAGAAAGACTTGATCAAGAGAATAGATGCTTTATATGATGATCAGAGCTCTGAATATGATGAATACAAAACAGACTCTGATGATTCATCTGCTACTATTGCCAGAAAAAGGAAAGCTAGGAGCAAGGCTATGAAAAGGGTTCCTCCTACAAAAGTCAAGGATAATAATGATATTCCTTATTATATTCTGCATAACTGCCCCATCACAGAACATTGGATGCAATATTCTAAAAATCAGCTCAAGGCCATGAAGAAGAAGAGAAAGTATGAAAAGGGCTCATCCCAGTTCCAGCACCCTCATCCTCCTCCACCACCTCCTCCTGATGCAGGGGCAGGTGGCAGCTCTGCAAGTCAAGCCCCAGCTAGAAGCCAGGCTCCCTATCAACCCCATGCTAGATCCTACCAAAGGGAAAGCCAGTCTAGGGGTTCTTATTCTAGGAGAGGAGGATACAGGGGAAATCAGAGAGATTTTCAGGTTTATTCTAAAGGGCATTCCAGGCAGCACCCATACTCCAGGGGAGGACATGTTTCATCTGATACTACTTCTAGTCCATTCCCCTACAAGCTAAAAGAGACAGTGTCTGTCAGGCCTCCTCAAGACAATTCTTCCAACAGGTATGAGCCACCTGTACCATTTGAGGACCCTGAAAAGAATCCATCTGCTTGGACTGCTAGGATGAAGGAGCTGGCTGCACTAGATCAGATCAAGAAGGCCAGAGAGCAAGGCTTAGATTCTTCAAATATTTCTACAATGTCAGAGCAGAGACAGAAGGAACTAGAGAAATATGCCTCCAGTAAATTCTTTGATGCAGACAAATATATGGAATTGCATCCTGCTGCTGTGGTTCCCAGGTCTTCAAAGCAAACCTATTTGGGTGCAGCAGATGACACCAGGTCCAACAAGGAAGCCTTAAACCCTAATAGAGAAATCAAGATGGTTAAAGGCAAAGAGAAGAAGTGACTTTGTAAGGTGACAATCTTTGGATTTTCTGACTGCTATCTGGATGCCATATACATAAATATATATCTCTGTGATGTTTCTGCAATGTCTAGCTGTTGTTTTTATGCTTTTCTGATTGTATGTTGTTATTTGCATTTTCCAAAGTCTGTAAATAGTAATCCTAACCCAAATAGGGGGAGATTGTTGGAACACCCTATTACTAATTTGGGTCAGGATCACTATGTCTCTAGGAATCTTTTCTTGACCTTCTGTATAGCTTAATATGTCAATTAGAATTGAGTCTAAGGGTTAGAAGTCTAGTATTGGAAGCTGCCCTGAAGACCAAGTTTTTCAGACTGGAGACTAAGTCTGATCGTCGAGCTCAGCACGACGATTCGTCGAACTCAGATCGACGATCGTCGAGCTCAACTTCGACAGATCATCGAGCTCCACTCGACGATCGCTGAGCTCAACTTCATAATATCGTCGAACTCCATTCGACGATCGGTGAGCTCAGTTCGACGATTTTGACTCTGCCTTGGATCTTTATCTCTGAGCTCAGTTCGACGATCTTTGAGCTCAGATCGACGATTATTTTGCTGCTTGAGTTTTCCAGTTCGCTGAGCTCAGCTCGA
Source organism: Platanthera guangdongensis (assembly GCA_039583875.1). Lineage (NCBI taxonomy): Eukaryota > Viridiplantae > Streptophyta > Magnoliopsida > Asparagales > Orchidaceae > Platanthera > Platanthera guangdongensis. The sequence goes on from CM077158.1 coordinate 135,689,352, forward strand.
CGATAGCAGAGCTCAGTTCGACGATTTCAGATAACTTCCAGAATTCAAATTCAAATCAGACAGGAGTTATTATGCAATTAATTCAGAGATTTGCTAGCCGTTTTCATTTATTTTTGGACCACGTTTCTAGGGATCTTTCAAGGAATAATTCTGTGGACTTTCCTCTAGAAGAGATTATGCAATTAAGGATGCAATCAATGCAGACCAACGGCTATCTTTGACAGAGAATGATATTCTATTCTGGAACAGAGAATAAAAGACAGAATGTTTTTTGAATCAACAGAGATTAACAAGAAGAGAACACACAATACAGAGTATAGAGACTCTTTCAAAATCTTCTGTCAAAAAGAATTCTGAAGAACACTCATCAAAGAGATCAAGCTTTCAAAATCTCTTCATCTTTCAAAGTGTTCAAGGCCAACATCATTTCAAGACTCCAGACACTCAACATTTCAGCCATTGCTGAAACCATCTATTGGTGGAGTTCTACCTTTGAAGGCCTATCACCCTCAGCAAAGCTTTTCTTCCTGAAGATTTCAAGGATTCAGTGGGAGCTTTGACATCAATCCACATAGTCTTCTCAGTTGTTTGAGAAAGAGAAGACTGCCATCACTCTCTCACCCCCAGTTTGTAAAGGGTTTCTCAAACTCCCTTCAAAAGTTTGAATCTAGTTTTTGAGCACCTTGTCAAAAGCTCATTGGTGGCAAGACACCTGATCAAAAAATCTGCTTTGGTTTTTGAGCACCTTATTAAAAGCTCATTGGTGCCCAGGACACCTGATCAACTTATCCTGCAGTGGATTCCTACCTAGGGTGGTAGAAGAGTGGATGTACCCAAGTTTGGGGAACCACTATATTTCCTTGTGTCCTCTGGCTCTGCTTGTTTACTTTTTGTTTCTGGCCTTGATTTGTCTGTGCTTAGTTTTTGCATAGCTTAGTTCTGTGATTAGATTTATATTTGCTTCCCTGCTCACACTTATTACAACAATTGTTGTAAAAGTTTTTAAAAGTACTAAAACACCATATACTCTATTCACCCCCCCTGTAGAGTATATCAGATCTAGTTGCACTTTCACTGGTACATGCAGATTCACACCGAGTTGAGGCAGTGGCAGTGAATACAAAGGGCTCAGAATGAGCCTTAGGTATTCTCTCATGGGTGGCCACGACTGTAAGACCCCCCTCCCCCTTACCAAGGAGGGCTACCGGATCTTATGCCCAGAACCGCCGTCTTACGGTGGCACTAACTCACGGGTTAGTCGACACCGCAACACGCCGATCCTGCCGGCTAATACGATCATTAACCTGTAGGCCAATATGAGAAGAAGAAGTAAACTGTATATAAAAACCATCAGTCCACAAGTCACAGTACAATCATGTAAAAGAAATGAATAGTACATCATAATAGTCCACTACAAAGTACAAATGAAAGAGTAAAAAGGGCTTATGCCCAGTACATCAAATCTCTCTCTCACAAAATCATAAATGCGGAAGCAATGCTAGAACATCAGATCTCGTCCCACCTGAGGACGCACAGTAGTGGTAGTAGCCTGCTGAAGTGGTATCTGCTCCTCATGTCCTACCTCCTCGACGTGCTGGTGCTCCATCTCCACGGGCTCCTAAAAATAGTTGGTCACCGACCATTAGTCAAAAAGACTAAGTCGTTTCCTCCGCACCTCGCCCCGCAGCTCCTAGGCACCGAGCGAAAGGACGAAGCGGAGGACAACAAGGGGTAGCAAAATGGAAGCAGGTGACAATATCTATCTAGAGTGGTACTAAGTAATGAAATTCTACTCTAGCAATGCTAAGTACAATACAAGTAGTAAGTAAGAGCGGTGCAGTAAAGGAAAGTAAAGAAACAGTAGTATGAACAAGTAAATAAGCTAAGCTACCACTAAGCTATCATCACAAACGTACCCTAACTTATATAAATGCCCATACAAATATATAAGTTAGGGTTTCCAGGAAATTTAACTTATCATATAAAAGAGCCCATACTAATTTATATGATAAGGATCTATGAAGCGTATGACCTAATATGAATGAATGATATGATGCAATTTTATGCGCAGGCAAGTGCAACTCACACACAATGACTCTGTGATCACAGACCTTTAGTTCCCACTTTTTGAGAGCTAGCATCACTCTCGGGTACCACCGCTGTGGCTACGGCAGCAGCGGAGCGGGCGTCTCCGCTTCTAGACCGGTATGCACACTACCAAGCCTTAGACCCCTCTCATACGCCTCTGTACACATCCAAGGTGCACTCTAGAGTCTCGCGTACGTACTTTGCTGACAAACCCGTCAGTCTTGTTGGGTCGGATGTGTGTTATTGGGGGTCGTCCTCCAGACCGCAGTGTAAAACAACCCACTGGCCCCTCTAACTCCCACAACCGCCTGGTGCACCGTACTGCCATCGGTGTGACGAACGGCCAGTACCGCATGCCCCGCCATGATATTTATGCACATGCAAGTAATTCATACCGAGTCTTCCGCTCGCAGGACCAAAACCCGTCCTGAATCCCTCAAACCCAAACCGGGTGAGAACGCACATTAGTGCCTTTATACCAACTCCCTCAAACCCCAAACGGGTGAGCATATATCATGAATCTCTCCAACCCCACACGGGCGAGAAGGTACGACAATGTCCTAACCTATTATACTACTCTTGTCTACAGTTTATTATACTTAGAGATTTAAGGTTAATCCCAGGACTGCCCCCGGTATTCCCTGTGAAGGGCTCTCAAGGGGCACTAGGAACTGTGTTGGGATTACGCCCAGCGTTCCCTTTCGCAAGGATATTTATTTTAGTTGATGGCTACCCATGTATCTCCCCAGCTCTCCTTATTGCTTTAGTACAACCCTAGTGACTTAAGGTATTACCGGGAAAACCGACGGTCTTCCGCAGATCCCCACTCCAGTTGCTATCTAAGACTTGCACTTTAATCCCTCACTAAGACAACTCTACCCACCAGGGTTACTCATGTTGCACTCTCTCTTATTTCTGCCGATAATCAATCCCCTGGTAATCCCCTAAGGCAGGACCTATTTGTGTTATATGCAGACCATGACCTAAGATTACCCTAGAAATGCGATCTTCCAAAACTTAAGGCATCTTGCCTCTAAATATTTATCCTAAGGTGTTATGGACTAAGGGAACTACCCTAAGAATTCTCGTAATTTTCCTTGGTCAAATAGTCCTTTAATTAATTCTTTTAATTTAAATGTTAGGTCACTTTACACATGAAGTAGTTTGATTAAGTATCCACTGACCTAGGGAATTTTTCCTGAGATGTATATTGACAAAATATTGCTGCCTACAGAATTTCATAATTTTCCTTAAATTATTTATTATCATTTTCAATTTAATATCAATTCCACACAAATTCCATTTTCCAAATGATGTATAGGCATTATGTACTCAAAAATTCCAGAAACATTACAACGCTTTTAGGACACTAATTTATGACTATTGGCAGAGAATCATCAACATTTATTGTAAGATGGCCTATAGGATTCCATTATAAGATATTTACCAAAATGCCATTGTACTAACTTAACACAAATAATTCACCAATTAAATTCTGAGAAATTTATGCAAGACTAATAATAACATTTTATAGCAACAAAATAAATTCTAAATTTTTCAGAAGTATATATCCATCATTTCAAGAATTTACAAGATAAGGGTAAAATGGGGAATTTAGGGTATCTACTCCAAACGTTCTTCAAAACAGAGAAATCATATTTTTCCTAAGTCAAATGTGATCTCATCTATACCTTGGCAAAATTGTTTGAATTTGTACTTGAAGAAACCCTATTTTCCAATTTTATTTCCAAAATAGCTATATTTAAAATAAATTCCAATAAATAGAATTTTGATTCCAAAACTTCCATTATTAATTTGAGGGATGAAATTTACCCTAATGAACTACTATAAATAATTTCATGACCCTTGCATGTCACCATTGGGCTAAATACATCAATTTGCATTTTTGCTATTTGCACACCAAGGCTTAACATAGGCTAGCACATGCAAGTGGATTCTCCAACATGCAGTGAACCCAAGGTGCTGAACATTTTATCATGCACCAAGGATGACCCCACTGACCTACCACCAAAATTTGGGGCCATGGGGAGGAGTAGAGCTCCCTATATTTCATATATTTGAATTTTGATATTTTAGCAAAAACTATAGGAAAATATTCTCTAAAAATTCCTACATTTTGGCAGGAGCTAAGTATGTTCTAATCATGCATGTGCCCAAAATTTGGGGCCATGGTGACTAATAGTTTGACCTGGGCATCCAATTTAATTTCTGTCCTACTCTAGGACCAGTCCTAGGAGAAATGTCCTACAGGACTGTACACTACAGAACAATATATGTTTAGGGTGGCATATTAAAGGTACGCCCCTTGGCTACATTTTTCATTAAGGGACTAAGTTCTGGAAATGCCTCTACGAAGCCTAAAATTAGCTTGCAAGTGACAGCAAAAACAGGGACAAAAAATTGAATTTTGATGTAGCACGAATCTTAAAGCAAGATGGATGGCATCTGTTCATCTTCTTCCTCCAGCCAAGGGCCGAGATTGTCCCGACCTGGAGCACCTTCAAACCTCATTTCCCGGCCACCCCTTAGCCTCCACGGCCGGCTACCACCACCACCACCTCCGTTGAGGTGGTGGCCAACGTTTGGCGGCGAAATGGTGGCCGGAGGCGGCGGTTTCCGGCGAACTTGCACTCCATCAAAATTCCAAAATCCATGAAAAAGCTCACCTTGGATCTGGCTCATTTGAGCCCGATGTCTCGCCTAATAGATCTAGGAAACTAGTACGGGTAGAGGTGAGGTGAAATGGACCTCGATTGGGGCTTGGCGGCGGGTTTGGCGGCGGTTGGCCATGGAAGTTTTCCTCTCCGGCGAGCTTGCTCCCGAACCCGATTCTCCACCAAAAGCTTTGATCCAGATATCGAATTCCACTCCTTTACACCTTCTGAAGCTAATGGAGGGGTTATTTGGGGCTGAGAGGGGGTGTATGGGGAGATAAGCCCAATGTGAGCTCGGTTTGAGCTTTGGTTGTGTCACCATGGGTGCCATGTGGCCAGCATGCTACCAAAAATTCTCTGGAATATCAGAGGGGGCCAGCTATCATGTGATGGGCAGAGACTTGCAGCTGAAGGGGTGGCCATGTGGCCACCATTCCCCTTCATCCCCATTTCTCTCTCCTCCTTCTCTCAAAATCCCAATTTTACCCCCTTGCATGTACTCTCTCTCCTGATTTAGAGGGGTAGGACTGGTCTTGTTCACTTGGGCTGACTTTGGGCCAATTTTAGTGGGCTTGGTCCAAGGGGAAATGGCTTGGCCTTCATTTTCTCTCTTTAGGTCAAATTGTTGACCAAATTGACTTTTAGGGTTGACTGGTCAACCATGGTGGGTGGATTGACCCCACTTGGTGGAAATGGGTCTAGTGGTACCACCCAACTTAGTTTGGGTCAAGGGGGTGCCCCACTTAGGTTAATTAGGCCTATGAGTGTGGGTTTGACCAAATTAAGCCCAAGGTTGACTTTGGTCAATTGAGGTCAAAATGTTGACCCAGTGACATACCCTAGGGTCCACTTAGATTATCTTTAGGGTTAGGGCAATGTGGTGGGGTCATGGTGTGGCTAGGGTCCCCACTTAGGCTAGTTTGACCTAGTTTGACTATGGTCTTATAGTGGGCCCCATATGGCTACCACCCACTACCTAGGGTCAAACCTAGTTGATCTCCTTAAGTCTCACCCCATGCCTAACCCAATCTAAGTTGAGGGGTCCAGAAGTAACATGGGATGTTACAAATTCCAATAAACAAGAAAATAATTTCGTCCCCGAAATTTAAGTTCGGGTCTACGGGGTTCTATTTGCAAGAATCATCAAGAAATTTAAAGACATAACTTAAATGTACCAGATGCGAATAGCTCCGGGTGTTGCTCCAGCATCAGATCTCTCGGCTCCCAAGTGTGCTCCTCTCATCCATGGTTGGACCACAGCACCTTCACAAGAGGGACCTTCATCTTCCGCAACACTCCGATGGCTGTATCGTCAATCCGGATCGGCTCCAATCTCACTGATCTGTCAGGCTCTACCGGTCCGGCTGTAGTAGTGATGTGCTGCTCCGGCCGAAGCAGAGCTCTTCGCAAGGAAGAGACATGGAAGACGTCATGTAATGCACCCAACTCCGGTGGCAGCTGCAGTCGGTAAGCCAAGGGGCCGATCCGCTCCAGGATCAGGTATGGCCCCATGTATCGTGGACTGAGCTTCTTGTGCCTCCGCACCCGAGAAACACCGTGTACTGGACGTATCTTCAAGAATACCCTGTCTCCAACCTGGAACTCCACCTTCCGGTGCCGAGCATCATAATACTTTGCCTGCCTGCTCTGGGCCTCCAGTAGCCGATCCCTGATCAATCGAATCTGAGCCTCAGTGTCCTCTATATAATCAGATCCCAGAGCCCTGGTATCCACATCCTGAACCCATGACAGCGGTGTCCGGCATCTCCTCCCATAAAGCGCCTCGTATGGAGCCATCCTGATGCTAGCCTGGTGGCTGTTATTATACGAGAACTCGATCAATGGTAGCAGCCTCTCCCAAGGCCTCCCCGTATCCAATATGCATAATCTGAGCAGGTCCTCCATGGACCGGATGGTCCGCTCGGACTGTCCGTCGGTCTGCGGGTGGAAGGCGGTACTAAAGGTAAGCCGAGATCCCAAATAAGCATGCACGGCCCTCCACTCGCTCGAAGTGAACCGACCATCACGGTCCGAAACAATAGTCCTGGGGATACCATGATATCTGATGTACTGCTCCACAAATAGTCTCACCAGGACTGCAACTGTGGCATCCTTCTGAACTGGAATAAACCGCGCTACCTTGGTCAATCTGTCCCCTATAACCCATATAGAATCATGCCCAGAGTGGGAGCGAGGCAATCCGTGTACAAAGTCCATAGCAATGTCCTCGAACTTCCACTCTGGAACTGGCAGTGGCTGTAGTAAACCTCCCGGGCTCTTGCATTCCGCCTTCACACGCTGGCAGGTCTCGCAATGGGTCACAAAATCCGTGATCTCCCTCTTCATCCCGAGCCAATACATAGATCTCCGCAAATCTGCCCACATCTTGGTGATGCCGGGGTGCACTGAATATCTCGAGCAATGTGCCTCTCGGAGTATGTCCTCCCGGATACTGCCTCCTGCTGGTATGTAGATGCGTCCCCGGAACCTAAGAAGATCATCCTGTAGCATGTAGTCCTCGACCCTGCCCCTCTCTAAGGCACTGAAAATCGGCTGTAACGCAACATCCAGCCTCTGATGTGCTCGGATGCGCTCCTGTATATCATCGTCGCTGATCACTGAGCTCAAATACACTCTATATACGACTGGCTCGGTCTCGGACACCATGGTGATGTGCATGTCCTCCATCATCTGTAGCAGCTCTAAAGACATCAATCGGGGCTCCGGTCCAGAAGTGCCGGCCCTCCTGCTCAAAGCATCCGCAACCGTGTTCGCTTTCCCCGGGTGATAGTGGATCTTGTAATCATAATCACAGAGGAACTCCAGCCACCTCCTCTGTCTCAGGTTTAGGTCCTTCTACGTATCGATATACTTGAGATTCTTGTGATCTGAAAAGATGTCACAATGAATCCCGTATAAATAATGCCTCCATATCTTTAGGGCGAAAACCACAGCCCCAAGCTCTAGATCATGTACTGGATAGTTATGCTCATGCTTCTTCAACTGTCTCGAAGCATAAGCAATAACGTGTCCATGCTGCATCAGGACTGCACCCATCCCCTGATAAGAGGCGTCCGTGTAGATCTGGAATCCTTCGCTCCCTGATGGAAGCGCAAGAATGGGGGATGAGATGAGTCGGTCCTTCAGCTCCTGAAAAGCAGTCTCACACCGCTCTGACCAAACAAAATCTGTGTCCTTCTTCGTCAAGTACGTGAGGGGGAGTGCTATCCTCGAGAACCCCTCCACGAACTTGCGGTAATACCCTGCTAGTCCCAAGAAACTGCGGATGTCAGATGCGGTCTTCGGCCGTGGCCAATCCCTCACCGTCTCTATCTTGGCTGGGTCCACAGCTAACCCAGCCCCACTGATCGTGTGCCCCAGGAAGGCCACCTCCTGCAACCAGAACTGGCACTTCGAAAATTTTGCGTACATCTGTGTCTCCCTCAACCTCTGCAGGACCTGTGCCAAGTGCTCCGTATGCTCCTCCTGAGTCCGAGAATATATAAGGATGTCGTCGATGAACACAATCACGAAGCGGTCTAAGAAAGGCTCGAATACACGGTTCATTAGACTCATGAATGCAGCAGGAGCATTCGTGAGCCCAAAAGGCATCACCGTGAACTCGTATAGTCCATAGCGCGAACTGAATGCCGTCTTCGGTATGTCCTCTTCCCTGATACGGAGCTGATAGTAGCCGGATTGTAGATCTAACTTGGAGAACCAGAAGGCTCCCTGTAGCTGGTCAAATAACTCATCTATCCGAGGCAGAGGATAGGTGTTGCGGACCGTCAACCGGTTCAGCTCCCGGTAATCTATACATAATCGCAGTGATCCGTCCTTCTTCTTCACAAAGAGAACTGGCGCTCCCCATGGCGATGAACTAGGCCGCACAAATCCTGACTCGACTAGCTCCTGTAGTTGAGTTCTGAACTCTGCTAACTCCCTGGAGCCATCCTGTAGGGTGCCCGGGACACCGGCTTCGCTCCCGGTACTAGCTGAATCCTGAAATCCAAATCTCTAGCAGGCGGTAGCCCGGGCATTTTCTCCGGAAATACGTCGGCGAAATCCCGAACCACCGGAATATCTGAGATAGTCGCCTCTGTTCCCACCATCTCGAAGCAGACAATATAGACTTCTTCACCATGCTCATGGGCCTTCACAGCCTGTATAGAAGATAACAGTAGGTGGCAGATAGGCTGGATACCTTCAACGATAACATGAGAGTCGCCATGTCTTAGCGTGATCCTCCTGGACGGGCAATCTATCTGGGCATGGTTCCGATGCAACCAGGCCATGCCCAAGATCAAATCAAAGTCCTGCAGCTTCAGAATGGTTGCCGGCGCCTCAAATGCCTTGCCGCCAATCTCGGCCTCCATATCGCAATGTGCAGTGGTCCGCAGCTCCGATCCATCGGGTAGATGTACCCTCATCTCTAGTCCAGGGAACCTCTCCACGCCTTCGAGTCCGTCGATGAAGGCCTCGGATACGAACGAGTGTGAAGCACCCGTGTCGAAAAGAGTATGAGCGGGCTTGTCGCTGATCATAACTATACCTGAGGTTTGTTTATGTGAAAGTTAATTGTTATCCTATACTTCCAGGTACTAAATATATATCATTGGAAATCCAAGAAAAATTCATAATTAACTTCAAGTACCTGTGATAACCTCCTCTGGATTCCTCGGCTCTGTGAGGTCCAAGGCGTATATCTGCTCTTGCTCGCGCCTCCTGCCGTGATATCCCCGACCTCAGCCTCGCCCTCGGCCTCGTCCTCGGCCCTGCTGTACTGGGGCCACTGGAGGTGGAGGAGGAGGAGGGGGATGGAATCGGTGTGGGCACTCCGACCTGATGTGCCCGGGCTGGCGGCATCCGTAACAAACCACTTGTCGATGGCCTCGGTCATCCTGTCTCCTCGGATCATGCATCTGTAGAGGTGGGGGAGACCAATGCTGGAGGAGGCCCCTGCTCCTGCCTGAAGTTGGGACGACGACGTCCCCCACCCTTCCTGTATCTGATGGTCCTGCCTCTCTTAGAGCCCCTACTGCTCTCTCCTGACGTCGACCCATCAAATGGTCTCTTCCCTCCGGCTCGCACCATCAGCTGGTCAGCCTCCAGCTTCTTCGCCATCTCGATGATCTGCCTGGATGTGCCATGAGAAATGAATAGCAAGGCCTGCCTCAAATCATCCCTGAGGCCCCGGTAGAACCTCTTCGCATACCTCCTATCGTCGGTGTCCTGAATCCCCGCGAATCTGGCCAAGTGGGAGAACTCTCTCTGGTACTCTATCACCGATCTAGTCCCCTGCTTGAGGTTCAAAAACCTCTCCTCCAAAGCATCTCTGTCCATAGCAGAGACGAAGTGCTCCAGAAACACATCACCAAACTCCTCCCAAGATATCTCTGACAGCTCAAAGTCCGCATAAGTAGACTCCCGGACTGATTTCCACCATCTCTTTGCATGAGCCTCCAGCACAGAGGTGGCTAGAGGTACTGCCTGGCCGACTGGGCAGCTGATGCCCGCTAAGATCTCGTGTATGGCCTCTAGCCATTCTTCCGTCTTCACCGCATCCTCTGTCCCACGGTACGTCGGTGGGGACAGGCTCTTGAATGCACTCAGCCAGCTCGACCCCGGATTTGGCTGTGGAGCCGGGACTTGCTGGGCTCTAAAGGCATCCAAAATCGCCGTCAGGGTCTGCCCCATCTCCGTATGTAGGAATGGAGTGGCAGCTGGAGGGGGAGGAGCCACATTTTGCGGCGCTGCGACCTGTGGAGGTTGCATAAAGGTAAGGTTAGAGCAAAATTGACCTAACACATTGTACTTTGTGGACCATTTATGTGACTTTACACATGGGCACACCACTGCTTCCGCTGCATAGTTTGTCCGCAAACTAATGCTCGGGCGGGGGTGGTCCCATGTTGTGGACTTCTTTCTCATATGATCGTTGTTCGAGTGATACCAGTTTGTAAGACCCCCCCCCCTCCCCCTTACCAAGGAGGGCTACCGGATCTTATGCCCAGAACCGCCGTCTTACGATGGCACTAACTCACGGGTTAGTCGACACCGCAACACGCCGATCCTGCCGGCTAATACGATCATTAACCTGTAGGCCAATATGAGAAGAAGAAGTAAACTGTATATAAAAACCATCAGTCCACAAGTCACAGTACAATCATGTAAAAGAAATGAATAGTACATCATAATAGTCCACTACAAAGTACAAATGAAAGAGTAAAAAGGGCTTATGCCCAGTACATCAAATCTCTCTCTCACAAAATCATAAATGCGGAAGCTATGCTAGAACATCAGATCTCGTCCCACCTGAGGATGCACAGTAGTGGTAGTAGCCTGCTGAAGTGGTATCTGCTCCTCATGTCCTACCTCCTCGACGTGCTGGTGCTCCTTCTCCACTGGCTCCTAAAAATAGTTGGTCCCCGACCATTAGTCAAAAAGACTAAGTCGTTTCCTCCGCACCTCGCCCGCAGCTCCTAGGCACCGAGCGGAAGGACGAAGCGGAGGACAACAAGGGGTAGCAAAATGGAAGCAGGTGACAATATCTATCTAGAGTGGTACTAAGTAATGAAATTCTACTCTAGCAATGCTAAGTACAGTACAAGTAGTAAGTAAGAGCGGTGTAGTAAAGGAAAGTAAAGAAACAGCAGTATGAACAAGTAAATAAGCTAAGCTACCACTAAGCTATCATCACAAACGTACCCTAACTTATATAAATGCCCATACAAATATATAAGTTAGGGTTTCCAGGAAATTTAACTTATCATATAAAAGAGCCCATACTAATTTATATGATAAGGATCTATGAAGCGTATGACCTAATATGAATGAATGATATGATGCAATTTTATGCGCAGGCAAGTGCAACTCACACACAACGACTCTGTGATCACAGACCTTTAGTTCCCACTTTTTGAGAGCTAGCATCACTCTCGGGTACCACCGCTGTGGCTACGGCAGCAGCGGAGCGGGCGTCTCCGCTTCTAGACCGGTATGCACACTACCAAGCCTTAGACCCCTCTCATACGCCTCTGTACACGTCCAAGGTGCACTCTAGAGTCTCGCGTACGTACTTTGCTGACAAACCCGTCAGTCTTGTTGGGTCGGATGTGTGTTATCGGGGGTCGTCCTCCAGACCGCAGTGTAAAATAACCCACTGGCCCCTCTAACTCCCACAACCGCCTGGTGCACCGTACTGCCATCGGTGTGACGAACGGCCAGTACCGCATGCCCCGCCACGATATTTATGCACATGCAAGTAATTCATACCGAGCCTTCCGCTCGCAGGACCAAAACCCGTCCTGAATCCCTCAAACCCAAACCCGGGTGAGAACGCACATTAGTGCCTTTATACCAACTCCCTCAAACCCCAAACGGGTGAGCATATATCATGAATCTCTCCAACCCCACACGGGCGAGAAGGTACGACAATGTCCTAACCTATTATACTACTCTTGTCTACAGTTTATTATACTTAGAGATTTAAGGTTAATCCCAGGACTGCCCCGGTATTCCCTGTGAAGGGCTCTCAAGGGGCACTAGGAACTGTGTTGGGATTACGCCCAGCGTTCCCTTTCGCAAGGATATTTATTTTAGTTGATGGCTACCCATGTATCTCCCCAGCTCTCCTTATTGCTTTAGTACAACCCTAGTGACTTAAGGTATTACCGGGAAAACCGACGGTCTTCCGCCGATCCCCACTCCAGTTGCTATCTAAGACTTGCACTTTAATCCCTCACTAAGACAACTCTACCCACCAGGGTTACTCATGTTGCACTCTCTCTTATTTCTGCCGATAATCAATCCCCTGGTAATCCCCTAAGGCAGGACCTATTTGTGTTATATGCAGACCATGACCTAAGATTACCCTAGAAATGCGATCTTCCAAAACTTAAGGCATCTTGCCTCTAAATATTTATCCTAAGGTGTTATGGACTAAGGGAACTACCCTAAGAATTCTCGTAATTTTCCTTGGTCAAATAGTCCTTTAATTAATTCTTTTAATTTAAATGTTAGGTCACTTTACACATGAAGTAGTTTGATTAAGTATCCACTGACCTAGGGAATTTTTCCTGAGATGTATATTGACAAAATATTGCTGCCTATAGAATTTCATAATTTTCCTTAAATTATTTATTATCATTTTCAATTTAATATCAATTCCACACAAATTCCATTTTCCAAATGATGTATAGGCATTATGTACTCAAAAATTCCAGAAAACTTACAAAGCTTTTAGGACACTAATTTATGACTATTGGCAGAGAATCATCAACATTTATTGTAAGATAGCCTATAGGATTCCATTATAAGATATTTACCAAAATGCCATTGTACTAACTTAACACAAATAATGCATCCATTAAATTCTGAGAAATTTATGCAAGACTAATAATAACATTTTATAGCAATAGAATAAATTCTAAATTTTTCAGAAGTATATATCCATCATTTCAAGAATTTACAAGATAAGGGTAAAATGGGGAATTTAGGGTATCTACTCCAAAAGTTCTTCAAAACAGAGAAATCATATTTTTCCTAAGTCCAATGTGATCTCATCTATGCCTTGGCAAAATTGTTTGAATTTGTACTTGAAGAAACCCTATTTTCCAATTTTATTTCCAAAATAGCTATATTTAAAATAAATTCCAATAAATAGAATTTTGATTCCACAAATTCCATTATTAATTTGAGGGATGAAATTTACCCTAATGAACCACTATAAATAATTTCATGACCCTTGCATGTCACCATTGGGCTAAATACACCAATTTGCATTTTTGCTATTTGCACACCAAGGCTTAACATAGGCTAGCACATGCAAGTGGATTCTCCAACATGCAGTGAACCCAAGGTGCTGAAAATTTTATCATGCACCAAGGATGACCCCACTGACCTACAACCAAAATTTGGGGCCATGGGGAGGAGTAGAGCTCCCTATATTTCATATATTTAAATTTTGATATTTTAGCAAAAACTATAGGAAAATATTCTCTAAAAATTCATAAAGTTTGGCAGGAGCTAAGTATGCCCTAATCATGCATGTGCCCAAAATTTGGGGCCATGGTGACTAATAGTTTGACCTGGGCATCCAATTTAATTTCTTCCCTACTCTAGGACCAGTCCTAGGAGAAATGTCCTACCGGACTGTACACTACAGAACAATATATGTTTAGGGTTGCATATTAAAGGTAAGACCCTTGGCTACATTTTTACTTAAGGGACTAAGTTCTGGAAATGCCTCTAAGAAGCCTAAAATTAGCTTGCAAGTGACAGCAAAAACAGGGACAGAAAATTGAATTTTGATGTAGCACGAATCTAAAAGCAAGATGGATGGCATCTGTTCATCTTCTTCCTCCAGCCAAGGGCCGAGATTGTCCCGACCTGGAGCACCTTCAAACCTCATTTCTCGGCCACCCCTTAGCCTCCACGGCCGGCTACCACCACCACCAGCTCCGTTGAGGTGGTGGCCAACGTTTGGCGGCGAAACGGTGGCCGGAGGCGGCGGTTTCTGGCGAACTTGCACTCCATCAAAATTCCAAAATCCATGAAAAAGCTCACCTTGGATCTGGCTCATTTGAGCCCGATGTCTCGCCTAATAGATCTAGGAAACTAGTACGGGTAGAGGTGAGGTGAAACAGACCTCGATTGGGGCTTGGCGGCGGGTTTGGCGGCGATTGGCCAGGGAAGTTTTCCTCTCCGGCGAGCTTGCTCCCGAACCCGATTCTCCACCAAAAGCTTTGATCCAGATATCGAATTCCACTCCTTTACACCTTCTGAAGCTAATGGAGGGGTTATTTGGGGCTGAGAGGGGGTGTATGGGGAGATAAGCCCAATGTGAGCTCGGTTTGAGCTTTGGTTGTGTCACCATGGGTGCCATGTGGCCAGCATGCTACCAAAAATTCTCTGGAATATCAGAGGGGGCCAGCTATCATGTGATGGGCAGAGAGTTGCAGCTGAAGGGGTGGCCATGTGGCCACCATTCCCCTTCATCCCCATTTCTCTCTCCTCCTTCTCTCAAAATCCTAATTTTACCCCCTTGCATGTACTCTCTCTCCTGATTTAGAGGGGTAGGACTGGTCTTGTTCACTTGGGCTGACTTTGGGCCAATTTTAGTGGGCCTTGTCCAAGGGGAAATGGCTTGGCCTTCATTTTCTCTCTTTAGGTCAAATTGTTGACCAAATTGACTTTTAGGGTTGACTGGTCAACCATGGTGGGTTGATTGACCCCACTTGGTGGAAATGGGTCTAGTGGTACCACCCAACTTAGTTTGGGTCAAGGGGGTGCCCCACTTAGGTTAATTAGGCCTATGAGTGTGGGTTTGACCAAATTAAGCCCAAGGTTGACTTTGGTCAATTGAGGTCAAAATGTTGACCCAGTGACATACCCTAGGGTCCACTTAGATTATCTTTAGGGTTAGAGCAATGTGGTGGGGTCATGGTGTGGCTAGGGTCCCCACTTAGGCTAGTTTGACCTAGTTTGACTATGGTCTTATAGTGGGCCCCACATGGCTACCACCCACTACCAAAGGGTCAAACCTAGTTGATCTCCTTAAGTCTCACCCCATGCCTAACCCAATCTAAGTTGAGGGGTCCAGAAGTAACATGGGATGTGACAACGACGACCCTTGCACTATGGGTGTCTCCACATGAGGACAGATCACCCTTGTACTGACCACGATTATTTCTGTGATCATACCTGAAGGCATGATGAGTTGCCTTCCTGCTTGGAGTGGGGGATCGGAATACCGTTTCCCCATTTCTCCACGAATTGATAATCCGGGAAATCCACCCATTTTCTTGCTTTCTCTTTATAGCATCAACCTTGGAAAAGTTTGATACTATCCTTTTCTCATTATCTAGACTACTCTCTAGATCAGAGATTTTAGAGTCCTTGACCTTGTTGGACGCCAATTGGAGAACCAACAAGATCTTCAGCCAAGCAATCTCCTGAGCTTGTTCTTCAACAAGTAGGTTGCTCTTCTGAAGGGCTCTCTTCAGGGAATCAGAATTTTCTGAAGGAAAGCAGTTCCTGTCTTCAGAAACTTCAAGAGAGACGGGGCAGGATGAAGAAGTTACCTGCTCTTCAGTGTTATTGTCATTAGAGCCAGTGACCGTTGTGTCATCCTCATCAGAGCTGCTTTCCTCACTGGCCTCTTCAGTATCTGTCACGGACACTAGAGCTCTGATGCTGTCCGATAGATCCTTGCCTTCATCTTCAGAGGCGAGGACCCCCACATAGGCTTCATCCTCTGGTTGATAGCAGATTCCAGCTTTCTCTGACCCCCCCCCCCCCCCCATAAGCTCTGAGATCATCACCCACATAGATTTAGCCGACCCACATTTTTCCAATCTAGAGCGAGAAGCTCCAGTCCAGATATCCATGATAATTTGACGAATCCTCTTGTCCAAATTAAATAATGAAAGTTCTGTCTCCGACATCTCAGCAAGGCACTTGGGCACTTGGATATTCTTTCCAGAGTCGGAGGTCTTCATAGGAATAAAAGGACCCTCTTCCAGGATGAAAGATGCACGAGGATCGATAGCATCCAAGTGATACGACACTCTCATCCTCCAGACGGGATAAAACTCCTTTGTGCATGTGGGAAGTCTTAGTTGCGATATCTAATGATCCAGCTCCATGCTTCTGACACTGGTGGCAGGATTCTACTCAAGGTGTAAACCTTTTTGATGAGCAACCTCCCTCTGATACCACTTGAAAGTCCACCTAGTGTCAACTATCTTCACCTATGGGGGGGGAGTAGGTGACGTGCAGCGTTTTTGCGGAATTTAAATTGTACCTGCACACGAAAATAAAACAACATAGCACAACAGAGTACACAAGCTATTTATAGTGGTTCCCCGATTTGGGTACATCCACTTTCCCCCTTCGACCTATCTCCCAACCAGGGACGACTCAGTCACTTCTCCAACAGGATTGAAATCCAATCCTTGCACTATCGGAAGGAACCCTTCCACACATAGGAGTCAACACTCCCACAAACCGGGTTGCACCCAACCCTTACAACTAGGAACCAACGTTCCTTTACAACAAAAATAAAATAGAATGCACAAGAAATACAAACTACGTTTGGAGACTACGGTGTCCCTCTTCGTTGACGACGTGTTCTTGAAGTCCACAAAGAGTCCACAACCCTAGATCTCACTTGGAGAGAATCTCCCCGGAACCGGCGGCAGTAAGATGGGCGACGGCTAGGTTCACGGGATCGGCGGCGACAACGATGTGCGGCTGCTGTTCTTTGGAGATCCAAACTTCGTAGCGAAGCTAGCTAGGTCTACCAACGGTCACACTAGGATCAATCGTCTCGATCGATTCGGATGGGGAAGATTTTTCCCGATCTACAAATCAAGAGACAAGAGTTCTCCGGTTAGACACGTGAGACGCTAAGCTTAGCTAGGCTTCTGTCGCAGGAGGATCTGGGTGAAACCACGATCAAACGGCGAACAACTCGGCGCGAGCGGCGACGGCGGCGGCGGCGGAGCGGAAGACAACGAACTAGGTCACGTCGCGCCTCGTCTTTTTCAAAACTTCTTCGCTACTTTACTGTTCAAGAATACGCGTGTATTTATACACAAGTATACTCCTAAAAGACCGTTGTGGGTCCCACCTGAAGGAAACCCTAGTTCCGGTTCAACACAGTCCCAGCGGCAGAATCCGGTCCAGCAGCTTCCAGAAAAATTGCTAAGTCAAAATCGGCGAGAATCGAAGGTGATTCTCGACGAATCGGTGAGAATCAGTTAGTGATTCTCGACGATTCGTCGAGAATCACTAGTGATTCTCGCCGAATCACTTGATGATTCTCGCCGAATCACTTGTTGATTCTCGACGAATATTACTTGGCCATGATCTGCTCAACGATGGGTTCGGCGAGAATCACTAGTGATTCTCGCCGAATCTTACTTGGCACCGTTTTGAGGTAGCCGGATAGAGTCGGCGAGAATCACTTGGTGATTCTCGACGAATTATACTTAGACAAATTTTCGTCTTTCCACCCAAGAGCTGCTCCTTGACCCATCCTTGCTCCTTGTCTGCTCTTGCATAAACACGGCCCTGTACTTGAAGTAAGTGCACTCCAATAGAGAGAGTACACGTAGGCCAACACACTGATCTGCTCAATGAGGGATTACGTCGTGCAGACCCGTGTATATTGACCTACTGCACCGTGACATTGGTGTGCACTTAGCGTGGAATAACTGCAAGCACAACTTAAGAGGTTTCATCAAATACATTGTGAATTCATCTTAGCTTGACAGGTGGCTTCCTCAAATCCAGGTAATTGTGGATACAATAACCAACACCTAAAGAGCTAAAACCGCGCTCTAACAAATGACACATGCCCGAAACGCGTCAACGTAACGCCAAACGAGAATTAAATAATCGCAGAAAAAAAAATCGGTGGCATTACATTCTTCTTCTTGACTTTGTGTGTGTATTCTGTATGTTGTCTGTTAACAAACTTTTGAAATTTTCCTTTATATATGACTGCAGATTTGAAATTCAAATTCCTTTGGCATATTCTCTGGGAAATGAAACGGTTGTATTTTTACTTTAATGAATTTCCTCAACTGTCCAAGTAAATAAGTCAAGTAATAACTCTATGAAATCTTAATTAATGATGTCAGGAACAGCTATATTCTCGGGAATATTAAGAATTAATTATCAGAGTATTACGGTCTTAATACTTGAAATCAATTTGGATTAGTCGATCTGAGAATCTGTAGAGAAGATAGTCGAACAGAATCTGGAAGGAGTTAGTCAAACTCAAGATAGAATTGGTCGACCTGAGCCCCAGGATCGTCGAGCTGATAAAGCTTCTTTGTCGAACTAAGCTCTAAGATCGTCGAGCTGAAAATGTACTTGCCAAATTGAGCATCAAGTTTGTCAAGCTGAGAAGTCACATCGTCGAGCGGAAATCCTGATATAAGCTCACAGTTTGTCGACCTGAGCTAGACTTTCTTCGAGCTCAACTCAGAGATGGAATTCTGAGTTCATCGATCGGAGATCGATGATCGTCGAGCTGAGCATAGCTATCGTTGAACGACTAATACTGCTATCTTCAAAACTTCCTTCTCTCTTAATTATTGAGTCTCTGAAGTCTTCTAAATTCTTCTGAAGGTAGTCTCAATATTCTGACCTAAGTGTTTGACCTAAAAACAAACTGGAACTAACAAATGACCCTAGACTATACATAATGGGTGATCAATTCTATTAGTGAGCCTAGCCCAAATCACAAGTAGGGTTCTAACAATCTCCCCCTATTTGGGTTTGGTCACTATACAAAATAAAACAAACAAAATCACAAAGCAATAAAAATATCTAGCAGAACCATAAACCATTCCGCAGATATGAACAATGTGCCTTGTGAGTTTATATTTAGCAAGAGTAAAAATCAAAATGCAAGATCAAAATGATTATGATTGTTTCTTTGAGTCATTTGAAGAAGAAGTAGGTTTAGTGAATATCATCTGCCTTTTTGGATCAGAAGCTTGTTGTTGAGTTATCTTCACATCTTGAGCACCAAGAATTTTTAGTGATGCAGCTCTGGGTACTACAGCTTCTGGATGTAAATTCATATATTTATCAACATTGAAAAGCTTTGGTTTTACCTGATACTTGTCCAGCTCCTTCTTTCTATATGATGACAAGGTTGAAAATTGTGATGTATCTTTTCCTTCTTCTTTGGCCTTTCTTATCTGAGATAGTCCTACAGGCTCTGGAAATCTGGCTATTCTGGAATTAGGATCCTTTTCTGGATCATATATTGGAGAAGGAGGTCTCTCTGAACTGGAAACTTCTTTTTGAATATCTTCTGATTTTTGTTGCTGACTGCTCTGCTTCTTATATTGATGTTTTCTACTGTGAGAGCTGTGCTGCTGCTTGATGTGGCTGTAAGATGGTCTGGAAGAATGAGAAGATGAAGTAGACCTTTGTCCTTGAGTAATACTGCCAGCTAATCCAACTGCAGGAGGAGGAGGACCTCTCCTATGCAAGGGAGGTGGAGAGTATATCCTGCTCTTCTTCCTGGCTTTCATTTTATTTTTAGAGTATCTCATCCAGTTAGGAGTATCTGGAGTGAGGGTGATATTATGCAGAATGTAGTAAGGAGTGTCAATAGTGGGACTTGGTTTTGGAGCAGTTTTTGGTGGAGCTTTCTTCTTGAATTTTCTCTTCTTGGAAATTGAATCTTCAGAATCATCTGACTCATCATTATCATCATTAGAATCATCAACAAGATTATCGTACAAAGCATTTATCTGTTTGAGCATTTCATCAGAGACTATTAGATGAGCCTGTGGCTGTTCAGCTATATGTACTTCTTCAGCCTGGGGCTATGATAGAACTTCTGGCTCTTTTAATGCAATTTCTATAATTTCTTGAGCCTAAATATCATTCCTTTCTTCTTCCTTATCTTGAAACATCATTTCATCAAGATCTGGCATGGGGAACTAAGCCCAACAAAAAGTAGGAGGAGAAACAGCCTTTGGCTCTGGAGTTGGCTCTAGAATATCTATATGCTCAATAATTTGCTCATCAACAACAAATCTTGTCCTTATTAGTTTCAAAGATAGAGAACTTATAGGTGCTGTATAACATACTATAGATTCAGAGTAATTACTGTAAACTGGTGAGGTGCTGCTATTATAAAAAGTATCAAAAAAATGCAGTAAAGAATGAATATCAACTATGAGATTTATGATAAAATCGCCAACAGTAATTATTTCAGGAATTGAAAAATCTATATCTTCTTCTACTGTACACACTGGAATCATCTCTGTCTCAGTAACTGTCAGCTGCTGGAATTTCTACTACTGCTGCTACTGCTAGAGCTTCTTCTTAAACTACTGGAGCTTCTTCATGGAATATCTCCCCCTGCCTTGTTGTAGAGAGTCCTGAAGCCAGGCCCCCTGAAGAAGGGATAGTGGAGATAGAAGCAAGCTGAGCAGAGAGAAGGAAAATGGAAGTAGTAAGAGGGGCAACAGCCTCATTTATGAGTTTCTTCAGAGAAGGAGAAATGAATTTGAGAAGATCATTGGCAATGTTAGAAAAGTTTAGATACAATTATTCACGAGTAGATGAGGTATAGGTGGATTGATGTCCACAATTGGAACAGATGGTGAAGCCTGAAGGGAAGTCTGTAACTGGAATGTGTGGTAATCTTAGTGGAACATCTGATCGAGGGAAATCCTGAACAGGTGAGTGATGTGGAGAGTGTGTTGGAGATGAAGATGTAAGAAGTGGTACTTGATGAGTAGAAGATGATGTAATATCATCAAGATGTGGGGGAAGAGGTGATTGAGGAGGTGGAGATGGTGTATCCTCAAGAATATGGATTGGTGATTGTGGTTGAGATAGTGAGGAAGGAGGGATGGAGGTACATGGTGTGTCTGTAATGACTGTGGCTGGTGGTTCAATGTCTGTTGGAATGTTGGAGATATTGTCATCAGGGAGCATAACATCTTCCTAAAGTGGGGAATGTTGTTGAGATTGTTATTGAAGTGGGGTAACATCAACAAGTGGAGTTGATGAAGGAAATATTGATTGATGTGGATATGGAGGTGGAGGAGAGGGAATATGGTGCACAGGAGCTTCTTCAGGGGTTGGTGAAGTGGCTATGATACCCCTGTGTTCTCTGAAGTTGTCCTGGAAGAGGAAGAGGCCATGGAGGGCTTGGTGTGTAATATCCCATTTACAACTAGACACCTAAGGGTGGTTTTGGCCATGACTAGGGCATGACAAAACAATAGGAAACTAAAAAGGGCCAAGTGATAGAAGGCCAAGGTGACAATCACCTTGGTCTACCTGTGGCACAACCTCATCACAAAATCTAGTGTTTGACCTTAGGGCTTCACCATGACTCCATGACTCCAACACAACATCACTAACCTATCAGAGGGTCCACTAGAGCCTTAAGTGTCCATTGGAGCCAACCCAAAGTGGCCAGTTTGACCTAGGACCACCATAGGCCTAAATTGGACAAGGTGCCCTTACAAAGGATTGTTGGCCTCTAATGTGCCCAACCAATCTTGCCTAGGTCTTCCTAGACCTAAAGTGAGGTCAATGGGTCATTAAGGACACATTGGGTTCAGCCCTAGAGGCCAAGTTGACCCAAGTCAACTCAAGCCCCTAATCTGGTCAAAATACCCTTACCAAGGGTAGGTGACCTCCAAGGTGCAAGGAAACCCTACATAACCCTTCCTAGACCTCAGGGGAAGCCATGGGGTCACCAAGGACTCTTTGGGGTCAACCTAAATGGTCATGTTGACCCAAGTCAACACTAGCCCTAAAGAGGTAAAAGTGCTCTTACCAAGGGACAAGTGACCTCCAAGATGCCAAGTCAACCCTATCCAACCCTACCTAAGCCTTAGGGCAGAGCAATGGGTCACCAGGGACTCTTTAGCGGCAACCAAAAAGGTCAAAAAGACCAAGGTCAACCCAAGCCTACCTTGGGTCAACCTAGCCCAAATAGGCTAGCCCAAGTTCAAGCCTCCTCATGTGGCTTCTTTAGGAGATGATGTGTATGGATGGGCTGCCAATAGACCTCCAGATTGACCAAGTCAACTTGTTCACTAGGAGAGAGAGTGAGCTTCATTTCCATGGTTATGGAGGAGAGAGAAAAATGAAAGAGGAGGGAAGGTAGGGGCTCGGCCAAGGGAATGCCAAAGGCCACCTTTAATGGCTGAATTCAACTCCCCTAGGGAAGGGGAGAAGTTTCCAGCCACTTCCCTAGCCACCAAGGGCCTGGTTCAGCCCCCTCTACCATGGCCGAATGTAGCCATTAATGGCCTTAATGGCCATTGATGATACAGCCTCTCCCCTCCCCATCTGAGGCTTTAAACACCTTCAGTGGGCCGAGAGGAGGATTTCCCAACCCTTACCTAAAGAAACCGAGCCTCCCCACTGTGTAGTTGCAAAAACCGAGCGGCACCGCCTTCAAAGATGGCTTCCCGGTGATCTTCTCGACTTCAGTCTGTCGGCAAGGTCCTCCTCCACTCCTTCTTTCATGGGTAGTTCTTAGGAATCTTTAGGGCCAAGGTTCGGGCTCAATTGAGCCCGATCCAAAGGGAACTTTTACTGGTTTTTCCGCAAAAATACAACCATCGGGA
Source organism: Platanthera guangdongensis (assembly GCA_039583875.1). Taxonomy (NCBI): domain Eukaryota; kingdom Viridiplantae; phylum Streptophyta; class Magnoliopsida; order Asparagales; family Orchidaceae; genus Platanthera; species Platanthera guangdongensis. Next base: position 135,712,246 of record CM077158.1, read on the forward strand.
TCGCCAAAATAGGGCTCTCCGGCGGCTGTGACGCCGCCTGGTGACAGCCACCACCTTAACGGAGGTGATGGTGGCGGTGGCCGGCCGGGGAGGCGGCTGGATGGCCGGCGGCAGTCGCTTGAAATTGGCCCAGGAAAAATGAATTATGGCCGTCGGCTCAAGGTAGAAGATGAAAGGATCCCGTCCATTTGCGCCAAGATTCGGGCCATATTAGATTTTAAACTATAGTATATAATTTTCTGATTATTTAATTTTGTCACAGATTTTGTATTTATTGGTTTTAATTTTTAAAAATACTTAGGGGCTGTTTCATAAAATGTGGTCAACATAAATTTTGTATCCTGGAGGTCTAGCGTATGATAAAATTGATTTGAACCCATTTGGTTGCCAGGTTAGACCACAACACCCATTTTAGTGGACCCTATACCTAGGGCTATCCTGAGATTCAAATGGTTGCCCACCCTTCATCACTTGTCCAAATGTCCTAATATTTGGGCAGCGAGTCTACCCTAGCTATACCTAGGGCCTGACCAAAATTCAGAATTTTTGGAGAATATTTTTCTATAGTTTTTAGGAAATTTTAATAATCCATGGATAAATTAATTAGGTGTCCTAAACACCTCAAAATCCCACCAAATTTGGTTGGGAGGTCTCAGAGGGCATATTAGGGCTCTGGTAAAATTTTCATCTCATTTGGAGATGTTTTGGCTAGGTATTGATCCAACCCTAGGTTGACCCCTTTTAGCGTTAAATAGGTCAAGCATCCCCTTTGGGTTTTGAGTGGTCAAATCACCTCAACAGAGGTTGATATTTTTGCCACTGACTTGTTATAGTATGACTCACCCTCCAATGGAATTTGGGGTGGTTAAGAGTAGGGTAGCCCTAAAACCCTAGGGTAGGTCCCTTAATGGGGATTTTTAGGGTTTGAAGATCATAGGGTCAAATGACCTTGGATTGACTTGAAACGTTGTGTAGAGGACCATAGGATTAGTATAGTTCTCTGGTCAAAATTTTAGGGAATTTGGAAGCCTTAAACCCCCTCAAAACCCTAACCCTAGCTTAGGGCACAAACCTTGTAGGGATAGAAAATGTCACAAAAACTCTTTGAAAAGTGGTGAGATTTGGGTTGACTAGGTTTTGAGAACAGTACAAGCTCTGGAGATTTTATTATGAATTTAGGATTATTATTTTGGATACTTCATTAACAAATTGGTAATTTGTATTATTTACTTAGAAATTTATTAGGAAGAAACTACTTGTTGGCAATTGATGAAATTTAGCCAGCGGACTTTTTATTATGTTTTAAAGCTCTGTGAATTTTTATAGAATGTTTGGATGTTTTTTTAAGGGTTGCTTCATTAAGTATGGTTTCCCATGAAAAATTAATTTAATTTATTTTGGAGATTAGAAAGCCTGAAAAATTATGATTTTTGTACAAGAATATTTTCTGAACCTATTAATATTCTGTAATTTTGACATAATTTTCGGATGAGTAATTTTGGTACTTCCTTCTTTACATATGATTAAGGGAATTAATTTGGATAACTTAATTAGAGGTCAAATATTCTCTGAAAAATTATGGAAATTAATATCTAGTCATATATCTCTGTTATTTAGAGATCAAAATTTTTGGGTGGTCATTACTGGAGTATATCATGTAGTTCATGTTCAAAATTGCCCATGGCCAAACATTTGGGAATATTTAATAAATATCAAATTAATTAGAAAAATTATGGATCTCTGATTTTAGACTAAATCTGTTATGATAGACCACTGGTAAATTTTTAGGAGATTTGGAAGACAATCCGGAGTACCTCTTTTAAACATCTCATATAGTATAGGGTGGTCTGCATATAGTAACTGTGGAAACATAACTAGAGTGGGTAATGAATTTTGGAAGAGTTGAATCCTCGGTAGGTTGCTGGGTTGGATAAATAAAGGAGTTCATCATTGGAATATAGTATTAGTAGAGTGACAGGTTGACTAGTGTTAGGTGGTGCTCGGGATCGATGAAAGATCATTCTTCCCGTAGGGAGGAAGTGTTTAATGCACTCGGGCTAGATTCAGTAAAATTAATTAAGGGTCGGGATATCGGGTAGCAACCAATAATAATAAGTGCCTTGCGAAAGGGAGCTTTGGGCGTAATCCCAGCGTAGTTCCTAGTGCCTTCGAGAGCCCTTCACGGGGTATACCTTGGGCAGTCCTGGGCTAACGTAAACTGTAGGAGTGATAAATCTTAAAGAGCAACTAGAATAATTAGGGGTTCACTTTCACACACACTGGTGTCTCGGGAAGTTGTTTTGACTCGTTTGATATTTGTGAGGGGCAGGATGGCCCGGCGAGCTTCGGCTCGGTTGATGTTTGTGACTGACGGGATGGTCCGGGGAGCTTTGGCTCGGTGCTGATACATAAGGTTGCATGTGCATAAAATAAAGGTTGTGGGTCTTCGGTATTGGTGTGTCGATGCACCGACGCCAATACGTTGACTTGGCAAGTGTGGCTAGCACTTCGCCAACAGAAGTTCGGTGCGCCAGCCGGCAAGAGTACGCAGGAGCTCCGCTTTGTGCACCAGCGTTGAGGTGTACGATAGGTCTGACCGGTATTGCTTTACTGGTTTAGAGGTGGGCAAGGCCCAACCCACCGCTTCCGTCTGCCACTACGGAGGTATCCTGGGAGGTTTGGCTCCAGAAAGGGGGAACTAAAGGTTTGTGTGCACAGTGTCGGGTGGGTGAGTTGCACTTGCATGATCGCATCATAACCCACTTGCATGTCATAGTATAATCATAGCATAAAACCCATGTCACCTATTGTATAAGTGGTATGGGACGCTTATACAATAGGCCCTGCAAAACGACCCCTTAGTCTATAAGCTTGTGTGGGCAAGTTTATAAATTAAGGTTAAATTCTTTATATATATATTGCTGATAATAACCGACACCCCAACGTATAAATTGGTATGGGACTCTTTATACAATGGGAGCCCTGTAAAAGATCCCTTGCTTATATGTTTCCGTATAAGTTAAGGTTACTTTTCATACTTTACTTTACTGCCACATGTACTATAAAATTTCTAGTATAGGTCCGCTGCTATCTATTTCTTGATTACTCTCCACCTTCAAGTCCTCCCTTTTCTTCTTCTCCGCCCGGTGCCTAGGGGCCATGGGGGAAGGGGTGGGGGATGATAGGACTTAGTCTTATAGACTAACGGTTTTTGAACCACATCATTTAGGGGATCGTGGAGCCCAGCATGGAGGAGCAGCCCCGTAGGTCGGCACGCTTGGAGATGGGGCAGTCTAGCACCGGAGTTCAGACGGCGGGGACTGTGAGCCCCTGACATTAGTAGTGTTTTATTTTGCTTCCGCTTGAGTGACTATGTAGTGAGGACTTGGTGTATCGGGCTTAAGCCCTTATTTTCAGTACATTTATATATTTTGTGGACTCTCCCTTCCTGGAGATATATTTACTCAGATGTGGTTTTTGTTGTGGACATTTGGTTAGAGTTTTACATCACTTGTGTTTACTCTACTTTGTTGCTTTTCTATGATCAAATCGGCCGGCAAAATCGGTGTTTCGCGGTGATGACCCTTCAGGGCGTGAATGTGTCACCGCAAATCGGCGGTTCTGGGCCTAAGACCCCGGTGTTAAAAAAATGGGGTCTTACAAGTGGTATCAGAGTAAACCTCGATCGAAAAGTAACTGTCCACAACCCCTAGGTCACCCCCGCGAGAGTTTAGTTTGGGGACAAACTAAGCAGCGAAAGCAGTGGTGTGCCCATATGAGGGATCACATGTAAATTGTCCACTTTAGTTAGGTTTGAGTCGATTGCCTATTAATGAAGTTTGTTTTGTAACCCCCAGCTCAGACCACTCCACAAGGCGGAGCCCAAAAGACTCCGGACATTGCACCACCTCCCCCGGTCCCCACTCCATTCCTACAGTCGGAGATGGGACAGACTCTGACATCCATCTTGGAAGCTTTTAGGGCCCAACAGGTTCCGGCTCCGCAGCCAAACCCGGGGGCCAACTGGGTGAGCATTTTCTGAGGACTTGCTCCCCCATCCTACTTGGGGACTGAGTCGGCCGTCCGGACAGAGGAGTGGCTGGATATTATGTATGAGATGCTGACCGGGATACGGTGCCCTTGGGAGGAGAGGGTGCCCTTGGTGATCTCCTACCTGGAGTCGCATGCAAAGAGATGGTGGAAGACCTCGCTGGACACGACATTTGCGGACAAGGATGTAGCAGAGATTTCTTGGGAGGATTTCAGGGGCGCGCTGTTGGAACACTTTTTTCCACAGTCGGACAGGGACGAGCTGGAGGATAGATTTTTGCAGTTGAGACAGGGGAACAAGACGGTGGTGGAGTACCACCGAGAGTTCAACCATCTAGCCCGGTTTGCAGACTCTTATCAGTTAGACGAGGCAGGATATACCAAAAGTTTCTACAAGAGCCTGCGAGAGGAGCTGAGGGATACTCTACTGTTTGTATCAGACGGGCCCATTTCCCAGATACTAGAGATGGCAAAAAGGATAGAGGCTGATTGGCAAGCAACTTGTGGCCGAAAACGGCCGACGGAGGATCAGGGTCGAGGAGCATGGAACGATCAGAGACGAGCCCGTATCACCGAAGAGAGGACGGTCGAGGACCAGCCTCATCAGGAGGCAAGACAGGAGACATGGGAGCCAGTGGTGGTGGCTCAACCACCTCTTCAGACACGGGAGGGACAGAGACCCGGGGAAATGGCATATCCCCCACCAGAATGCTTCAATTTCCATCAGGTGGGGCACATCAGGAGGAACTGCCCCAGGAGTGGGGAACCCCCACCAGCACCACCGGCTGCCCAGCCAGCGCAATATTTTGGAGGCTGAGGTCGTGGCCGAGGACGTGGATACCAAGGAGGGGATTGTAGATAAGAAAGTAGCAGGTGTATGCTTTGGACCTGTCGCAGCCTTGGAACCTAGAGCAGGTCATAGCAGGTACGCCAAGATGTTTAATTGTTTAAATAGAATTCCCTTTCTCAGTTATCAAATTTGTAGAAACTGCACTAGGTAGAATAAATAGGAAAGAAAACTCGTTATAGAATGCTAAGACATGTAACCGCCCTAGGTATAGCCTTCATCAGCGGCAAGCCCGCCTATACGATGTTTGATACGGGTGCTTCGCACTCGTTCGTGTCGGAGGCCTTCGTGGAAGGGCTGGAAGGAGTGGAGCGATTCACAGTCCTGATGAGGAGGGTGCATCTACCCGATGGATCAGAGCTACTTACCTCTGCCCACTGCAACATGGAGGCAGAGATTGGCGGAAAGTGATTCGAAGTATCGGCAATGATCCTAAGGATGCCAGTCTTTGAGCCGATCCTGGGCATGACATGGTTGCACTGGAACCATGCCCAGATTGATTGCCAAGCAAAGAGGATCACCGTGATGCACGAGGACTCTATCATTATCATTAAAGGTATAATACCTGCCTCTCGTATACTCTTATATTCAGTACATACCGTTAAGGCCCATCTGCAGGGAGAGGAGGTTTATCAGATTCTATTTGAGATGGCGGAGGCCAAGGGGTCTGTGACAGACATCCCGGTGGTGCGAGATTTTGCTGACGTCTTTCCAGAAAAACTGCCAGGACTACCTCCGCACCCAGAGCAGGACTTCCAGATACAGCTTGTGTCGGGGCCAAGCCGGCATCTAGCGCCCCTTACCGGATGGCCCCGAAAGAGTTGACAGAGTTCCGAAGTCAGTTGTAGGAACTAGTAGAGGCAGGGTTTGTCCGGCCAAGCTCTTCACCGTGGGGAACCCCGGTGCTATTCGTCAAGAAGAAGGACGGAAGTCTCCGCTTGTGTATTGATTATCGAGCGCTGAACAGACTGACGGTTCGGAATACATACCCGCAGCCACAGATTGATGAGTTGTTCGATCAACTGGAAGGAGCGCATTTCTTCTCGAAACTTGACTTGAGGTCAGGTTATTACCAGCTACGGATTCGATAGGAGGACATTCCAAAGACCGCCTTCAATAGTAGGTACGGACTGTTTGAGTTTACAATGATGCCATTCGGGCTCAGAAATGCGCCATCAGTATTTACAAGCCTCATGAATAGGCTATTCGAGGAGTATTTGGACGGATTCATCATCGTATTTATTGACAACATCCTCATCTACTCAAGGACGGAGGAGGAGCATACACGACACCTGACTTTGACTCTAGAGAGGCTATGGGAATACCAACTGTATGCAAAGTTCAGCAAATGCTAGTTTTGGCTAAAGGAGGTGGCCTTCTAATGTCATATCATCAGCGGTGTTGGGTTGGCAGTAGACCCGACCAAGATTCGGGCAGTTCAGGATTGGCCACCGTTGAAGACAACTACGGATGTACGGAGCTTCCGGGGACTTGCCGCATATTACCGGAAGTTCATCGAAGGATTCTCTCGGATTGCACTCCCTCTTACATTCCTGACGAAGAAGGAATCCCCTTTCATTTGGATGCCCCAGTGCGAGGCGGCCTTTATGGAGTTGAAAGGTCGGCTTACCTCGGCTCCCATTCTCGCTCTTCCGTCGGGAAGGGAGGGATTACAGGTGTACACGGACGCCTCCTACCATGGTATGGGTGTCGTTTTGATTCAGAACGGGCACGTAATAGCCTACTCCTCCCGACAGCTGAAGATACATGAGAAGAACTATCTGGTGCATGATTTGGAGATGGGTGCAGTGATCTTTGCTTTGAAGATTTGGCGACACTACCTCTACGGGGTTCACTGTGACATCTTCTCATATCACAAGAATTTGAAATACGTGGACACACAGAAGGAACTCAACATCAGACAGAGACGTTGGGTGGAGTTCCTGTCGGATTACCAGTACACCATGCACTACCATCCCGGGAAGGCGAACGTGGTGGTAGATGCTCTGAGCCGGAGAGGAGATACCTCAGGGAAGGGACCACAACTGATGTCCATGGAGCTAGTCCGGTCTTTCAGAGATATGCAGATATCCCTAGTGTCCGAGAATTATCCAGGGCTGTACATGGAGTATCTAGCATCAATTGTTGCCATAGATGATATTCGGGACCGCATCCGGGACGGACAGAAGACAGATGCATGGGCAGAACTGATATTCCAACCCTTGGAGGAGGGTTCGATGGGAGATTATTCACTGAGAGATGGATTGCTATATTTCAGAGGCAGGGTCTATTGATGAGTCCACTTTATATACCTATTTTCGGACTCATCTGGGCTAGTTTACACGCGATTGCACTTCACTTTTAGTTCTTTATCGTTCCTATTTCATCTGATCGTTATTTCCATAGGAAGTGCACATTTTTGCCCGTGGTTGTGTATTTTGTTACTTTTATAGTTTGTACTCACTTTTGTGATTGTCTGGAATGTATGCACAGATTAGTGATTGGTTTTTCCTTTCGGTACAGGGGTCGTGTGCGTGTTCCGGGATGGTTGTGAAACAGGAATACTGCGCACGATCATGGGATCTAATGCGCACGACCACTAGTCGTTCGCCCCTGATTGTGCGCACTACTCTACATTTTCCAGAATCAGCCTGGGGTAAGCGCACGACCACTGGACATACTGCGCACGACCACCGGTCGTGCGCCACTGATCGTGTGCATTGATTCCACTTTTCTGGAGTCCTGTCTGGGTAATCGCACGATCATTGGACATAGTGCGCACGGCCACTGGTTGTGCGCCACTACTCGTGCGCATTATCCCAGTTCTTCTTCCTGATATTCCATGCCAGTGCGCACGAGCATAGGACATAGCGCGCACGACCACTGGTCGTGCGCCTGTGATCGTGCGCATTGTTCATTTCTTCTTTTGTATAAATAGTGCAGGTTCCGTCCTAATTGGAGATCGCCCATTTTCCTCCGCCGTTTTCATCTCTGAGGAGGGATTCCGCCGTCCTCCTTCATCTTCCGCCCTAGGGAGGTGCTCCGGGAAAGCTTTCACCGCCAAATCCAAGCCGGAGCTTCCTCTCGGCCTCCTCCATCATCTCTTGGGTTCATTTCAAGCTTCAACGCCATAGCCATCAAGCAAAGGGGAGCTTTAAACTTTCGTCCGCTGTCGTGAGACGAAGAAGACGGGGCATTGGAAGGTGGTGATAGCCCTTCTCTATCCCGGACGCAGTTGAGGACCGAGCTTGGACGCGGATTGACAACCCGATGATTCCAACCGTGAATCCTCAGCAAGACTTCGGATTCGGTCGATCTCTTGACTTGTTCTTCCTTTATTGTTGTTTATGTGTTGTTGTAAACCTTATTTATAGATGATGTATGCTTATTTGTAAAACGTTCTTACAATTATGTCTATATGATTGTTTGTGTTTGTTATTTACTTGAGGTGCGCCATATTCCACCATCCACCCTTGCCGCACTAGCAACTGCTAGTGGCGTGCGTAGCGAAGAGGTGCTTACGACCCTCATTCCGCCGTTCTAACCACCTCATCCGCTAGCCTTCTCGTCCATCCGCCTAGTGATTCGGTGCATAGCGGCCCGACTAGTCTTCCATCCCGCCTGGCGAAGCATCGCATAGCAGCGTTGCATAGGAGTAGTTGATAGTGTTTTATTTTCTTTGTCCGCAACATAAAAACCCCCCTTAGTTAGCTCCGACCTGAGGACTTCAATCTCAAGTCCTCCTCGAAATTAACTCCACCTTATTGTGTTCCTTGTGAGATTGATACTTGGGAAAACCCCCATTTTATATTACTTGTACGACCGGTTCACTGCCGTGATCTATAGCATCAAGTTTTTGGCGCCGTTGCCGGGGAACACAGTCGTGTGAGTTTGTGGAGAGGGAGATAATAGATTGAAGCCCTTTTCCATTTGTGCATATCATTTTTTTTTATTTATTTGCTTTTGTTATTAGAATTTTTATTTTGCTTATTTCTTTTTGCCCTTTTCTGATTTTTGATTTAGATAGCAGATCCGTGCTATTTTTATTTTAGCTGTGTAGCACTTTTTCAGCAATTATTTTTGTTCGTGATGGATCCTGATGCTGAGTGCCGTGTCCTTGACACTTTGCGCCGATCCATCGATGCCATTGCTGTTATGAATGCCGAGCATTACATTCGGTGTTTGTTATGTCAAGGTGTGGGCCACATGTTGAAGGATTGTCCTCGTTTGTGCAACCCTTCTCCCTCTGAGGGCGTGTGCACAATAACCTCCCATTCGCGGAAGACTGTTGTGGACAGGCCTACCAGGGTGTTGCCTGGACCATACACTGACATAACGCACTTTGCTCATTCTTTACCCGTTGAGATTACTGAAGAATCTCTGGCCGCATACAGCTCTTTCATGGGTCCCTCGATCCCTTTTTACGAGCTTTCCTTGAGTGATGATGATCACTCTGGTGTTAGCCAACAAAAAGAGGAGCAGGAACTCATGGATGCTCCTGTATGGGATGATGAGATTGTTCCGGTCGTCGACGGGGTGGCGTCAGCGAATGATTTTGCGATGGGGCCTGCTCATTCAGGGCTTGATTTTGAGAGCAGCCTTGCCCCTCCGCAATTTTTGCCGGATTGTGCTATTCCTCTTTTTTGTGAGTCGGTTGATGGTGCCGTGATTGTGGATGATTCGGTGCCCGAGGTTGCGCCGAAGTGGGATGATGATTCCTCTATCTCCGACGGAGAAGGTGGATCTTCGGAACACTTTTACGCACCCCGGTGGGATGAGGAATACCCTCTTTCCGACGCGGAGGTTTGCACCTCCTTATTGGATGAAGCCGTTCCTCTTACCACCGCAGATCTCGAGTTCTCGGATTCCCCTCGGTACGACTCGTATGATACCGACGATGATCTCTGCTTGGATCCTGCTGAGAGTGAGACCGGGATCACTCTCCCATTTTCTGATTCTTTTAGTTCTTCTTCTCTTTTATTAATTGATCCCCCTTCCTTATCTGAGCCTGTGCAGGATGAGTCTCCACAGGTACGTTGGGATGACGACGAGCTTTGTGCTCATGCCGTTGCCATCACATCCTGCACTCCTGTGGTTGACGATACCTTGCAAGGCAAGGATTCATTTTGTGATAAGATGAGCGAGGACCAGTGCTCCTCCTCTTCTTATTTCCTATTTCCTCTACTTGTGTTGGGAAGGTATTATTATTTAGGTAGAGGGGTAACTGTTCTATCGCTGTATCGGTACCCGTTACCGAAACGGATATTGGAACAGTTACCTGTGCACTTTTTATTTCATAGGCCCATTAGCTAGAACTGTTTAGAATTTAATAAGTCGTGCTGGGATGACAATAACCCCAGTACTTATCTTTCATTTTCTGCATTTTTTTTTCATGTCTATTTAGTTTTAGTATTTCTTTGTAGTTTGTATATTCTGTTTTGTTTTTGCGGAGCTCACCCCTGCAGGTATTCATAGCAAATCGCATTGTCGGGGTTCTGATTCTTCATATGGAGGGCCTGCTTCGGTTTTTCACGCGCCTTCTGGTATGCTCACTAGCTGAGCATTGGGTAACCTCTTCCCTTAGCTCCTTATGCTTTTAATTTCTATATCATCTGCTGTGTAGTTTAGTTTAAGTCTGGGGGAGAGATTTGTTATCTATTGCACGCACACATTTCTTGTGCATACTAGAAGGTTTTATTGTTATATTTTGATTAGTTCATTGCATCACACACCACTGCACCCACATGAGCGCGTGCTTAGCTGTTAGTGTGCCGCAAGTTAAACTCATTTCTTCGTTAGATTTGGGAAAATTATGATGCTGACATAGGATTGTGAGACGGAGTAAAATGTTGGCCTTGTTGTGTTTCTAGTCAACTGCTCTCGTCTCGTGTAGAAATTCGAGTAGATTTAATTTTTCTGTATGCTTATAGTTTTATATCTTTCTATTTGCGTAAATACTTTTTATTCTACTCAAAAGTTGGTGAATCCGGTGTGAATCCGACTGTAGCTTAGGGATGTGTGTAGACGGCCGTTAGGTTCGTATTGCTAGAGTCGGGAGGATGGATAGTCTTTCTCGTTGGCTAAGAACTTGCCCCAAGCTATTCTTGAAGCATGGGTATAGGTTAGTCATGCATGAGTGTGATGTAGGCCATCATTTTGGCCCGGTTGAGCTTTGTACCATTCCTAACATCATATCCTTGCTAGCCCTGTTGTGCCTACCCCTCCTTTTGATTCAGCTCCACCATGATTTCACCAAAGCCTCAAAGCCAATCCTAGTCGCACACCTAAGTTGAGCTTTAGAGTTTTATATTTTCATGTTGGGATGTGATGTGTTGTTATTACATGTGAAAATGTGGATGTGCTCCAATGTTATATTTGCTGAAATTGCAAAAATAAAAAGATGATTTGAATAAAGAAAAAGAAAAAAAAGAGAAAAATATTTGTAAAGAAAAAAAAAGTGAAAAGAAAAAGTTTTAATTGAAAATAATTTTGGAAATGTGATTATATGTGGAGTAGGCGGTGCACACACCCATATGTTAAAAATTAAGTTTGAGGGTGTGGTGCACCCGCATTTATTTTGGTTAGCTGATGGATTATTTCTTTGATAGCTCCTTTGGGTTAGGTGTATAGCCTTCCTGTTTATCTTTGTTTACCTCATCGAAACCCAAGCCCCATTTCTTCACCTAAAGTCCTACTGATTCGTGTGTGGACCAAACTAGTGCCGTGGAGAGAATGCGAAACGGCAAGCATATGGTCACCGACATTGGTGGATTCCTTTGGAGGTTATCTGGAGCCCCGATCTTTGGCAATGCTCGCCTAGCGATTAGTCTACTTTCTCCCTACGCATGACCGGATGATTCACCGTGATTCCATTTTTGAGTAGTAATAAAATTTTGATACCCATTGTGAAAAGTATAAACTATTTTGTATACTTAGAAATTTCTTCTATTATATTTTTACGCGCGCGAGCATGCGACTTCGCATGGTACTTCGTATCGCAATTTCTTTGTTAACTAGTTTTTTTCCCTATCTGCCTAGATTTTGTTTGCTCGGGACGCGCAAACAGTTAAGTCTGGGTGTGTGATGAGTCCACTTTATATACCTATTTTCGGACTCATCTGGGCTAGTTTTCACACGGTTGCACTTCACTTTTAGTTCTTTATCGTTCATATTTCATCTGATCGTTATTTCCATAGGAAGTGCACATTTTTGCCCGTGGTTGTGTATTTTGTTACTTTTATAGTTTGTACTCACTTTTGTGATTGTCTGGAATGTCTGCACAGATTAGTGATTGGTTTTTCCTTTCGGTACAGGGGTCGTGTGCGTGTTCCGGAATGGTTGTGAAACAGGAATACTGCGCACGATCATGGTATCTAATGCGCACGACCACTGGTCGTGCGCCCCTGATTGTGCGCACTACTCTACGTTTTCCAGAATCAGCCTGGGGTAAGCGCACGACCACTAGAGATACTGCGCACGACCACCGGTCGTGCGCCACTGATCGTGTGCATTGATTCCACTTTTCTGGAGTCCTGTCTTGGTAATCGCACGATCATTGGACTTAGTGCGCACGGCCACTGGTCGTGCGCCACTACTCGTGCGCATTATCCCAGTTCTTCTTCCTGATATTCCATGCCAGTGCGCACAAGCATAGGACATAGCGCGCACGACCACTGGTCGTGCGCCTGTGATCGTGCGCATTGTTCATTTCTGCTTTTGTATAAATAGTGCATGTTCCGCCCTAATTGGAGATCGCCCATTTTCCTCCGCCGTTTTCATCTCTGAGGAGGGATTCCGCCGTCCTCCTTCATCTTCCACCCTAGGGAGGTGCTCCTGGCAAGCTTTCACCGCCAAATCCAAGCCGGAGCTTCCTCTCGGCCTCCTCCATCATCTCTTGGGTTCATTTCAAGCTTCAACGCCATAGCCATCAAGCAAAGGGAAGCTTTCAACTTTCGTCCGCTATCGTGAGACGAAGAAGACGGGCCATTGGAAGGTGGTGACAGCCCTTCTCTATCCCGGACGCAGTTGAGGACCGAGCTTGGACGCGGATTGACAACCCGACGATTCCAACCGTGAATCCTCAGCAAGACTTCGGATTCGGTCGATCTCTTGACTTGTTCTTCCTTTATTGTTGTTTATGTGTTGTTGTAAACCTTATTTATAGATGATGTATGCTTATTTGTAAAACGTTCTTACAATTATGTCTATATGATTGTTTGTGTTCGTTATTTACTTGAGGTGCGCCATATTCCACCATCCACCCTTGCCGCACTAGCAACTGCTAGTGGCGTGCGTAGCGAAGAGGTGATTACGACCCTCATTCCGCCTTTCTAACCACCTCATCCGCTAGCCTTCTCATCCATCCGCCTAGTGATTCGGTGCATAGCGGCCCGACTAGTCTTCCATCCCGCCTGGCGAAGCATCGCATAGCGGCGTTGCATAGGAGTAGTTGATAGTGTTTTATTTTCTTTGTCCGCAACATCAAAACCCCCCTTAGTTAGCTCCGACCTGAGGACTTCAATCTCAAGTCCTCCTCGAAATTAACTCCACCTTACTGTGTTCCTTGTGAGATCGATACTTGGGAAAACCCCCATTTTATATTACTTGTGCGACCGGTTCACTGCCGTGATCTATAGCATCATCTATATACCCGCAGGAGGTCAGATTCATGAAGACATCATGGCAGAAGCACATTGTAGCAGATATTCTATACACCCGGGGATCACCAAGATGACGACAGACTTGAAGAAGACGATGTTCTGACCGGGGATGAAGAAGAACATTACATACTTCGTGACTCATTGCGAGGTATGCTAGCTAGTGAAGGCAGAGTGCAGAAACCCCGCAGGATTACTACAGCCACTTCCGGTGCCGGAGTGGAAATTTGAGGACATCGCGATGGATTTCATTCATGGACTTCCCCGATCACGGACGGGAAATGATTGGATTTGGGTCATCGTCGATCGGCTGACGAAGGTTGTAACGCTCCCGGTTTTTTTATGGCCAGTGTGTAATTTTGTTTGGCGTTATGTTGGCCTTAGCTGTTGTTAGAGTGTAATCTTCGCTCTTTAGGCCTTTAGTGGCTTGGTTGATAGCCTGTTTGCAAGATTCCCTAGCAAGCCAGAGTCTATTTTGGTGAATCGGTGGTGCCTCTTCGGGAATGCTTGTGTTTTGGCTTTGGGCAAGGTTAGCCCAAGTTTTGTTTGTCGGATGCTGATTGTGCTTCGCCACGCGAGTCATAGCATGGGTAGTAAGCTGCAATGTGAATTTCGTTACATTCCGAGGTAGTTTGTTCGAACCCGGATCATTTGGCTTAGGAGTAACATATGGATATGAAGCTATGATGTCTTGGTTGCTGGTTTTTTCCCCCTCAGGTGCTAAAATTGGCCAGATTCATTCCAATCAAAAAAGATGACTCGTTTGGGGTACTGGTGCGGAGATTCGTAGAGCAGTTCATTCGATACCACAGGGTGCCCCGGACGATCGTGTCAGACTGGGATGGTCGGTTCACATCCAGGGAGTGGAGATCCGTGCAGGCTTACTTAGGCATGCGGCTGACCTTCAGCATAGCATTTCATCCCCAGATGGATGGGCAGACGGATTGCACCAACCGGACATTGGAGGACCTCCTAAGGCTATGCATTCTGGATCGAAACGAACCTTGGGAGAAGCCTTTACCACTGGTCGAGTTCTCCTATAACAACCGCTACCAGTCCATCATATGGATGGCTCCTTATGAAGACTTGTACGGAAGGAGATGTAGGACTCCACTTTCATGGATTCAGGACGAGGATCCGAAGGCGTTGGGATCGGATTTTGTCGAAGACACCGAAGCTCAGGTGAGACTGATACGGGACAGAATGCAGGAAGCGCAGAGCCGACAGGCTAAGTACTATGACGCCCGACACCGTCAGGTAGAGTTTCAGGTGGGAGACCGGGTTTTCTTGAAGATCCGGCCCATGCACGGATTTTCACGGGTGCGTGGTCGGAAGAAGAAACTCAGCCCTAGGTATATGGGCCCTTACAGGATCCTGGAGAGGATCGGGCCCCTAGCTTACAGGCTAGAGTTGCCACCGGAACAGACAGGTTTACACGACGTGTTCCATATTTCTTCACTTAGGATGGCTCTACTATGCCCGGAGTAGCATATTTCGACCACAGATCGGTCGGTAGCTTCAGACCGGTCAGTTCACTTGGAGCCAGTTCGGATCGATGACAGAGGAGTACGGATCTTGCGTCGTAAGAAGGTTCTGTTAGTCAAGGTTCTGTGGAGAAACCAAGGCCAGGAGGAGCATACCTGGGAACCGCAGGACCTGATGTGACAAAAGTATCCAGAGTTGTTCAGTCAGGTATACCTCACAACCTCTCAAAATGTTCAATTTACTTTCCTGTTTTAAACTAGTAGGGCTGCTCTAGGAAGAGTAGAGGCTAATCTTTTATTTATTAGGATCTTGGCTTTGGCAATTGGGCGAACTAGTCATAGATTTAGGTTTCCCTTTAAACCCCACTTAGAAAACATGGCGTCGAGATGTAATCTTTCACTTCTTATGGGATGTTACAAGCTTCCTTTTCTTCGATAGAAATTCCCGTAGGATTAACCTTAATTTCGGGGACGAAATCTTTGTTTTGTTTATTAGGATTTGTAACATCCCATTTCCAACTAGACCCCTAAGGGTGGTTTTGGCCATGACTAGGGCATGACAAAACACTAGGAAACTAAAAAGGGCCAAGTGATAGAAGGCTAAGGTGACAATCACCTTGGTCTACCTGTGGCACAACCTCATCACAAAACCTAGGGTTTGACCTTAGGACTTCACAATGACTCCATGATCCCACCACAACATCACTAACCTATCAGAGGTTCCACTAGAGCCTTAAGGGTCCATTGGAGTCAACCCAAAGTGGCCAATTTGACCTAGGACCACCATAGGCCTAAATTGGTGAAGGTGCCCTAACAAAGGACAGTTGGCCTCTAATATGCCCAACCAACCTTACCCAGGTCTTCTTAGACCTAAAGTGAGGTCAATTGGTCACTAAGGACACATTGGGTTCAGTCCTAGAGGCCAAGTTGACCCAAGTCAACTCAAGCCCCTAATCTGGTCAAAATACCCTTACCAAGGGTAGGTGAGCTCCAAGGTGCAAGGTAACCCTACATAACCCTTCCTAGAGCTCAGGGGAAGCCATGGGGTCACCAAGGACTACTTGGCGTCAACCCAAATGGTCATGTTGACCCAAGTCAACACTAGCCCTAAAGAGGTCAAACTGCCCTTACCAAGTGACAAGTGACCTCCAAGATGCCAAGTCAACCCTATCCAACCCTACCTAGGCCTTAGGGGAGAGCAATGGGTCACCAGGGAGTCTTTATGGGCAACCAAAAAGGTCAAAAAGACCAAGGTCAACCCAAGCCTACCTTGGGTCAACCTAGCCCAAATAGGCTAGCCCAAGTTTAAGCCTCCTCATGTGGCTTCTTTAGGAGATGATGTGTATGGATGGGCTGCCAATAAACCTCCAGATTGACCAAGTCAACTTGGTGACTAAGAGAGAGAGTGAGCTTCATTTCCATGGTTATGTAGGAGAGAGAAAAATGAAAGAGGAGGGAAGGAAGGGGCTCGGCCAAGGGAAGGCCAAAGGCCACCTTTAATGGCTGAATTCAACTCCCCTAGGGAAGGGGAGAAGTTTCCAGCCGCTTCCCTAGCCACCAAGGGCCTGGTTAATCGCCCTCTACAATGGCCGAATGTAGACATTAATGGCCTTAATGGCCATTGATGATCCAGCCACTCCCCTCCCCATCCAAGGCTTTAAACACCTTCAGTGGGCCGAGAGGAGGATTTCCCAACCCTTACCTGAAGAAACCGAGCCTCCCCACTATGTAGTTGCAGAAACCGGGCGGCGCCGCCTTCAAAGACGGCTTCCCGGCAAACTTCTCATCTTCAGGCCGCCGGCAAGGTCCTCCTCCACTCCTTCTTTCATGGGTAGTTCTTAGGAATCTTTAGGGCCAAGGTTCGGGCTCAATTGAGCCCAATCCAAAGGTTACTTTTCCTGGTTTTTCGGCAAAAATTCAACCATCAGGATCGCCAGAATAGGTCTCTCCGGCAGCTGTGACGCCGCCTGGCGACAGCCACCACCTCAACAGAGGTGATGATGGCGGTGGCCGGCCGGGGAGGCGGCTGGATGGCCGGTGGCAGCCGCTTGAAATTGGCCCAGGAAAAATGAATCCTGGTCGTCGGCTCAAGGTAGAAGATGAAAGGATCCCATCCATTTGCGCCAAGATTCGGGCCATATTAGATTTTAAACTATAGTATATAATTTTCTTATTATTTAATTCTATCATAGATTTTGTATTTATTGGTTTTAATTTTTAAAAATACTTAGGGGTTGTTTCATAAATAGTGGTCAACATAAATTTTGTATCCTGGAGGGTCTATCTTATGTCAAAATTGATTTGAACCCATTTGGGTGCCTGGTTAGACCACAACACCCATTTTGGCAGACCCTATACCTAGTGCTATCCTAACATTCAAATGGATGCCCACCCTTCATCCCTTGTCCAAATGACTGAGATTTGGGTAGGGAGTCTACCATAGCTATACCTAGGGTCTGACCAAAATTCAGAATTTTCGGAGAAAATTTTTCTATAGTTTTTAGTAAAATTTAATAATCCATGGATAAATTAATTAGGTGTCATAAACACCTCAAAATCCCCCCAAATTTGGGTGGGACGTCTTAGAGGGCATGTTAGGGCTCTGGTTAAATTTCTATCTCATTTGGAGATGTTTTGGCTAGGTATTGATCCAACCCTAGGTTGACCCCTTTTATGGTTAAATAGGTCAAGCATCCCCTTTGGGTTTTGAGTGGTCAAATCACCTCAACAGAGGTTGATATTTTGGCCACTGACTTTTTATAGTATGACTCACCCTCCAATGGAATTTGGGGCGGTTAAGAGTAGGGTAGCCCTAGAACCCTAGGGTAGGTCCCTTAATGGGGATTTTTATGGTTTGAAGATCATAGGGACAAATGACCTTGGATTGACTTGAAACTTTGTGTAGAGGACCATAGGATTAGTATAGTTCTCTGGTCAAAATTTTAGGGAATTTGGAAGCCTTAAACCCCCTCAAAACCCTAACCCTAGCTTAGGGCACAAACATTGTAGGGATAGAAAATGTCACAAAAACTCTTTGAAAAGTGGTGAGATTTGGGTTGAGTAGGTTTTGAGAATTGTACAAGCTCTCCAGATTTTATTATGAATTTAGGATTATTATTGTGGATACTTCATTAACAAATTAGTAATTTGTATTATTTACTTAGAAATTTATTATGAAGAAACTACTTGGTGGAAATTAATGAAATTTAGTCAGACGACTTTTTATTATGTTTTAAAGCTCTGTGAAGTTTTATAGAATTTTTGGATGATTATTTTTAAGGGTTGCTTCATTAAGTATTGTTTCCCATGAAAACATAATTTAATTTATTTTGGAGTCTAGCTAGCCTGAAAAATTATGATTTTTGTACAATGATCTTTTCTGAAAAATATTAAGATTCTGTAATTTTTACATAATTTTCTGATGAGTAAATTTGGTACTTCCTTCTTTACATATGATTAAGGGAATTAATTTTGATAAATTAATTAGAGGTCAAATATTCTTGAGAAATTATGGAAATTAATATCTAGTCATATATCTCTATTATTTAGTGATCAAAAGTTTTGGGTGGCCATTACTTGAGTAGATCATGTAGTTCATGTTCAAAATTTCCCATGGCCAAACATTTGGAAAAATTCAATAAATTTCAAATTAATTAGAAAAATTATGGATCTCTGATTGTAGACTAAATCTGTTATGATAGACCTATGGTAAATTTTATAGGAGATTTGGAGGACAATTCGGAGTACCTCCTTTAAACATCTCATATAGTATAGGGTGGTCTGCATATAGTAACTGCGGAAACTGAACTAGAGTGGGTAATGAATTTTGGAAGAGTTGAATCCTCAGTAGGTTGCTAGGTTGGGTAAATAAATGAGTTCATCATTGGAATACAGGATTAGTGGAGTGAGAGGTTGACTAGTGTTAGGTGGTGCTCGGGATCAACGAAAGATCGTCCTTCCCGTAGGGAGGAAGTGTTTAATGCACTATGGCTAGATTCAGTAAAATTAATTAAGGGTCGGGAAATCGGCTAGCAACCAATAATAGTAAGTGCCTTGCGAAAGGGAGTTTGGGCGTAATCCCATCGTAGTTCTTAGTGCCTTCGAGAGCACTTCACGGGGTATACCTTGGGCAGTCCTGGGTAAACGTAAACTGTAGGAGTGATAAATCTTAAAGTGCAACTAGAATAATTAGGGGTTCACTTTCACACACACTGCTGTCTCGGGAAGTTGTTTTGACTCGGTTGATATTTGCGAGGGGTAGGATGGCCCGGCGAGCTTTGGCTCCGTTGATGTTTGTGACGGACGGGATGGTCCAGGGAGCTTTGGCTCTGTGCTGATACATAAGATTCCATGTGCATAAAATAAAGTTGGTAGGTCTTCGATATTGGTGTGTCGATGAACCAACGCCAATACGTTGACTCGGCAAGTGTGGCTAGCACTTCGCCAACAGAAGTCCGGTGCGCCAGCCGGCAAGAGTACGCAGGAGCCCCGCTTTGTGCACTAGTTTTGAGGTGTACGATAGGTCTAACCGGTAGTGCTTTACTGGTTTAGAGGTGGGCGAGGCCCAACCCACCGCTTCTGTCTGCCACTACAGATGTATCCTGGGAGGTTCAGCTCCAGAAAGGGGGAACTAAAGGTCTGTATGCACAGAGTCGGGTGGTTGAGTTGCACTTGCATGATCACATCATAACCCACTTGTATGTCATAGCATAACTATAACATAAAACCCCTATCACCTATTGTATAAGTGGTATGGGATGCTTATACAATAGGCCCTGCAAAACGACCCCTTGGTCTCTAAGCTTGTGTGGGTAGGTTTATAAATTAAGGTTAAATTCTTTATATATATATTGCTATTAAAAACCGACACCCCAACGTATAAATTGGTATGAGACTGTTTATACGATGGGAGCCCTGTAAAAGATCCCTTGCTTATATGTTTCCGTTTAAGTTAAAGTTACTTTTCATACTTTACTTTACTGCCACATGTACTACAAAATTGCTAGTATATGTCTGCTGCTATCTATTTCTTGATTACTCTCCACCTTCAAGTCCTCCACTTTCTTCCTCTCCGCTCGGTGCCTAGGGGCCATGGGGGAAGGGGTGGTGGATAATAGGACTTAGTCTTATAGACTAACGGTTTTCGAACCACATTATTTAGGGGTTCGTGGAGCCCAGCATGGAGGAGCAGCCCCGCAGGTCGGCACACTTGGAGATGGGGCAGTCTAGCACCGGAGTTCAGACAGCGGGGACTGTGAGCCCCTGACCTTAGTAGTGTTTTATTTTGCTTCCTCTTGAGTGACTATGTAGTGAGGACTTGGTGTATCGGGCTTAAGCCCTTATTTTCATTACATTTATATATTTTGTGGACTCTCCCTTTGTGGAGATATATTTACTCTAATGTGGTTTTTATTATGGACATTTGGTTAGAGTTTTACCTCACTTGTGTTTACTCTACTTTGTTGCTTTTCTGTGATCTAATCGTCCGGCAGAATCGGCGTTTCGCTGTGATGACCCTTCAGGGCGTGAAGCTGTCACCGCAAAGCGGCGGTTCTGGGCCTAAGACCCTAGTGTTGTAAAAGAAAAAAATGGGGGTCTTACATGGTGATTTTCCTCTCCCATATTCCAAAGAGGGCAGAGGTAAGCCTCTTGGAGGCATTTATAAAGATGGTCTAGGAGACCAGCAGTTCTGGGCACTTAGCCTAGAGAAAGATTCCTAGAACTCTTCCAAAACTCATATCTTTCTTACTTATCTTCTTCCTAATCAAATCAAATATAATTTCTCCCCAGTTTACTGATTTGTGGTTAACTAAGGCACTCATCACCAAGAATTGGTGCCTAGTTATGTAGTCATGAGCTGAATGTTTGCCCAAGATGACTTTCCCAACAACATCAGCCAAGAACTTATATTCATCAGATAAGTTCTTCTTCAACAATTTTGTAGGGTTTCCCTGGGTGTGACCCATTACAACTAGAATATCTTCATACTCGGTGCTAGTTAATTGAAAATCATCTTATCTATTAATAAATCCAAAGATTTCCGTAAGAACGACTGGTGAAAGAGTGACCTGATGTCCAAAAATTAATCCAGAGATGGTGGTTTGGTCTGGAAAGACTGCTGTGAAAACCCATTCTTTAATCTCCTGCACTGGTAATTTGATCCTGAGAGTCATAAACTATCGTAATTGTGGTGCCTTAAACAACTGTAGTATATTCTGGAAGATTTGATCAGTGTGGCTGAAGGAGTCAATGTCGATGTCAAATCTTGTATCAAACTTCATGAAGGAGAGGGTCATTGCCAAAATCGCCATACCTGCAAAATAAAAGATCAATTGCACGAGAACTGGAGAGTGTGGGATGGAGTTCGTTGAAAACCCTATTATATGTTTTTTGAATATGAAAAAGCAAACTCCGTCCAGCGAAAAAAACTAAAAACTTCGAGCTTAGGTCGACGAAAAAATCTCTTAAAGGAATAAAATCATCGATCTATGTTTGAAGAGGGGGAAAATAGATTATTGTGCTCCGTTCGACGAGAATTTTTCTAAAACAGAATTCGTCGATCTCTGTTCGACAAAAAGTTTCTCAAAGAGATTTCGTCGATCTCCGTTCGACGAAAGATCTCAACAAGAGTTCACAGATCGTCGATCTCCGTTCGACGAAAGGTGACCAATTCTTCGAACTCAGACAGAAATCAAATTAGGCCTTCTCCATTGATCATACCTAGCTGATTTAAGAGGAACAGATGTTTCTTTTCATTCATTGGTTTGGTAAAGATGTCTGCTCTTTGTAAATCAATAGAGATAAAGACAAGCTTAATTTTATTTTTGTCCACACAATCTCTAATGAAATGATGTATAATGTCTATATGTTTAGTTCTACTGTGCAGCACTGGATTTTGTGCAATGGAAATTAAACTGCTATTGTCACAAAATATAGTTGAATTATTGAAGTTGATACTAAAATCCATGAGTTGTTTTGAATCCACAAAATTTGTGAACAATAACTGCCAGCTGCTATATATTCAGCTTCAGAAGTGGAAGTTGACACATATGTTTGTTTCTTACAAAACCAAGACACAAGCCTATCACCAAGAAATTGGCATGTTCCTGATGTGCTTTTCCTATCAAGTCTACCTCCAGCATAGTTAGAATCGAAGAATCCAGTTAAGTCAAATTCTGACTTTGTTGGATACCAAAGTCCTAGATTTGGACAACCCTTTATATATCTCCAAATTCTTTTTAATAAAATTAGGTGAGATTCTTTGGGATTCACCGGGAACCTAGCATAAAGACATGTAGCAAACATTATATCTGGCTGACTAGCTATGAGATATAACAAGGACCCAACAATAGCCCTATATATTTTCTGATCAACTGGTTTGCCCTGTTCATCAGAATCAATCACAACATTTGAGACCATGGGTGTTTTATTGGTTGAGGCATCTGACATCCCAAATCTCTTAATTAGCTCCTTAGCATATTTATATTGAGAGATGAAAATGTCATCAGGGGATTGCTTCACTTGAAGACCAAGAAAGTAGGAAAGCTCACCCATGCTACTCATTTCAAACTTGGAATGCATCAGATCAAAAAATCTTTTGCATAGTTTTGAATCAGTAGAGCCAAAAATGATATCATCTAAAAATATTTGTACTATCAAAATTTTATTTTTATGACATCTATTAAACAAAGACCTGTCTACAATGCCCCTAGTGAACATATGTTCTAAAAGAAAGCTAGTTAGGGTCTCATACCATGCTCTTGGAGCTTGCTTTAGATCATAAAGAGCTTTATGCAATTTAAAACCAAAGAGGAATGAGTTGAAGAGATAAAACCTGGTGGTTGTTCAACATAAAATTCCTCTTTGAGTTCTCCATTCAGAAAAGCACTCTTCACATCCATCTGGTAGACTTTGAATTTCTTGTATGTTGTATATGCAAGAAATATTCTGATAGCTTCCAGCCTTGCAACAGGAGCTAAGGTCTGGTCCTAATCTATGGCTTCCTCTTGAGAATAGCCTTGAGCCACAAATCTTGCTTTATTCCTCACAATGATTCCTTGAGCATACAATTTGTTCCTGAATACCCATTTAGTTCCAATGACAGGGTTGTCTTTGGGTCTTAGAACTAAATCTCAAACTCTGCATTTCTCAAATTGATTGAGCTCCTATTGCATTGCAATAATCCAGTGCGGATCTTGCTCTACATCTTTTATGGATTGAGGTTCAATCTGAGATATGACGCAAGAATGCATCGAATCTTGGTTGAGTTGATGTCTTGTTTGCAGAACAACTGATATGTCTCCAATCACTTGAGATATAAGATGATCTCTAAGTGTGACAAAATCAGTAGGAGGAGTTGGTTGATCAACATCTTGGTGAATTAATTCCTCTTGTGGAATTATGTTAGCTGTTATTGGTTCAACTGTTCCAATAATTTCTTCTTCACTCTCTTCATCAGCAATAATCTGTTGAGAAGGATGTGATATATCCTCTTGTGTTAGGATTAAATCATATATTTTCTCACATAGATTTGGTACCTGCAAATTTTCTATGGTAGAGATGTCTCTCTTCTTGTAAGACATATTAGTTTCATCAAAAGTTATATGTACAGATTCTTCCATTTTTAAGGTTGATTTATTAAAAACCATGTAAGGTTGTCCTTAGATAATTTAATTATATTCCTAAAGTTTACATGACCTAATCTCATATGCCATAATTCATTAGGATTACTAATCTGGTTAAATAAGCAAATTTCTGATTTAACTGAATTGAAATTAACTAGGTATATATTACCTTGTCTAATACCAGTTAAAATAATTTTGTTTTTATTTGAGATAATAGAGCATTAGGATTTGTTAAAAGATACCTGATAACCTTCATCACATAACTGACTTATGGAGATGAGGTTATGCTTCAGACGATTCACATAAGCAACTTCCTTGAATGTCACTTCTCCAACTTTGACATTTTCATAGCCTTCTGTTTGTCCATAATTGGAGTCTCCAAAGATCACCTTGGGCACAAGCTTTGCCTTGAAATCACTGAGGTTGACCTTTAAACCTGTCATATGTTTTGATTAACCACTATCCAAGTACCACTATTGCTCTAAGGTAGGATAGTTCTTTATCTACAAGAAAGCGAGTTAAGAGTTTTTGTTCCAGGTTACCATGGGTCCTTGATTTCTTTTATTAGAATAACTAGAAATATAAGAATAATCTGGTTGATCCTTATAGCCTAATGGGTGATATTTTCTAGGTGGAATTATCCATTAGTTAAAAGGATTGTTAAAGATTTTAGTTTTCATAAAATTCTGAAATTTATTTAAGTTTCTGTTGCAATTTTTTGGGTTCGACGAATTATAGTAAGTTTGTCGATCTATGTTCGACGAATAGGGATGAGTTCGTTGAACTCCGCTCAAAGAATGAGAATATTCATTTTCTACGCCCCAATTTCGTCGATCGCGTTTCGACGAACAATATTGATTTCATCGATCGCAGTTAGAAGAATAATTATATAAAGAGTCTGCGTTCAGAGTTCGTCGATCTGAGTTCGACGAACCTTATACATTTCGTCGATCTTGGTTCGATGAAAAATGTTCAACATTGTCTTTATTAAGATTTTTCTTTTTCTTTTTCTTAGGTTGTTTTTTAGATAAAATTTCTGTTGTTTTATTATTAACCTCTACTTTCTCTTTGCCCTTTTCTGATACAAAATTGATGGGGGTAGATAAAATTTTTTCTATTAAATAGGAGGGTGACTTGATGAAGCTCCCAAACCCAGCTTGCCAATAAGTCTGGCATTGACTGTGCTTGTGATGTCCATCAACTTGATGTTTCTCCCATTAAGGGATTCTTCAAATTTCGTAGCATCATTTAATTTAATTTCTAAAGAAGATATTTGATTATTGGCAGTTTTAAATTCTTCTTTAGGTTGTAAATTTTCTGAAGAAATATTTTCAAAAATAATCAATTTCTCTCTAAGAAGTTTGATTTCCTTCTCAGACTTAATTAGATCAATGCATAATAATTTAAATTCAGTTTTAAATTCTTTTGAGGTAAAATCAAAGGAAGAGATTACCTGATTCTCTTCTAGTTCAGATTCTTCTTCTGAATCTTCAGCTTCTAATTGGACGCAAGAGGCATTGATTGTCATCAAGCATATCTCTCTAGCTTTTGCTTCTTCTTCATCCTCACTGGAGCTGGATGAAGAGTCTGAATGTGAGTCACTCCATGTCTCAGCTACAAATCCTCTCTCTTTCTTTCTATATTTTTTGGAAGAGGATTTCTTGGATTGTTTTCTGGAATCTATCTCCTTCTTTTCTTTCTTCTTTTCAGGACATTTTGGCAAAATATGTCCAAGTTTTCTGCATCCATAACAAATAATTTCTTTAGTGGGGGTTTTGTCATACCTTGGTTTGTCTTTATGTCTGGATGATCTTCTTGTGAAGTCCTTCTTGGCCATTTTATAGAATCGTTTTGCTAGAATACACTCATGAGGTCTTCATTTGTTGGAATAGCTTCTTCTTCAACTATAGCCTGGAAAGTAATGCTCTTTTCTTTCCTGGGTGATGGTGAAGCTATTTTCTCAGCTTCCCTTGTCTTGATAAGTTGCTCATATGACTTGAGCTTTCCCAACAAGGTCTCTATTGAGATCTCATTCAAGCTTCCGGCTTCCTTGATTGGCCAGATCTTGGAGTCCCATGTGCTAGGGAAGCACATAAGGATCTTGTCATTTATCTCTGTTAAAGAGATGTTCTTATCAAGATTTTTCAACTCATTGATGATGAGAATGAGTCTGGTGTACATGTCAGCAACTAATTCTGATTCACCCTTCTTGAAGTACTCATATTGAGAAATCAAGTGGGACCTTCTGTCCTTTCTTTCATCTGCTAAGCCAGCAACCATTGGATTTATGGTATCCCAGATATCTTTGGCTGAAGAGCATTCTGCTACTTTCTGGAAAATATCATCAGATATTGTCTGAGCTAGGATGTCCAGAGCTTTTGCATCAGCTATCTTCAACTTATTCTGAACCTCTGTCCACTCAAGTGGTGGTACTGTTGAGGTGCTTGTTGTTGCCACCGGTTGTGGGGGACCTATCAATATGGAATTGTATATGCCCTCATCAATAGAACTCATATATAATCTAATCCTTGCCTTCCAAAGAGCAAACTTATTTAAGTTGCACACTGGAGGTCTGGTGTTTGAGTACTCTTTATTTTGTGTCATGGTAAAAGAAACAAACTAGAATAATTAAGATCTATTTAGGATCTTTTGGTTCAGGTGTTAGCATGTACAACCAATTAACCTAACCTCCGCTGATACCAATTGAAAGTGAAATCAGATATTCTCTGATACCAATGGAAAGAGAAGGATAGAGCTTATGTTTACTCTAGAGTGGGTTAAATAGAGTATAAAAAAATTTATTCACTGGTTTCTATTGCGGATTAAAATTATGGTGATATATATGTATATAAGAAAAGAAATCACAGCACACAAACAGAAAAGTAAAGGGAATCCAGAGGATACAAGAAAATTATAGTGGTTATCCTAAACGTACATCCACTCTTCTACCACCCTGGTAGGAATCCATTACAGGTTTTTGATCATGTGCTCTGCCACTACAGGTTTTTGTTTAGGTGCCCTGTCAACACAAGATCAATTTTTATAAGAGAGATCTAGCAACCCTTTGAGCTTTTGATCAGGTGCCCAAAAACCAAAATAAGTCTTTTGATCAGGAGACTTAACAACCAAAGAGGCTGACTTTTGAAGGGAGTTAAAACCATGTACACAGTTGGAAATAAAAGAATGATGTTGTTCTTCTCTATCTATAATCTGAGAGAATACTAGTGGATTGATATGTTGTCAAAGCTCCCTCTGAGTTATAGATCTGATCAGAAGAATGGAATCTTTGTTCAGGGTGTAGGTCTTCAATGATGAACTTCTCTTTCCAGTATATGTATCTGATTGATTGAACTTTTGGTCTCAGATTGGTGATTGTTTGCTGGAGGAAAAGCTTGAGGAAGAAGAATATGATGAATAAGAAGTTCTTTCTCTGTTTCTTGTTCTCTGATTGAGATATTCTTTTTCTTCTTCTTCTTAACATAGTGTGTGTTGTATATTGTCTGTTAACAATCTTCTGAAATTTTCCTGTATATATGACTGCAGATTTGAAATTCAAATTCCTTTTGCATATTCTATAGGAAATGAAACATCTATATTTTGTCTTCAATGAATTTCCTCAACTGTACCAATAAATAAGCCAAGTAATAACGCTGTGAAATCATAATTAATGCTTCTAGGAAAGGCTATATTCTTAGGAATATTAAGCATTAATTTTCAGAGTATTGTGTTCTTAATACTTGAAATCAATTTGGCTTAGTCGATCTGAGAATCTTTAGAGGAGATAGACGAACAGAATCTGGAAGGATTTAGTCGAACTAAGGAAAGAATTCGTCGACCTGAGCTTCAGGATTGTCGAGCTGATAAATCTTCTTCATCGAGCTAAGCTCCAATATCATTGAGCTGTAAATGTACTTGCCAAACTTCTCATCAAGTTCGTCGAGCCGAGAAGTCACATTGTCGAGCTGAGATCCTGATATAAGCTCACAGTTCGTCGACCTGAGCAAGACTTTCGTCGAGCTCAACTCAGAGAAGGAATTCTGAGTTCGTCGATCTGAGATCGACGATCATCGAGCTGTTCACCTATCGTCGAACGACTTATTCTACTACCTTCAAAACTTCCTTGTCTCTTAAATCTTGACTCTCTGAAGTCTTCTAAAGTCTTCTGAAGGTAGGTCTCAGTATTCTGACCTAAGTGATTGACCTAAAAACAAACTGGAACTAACAAATGACCATAGACTATACATGATGTGTCATCAATCCTGTTAGTGAAATTAGCCCAAATCATAAGTAGGGTTCTAACATTGACCTTCTTGGGCGGCGGTGGTAGAGGTTGTTCGCGGTTAGGCCGCTTCTGGGCGACGGACGCTGGTGTCTCGCGGTGAGCGGCAGCTGCGACCTCGGCACGGGCGACCTTGCCGGAAGTGAGTTTCGCACTCTCATAAGGGTGCACGGGGATGTCCCGCTCGCCTGCAGGAAAGGAAAATTAAAGCAAGAAAAATAATGGAATAGAAAATTGATGCGCGAGTAGCTTACCTCCACTGGGTGGGACGGGGGCGAGGTTATCCAGATTTTAGTGCAAGAAGAAGACTTCAATGTTCTTCCCGATGAAGAACCCGAACAACTCTACTTCATAGCCCCCCAGGATAGGGGGCGGTAGCTCACCTCGCAGAGCTGGACCAGCGAGAATTGGACATTGCCGAAGTCCCCCTTGATGAATATGATTTTCTTTTGCCAATTGTGGCTCTTATTGACAGTATCCCGCACCTTGATGTGGTCGTTGGAGACGTAGGAGGTCTCATCCTTGTTTGCCCGGATGGAGAACATCTTGCGGAAGACCATGAGGCTAAACTCGATCCGCTCTTCCCGCAGGAAGCACGTGAACCCAACCACCACTGCGATGGATTTGGGGGTCAACTGTCCGGGGATGACCCCATAGTATCTCAAGACTTGGCAGACCTCCGGCCATAGGGGAAGCCAAAGACCCGCCTCAAAATGCGGCATGGGGATGGCGAGATCTTCCCCCGAGAGATCATTTATCTTCTCTCCCTCCCCAGGCTGCCTCGCCACAAATCTTGGCGATATGTAGTTGCCTATGGCGTCGAAGAACTAGCCTTCAAAGAGGACGACATGGGGAAAGTCGTGCTCAAAGAAGGTCCAAGCACACTTGCCCCGCCCATCCGCATCCCCGCTGCCACCGCCCATCTCGCAGGAAGCTTGTTAAGCAGCAAGAAGAAGTTCTCACAGTAAGCAGGCGACTCAAGGGTCGCAGGAAGCAATGGACAAGGGAAAATCTTAAATGCGGTGGGTGAGCAAGGGTCGGCAAGTCCTATTTATAGAAAGAAAAATGGCGGGAAAATCTTCCGCTGGCGGGAAAAGTGTGGATAGAAAAATGCACCCTGACGTTTCTACTTCCCGGCACGCAGCAACGCCATAAAGACCATCCGATAGTGAATTGCGCCCACCAGCGCACGCATGACAGGCAGGCGATCTGCGGCTCGCACTCGCCTGAAATAGTAGGCGAGCCAAGCAGACTCGCAATAAGCGAGCTCCCGGCCACTCCCGCCGAGATTAAATAGGCGGTTTGGGCAAGCAAATTCGATGATATCGCACCAGCTTAAAGAAGCGGTGGGCGAGCAATAGGGCTTCATCCGCGTTCACCCAAAGAAAACTAAGTTGCAACACAATAAAAGTAATGTGCGGCAAGCATTAAGCCCATCGACGAGCAAGAGAAGTCTCGGATTATTACAGACATTGAAAATGTTTCAAGATGGATAAACCTCCTAAGCGAATTGGTTTAGAGTGCGGATGCGGTCCTGGCCCGGCGACCAATAGCAAGGAGGCGGCAGGCAGCTCAGTACTGGATCCACTTCCACCTAACCCGCCTCCGCGTCCCAGATCGCTGCGGCACGCGAGGATAATGGTACTCGCGAACCGCCACCAGCTCTTTCTGGGCCAGGCCGACTTGCTCCATGGCATGCCTGATTCACTCCTCGGCCTGAGTTATGTGCAAACCGGGAGAATTAACCCCGTCTCCATCAGCTGGGCGCCTTGCTACCTCCAAAACCACAAGCCACTCCTCCACTTCGGCCTTGTCCTTGTCAACCTTATTGAAGACCTCCTGTAGTAGTAGCGTGTGCTTCTGGAACAGTCGCGTCACCTGCCTCTTCATCCCCTTCGCATCCATCAGGTCGCCCGGATACTCGAAAATGTGATCTGTATCAGGAGGAGGCGATTGTCCCTCACTCATCTCTATATCAGAGGTGGAGATCGTGTTGTAACCCGCGAAGGGTTAGGTCAGAAAGAGCGAGCGGTAAGAAACATGCACGAGTATGAACTCACCAGGTGTCGACACGTCTCCCGCACCAGCTGATGGCCGAAGATCCCGACTGGCCTTAGAAGAGTCCTCACTCAAGAACCGCGAAGAATTTTCCCAACCCAGGGGGAATTGGCAACTGGGAAGTCTCCGGAGGGGGGTGCTCCAGTCCCGAGGGGCTAGCGACCCGCTCAGTTAACAGCGGGGGGGGGGGGGGGGTGAATGTTCCCATTCGCCTCCATCTCCTCCATCCTCGCGAGGCGGCACCTGCAGAAAGAGAAGTCAGAAGCAAAGCAACAAATCGGGCGGCAGGTACGCATACCTCATGGGCTACCTCGGCACCGGCTTCCTAGCTAGATCCCGTGAGGTCATTTCTCGGAGACTGCCTGAGGATCTTCCCTTTTACTGGCCTGACGAGGGGGTCGGGCAATCTACATGCTAACCAAAGGGCGACCTCGAGAGCCTCCTCCCAAGTCTTTTCCCTTGCGGCCGCTAGCCGAGCTCGCATATCCTCGGTCGTCAGCATCATGCAGCTGCAGCTCACTAAGAAGGCTAAAAGAAGACGATATTTTTCTAGAGGTTCCGATGGCATATTTATAGCATGAGGGTGGGACCCACCAAAATATTCCTTCTAGCTCAGCAAAGCACTCGCCGAACACGTGGGTTGGATGATTCTTTCCGAGCTTGGTCAAGCTCAAAAAGGGCAGAGATTGTGTACAACCCCATGTTCGTCGAGTGGGTCCACCAGGCAAGGAGAGCGGACCAAGGTGACCTGCCCCGTGCCAGAATATCATACCGGCGAACTCAGAACGGTTAGCCCGCTCCCGCCAAAGCTAGGTACACGAGCTAGATGACCCGTCCCGTATCCGCCTTGAGTTCGTCGAGTAGAGTCGGGGTTTCGCTAAACTGAGCTCAGGTGGAGATAGACATTTGTCGAACGGAGCTCTGCATTCGTCGAACGGAGCTCCGCATTCATCGAACGGAGCTCCGCGTTCTTCGAGCTAACCTATGGAGTTAGAATACTGGATTCATCAAACTGACCTCGACGAGCTCCTCTAGAACTTCTGTAGTGACAGTCTCATGCCGGCCAGCCCACTCTCCTATAGGAGACCTGGCCGCCAGCCTGGTTCAGAGCGAGGATTGGCGGGCTGCGGCGGCCTGGCTCGCGCTCGCCCAAGTAGGGAAGGCGAGATGTGGGAGCCAGGTCTCGTCCATCCTAGGGAGATGGAGGGTTGTGGCGAGCTAACCTCCAGATCCGTGGGACTTGTCCAATGGGGCCCAGAGGCAAAATTACCTTGGTGCCCTTTTCAGGGGTGCGAATTGCATGATATAACAGCGGAGTTACGCCGTTGGCAGACCAGTTGGGCTGCACATAGCTGTTCAAAACAGCGGAGGTTGGCTATTTACAGGTTGTTTTCAGAAATATATAAATAGGACCCAAGGGGAACCTCAGAAGGCATGCTTACCAGTATCCAGATCTTCTTGCACTTTCTGAGGTAGCCTTAGCTCAGCCTTTGGTTAAGGGGGGGA
Organism: Platanthera guangdongensis; assembly: GCA_039583875.1. Classification (NCBI taxonomy): domain Eukaryota; kingdom Viridiplantae; phylum Streptophyta; class Magnoliopsida; order Asparagales; family Orchidaceae; genus Platanthera; species Platanthera guangdongensis. The sequence continues at coordinate 135,743,751 of CM077158.1, forward strand.
AGCGCTCTAAGATCATCCAGGTGTGTGGTGGGACCTCCATACCGAGCTCTTGGGTCAGTTTCCATTTCCTTTTACTATTTGGCTTGTAGGAGAGAAGTAGGTGCGCCATCACCCCTTCCCCAAGGATGAACTCCGCAAGAGACTGAGCTCTCGGTTTCAACAAATATGATTAGGAAATAAGTTGCAAGTACTTGGAAGGAACTTGCTAATATATGCTAATATATACAAAAAAAAGGAGAGTGAAAAGCATATATGAAAAGAAAGTAACTCGAGTACCTGAGGAGTCTATGGATAAATCTTCTGCTAAAAGTTATTGCGTTAAGATAGATATAATTAGACTGCATAAGGAATATCCACGAAATCTTGTTGTTGACTGAATAAGCAAAATCACAGCAATAATCTTCTTGTGTGATCAGATATGATATACCAATATGAAATCCAGATCAACAAGATGAAACCATCTTAGTTAGACTTCAATAGCATGGTTTGTTAATCAAGGAGAACCAGATACTCGAATTAATGATTGGTGCCATTAAAATCCAATAAGAGTAATAAAGAGCTTGTAAATCATCAACTGATAGAGCTTTATGCAAGCAGTGCATATAAGATGAGCATAAGCAAAATAAATGTTGCAAATCCTTTTGATGAGTTGGACTTAACCTGTTAACCTGTAAGAAGGCAGTTGACAAAAGAGGCCTACACCTAAAGATGACCCAAAAAGGCTGGATGCTGCCACAGGTGTTCCCCGTGGGCCATAAGCATCACCTGCCTAAGAAAGATCATCAAGAGTGTAGTCCTACCTAGAGCGGACTATACACATTCCCTCAGAAGGGCGCAAAAGTGAATAGCACACAAACTCCTGTGAAGGAATGATAGATACACAGCTCTCATGCCTCGGGTTACAAACATCGCTGATCAGTTAGGGTTGGTGGGTCAAGTGTCCTATAGTATTGCTCGCATTTGGAAAGATCAGCGGAGTTGTGGGCCTCACGAAAGCACAGATTGAGAGTACCATAGAGTATTCGCCTATTACAATCACGAGATGTTCGAAGAGATAAGACTACACTTGATCGCCATTGCTTGTCAAGCAAAGATCATCGTAACTGTAATGTATACCCAGCGAAGCACAGCAGAGCTAACAAACTGGGACCTCCCTTGATGCACGTTGTGTGTTAGATACTGGCCAGGATCCGAAGCCATGAAGTCCGCCACACAAACTCTTTTCACCTTGTTTGTATGAGTTAGCCAAACTGATCATCTCCTGGTACGTCCTCGGCTCTCGGACATTACCCTCGAATTTTATTGGCCCTTCTCTTAAATCACTTATTAGAGCAACTCGGTACATTTTTGGATCGACGTCCACGGCATCTAGAATCTCTCTCTAAAAGCGATAAACGAAATGAGACCAAGTCTCATCCTCACGCTGCCTGATCTCAAAGAGGGCTTCAGGTCCGCTCTTCCTCTTTAAAGAGGTAGAAAATCTAAGTTAGAGCTCCCTCCTCAGATCAGCAAAAGAAGTGATTGACTGGGGACGTAATCCATAAAACCACTCTCTTGCTTGTCCATCAAATAATGTTAAGAGGAACTTGCACTTGGTATCATCTGTAAGAGCCCTGAGAGTGATGACTGACTCAAAGGCTTGAAGGTGTGCTGATGGGTCATGCTCTCCAGTGTAAACTGGCAATCGTGGATCTCTGAAGTTAGCTAGAGTTGGTTCTTGAAGTACACTCTCTATAAATGGCGACGATTCTTCCTGCTCTCCTACAGCAAAAGGAAAGAATGGAACATAAGTTGTAGCTGCAAAAGGAGCAGGAGGATAGAAGGGAAAAGATGCTGCTGGAGGATCAAAGGCAAGAGCTCAAGAGTAGGGATGACATCCCTGAAAATTTAAAAATCATGCTGGACTTCATCGGGAAACTACCCGAAAGAAGTTTTGACGAGCAGTAAACTCATCATTTTGAGATAGCAAAGGGGCTGCAGGCCCTTGCAGAAAGGTTGGTGGGTAAACAGGAGGATAGACTGGCAGATAAGTCGGCGGATTGACTAGCAGGTTATCCATCAAAGGTATCTGGTTGACTGGAGGAACCGGCGCTGCTGCATGTTGCACCTCTAGCCGCTGCATGATAGCGGCTCGAGCATAATTGAGTGTCTGGAACTGTTGGGCAGTTTCTTGGCGTGATTGCTCCAAGGCTTCTCAGAGAGAGTCTTCACCGGGACTTGGAGCAAAGTTGTCGGCTGATTAGTGATCTGACATGAGTAACCGTTGGTTTTCACCATCTGATCGAGATCTGAAGGTCGCGTGTTAATGTTGATGCAGAAAATGCAAGCTTCAGCTATCTTGCTCGAAAGTGGAGAATGATTGATCCGAGATGCGGGGATATAGGAAAGGAGGATGTTGATCTGAGTGCGGAGATGGCCGGGAGGTTGATTAGTAACTGTCGTGTAGACGGTTACTTTGACAGTTGGGTTTCTAGGTTGATGCCGAGAGAGTTAAGTTGAGAAGAATAGGGAGCCGCTAGCAGTGGAAACAGCAGAGTTCGCCCGCCGCGGCTTAAAAACCACTCCAGTGACGGGCTTTCCTTTGATTATGAATCAATATTACAGCTTGAGATTGCACCTTTACATGGAAATCAAATAAAGGGTACAAAGGGGGAAGCTGGAGACTAGAGGGAAGAGGGTGCCAGAGGCCGCGCGATTTGAGAAAGCAGATCGGCAGACCGCGCGGTAAGCTGATCTCGTAGTTCGCTACTCAAGGCCGAGCGGACTGCGTGATCAGGGAGGAGAGGACAGCTTATGTCGCAGAATCCGAGGCAGTCAGCCAAGGCTTGACCGCGGAGGCCGAGCGGACTAACAGTTGGAGTCCGCAGGATCTAATGCTTTGGCTGACTGCTGTGTCGTCTCCCGCTCGTGTATGCGCGTCCGTCCCACCATAATGAGAGGTATGGCGGCCTATTTATAGGCTCGTGCTGGCAACGGTCCTGATAACGCTACCCCCGGTGAGTTGGTAAGTTATGTGAGTAGAGCGATGAGTCCGCCGAATCCGCGCTATGTTATGTGGTGTGGGGCTTATCCAACTGAGTTGATCTGCTGTTGGCGGACTGGGACGAGTTTGCCTCTGCTATACTAAGCGAGCCCGTGCCGAGTTATACGAGCTGAGGTATAGTCTGCCCGAAGCTTGGAAGCGGGTGCCGGGAAACTTGAGGGCTGAGTGGCGGACTGCAAAACGAGTCCGCCGCAATCGGCAGCGGACAGGTTTTCTCCACCTCTGCTGTTGGAGTCTTGTCCCCCCTGCTAGGTGATAAGGGCTTTGCAACCTGGCGAGCTTAAGAGAGCAGGTCGCCCTGGTTGTTGTATGAAGCGAGTTCGCTACCCCCTGGCGAGTAGAAGGAGCTGATCGTCCTTGCTGGAGAATGAGCTCGCCACCTTCAGGCGGGCAGGAGTTGAGTCCGCATTGTACTGTGCGGTCTGGTGGAGTTGTCGGTCCTGCTTCCACCTTCTGCCGGACTGAGATCGAGTCTGCGAACTGCTGGCGGATAGGAGAGTTGGAGGGAGGAGCAAGTCCACCTCCCTTAGGATGGCTGAGGATGAGTCCGCCGACTACTGGGGGACAAAAAGGACCGGTCGCGATAAATAACTGGCGGTCTTGAGGCTTATCGCCGCTGTCGATGTTGAGCGGCCTAGAGGCAGGTCGCCACTGCTAACTGGTGGTGAGCTGGTGGACGGAAGATATAGTCCGCCCCTGGTGGAGTAGAAAGTACTGCGCGGCTAGCTCTAGCCTAAGCTAGCCGCGCGGCCTGCGCAAATGAAATGCAAAAGCAGTCCGCACCCCCGCATACTGTAGCTGCTGCATGACCTGGGTGGCCAAACAGGGGAGACTGCCCTAGCCGCGTGGCCTGAGCAGACAGAGAAGTCTGTCTGCCCAACCTAGAGGATAGGTCGCAACCTCCAGGAGGAACCTGGAGTAGGCCACAACTTGCAAGCTGGTTACCCTGGGAGGGATCGTGATTTCTGGGTCAACAACTTGGACTTTTTTGTTTCTTTTATATACCATCTCTACTTGTACAGCATACTCCCTCTTGATCATGGCCATCTCTCATTGCCTTCTCCCACTTTATGATTTCAAATAGGACAAGGAGATCTTAGCCTGATCTATCTCTTCATCCAGATGGATCACTATCCTTTGAAGAATCTATAGTCATTCCAATGACACTCTCATTATCTTAAGGAGGTAGATTTGTTTAAATCTACCCCTCAATCTTAGCATTGTCCATAGAGACATTGTTGAACTTCAGCAGTATTGATGATCTATTTGGAGCAGGAGATTCTCTGACAGCAATTCTCTTGGAAATTCTTAAGCTTTCCATCTTATCAGACCGTACTAGCTTTCCCTTAGTGCTTGCACTGATCTTGTAGAACTTCACTTTCAGTTACTATTTCTGCTACCTCAGCTAGATTGTTTTCTAATTGGTAGTCATTGACATGGACAGCCCTTGCTGTAGCTTCAGAAGATACTGAACTCTGAGCATACATTCTCTTCATGTATTCTCAGAAGAGTCGAATAGTTGAGGACACCACTTGAGAAACTTTTCAGCTGAGCATTATGTGCTCCTTCCTTGCTTCTCTTAGAAGAGCTACTTCTAGTGCTTTCCTCAGTGATGAGTACAACCTATTTGTTCTTCTCCTCACTATTCTGCTGAAGTGGCAGCAGTACCATGTCCCATCAGTTAGACATCTTAGTGCTTCAATGGCTGGATTATGCTGGTCTGATTATCCAGTCAGATACTACTTGAAGGATATTACCCAACATATGTTTGATTTATCCACTTTCAGGAGTGCACACAGCATCACACCATCCTCTTCCTTTTGTTCAGTAGGAGGAGTAATCTCTATGGTCTATTTCTCCATCTCCAACTTCACAACTGTATATCTTAGGTCCATTTCTCACTATAGTATGAACTTGAGATAACTCTGTTCTTCAAGTCCTAAGTCTTGACCATCTTCTATCCAAATACCATATGGGGGTATGAGAACTTGGACTATCCTGCAAAATAGAGTTTACCTTACCTTAGGACCCCAATAATTATTGGGCCCTAGGTTCTGATTAGCATAAAAATGCACATGCATTCTTGAGAATTTTCTGACAGGAAGACTAACACTAGCTCTGTCAAGAAGACTTACCCTTGTCCTTGGCATACTATGGTTATGCCAATAATCTATTGCAAAGTTCCCCACATTGCCACAACACCAACACTCATGGATGTTATATCTCCTCTTCTGAATAGTCTTTGAAGAGTGCAAGCCATCACTAGTTGCATGTATAGAGGTGAGTTTTGTAGCCTTCTTGTTTATCTCACCAAGAATTGGACTAAAGGTGATTCAGCTAATAGAAGTACTTTGCTTACTCTGAGTTTCATTAACAGCAGTCTTCTTTTTAGTTGACATGTAATTAATGGCCTTAGAGCTAGCCAAGTCAGCCTTTCTGACTGACTTACCCTTGGTCTTCGTTATTGCTGGAAGATCCTGAGAATAGGCCATTGCCTTCTCCTTGAGTGCAGGGGCTAAAGCACCAAATACAAATGGTCCATGATGGGCCATTTTGACTTCTTCTATGCACTCAAACACATGCCCTTCTTTCTTCTATTGCAACGTACACTTCTACTCTTACAAGGAGAATTCTCATTCTTGTAGTGACCATACATGCATTCTTGGTCATTCCTGTTAGAAGGGAGGATTATCTTGTGAAAGGTGGACTGAGGCACTATAAGTGCCTGCCTTTCCCTTTAGAATGGACAACTCTAGAATTCCACTAAGACACTAAGCATCTCTCATCTTTTTGAGAGGTAAAGGAGTCAATCAGTGGTAACACAATTTTGGGCTTATTAAATTCAGTCGCAATCTTTCTCTCCTTTAGGATCTTCTCTTCAACATCCAACATGATCTTGTTCTTCTGGCTTATGGTCTCAATTTGGATTATTGTGATGACCTTTAGTTGGCTGACTTCCCTCACTTTCTGATCCAGTAGGGATGATGTCTCAGACTGCGGGATAATAGCTAGTTGTAGAGAGATAATCTCCTCAGCCTGCATCTTGACCAACTTCTTGCTTCTTCTCAAAGCATCCAAAATTTCAGCATACTTATTAATAAATTGATTGACATCTACCTCAGATTCAGAGTCATCTTCATCACTGGATGAGGATGCGTCATAATCTGTACTAGTCTCATAGTCTAAACAACAAGAAGAACTAGAAAGAGAATGTACCTTTTCTGGACCAAGCTGATCCTAGCAGAATTTTTCTTTTATCATGGCTATTAGCCCATAACTTCTATAGTCATCTACTTCATCATCATACTCCTCTGAATCACTGCCTTAATGTGACAGAGGGGCCCTGATCTCTATTCTTGTATCTGGATAGACACCATCTGATGGATTGATGGCATCTTCTTCCTTATCATCCTCCTCTTTGCCTTCCATGTAGACAATCAATGTGTCCCACATTTCTTTGGCAGTCTTGTAGTGGAACAAGTTCTGGAAGGTGGAGTCATCTATGATACTTACAATGAAGTTTTGTGCCTGCTTGTCCAAGGTAGCCAAGATGATTCCATGTTCAGTCATTTTAGCATAAATATTTGGAGTCTGGACTTCTGCATCTAATACAGAGACCTTCATGGTGAAGAAGGGTCCTTCTTGAACTATTACAAAGATCTTAGGATCAGAGGCTTCGACGATCTGTCTTACCCTCTCTTTATAGGTCCCAAAGCTCTCCTTGCTGCAGACTTGAAGCTCCATTGAGCTCCACACCTTATGGTTCACTCCTGAACACATAAGTACAAACCTTTTAGCTATCCTTGGAGATTACTCAGACTGTTAAGTCCTTTTTGAGAAACCTCCCTCTGATATTACTTGAAAGTATTTAGTTTCAACGATAGTTAAATCACCTAGAGGGGGTGAATAAGTTTATTAGTCTCTTGTGAGTATCTTTAATTTTCTTTCTTTAAGTGCTTTGTGAGTTGGTAATTTTTTGCTTTCAAGACACACACAACATGCAATAAATAAACAATACAAGGAGCACACACATAATTTATAGTGGTTCCCCAGATTATGGGTACATACACTTTCCCTCCCACCTTTATAACAGCATGTTAGATAAGGCACTTCTCCAATCACGACTCCTAAGAGCTTACAACATGATATTGCAGGACCACTCAGTTTCCTCCGAGACTTACAGCTCAGGCACAAGGCCCTACAACTCAGTGATCTAAAGATCATGTACCTCGGGCCCAAAGGCCCTACAACTCAGGCTGGGAGGACAGCCCTACCTCAGAGAGAATGACTCTCCTACAGCTAAGGCACAAAGTCCATTCCTCAGATCCAAAGGATCCTACAACTCAGACATAAGTTCCCTACAACTAAGATAGAATGACTCTCCTACCTTAGGCTCAAAAACCCTACCTCAAATCCAAACTGGATCCTACTCTCAGGCCAAAGCCCTACCTCAGATTCAAATTGGATCCTGCTCTCTGGCCAAAGCCCTACCTCATGCACACAGGCCCTACCTCAGATTCTCAATATAATCTTACCTCAGGCTAAACATACCTACCTTAGATCCACAACTGGATCCTACCTAGATCAAATATGCCCTACAACTCAGATCCAAAAGGATCCTACAAAATGGAAGTGGGTTGTTGAGTTGATTTGACATAAGAGAAATTTCTGTGTCAACCTTCCTGGACTGAGATAAACTCAGCCCAACTATGACTCCAGGAATATATTCCCTGAGTCTACTGCTTCCTAGACTAAGAAATACCCAGCCCTATCTTCTTCTTAGCAACAAGAGAAGATCTTCAATAAATAAATGCTTGTGCTGGAAGTAACCTGCAGTGACATGCTTCTCCCTGAACTGAGAGAGAATCTCAGTCCTGTCTTCTTCTTCACAACACCACAAATTGTTCTTCAAAAATGACCAGCTGGAACTCTGCAAAGACTGCAGCTTGCCTTACTGCTACCTGAGTGGGGGAAATCTCAGCCCAACTTCTTCTCAACAATAAGAATGTAGATCTTCAGGATGTTGTGGCTTGTGCTTGAAGAAATATGGAAATAAGTTTCAGATCTTGCTGTTGATTTGCTTTTCAAATAGCTAACAATCTTTTGGAGCTTTTATTTGTTTCCAGTTGCTGCAGCAAGGGAAAACCCTTTGCTGCTACCTCTTTCTCTTTCAAAATTTATTCTGACCTTGTTGTTGGTGGTGAAGATGACAACAGCAACCTTTATTGAGCTTTTAGATGCAACAACTAAGTTAAGACCTTTGCTACCCCTTCTCCTTCAAAGATTACCTCTGACCTTGCTAGTGTAGATGAAAATGGACCAGCTATCTTGGATCGGCTTCCCGATCAGCTGCAGCTAGTTTATACCTGCTGCTTCTTCTCCTTTAGAGAAAATGTCTTTGGAACTTGTTGTTGATGGTGAGGGTATCAACAACTAACAATACAACTTTCAGATCAGATGGCTGAAACGTTTTCTCCTAAGCTCTGCAACAATGACCGAAGAAGAAGATGAAGTCCAGCGGTATCCCAAATGTTGATCTCTTAATTCTGAACTCCTCCTTTTCTATTACGCAAATCAATGACTATTTTGACCAGTGGGCCCCACTGAATTTGACAGCTGCACCTTTACTTTAACAGCCAAAAGTCGTACTATATGACTACAGTGTTGTTTGTCGCGCATTGTAGCCATCCCGCCTCATTTTGAATTTTGTTGACTTTGTTGACTTTTGCTGATGTCAGCATCTGTCGACTTAGTCAAATTCAAGCACATTGTATAGGCATTGAGTGAACAAGCTTTACTCAACGCCAAAACACAAAGACAGATTTCTATCTAACTCAGGCATTGAGTGAACCAGCTTCACTCAGTGCTTTTGGCCTTAGCCAAGCTTTCTGCATCTCATGCATTGAGAGCGTGGAGTGAAGAAGCTTCACTCAATACTTTTTGCCTTAGCCAATCTTACTGTATCTGCAGGCTTTGAGTGAGCCTTCATCACTCAATGCCAAAGTACTTAGATAGTTTTCTGTCACTAGGCGTTGAGTGAGCTTTCATCACTCAATTCCAAAACACTTAGTCGAATTCCATAATGAAAGCATTGACTGTAGCTTCTTCACTTATCACTTTCTGCTTTAGCCTATTATATTGATGAGGCGTTGAGTGAATAGCCTTCACTCAATGCTTCTGTATTTAGACAGATTTTCTGTCAGCTTAGGCATTGAGTTTGTCTACATCACTCAATGCCATCTAGACTGATGTAGTCCTAACTTCTTGCGCGTCGAGTGAGCCTTCATCACATGATGCATTTACCTCTGGGTGTCGAGTGAGCTGCCTTCACATGACGCTTCTGGACTTAACTAGATATCTTTGCAGTTGACGTTGAGTGAGCTTGCTTCACTCAGCATCTATGGACTTAGCCAAATTTCTCTGCAGGTGGCGTTGAGTGAGCTTGCTTCACTCAATGTATGTGTACTTAGTCACATTTCTTTACATCTGGCGTTGAGTGAGATTGCTTTACTCAACACCTGTGGACTTAGACAATTTTTTGTCTCTCCACCAGCCTACCTTGTGATCACCTATCACCATCACTTAGACAGCTTGTCTAACCTTGTTCTAAGGAACATCCTGCATATGATGAGCTTAGACAACATCAAATACAACTTATGCTCTTAGTGTTGTGGGTGATGCTTCTTCAAATCAAGTCTAGGGAACATTGAGTGCAATATTCCCAACACTAGTCTAGCTCTCTACTGGATAGGTGAAGGGGGAAAGTGGACGTACCCTACATTGGGAAACCACTATATATTTCTTATGTGTTTTCTGTGTTCTTGAAAGCTACTAACCAAACATCAACACACCATGTAAAATTTAGAAAAGAACTAAAGATCAAAAAGAAACCTATTCACCCCCCCCCCCCAGGTTCTCAGCTACCCTTAAAAAGACTTTCACGGACCTTGAATTCCATATTAAAAATCTTTTGGGCATCCATGCAGCAGAACCAATGACCATCATCGAGATCTTTTAATTGAGAAAGTTTAGGGTTTATCCTTGATAGTCATTAAGGGCACTGATGTTGGAGTATGTGTTTTTCATCTCTTATTTTGAGATTAATAAATATCGTGATATATTTGATCTAGTCTTTTGTGTGTTTATAGTGTGCAGGACATACAAGTATAAGCATAAATTGAATGATGAGACAAGCCATCGGTCGTGGGTATGATTCATGGGCATGTGCGCTTTAGAAATAGCAAAAAGATAAGGGGTGATTGCTGAATATTAAAGCGCTTATAACTTTCAAACCGGGAAGAGTTATGGGACAGTCCTCCCCATTCTAGAAAGAGGATGATGATATCTACAAGCTGTAAAAGGATTTACTAACACTGATAGTAGAAACAAACATTGGCGGTAGCAATAACACCGACGATAGCATCAATAAAAAAAAACTTTGACGTGATAGAAAAGGAAGGTTGGGCGGAGTCAGATTTAACAAGGGCTAATGCCAGCGGTAGTCCGATACCGCCCGGTGGCACTTTCTGTAAAGTCCATTTTTAGAAGAAAAGGGTGCCAAAAATGCTGATTTCCAAAGTTCAAAGTTTCCTAAAATGAAGTGGAAAAGTTTCCTAAAATGGCGATGGAAGAATATCAAATTTGATGATTTCTAAAGAGAAAAGAAGGCTGCCTAAAGTAGCAATCACCAGGCGGTTGTGCTACAGCTAGCGGTAGCATCTGAGTCATATTTAAAGAGTGGCTCATCTCCTTCTTCAATGATCAATTCCTTTGCTCTCCAAGTCACTACTCTGAATTAGTTGATAGAGGCTCGTCTCTAGAGATCAAGAGCTCCCCTGGGGGAATACAGATAAAAAGTAGTTTTTGAAGGGGAAGTGTTACCATGCTTATTCAACATGAATGACAAACACACCAAGAATGCCAACATCAACCTCACATTCATCTTCACCTTTAGAAATTCTTGGGGAGTTTTCTGTTGCTTATTCTTTTATCTTGTGACCTCTTTATTTTATCCTTTTATAACTTGAGTAGAGAAATCATTCAAGGAGAACGTCATATTCCGAGAAGTATTATGTGGGAAAATTGCCTCAGGTAGGGGCAACTATGTCTTTGAGACTTAGGGCAAAATCTTTTGGTGTGCACATTGATTTCCTGAGAGGATTCCATAATTTGTCGCATGTTGCAGCGACTAAGTCGAGGGTAAATCTAGGGTCGGTTCGAGGCCTTCTCTAGGAAAGATAGGCTAGAACCAACAGGTCCTTACGGATAAGGGTTGGTATAGAAAAGGAAAAAAGAGTTTTCCATATTTTGCCTCAATTTCTGACATTCTAGAAATCAAATATTTTGTAATCAAGTTCTTATGAAATAAAATCATGTCTTTCTTGTTTTAGTAAATTGATTTTATTTTGTGTTCTGTAATGTTTTAAATAATATTTGTCCCTTAATGCTCTAAAAGTAATCACATTGTAAATTATATTTTAAAATACATGCACGGATTTAACTTTTTGTTACTAACATCAGGCGGTAGAGAAGAAATATTGTAATTTGGGCTCCTTTAAAATTAATCATCAATATAATATTTTTTGAATATTAAAATATATTTTTTGATAAAATATTCTGAAACTTCTTTAAGTAACTCTAATAAGGTTCAAATTTCTAAAAAACTTTTATTAACCCCCCCCCCCCCGAAAAGCGCCTAAAGATTCAACAAGTGGTATTAGAGCTAGTTTATTCGGGCTCCTTTAAAATTAATCATCAATATAATATTTTTTGAATATTAAAATTTATTTTCTGATAAAATATTCTGAAACTTCTTTATGTAACTCTAATAAGATTCAAATTTCTGAAAAACCCTTATCCCCCCCTTTAAGGGCGCCTAAAGATCCAACAAGTGGTATTAGAGCAATTTATTTCAAAACAGCTTAAAAACCAGGAATAATGGCTCTTCATGATCTCGCTTCTACTAGAGGGGACAAAAGTTTATCTAATGAAAAATCTCTAGCATCACTTTTATTTATGGTTGAAAATTATAAAAGGTATTATTAAAAAAATTTCTTAAATATTTAGACATATAAGTTTGGAATATTATAATTTAGAACCCCCAAGCATATTAAATAAAATGAAATGTTTCTAAATGCTAAATACATGAATAGTTTATTTTGTGCTCTTGATAAAGGAATATGCAAGCTTATTTATACTTCGCCTACTGCTTTTGATAGCTGGAAATTTTTTGAGATTGCTTATAATCTTCCCTCCATATATGATGAATAAGAGCAATTTCCTATGAATCCAAGAGAAGAAATTGATGAGGACTCATGCTTGGAGGAAGATCAATCAAATGATTAGATCGCATCAAACGAAAGGGAAGGAGAAATTTCGTCAATGGAAGAGGATGATGAAGATGTTGAAGGAACTAAATGTTCAAATCACTCCTCCAAATGCATTGTAAGAAAATCAAATTCCCTCCTTGTTTCAACATATATTTTTGCATTATATTTGTTAGATGTGGCTAAACGTAAAATTAAGTAATTAAAAAATAATAATTTTAAATTACGTTTAAAAAATAAAAATTTAAAAGCAAATCTTAATGTAAAATTAAATTTTGATGTGCTTAGTTCTCCTTCTTGCTCTTTTATTGAAAATAATACATCTTCTATAGATTGCTATGAATTAAAAGAAAAATTAAAGATTTTTGAAAAAAAAACTAAATATTTCAAAAGGGCATAGTAAAATGTTTATTAAGTAAAATATTACATTAACTCATAAACTAGAATTATTGAAAATATTTGTGCAAAAATGTTCAAATAATTAAAAAATCTTTTATATCTAGTTTATCTTCAAAAATATATATGCTATCTACTAGTGTTTCAAATTTCATAAAACATACAGCTAGTAGAATATTTTACCATAAGAGTATGATGAATCATAATCCCCATTTTACCCCTCTTAATATAAATTTAAATGTTCGCAAATGTCACATAATTAATAATTTTGAAGATCGTTATGGAAATTTCAAATATAAGAATATTAAACATCCAAAGTATGAATGAAGGCACAAAATTAAAGATAAAACACTAACTCCACTTTAAAGGGCTCATTCATCACATTCTCCCCAAAAATCATCACGCGTATTTTGTTGCCCAAAGGAATCATTACTCATGGTCCTCTTTGGATACCCAAATCTCTTATTTATTATATATCATTAATTTGTATGAAGTAGAAATATATCAAAATGAACTATATAATACTCTACTTCATGATATGCTTAAATATTTTTTAATCTTTTTTGAGCCAACATGTAATGGTCATTATATATATATATATATATTTATTTATTTTTGCTATATGACTTATACATATTAAGCTTAATGATAAATAAATCCAATTGAATGAATTTGATTAAAAGTCATATCCTTTCTAAGTGGCGAAAATTAACTTATTTTCTAAATTCCATCCCTTTAAATCCAATGCATACAAGTGTCTTATATTATCACTATAATTTAAATAACTTCCAAATATGGATTTAAATATGTTATAAGGGGTCTTAGGCAAAAATATTAAATACACAACTTTTTGATTATTTTTCTAATTTGTTGATGCATATGATAACCACTATAATCAAAAATTATAATCAGAAAAGAATCAGAATTGAAAAATCTCAAAAACCATGTTTTATTCATGAAAAATCCAAACTCTGTTACTATCGCCCGACGATAAATATTATCGTTGGTGTTAGCCGGCCTATTTTCATTAAAATCTCTATTTTTCTCTATAAAATTTTTTTTAAAATATATACATGTTACTAAAATTAATTATTATCATTCTCTACTTCAAAAAAATTTACAGTACCTTTGAAAATATCCAAATATATTGTTATTCATTGTTAATCTTACAAGCTTTCACTTTAATAATTTGAAAATGATGAATATGAATTTTTCACATAACACTTCACTTATATCATCATGGAAAAGTAATTATGAATAATTAATTTTTATGGGATAGATTAATAAATCTATTATTTCAAACATTAAACATAAGTGGAATAGATCCTAGTGATTTCAAAAGATGTGTTCATGAACATTATATAAATGAATTGATGGGGTGGAGCCCCATTTATATAAGAATGGGTGTGCACTTAGCCATCTCTCCCATGATCCCTCCTAATGTGGAGATCACGAATTTGACTAGTCAACCCACTCCCCCATGATCTCCACCATAATAGGAGAGATCATGGCGGCCTCTCATTCAGCAACTACCATCGTTCGCCCGCCGCCGCCCGCCCGTCGAAGGCCACCCGGCGTCGGCTGCCCGCCGCCGCCTGCCCGCAGCAGGCCAACACCGCTGCCAGCCTGCCGCCGTCATCCGCCACCGCAGCATGCAAGTCAACCACCGTCCGATCGTTATTGGGCATTTGTTGCTGTCCGATCTGCAAGTAACCACCCACTAAGCTACTAAGTTAGTGGCTTAGTGGGGGGTTACTTGCAGGCCTCCTCAATTCTCACCTTTTTGCTATAAAAGGAGCCACAGGCCTCCTCATTTCTCATCTCTTTGTTCTGGAGTCTTGTTCTTCCTCGGGCCAGAGCTCTACCGAACTCCTCTCTCGAGCAATGTTCAAGCCGCCAACGAGCCAAGTCCCCAAGTGCGCAGGATATGGTAGAAGACAACAACCGCCAGCGTTCAAGCACACGCCAATTTAGCATTTAGCACTCCTTCGGCACAGCCTGTTGCCCATTGTGAGTCAAGAAATTCACTCTCACCTCTAAGTTTTAACGAGGAGCGACCTGTCGCCCTCGATTCCAAAAACACCCTATAATAGCGAGCAGATAGTGGACTTTGACAGGCATAGATCAGGTCATGTGGTTTTTTACCCAGTTGAGGGTTTTTCCACGTAAAAACATCTTGTGTCAATTCGCTCTCTTTTCACTGACTATGTACGCGCTCGACCCTCCTGAGAGCTAAGGCGGTCCAATTAATCCAGTCCAACCGGGATACCGAGTCTGTCCGCAACAGTTTGGCGCCATCTATGGTAACCATGATTCCCAACATCCTTTAGAAGTTAAGACCGCTCTCTTTGCAACAACCAAACTCCGCTTCGATGGCAAAAAGAAGCTCCCGCAGAGTTGAAGGATCCGTTCTAGAAAGACATACTGAACCAGCACTCTCCCACTCTCTGGTGGACCTGCCATTGAACATAGAGGCCGCTTTTGCTCCTGCCACCGCCCTCGAGTGGCGAGTTCTACAAATGGAGGAGCAGCAAACTGAAATGCTTCTTCTGCTCAGGAATCTACGAGCGCCTCCTGCTCCTCCTCTAGCACCAGTTAACCCGCCACTGCCAAATCATGGCAGGGCTCAAGAAGTTCCAAGACAAGAGGCGCCTGAAGAATACTCTGACGCCGCCAGCTCCACTCACCAGGCCTGTGGAGTAACTGAAACTGGGCAACACTGCCACAACTGGGGAGATGAGGACCGACTTCCCCCACTCAAGAGGTTTACCTGGGAAGAGATTCGGGAGGTGATTACAGAAGAATACCGGCAAGCCGGCCAACGGGACATTCATAGTCACTGACCACTCTGCCAAGGCTCCCCCCTTGCACCACAAATCCTTGCTCATCCAATTCCTCATGGTTTTAAGCTGTCGAAAATCGAGACGTTCAATGGAACAGACGATCCGTTGGAGCATGTCAACCACTTCACTACCACTATGAGGATCTACAACGCGTCTGATCAGTTACTCTACCAAGTGTTCCCAACCACTCTCAAGGTGCAGGCTCGCACATGGTTTCACTCCTTGAGGTTGGGCACCAATCCCAACTTCACAGAGCTAGCAAGGCAGTTCGCTGATCAGTTTATAGTGAATCGATGGATCGCCCGCAACCCTTCCCACTTATCAGGTATCCGTCAGAATGTAGGGGAGTCTTTGAAGTTCTTCTTCCGTAGGTTTTCTGCTGAAGCCCGCCAAATCCCAGGTGTCGACCCAGAGCTATTAAGAGGGATGTTCCTTGGGGGTCTACGTCCTAGCGACTTCTATTCTGCATTAATGAGGGAAACCTTCCCTAGATACCCTAATCTCGTACACCATGTAGAGGCGCAGATCCAAGCCGACGAGCTATTGATGCGAATCATCAACAGTTTGACGAGAATCAGAAGCACAAGAGGGAGAAGGAACCGGCTCCTCAACACCAAGAAGGAAGATTCCGAGAAGAACGTTGGAACGAGCAACGCCGACGTGCCAACAGAGAGATCAACCGCCCCAGGATTACACGCCCCTCAATAACTCTAGAACAAATGTGCTTTACGCAATCTAGGGCATCGAGGCGCTCCGCAAGCCCATACCCCTCACTAAAAATATGGGGGACCAAACAAAGTACTGTGAGTTCCACCATGAACGAGGGCACAATACAGAAGACTGCTCAAAACTTAAGGAGGAGATCGAGCATCTCATCAAACAAGGCCACCTGGTGAGATTCTTATGGGGCTAAGCACCAAATTCGCCGACAGGAAATCAGCTAACCAATTGTTAGAACGGACTGGGGGGCAACCCCAAAGTCGACCAGCCCAAGAGAGGGCTTCATACCTATCAGCAAAGTTATTCCTATTGTAGCATTTATCAGTTTTACTTTCTAACAAATTCTTCATGCAAATTTACATAAGAACAATCTTATGGTTGTAACTCTAATAACTTTAAAAGCTTTCTTATTTTAGTCCTATAGAAGGCGAGCATCATCTGCGCAATTTGAAAGACATACTCACTTTGTCTAAGTGCAAAGTCGTCCACTTACACTCACAGCAACTGCCTTCGAGTAGCGCGCTCCATACAACAACTGCCTTCGGGCAGCGCGCTTGTTACAGTAACTGCCTCCGTGCAGCGCGCTTCTTACAATAACTGCCTCCATGCAGTGCGCTCCTCACAGCAAATGACTTCGGACAGCGTGCTCCATATAGTAATTGCCTCCGTACAGCGCGCTCCTCACATCAAATGTCTTCGGGCAGCATGCTCCTCATAGCAACTACCTCCGTGCAGCGTGCTCCTCACAGCAATTGCCTTTGTGTATCGTGCTCCTCATAGTAACTATCTTCGGGCAGCTTGCTCCCCACAACAACTGCCTCTATGCAGCGCGCTCCTTACAGTAACTGCCTTTGGGCAGCGCGCTCCTTACAGCAACTGCCTTCGTGCAGCGTGCTCCTCACAGTAACTGTCTTCGGGCAGCGCGCTCCTTACAACAACTGCCTCAGTGCAGCGCGGTCCTCACAGCAACTTCCTTCGGGCAGTGCACTTCTCACAGCAACTGCCTTTGTGTACCGCGCTCCTTACAGCAACTACCACCGTGCAGCGCACTCCTCACAGCAACTGCCTTCGGGCACCGAGCTCCTTACAACAACTGCTTCCATGCAGCGCGGTCCTCACAACAACTATCTTCGGGCAGTGTGCTCCTTATAATACCTGTCATAGTGCAGCGTGCTCCTTACAGCAACTGCCTTCGGGCAGTGCGCTCCTTACAGCAATTGCCTTCGGGCAGCGCGTTCTTACAGGAACTGCCTTCGTGCAGCACGCTTCTCTCAACAAACTCCCCGTGGGTGCCTGCCCCCTCCCGGCTAAGCCGCGAGCAACACTCGTGCAAACTAAGCCGCGAGCAACCCTCGTGCAAACTCCCCGTTAGGGCATTCCCCACTCATGGCTAAGCCACAAGCAACCCTCATGCAAGCTAAGCCACGAGCAACCCTCGTGCAAGCAAAGCAGCGAGAAACCCTCATGCAAACTAAGCCGCGAGCAACAATCATGCAAACTAAGCTGCGAGCAACCCTCTCACAAACTAAGCCATGAGCAACACTCATGTAAACTAAGTCGCAAGCACCCCTCGCACAAACTAAGATGTGGGATAAAACATTTCGAACGAAGTTGCAAATGCTGGAATGCTCCATCCATGCACTCTCCCGCAAGCCAAACTTGCAAAAACAATACTCAAAGGAGAAAAAGGAAAAACAAAACAACTATATGGCATAAAAAATAACTATGTCATACATATCACCGCACAATAAGTGTTCTGTACAACTGCAAAGTAAAAACAACACACGACACGGATGGAGGGGAAGATAGTACAAAAACACACAAATGCAAAAACATGAGGCCGCTACTCATCAGCAGCATCAACATCAGAGCGCTCATCCTCATAAACATCATCAAAGCTAAAGCCAGAGGTATCGCATCCTAGGAGCCAGCTGACAAAACGAAAGGCCTTCACCGCTACACGCCTAAGGCCTAACATTCGGGCATCTTCCACTTGAGGCTCCAGCTCCTTGGACCAGATCTCATCACGCACCTCCACCACAATCAGTCTACGGTCTCTCATGTAGTCCAACGACTACAGGTACTCCGCAAGTCCGGCGGGCATCAGCTCTGACACACAGCCCTCGGAAGACAGCATCTCCACTTGTGCCCTCGATGCCCGCAGGCGAGTCTCTAAACCAGTGGCTTCCTCCTGGGAATGCTTCAACATTTGGGTGGTCCTCTCCACCAGTGCCTTCTCTACCTCCAATGCTGCATATGCATCCTCCAACTCAGACTTCAACCCGACCCCTATCTGACGGAATCGTGAAACATCGCGGGCATACTCCTCCCTCGCGGAGACAAGTGAACCCATCGTTAACCTGAGCTTCTCCTCAAGGGCCAAATACCCGTCCTTCAACCTCACAAAATGGTCGTTCCAAGTAAAGACAGATCGGTCCTGAGTGTCAACCTGCATAAAGGAAAAATGAAGATTAACATAACAAGGTAAAGATTGAAAATTTCACGCAAAGAAGAGCGCTTACCACTTCATCTGTCGCCTTTGAAGAATAAGATAGCCTTGGAGTCGCCACCTCCGTAGGAGAAGACTGGGGGGCATACTAACCAAGCACTTGCACCTCGGGGGGCGAACCGCCACAGCCACCGGCAAGAGAAGCATCGCTCGGAGAAGACGAACAAGGCACCACACTCCCGCCAACTCGGTAAAGGCCTTCCGCTTACAACTGCCACTGAAAGGTGCTTTTATTCTTTGTAAAGAATCTGAAGAAATGTTGCACTGCAACAAGAGCTTCTCCTCCACAAATGAGAAAATACTGAACAAGCAATTGGCGAAATCGCGAGGCTCCGAAAACCCCAGCATTGGGTAAAATTCCCGCTCTTTCCCCTTTTGGCAGCGACAACGATCGGGAAGCGAATTCCACACCTCCGGCAAGCCCCAAGGGTTCCTGATATAGCCAAAAAAGTGTTCTCGTGATGATGGTCTATCCGAGACTCGAAATTGAGCCAACTCTTGTTGTTGTAAATCTCCACGTGCTCCCCGCCATCGGAGCGGACATCGCACAACTCTCAAAGGCTCTCCAAAGTATGTCTCAAGCCATGCTCTCGAAAGAAAACAATCATGCCCATAAGGCGCACTACTCCCAGCGAGGTAAACTGGGAGATCAGCACCCCTACAACATTTCAAGGTCTGGGTCACCTCCTCGCAATGAGGGAATCAGAAGCCAGACCTTAAAGTGCTCTCGCAGACTGTCAACTGCCACGGGGGGGGGGGGGGGGGGGGGGGGGGTTCTGCACTCTCTCCTCGGCATGCGGAATTCTCACTTCCAAATCAATGGGCAGCCCGAACTTCTTCCTCCAAACGACAATTTGGTCTTATGTAAGAGAAGAGCGTAAACACAGTTGTCTTGCAGAACGCCTCGAGCCATGTCACCAGCAAGGAATAATCAGACACAGTATAAGCGGCGAAACACGCAACCATAAACCCTCGAAACGGAACGAGGGATTGCCCCGTGCACATGCAAGCATAAAAAGTAGCTCTACAAACCCCGCGAAGGGGTACACGCACAAGCACAAGCGCACCCCATGAATACGCACATGCCCGCGCATAGCGGCACGCGCGCCGCGCGCTCCAGTGTGCACACAACACGCTATAGCGCCCGCGCGCTGCAGCAGGGCACGTGCGCCGTGCCGCATGCTCCAGGACGCGCGCGCCAGCCTGCGTGCCCGCATGCCACGTAATCCTACGCACGCACCGCACTCTCCCGCGAGGCCGCGTGCGTTCCGCGCCGCGCTCCCGGAACGCGCGCATCGCGGCGTATTACGGTCATGCGGGTGAGGCTGGCTGTGCGCCCTGCACAACTTGGTCTGCGCACCCCCTCGTGTACCCGTGCGTTGGTCGTCGTGGCGCCGTCTGGTCGTGGGCACGTCGTCACCCCCTCTCCAGCGGAAGTTTTTTAACATGTCGTTACATGTGCTCGTCGAGCGCCGCTCGCGGATGTTTCTGGCCTGTCACTGGACGTCGTCATAGTCAAGCAAAATAGGAGAAAATCCTTGCTCTCTCGCGCAAGCAAACCTTCGACAACAGAGGATTTGGGGGGCAATTGATGGGGATGGTGCCCCATTTATATAAAAATGGGTGTGCACTTAGCCTTCTCTCCCATGATCCCTCCTAATGTGGATATCTTGGGTTTGACTCGTCAACCCACTCCCCCATGATCTCCACCATAATAGGAGAGATCATGGTGGCCTCCCATTCAGCAACTACCACCGCCCGCCGCCGCAGCTCGCCTCTGCCGCCCGCCGTCGTCGCCGCTCACCCGCCGTCAACTGTCGCCGTCAACCGCCACTGCCACGTGCAAGTCGGCCACCGTCTGATCGTTACTGGGCATCTCTTGCCGTCCGATCTGTAAGTAACGTCCCACTAAGCCACTAAGTTAGTGGGGGGCCCGCCATAACTACCTAAGGAGGGTATAAAAGGATCCCATGCCTCCTCATTTCTCACATTTTTGCTCTGGAGTTTTCTTCTTCCTCGGGCCAGAGCTCTGTCGAACTCCTCCCTTGAGCCGTGTTCAAGCCGCCTATGAGCCAAGTCCCCAAGTGCGCGGGAGAAGGAAGAACATGATAACCGCCAACGTTCAAGCACATACCAAGTTAGCGTTTAACACTCCTTCGGCGCAGCCTGTTGCCCGTTGCGAGTTAGGAAATTCTCTCTCACCTCTAAGTTGTAACGAGGATCATCCTGTCGCCCTCGATTCCCCAAACGCCCTATAACCGCGAGCAGATAGTGGACTTTGACCGGCACAGATCCTATTACGTGTTTTTTACACAGTTGAGGGGTTTTTTCACGTAAAAACATCTTGTGTCAATTTGCTCTCTTTTCACTGACTGTATGCACGCTCGACCGTCCGGAGAGCTAAGGCAGTCCAGTTACTTCAGTCCGACCGGGACTCCAAGTCTGCCCGTAACATGAATTATGCATGATGTTTAGACCATAGAATCTGTAACACCCCCGTCCATCACATGGCATATAACAGAAGGTCCAACAGGAACCCGATGCCATATACCACGGACAGTCGGAAGGGATACATAAAAATATCCAAACTATCTAATTAAGAGTACTCGTCCTACACAGAGCATTCTAGCGGAAGCTTTTAAAAAGTTGAAAGAACCCAAAACTTAAATCCATAAACATGAATGTCCACATCCACACAACAGGAATGAAAACCAAATACACTGAAAGGGTACACGTCCTTATGGCCTTACAAATATTCACTTAATAAGATAGTGTCTTACATACATCGGCTCGCAGGCCGGCCACACGTGACAAAATAAAAACAACTATTCTTTACGGCCTTCAAGGGCCAGCACAACAACATGGGCTCCAGCCCGCTAGCTTGCACTCGGCTCCGCAGCACCTGCAAGCAACATTCCACCGCACGGTGGCAAACAATGCAAGGTCAGCAAAGGCCGACCAAATTATAACGACCCCTCCCCTTACTCGGGATGGCGGTGCTCTTTCCCTGCATAACATTAGCCCAGCTAAACAATAAAGTGCAATTACATTTCGCCACAAGTGTAGGCTCGCATGGCCAAATATCTCGTGCACTTAGGGCACATTAATGGTGAATCCTGACACTTCAGCGTCTTCACCACCACCACCAAGATGGCCACCTCGTGAGCATTTAGCCTTTCTTACCACTGTCTAAGGCTCCCGACTATGCCAACGGCCAGTCCCCTTTTCGGGTCTCTTGCACCGAACCACATAGCCCAGGTCCGATTTCACTTGCCCGTTGCTCACAACACGTAGTACACCTTAAGACGTACGCACGATCCAAGCTTCTCTTGGATCCTGCCATTACCAAACAATCACATAACCCAGTTATGTTCAAGGTCGGTTCCCTAACCGCCAAGTTAGCAGAACACGTTTCCGCACAGTTTTCTGGGTGCGCCTTGGAGTTAATCCCTAAGGATCCCTGCTACAATATATCGCGAAGAAACTCGAAAACCCAAAGCACGAAGTCTTCTCCGGCAAACATATTAAATGCAACATCACTGATCCAGACAATACACGTCCGGGTAGGCTTCACACACAATGCCTATGCACGTACTTCGATTCCGAACTCTATATGCAACACAAGGGGGACTATTCACATCAACCCCAAGGAACACAACGCACTCACCGCACACTCATGGGAGCGGGTTTCCCTATGCAAAAAGGGAGAGCTTCACATGCTCAAGTTGAGAATCGTTACCCTTGTAGTCCGCTTTTGCGCCATGGAAAAACTACACGGATAGAAGTCTTCGCAACGATCTTTCCTCCTCGGATCCGCTCTCAGATCTCAAAACGGTGCTCTGATGCTCCGCCGGCTGCCGGAATCCTCCTCCTTCTTCCTCCTTGCTCTAACTCCTTGGAAAGAGAAAGCTTTGGAGAGAAATGAAGGATTCAACTCCCATTCACGGCCTTAACAGAGCAGGAAACCACCTGGGCCGTTGGATTTAAAATAAAGAAATCGAGTGGCTCTGATCCGCTCAAAAATCAACAGACCTGGGCCGAACACGGCTTGGCACACGGCCGTGTCCCAAGACGTGTGCCTCGATCCAGGCACGATCGTCGAACACAGAGACTCACAGGGGCTCAGACACGCCCGTGTCTCACTCGACACGCCCGTGTCGGGTCCTCGACACGCCCGTGTCCGGGGGAGTGTCACACATAACCGCCACGCCAACCCACACGACCCTGCTGAACATGGGTACTGACATGGGTAGGCACACGCTTGTGTCCAATGACATGCTCGTGTCATTAAGCCGTGTTCCTTGCCGTGTCCTTCTCGTGATGAAAACGGCCAAAACACCAGCCAGACAAGTCCTTGGACACGCCCATGTCCTAGGTCGTGTACCCCTATACAGGAACCAAAATCCCTTTTTACGCGACCAACTCAAATACAATTTTCGGGGCGTTACAAATCTCCCCCACTTAAGGAATTTCATCGTGAAATTAAGTAAAGGTACAAAAATTACAAGCTACCTGAATGGAAAACCTCTGGGTATTCTTCCAACATAGTTTGCTCTCGCTCCCAAGAAAGCTCCTCACGTCCGCAATTATCCCAACGGACTTTACCCATTCGGATATCCTTGTTGCGGAGTCTCTTGACTTCAACGTCTTCTATACGTATAGGGTTGACCTTTGTCTTCAACTCGTAATCAACTGGCACTTGATCAACCGCAACTATCTGCGAAGGCACTTGCACCGCCTTACGTAACACCGATACGTGTAACACATCGTGTAAACCACTCAACTCCACCGACAGCTTCAACCTATACGCTGCTTCGCCAACACGCTCCAGGATCTCAAATGGTCCAAGGTATCACGGACTCAGCTTCTTCAAGCGTCGAACCCGCGAGACACCCTTGAACGGTTTGATTTTCAAGTACACCCAGTCACCAACACTGAACTCCACGTTCCTATGCTTGGCGTTATAGTATTTTGACTGTCTGTCCTGAGCAATCTTCAACCGTTCCTGAATTGTCCGTAACACTGAAGTGGCATCTTCCACCGCTTGACGTTTGTAAAGCTTTGACTCGCCCGTATCCAACCAAAACAACGGCATGCGACACTTTCTCCCGTATAAGGCCTCGAAAGGCGCCATTCCAATACTCGCCTGAAAGCTGTTGTTATACGCAAACTCCACCATGTACAGGTGATCTTCCCACTGCTTTCCAAAATCTAGGACGCACATGCGAAGCATGTCCTCCAACGTCCGGTTGACCCTCTCAGTTTGGCCATCTGTCTGCGGATGAAAGGCTATGCTGAACTTTAGCTTAGTTCCCAACAGACTATGCACCAACCTCCTGTCATTCGACATGAAGCGTCCATCTCAATCGCTAACAATATTGCGGGGCATACCATGCAACCGTACAATATTCTCCACATAGAGTTTGGCCAACCTTTACACCGGATCTTCCTTCCTTATCGGGCTGAAGTGCGACACCTTTGTCAACCTATCTACGACCACCCAGATGGCGTCGTTTCCCTTCTGCGACTTCGGCAAACCATGCACAAAATCCATAGATATGTCGTCAAATTTCCATTACGGGATAGACAAGGACTTTAGGAAACCTCCGGGCTTCTGGCACTCCGCCTTAACCAAAGCACAAGTTTGGCACTTGGCCACATAAAGTGCTACATCTTTCTTCAATCTTGGCCACCAAAATAATTTCTTCATGTCTCTATACATCTTCGTGCTTCCCGGATGGATTGAGTACTTTGTATGATGAGCCTCGTACATCAACTCCTCCCGAAGATTATCCGCACTAGGAACGTATAGGCGACCGTCCTTCCATAGCAACCCATCCTCAACAGCAAACTGGGAATCTGACCCATCCAATGATTCACCTAAGATCTGCTTCATGATGTTATCCTGAATCAAAGCCCGCCGAACTCTATCCGCTAGATCACACTGCACCTCGGTCCAAAACAATTTCGCCTCAGTACTAGACTACTTGTCGATGCAAGATATCTCCAAAGCCTCCAACTCACGGACCAATCTCTCATTATGTACCGATAACCAGTTGGCCTGTGCAGGAACCTTACGACTCAACGCATCCGCCACTACTTTACCTTTCCCTGGCACATAAAGTTTCTTGAAGGAGTAGTCCCCTAGGAACTCCATCCACCTCCGCTGCCTCATGTTCAGATCCTTTTGATCTAAAAGGTACTTCAAGCTCTTATGATCGGTGTATATATCGACTTTCACAATGTACAGACAGTTCATCCACAGCTTTAAAGCAAATATAACGGCCGCTAACTCCAAGTCATGGACCGGGTAATTTCTCTCATGAGCCTTCAATTGTCGTGAACCGTAGGCTATCACACTCCCATGCTGTAGCAGAACACAACCCAAACCACTGCCCGAAGCATCACTATAGATTTTGAACCCTTCGGTTCCACTTGGGGAACATAAAATAGGCGTTGTGGTCAACCGCCTCTTCAACTCTTTAAAAGCCTGTTCGCACTCCAAAGTGTTAAAATTTTCTCAACGTGGTCAGCAAGATAGCCCAAACGCCAAATTAATATCTTCGGAACTACCCAGTTCGCACGCTGAACCTGCGGAAACCCAAGGACTAGAGGTTGCACCCAACAAAACAATGGAAGCACAAGAAGATCTTATTATGCATTCACTTCATTACAATCCGAGGCATACATAGCGAGACATGATTTCGCTAGTATTACAGCTGTAAACAGAAAGGAACAAAACACAAGCCGGGCGGACAGCACACCAGTCCGCCGAGACCGCGAGGTCGCCGAGACCGCCGAGACCGCTGAGCTCGCCCAAGCTATGCTGCAAACCGCCGAATACCACGGAGTCCGCCGAGACCGCGAGGCCGCGCGGACAGACCGTTATTCGCCTCCTGCTGAACCTGAACTGAGGAACTCCCCTACCCGCCTGAAGCCGGCGGACAGGTTATTTAAGCTGGGAAAGTTGAAACAGAACTGACAAGCCGCAGAGCGACCTCCTGCTGAGTCCGCAGAGACCGCACACTTCCAAGCACTGACCGAAGTCACAGCCAAACTCCTGGCTCCTTGAAGTTATCCGCGCGACCTGCACACAGCAAACCGTCAGCCTGAAACAATCCGCGCGGACTGAAAAACACAGACCGCAGCACTCGCCCAACCCAAATTACTGTTCACTCACGTTACTTAGGTTACTGTAGATGTGCCAGGGGGGTCCTATTTATAGGCCAGGTGAGGAGTGTGGTCACCGCCCATGAGATAGCGACACCGCCCCAGCCCGCGCGAACACAAAACGACTGTCCGCTCAGTCCGCGAGGACTTAGCCAGTCACCAAGGGAAACCGCTAGGAGCAAGGCAACCAATGACGAACCCTCTCCAGTCCGCCCAAGCTAAGCGGACAAGGCACCAGCCCGCAAAGCTCCAACTGCTTCAGGACAGCACCCTCTTCAATGGCAGTCCGCACCAACCCGAGGCAGTCCGCAAGACTCACACCTCAATCCGCCACAAGTCCACGACCAAAGGCAAACAGCAACAGTCCGCCCGGTCACAGCGGACTTGGCGGATACGGCGGACACCATGAACTTGACACCAAGTGTGACCAAGTCCAAAACCATCAAGGGCCAGTGCGAGCATGGCGGACACAAAGTCCCGTCCGCCAAACACCCTAGCACAGACCGCAACCAGTCCGCGAGCTCCTCGCACTTGTCCAATGCAGTAGCACCAAGCCGGACTCCAAACAACAGTCCGCCAACCGGTCTCCACAGCAAGACCTGCTGTAACACCTGAGCTCGGCAAGGCCTCAGCCAAGCTCAAGGTCCAGTCCGCAACAGCCCCAACCGCGGACACACCAGTCCGCAAGGCTTCCCACGAACTCGAACCAAACCGCCAACAGCACAAACTTGCACCCGCGACCACTGAGCAATGCACCAGTCCGCAAGCCTCTCTATCCGCAGATACCAGGCCGCACCAAACCGCGGACACCATGCAACAACCCGCTCAGAACACAGCCGGCTTCCACCAGACTTTTCACCAGGCCGCAACCTCAGTCCGCCCAGTCCGCCCAGTCCGCCAAAGCTGTCCGCACAGGCCGCGCGGCCTGTCCCGTCACCCACTTCCACTTCACAAATTCAACACTCCCCCTTGAAGTGAGAAGTGGTGACCAAGCCCAGCAAGCTGCGCAAGCGTTCAAAGGGCCCCTTCGACAGCGGCTTCGTGAAGATGTCAGCAAGATTATCTTCACTCCGAACATGCCCGACCAGCAGAGACCCCTCCAACACCATCTCCCGGATGAAGTGGTGATCAATCTCTATATGCTTGGTCCTGGCGTGACACACTGGATTGTTTACCAGTTTGAGAGCACTCTCATTGTCACCCCGGAGTAAAGTAGGCCCTTGCACTTCTTCATGAACATCCTCTATGAGCCTCCTCAACCAAACGGCTTCCCGAGCAGCCAAGCCCGAAGCCTTATAATCCGCCTCCGTGGTTGAAACCGACACCGAGTCCTGCTTCTTGCTACACCACGAGATGCTAGCTGAACCGCAAGTGAACACATAACCTGAAGTAGACCTTCGATCATCCGAATCACCGCCATAGTCAGCATCCGTGTACCCGAGCAATGCAAACTCCGCATCCCTTCCATAGAGGAGTCCCATCTCAGAAGTCACCTTGACATACTTCAGAATTCCCTTCGCCGCCACTAGATGAGATTGCCTTGTTTCAGCCATATACCGACTTACTCGGCCAACAGCATAAGCTATATCCGGCCTTGTAATCGTCAGATAAATCAAGCTCCCAACAAGAGCCCTGAACACCAAGGGATCATTAAGCACCCTTCCCTCATCTCGTCGAAGCTTTAGCCCAGGTTCCAGTGGAGTAGAGCACTTCTTCCCTTCGCCCATGCCAAACCGCTTCACAATGCGATCAGCATACCCTTTCTGGCTAATGAGAATCCCGCACTCCTTCCTCTCCACTTCCAGACCAAGAAAGTGATGCAACTCTCCCAAGTCTTTCATCTCGAACCGTATAGCAAGCTCTCCCCTGAGCCTTGCTACTTCCTCCTCCGAGTTCCCTGTGATGATCATATCATCCACATACAGTAGGACCAAGACTCTTAGCTCTCCCTTCTTCTTGACGAACAAGCTAGAATCCGAGTTAGAAGCCAGGTATCCACAGAACTGCAGGTACTCTGCAATCTTCCCATACCACGCTCGAGGAGCTTGCTTCAACCCATAGAGAGCCTTCCTGAGTTTGCAGACATAGTCCGGATGCTTCTCAGAGACGAAACCAAGCGGCTGATCCATGAAGATGTCCTTGTCAATCTCTCCGTAAAGAAAGGCATTCTTCACATCGAGTTGCCACAACCTCCATCCCTTGCAAGCAGCCAAGGCGATCACCACTCTTACAGACGTCATCTTCGCAACTGGACTGAATGTCTCCTCATAGTCTTCTCCATACTGCTGTGAGAATCCTCTAGCGACCAGGCGAGCCTTGAACCGATCAATGCTCCCATCAGCCTTCTTCTTCAACTTATACACCCACTTGCAAGTAACCGGAGTAACGTCATCAACCTTGGGCACAAGGTCCCAGGTTTCATTCTTCTTCAGAGCATCAATCTCCTCCTTCATGGCACCATCCCACTCCTTCACTCCAGTGGCCTCGTTGAAGTTTGCAGGCTCTCGCTCATCCAGAGGACCAGCAAAGAAACAGGAGACAAAGCTCACTGCATTCCCATCACAGTACCGAGCCGGTGGCTTAACCACCCTCTTCGATCTCCGAAGACACGGCTCCTTGCTCACGGCTTCCGTTGCTTCTTCAGGCTCCACTCCTACCTGGGGCAAGCATTGAGCAGTGCTCCCCCTGCTTCCTGAGCCAGAAGGCTCAGCCTCGGAGTTCGAAGCAACAGGAGCTGCTGGTGAAACAACAAGCTCCTCTTCCAAGCCTTCAGCAGCCTCCACCGGTGCTTCCTCAACCTTGCTACTTCCGGTAGGCTCCACCGAGCCACCTCCATATGACGTCAGCTCGTCAAAGACAACGTCTCTTGACACCACGAACTTCTTCGTCACAGGGTCCATGCACTTACATCCCTTCTTCCGCTCATCATAGCCAACAAAGACAAGTTTCTTTGCCTTCGCATCCAGCTTTGTCCGTGAAGCATCCGGGACATGCACGTAGCAAGTTGAACCGAACACCCGAAGGTGTCCAACACTCGGCTTCTCCTTCAGCAACAGCTCAATGGGCGTCTTCATGTTGATAGGGCTGAGTGGCATCCGGTTGATAACATATGCAGCACAAGACATTCCCTCCGCCCAAAAGGACCTCGGGATATCTTTCGCATGCAACCAGCATTTGCAGGTTTCCGTCAAATGACGGATCTTCCGCTCCGCTACCCCATTTTGTTGTGGAGTGTGAGCACATGTAAGCTCCCGTTGGATCCCGTACTTCCTGCAGAAGTTAGAAAACTCGGAAGAGACAAACTCTCCCCCGTTATCAGTTCGAAACTTCTTAATCCGCAAGCCAAGCCGGCCTTCTACCAACTCCTTGAACTCCACGAACAAACGGAAGGCATCCGACTTCTCCTTTAAGAAGTACACCCAAGTATACCTTGAGTAGTCATCAACCAAGACAAGCATGTATTTGCTTCCACCAAGGCTGGCAGTAACAGTCGGTCCCATCAGGTCGCCATGAATACACTCCAATGGTTTCTTGCTCCTTGTTTGAGATTTATCAAACGGAAGGCGATGTGCCTTACCGTATTGACAGCCCGCACAAACATGCTCATCACCAAAGGAGGACAACATCGGCAACCCCCTCACCAGACTTCTACTCGCCATTGCCTTCAGCTTGTCCATGCCAACATGCCCCAGCCTCTCATGCCAGATAGCCGCACTATCATTGGCCCTCATCCTATCAACATAGGCACTGGTGGAAAGAACAAACAAGTTCTTCACCCTCCTCCCAACATGAGCAACATCAGCCTTTACCGCTGATACGTTGCGAAGGAACCTCACGTCTGTTGGCCCAAACAGAACGTGATACCCAGCGTCCACCGCGTTGGTCACCGAGAAGAGGTTCTTCTTCATGCCCGGCACGTGATACACACTCCTTAACGTGAGTGGCCCCTGATCACTACCCAAAGACACGACCCCCTCCTTCTCTACTGCATAAACAGTATTATCAGCAGTGATAATAGCTTCATTACCTGAGTAAGCCTGCATGGAGGTGAACTTCGACTTGTCTCCGGTGAGGTGATGACCACACCCGGAGTCGATGATCCACTCGCTGTTGAAGTCCTCAGCAGATAAGGCCCGGACACAAGTGCCCGTCATGAAAGCTCCTCCCCATTCTGCTTCTTCACTTCGTGAGCAAGCTTCCTCCTTTCCCGCAGCATGCCCAGGCTGCAGTTTGACCTTGCAGTCCCGCTTGAAGTGCCCACGCTGATGACACCGGTAGCACTTCAGATTCTTCTTCCAGTCCTTAGGAGCATTGCTCCTCTCCGGCGGATATGAAGTTGAAGTCTCCTTCTCAACAGCGGCCTGCACCTTCTTCTTCTTCTTCTTCCCTTCCCATCCCTTCTTCTTGCCTGAGAAGAGAGCCTCGCTGCCTTCCTGATTCAGATTCACTCCAGCCATCTGCCGTGCTAAGCTCTCCTGCGAGGCAAGCAGATTCTCCAGCTCCAGCAGAGACGGCTGAGTAGCCCACCCTTGAACAGACGTAACAAAGGCCACATACTCCTTCCGCAAGCCGCGGAAAATGTGCCTCTTCATCTTTGCCTCAGAGATAGGCTCATCAGGATCCAGTGCCGACAGCTCAGCACACAAGCTCTTCATCTTTAAGAAGTACCTGGAGATGGAAAGGTCTCCCTGAGTTGCCCTGGCCAACTCATTCTCCAGGAACTGAAGCCGCGCCACATTCTTCCTATTGAACAACTCATCAATGGTTGTCCAAATATCAGCAGCCGACTCACACCCAATGATGTGATCAAACAGTTCCGGAGAGACAGCTCTCTTCAGAACGAACTCTGCCTTAGCATTAGTTCTTCTCCAGAGCCTCACCTGCTCAGCAGTACCGAAAGCAGCAGTAACTTCCTGTCTGTCGTCTCCACCGACAACTTCCCACAGCTCCTCGCCTAGAAGATAACTCTTCATGCACGACTTCCACTTTTTATAGTTAGTCGGCGTTAAGAGTTCAATGCCCAGACCTCTTGCTAAGCTTCCTTCCATTGCAATCACCTGTTGGTACCCTTCAGCAGCTCCGAGCAACAACACAGGTTGATCACCACTCAATCACTGAGTAACAACACTGGCTGACCTCCGCTCACGCAACTAAACCTCCGCAACCTCAGAAACCTCCCTCTGATACCATGTTAAAATTTTCTCAACGTGGTCAGCAAGATAGCCCAAACGCCAAATTAATATCTTCGGAACTACCCAGTTCGCACGCTGAACCTGCGGAAACCCAAGGACTAGAGGTTGCACCCAACAAAACAATGGAAGCACAAGAAGATCTTATTATGCATTCACTTCATTACAATCCGAGGCATACATAGCGAGACATGATTTCGCTAGTATTACAGCTGTAAACAGAAAGGAACAAAACACAAGCCGGGCGGACAGCACACCAGTCCGCCGAGACCGCGAGGTCGCCGAGACCGCCGAGACCGCTGAGCTCGCCCAAGCTATGCTGCAAACCGCCGAATACCACGGAGTCCGCCGAGACCGCGAGGCCGCGCGGACAGACCGTTATTCGCCTCCTGCTGAACCCGAACTGAGGAACTCCCCTACCCGCCTGAAGCCGGCGGACAGGTTATTGAAGCTGGGAAAGTTGAAACAGAACTGACAAGCCGCAGAGCGACCTCCTGCTGAGTCCGCAGAGACCGCACACTTCCAAGCACTGACCGAAGTCACAGCCAAACTCCTGGCTCCTTGAAGTTATCCGCGCGACCTGCACACAGCAAACCGTCAGCCTGAAACAATCCGCGCGGACTGAAAAACACAGACCGCAGCACTCGCCCAACCCAAATTACTGTTCACTCACGTTACTTAGGTTACTGTAGATGTGCCAGGGGGGTCCTATTTATAGGCCAGGTGAGGAGTGTGGTCACCGCCCATGAGATAGCGACACCGCCCCAGCCCGCGCGAACACAAAACGACTGTCCGCTCAGTCCGCGAGGACTTAGCCAGTCACCAAGGGAAACCGCCAGGAGCAAGGCAACCAATGACGAACCCTCTCCAGTCCGCCCAAGCTAAGCGGACAAGGCACCAGCCCGCAAAGCTCCAACTGCTTCAGGACAGCACCCTCTTCAATGGCAGTCCGCACCAACCCGAGGCAGTCCGCAAGACTCACACCTCAATCCGCCACAAGTCCACGACCAAAGGCAAACAGCAACAGTCCGCCCGGTCACAGCGGACTTGGCGGATACGGCAGACACCATGAACTTGACACCAAGTGTGACCAAGTCCAAAACCATCAAGGGCCAGTGCGAGCATGGCGGACACAAAGTCCCGTCCGCCAAACACCCTAGCACAGACCGCAACCAGTCCGCGAGCTCCTCGCACTTGTCCAATGCAGTAGCACCAAGCCGGACTCCAAACAACAGTCCGCCAACCGGTCTCCACAGCAAGACCTGCTGTAACACCTGAGCTCGGCAAGGCCTCAGCCAAGCTCAAGGTCCAGTCCGCAACAGCCCCAACCGCGGACACACCAGTCCGCAAGGCTTCCCACGAACTCGAACCAAACCGCCAACAACACAAACTTGCACCCGCGACCACTGAGCAATGCACCAGTCCGCAAGCCTCTCTATCCGCAGATACCAGGCCGCACCAAACCGCGGACACCATGCAACAACCCGCTCAGAACACAGCCGGCTTCCACCAGACTTTTCACCAGGCCGCAACCTCAGTCCGCCCAGTCCGCCCAGTCCGCCAAAGCTGTCCGCACAGGCCGCGCGGCCTGTCCCGTCACCCACTTCCACTTCACAAATTCAACACAAAGACCACACAAACTTCTGATTCTTCCTAGTCAAAGTCGTGAGTGGTAGCGCTATCTGCGAGAAGTTCTCTACGAAGCCCCTGTAGTATCCAGCAAGCCCCAGAAAGCTCCGGACCTCCGCCACTGTAGTCAAAGTAGGCCACTCCCGTATCGCCACTATCTTCGCCGGATCCACAGCTATCCCTTCTCCACTAATAACATGATCAAGGAACGCTATCGAGGATAACCAGAACTCACACTTGGAGAACTTAGCACACAACTGGTTTCTCCTCAATGTCTCCAACACCATATGCAGCTGATTGTAGTGATCCTCTTCACACTACGAGTACACCAGGATATCGTCGATAAATACTATCACAAAACAGTCCAGGTACTCTCTGAACATCATGTTCATCAGATCCATAAACACGGATGGTGCATTGGTCAAACCAAACGGCATGACCGTGAACTCGTAATGCCCAAACCGCGTACTGAATGTTGTCTTTGGGATGTCGCTCTCCCTTATCCTCAATTGGTAGTAACTGGACTTTAGATCTAACTTCGAATATACCGTTGACCCAACTAACTGATCAAATAGATCGTCAATTCTAGGGATCGGATACTTATTCTTTTCCGTAAGCTTGTTCAATTCCCGGTAGTCGATACAAAGTCGCAAGCTCCCATCTTTCTTCTTAACTAAGAGAACCGGTGCGCTCCAAGGTGACGAACTTGGACGCACATAACCTTGCTCTAACAACTCTTGCAGTTGCACCTTCAACTCCACCATCCCTTTTGGCGCTATTCGATAGGGGGAGCGTGACACCAGTTTGGCACCCGGTACCAGCTCAATATTAAAGTCTATCTCCCGCTGAGGAGGAGCTCCTGGGAGATCATCCAGGAACACATCAGGATACTCAGACACAATTGGGATCCTGTCCAGACTTGGCTTAGGTGTCGAAGTCTGCACTAGAGTGACAAACAGCTCTACCCCAGACCGAACTGCCTTGATCACCTGAAGGGCTGACATCAAAACTTTCCCTGACCCCTTCATGCCCGCAAACGTAGTCTCCCGTTCAGAATTTAATCTCAACTTAACCTCCTTTCGATTGCAATCAATGTAAGCTCACTGCTCCGAGAGCCAGTCCATACCAAAGATTACATCGAACTCTACTAACGGTAGAATCAACTCTCGCAAATCAAAGTCCTGATCCCCAATCCGAACCTTGACTACACAGATCTTATTCACGCGCATTGAGCACCCATTGGTCAACAACACATCCAACTTGTCTTTTGCCATCGAGAGAGGGACCCCGATGCGCATCACAAATCGTTTGGACAAGAAGGAATGCGAAGCTCCCGTATCAAACAAGCTCTCACCAGACAATCGAGAATCAATACAAATCCTAACAACAACAGAAGTAAGCTAACACATAAAAGAGGTAACAACTACAAAAGTTAATCTGCTATAAATTAACTCATACCTGTCACCACGTCAGCTTGCTTTATGGCCTCTTGTAGACTAAGATTATAAACTCTATGCTGGACTGGAGCATGATGGGACGCGGTTGACTCCACTGCCTTCCGTTTCTCCTCATAATTCCCTCCAGACTTCCTCTCGGACTTTGCACGTACGCTCCAACACTCACGAGCAAAATGCCTCGTCTTCCCACAGTTGTAGCAAGCTCCTGTGACTCGACTTGTGGTTGCCCCTGATGCACCAGACGAAGGGGCTGAGTTCGAAGTCCTCGGCTTCTTGTTCCATCCGCGGAATCCTAACTTTGCATTAGGCACTTTGAACGCTGCCTTCTTTTCTCCTGGATCCTTCTTCTCTTGCACCCTCTTCACAACCTTTTCCAAAGACCGAGCCGAGTTGACCAAGGCTAGGAAGCCCTGCGCCTTAGGCCCAGCAAGGAGTAACTGTAGGTCACCACAAAGACCCTCATAAAATCGGATGGTCTTCCTCTCCTCTTCCGTAAACATAGCCCAACATACCGACCCAACCGTGTACACTCGTGGAGGTACGTGTCCACGCTTCTGGATTCTTGAGTCAACCCAAGATATTGGTTCTCCATCTCAAGCTTTTGAGCAGAGGGTACATATATGGCTAGGAACAATCTTGAAAATTCCTCCATAGGCACATCAGCAAGCTGCCTATCCACTAAGAGATGAAACTCCAACTAATCCCACCACAGCATCGCTTCACCCACCAAAAGAAAAGTCGCTATGGTGGTCTTCTGCCACTCCTCAATTAACATGGCTGTCAAAACCCTCTTTATCGTAGAGAGCCAGTCCTAAGCTTGAGCTGGCGTTCCAGTCCAGTCAAATATTGGGGTATTAAAGCCCATTACATGGTTGAGCTGCTTCTCCGTAGCTCTCCTCGGCTCTACCAGATCAACTGTTGCGCGCTCCACCACTCTCGGCTCTACTGCCCTAACCGATTCTTGCTCCACGATAGGAGGTGCATGGTGCATTTTCCCTGCAGGTTGGGCATTAATCATCGCAAATACGGCTTCAGCCACCATCCTGATGGTTTTCGCTGAAGGTGGTGTAGTAGGCATGTCTCTCGGTGCACTACTTTCCACCGATTGTGGACGCTATGATTGACCAGCACCGCTCCTAGCTGCCTATAGAAGCAAAGACACATGATTAGACGACAACCAATTTGCTAAAAGTAATCATTGGAACACTCAAATTCCACAAAACAAGTGTATTTTTCATTCCTAAGTGGACA
The DNA here is from genome assembly GCA_039583875.1 of Platanthera guangdongensis. Classification (NCBI taxonomy): domain Eukaryota; kingdom Viridiplantae; phylum Streptophyta; class Magnoliopsida; order Asparagales; family Orchidaceae; genus Platanthera; species Platanthera guangdongensis. The sequence goes on from CM077158.1 coordinate 135,779,284, forward strand.
TTCATGGGTTCTTTTTGATGTTATAATGATGACGCACACATGTGCTCACCACCCCTTAAAAGAATTCACCCACGAATTCATTTAAACCTGACCGTAACCAGAAGTCTGATACCAAATTGTAATAACCACATCCGTCATATGGCATATAACAGAAGGTCCAGCTGGAACCCGATGCCATATACCACGGACAGTCGGAAGGGTTACATAAGAATATCCAAACTATCTAATTAAGGCTACTCGTCCTACACAGAGCATTCTAGCGGAAGCTTTTAAAAAGTTGAAAGAACCCAAAACTTAAATCCATAAACATGAATGTCCACATCCACACAACAAGAATGAAAACCAAATACACTGAAAGGGTACACGGCCTTATGGCCTTACAAATATTCACTTAATAAGATAGTGTCTTACATACATCGGCTCGCAGGCCGGCCACACATGACAAAATAAAAACAAATATTCTTTACGGCCTTCAAGGGCCAGCACAGCAACATGGGCTCCAGCCCGCTAACTTGCACTCGGCTCCGCAGCACCTGCAAGCAACATTCCACCGCACGGTGGAAAACAATGCAACGGTCAGCAAATGCCGACCAAATTATAATGACCCCGCCCCTTACTCGGGATGGCGGTGCTCTTTCCCTGCATAACATTTGCCCAGCTAAACAATAAAGTGCAATTACATTTCGCCACAGGTGTAGGATCGCATGGCCAAACACCCCGTGCACTCAGGGCATATTAACGGTGAATCCTGACACTTCAGCGTCTTCACCACCACCACCAAGATGGCAATCACGTGAGCATTTAGCCTTTCTGACCACTGTCTAAGGCTCCCGACTATGCCAACGGCCAGTCCCCTTTTCGGGTCTCTCGCACCGAACCACATAGCCCAGGTCTGATTCCACTTGCCCGTTACTCACAACGCGTAGTACACCATAAGATGTACGCATGAGCCAAGCTTCTCTCGGATCCTTCCATTACCAAACAATCACATAACTCTGTTATGTTCAAGGCCGGTTCCCTAACCGCCAAGTTAGCAGAACACGTTTCCGCTCAATTTTCGGGTGTGCCTTAGAGTTAATCCCCAAGGATCCCTGCTGCAATCTACTGTGAAGAAACCCGAAAACCCAAAGCACGGAGTATTCTCCGGCAAACATATCAAATGCAACATCACCGATCCAGACAATACACGTCCGGGTAAGCTTCACACATAATGCCTATGCCCGTACTTCGATTCCGGACTCTATATGCAACACAAGGGGGACTATTCACATCAACCCCAACGAACACCACGCACTCACGGCACACTCGCGGGAGCGGGTTTCCCTATGCAAAAAGGGAGAGCTTCACATGCTCAAGTTGAGAATCATTACCCTTGTAGTCCGCTTTTGCACCATGGAAAAACTACACGGATAGAAGTCTTCGCAACGATCTTTCCTCCTCGGATCCGCTCTCAGATCTCAAAACGGTGCTCCGATGCTCCGCCGGCGGCCAGAATCCTCCTCCTTCTTCCTCCTTGCTCTAACTCCTTGGAAAGAGAAAGCTTTGGAGATAAATGAAGGATTCAACTCCTATTCACGGCCTTAATAGAGCAGGAAACCACCTGGGCCGTTGGATTTAAAATAAAGAAATCAAACGGCTCTAATCCGCTCAAAAATCAACAGACCTGGGCTGAACACGGCTTGGCACACGGCCGTGTCCCAGGCCGTGTGCCTTGATCCAGGCACGATCGTCGAACACAGAGACTCACACGGTCTCAGACACGCCCGTGTCTCACTCGACATGCCCGTGTCGTGTCCTCGACAGGCCCGTATCAGGGGGCATGTCACACATAACCGCCACGCCAACCGACACGACCCTGCTGAACACGGGTACTGACACGGGTAGGCACACGCCCGTGTCCAATGACACGCACGTGTCATTAAGCCGTGTTCCTTGTCGTGTCCTTCTCGGGATGAAAACGGCAAAAACACAAGCCAGACACGTCCTTGGACACGCCCGTGTCCTAGGCCGTGTACCCCTATATAGGCACCAAAATCCCTTTTTACGCGACCAACTCAAATACAATTTTCGGGGCATTACAAAATCAACTTGGCACCTATAGGATCAAATCAAATAAAAATCATCACTTCATTCTATTTATAGATCTAAACTCTAGTTGAATACATGCAACATTATAACTTATTAATTCATAAAATTCAAACAAAACCATAGCTTATGAATTGGTTCATAGGCATTAACACTTAGTATGTTGATGATCATTTACACTTGCCATGTGTCTCATCATAGCGGGGGAATAGGATTTGTGTGCATTAGAGACCTAACCTCTAAGTGATGTCTTGTCCTTAACCACGGTTGGTTCTAGTGGGGCCTTGTGAAACCATGGGGGAAAGGGTACTAGGTTGAGAATTCTCTTTTTTATGTATATGGGATTAACACTTCAACCTATGACATGTGTGCAGCTCCTCATGGTCATCTGTCACTTAGTACGGGACTAGGGTATAGACATATAGCTAGTGTATCTTAATCTAGGGCATACTCATATCATATAAGATTTTTTACACTATATGATTATCATTTCATGCATATCCATTAATCGAGCATGCGTATCTTGTAACACCCCCTATCGGTCGCATAGCATATAGCAGTAGGTCCGGCCGGGGCCCGACGCCGTATACTACAGACAGACCGGGTGGTTACTTATGGAAACCATCCAACCAATCTCAACGTCCTACACAGAGCATTCTAGCGGAAGCATTTTAAACAAGTTGCAATAAAGAACCCAGCATTAGAGCATGAATGTCCACTAGTACAGAATAGGAACGTTATACAAAATACCCAAAATAAGCCTTAAGGCCTTACAAAATGTTTCACTTCCAATTACATGTTTTACAAACCACGGCACGCAGGCCGGTCACACATGAATAAAGTAGTAAACACTTCCAATTTAGGCCTTCAAGGGCCGGCTTCGCATTCGAGCTTTAGCCCGCTATTGACCGCTTGGTCCAGCTGCACCTGCAAGCAACAACCCACCGCACGGTGGCAAAACAAGGCAACGGTCAGCAATGCTGACCAAATTATAACGATCCCGCCCCCAACTCGGGGCGGCGATGCTCCTTCCCTGCATTTCATTAGCATAAGCGAGCAATATATAACTAGCCATTTCAACACAAACGTTGGCTCGCACGGCCACACGCCCCGTGCTCTCAGGGCACATTCTTAGTGAACCGGTCGATGTCACGTCAATTAAAGCCATAGACATTTCGGACTCACCACCGCCACCTTGACGGCCAAACCTATGAGCAATTTGTCTTCTTGGCCTGGGTCACGACAATTTAAGCCATTGACCGCCAAAGACCCTAATCTATGCCAACGGTAAGTGCCAAGTGCCTTTAGGTCTCTTTAACCGAACGACATAGAACGGGTACGGTTCCATCTAACCCGTGCTCACATCGCAACGACAATTTAAGCCATTTGCGCGGGTCAAACTTCCACCGAGTCCCATTTCCATCACAAGTCACATAACCCAGTTATGTTCAAGTTGGCTCTCAAACCACCAAGTTGGCAAGATCTCGTATCCGCCCAGTTTTCCGGGTGCACCTTTGGGTTAGTCCCCAAGGCTCCCTGCTGCAATCTACCGCGTAGAAAACCCGAAAAACAACCAATAGCACGGAGTCTTCTCCAGCATTATGCAATGCAACATCACCGATCTGGACCAACATGTCCGGGTAGGCTTCACACATGATGCCTATGTCCGTTCTCGTTTACGGACTCTAAACAACGGGGACTTCACATATCTACCCGAAGGAATGCTTCCAACTCTTCGCAAACTCGCGAGAGCGGGCTTCCTATGCAAAGAAAGAGAGCTATTCATGCTCAAGATGAGGATCGTTACCCTAGCGTTCCTCTTTGGCGCCATTGAAAAGTAATCGGATGAAAAGCACCGCACTAGCTTTGCCTCCGTGGATCCGGAGTCGGCTCGCGATTCGGAGCTTCGAAGCTCCTCCAATGGCGGGATCTAGCTCCTTCTTCGTCCCTTGGCTCTCCTCTCTCTCTAAGGCTTTAGAAAGATAACACTTAAGAAAAAGTGAGGGTTTCTATGTCCAATCCTGGGTATATCCCTTCAGGAACAACCCCCAGCCATTGGATCTCAAAATAAGGAAACGAACGGCTTTGATTCGGGACTGAAATGCCCAATCTGGACCGAACACGGCCTGGAACACGCCCGTGTCCAGGGCCGTGTGCCTCATTCGCCGTCAAAATCGAATCACCTGGAACCTCACACGGGTATCGAACATGCCCGTGTTCGAGCCGACACGCCCGTGTTCCACCTGACACGGCCGTGTGGCCGACCGTGTAGCCCATCATATTTTCACCAAAATCAACCCGAGCACTGCACGGGTTCTAGGACACGCCCGTGTCCGTACCCGTGTCACCTCAACACGCCTGGACCCCAGGCCGTGTACACGGTCTTGACACTCGACACTTCGTCGAGCGAAGATCGTCGACCTACTGACACGGCATTGGACACGCCTGTGTCCTAGGCCGTGTGCCTTGTCTCGATACATTGTCGACACCAAAGTGTCGAATTCCCGGGACGAGTGTCGACACGGGTCGACACGCCCTGTGATACGCCCGTGTCGCAGGCCGCGTGCCATGTCTCGACACTTCGTCGAACGTAGAGTGTCGACTTCGCGGCTAAGTGTCGACATGTGTTGACACGCCCTACGACACGCCCGTGTCGCAGGCCGTGTGCCCAGTCTCGACACAATGTCGAGACCAAAGTGTCAACACCCCGTCTCAGTGTCGACACAGGCTTGACACGCCCTGGGACACGCCCGTGTCCCAGGCCGTGTGCCTGCAGCCAGAACCCAAACTGGCCCAAAACGTCCCCCTTCGCTCCTTTGAGTTTCGGGTGCGTTACAACTCTCCCCCTCTTAAAAGAATTTCGCCCACGAAATTACATAAAGGAAAGACATATACAAAACCAAAATTTGTACCTGAGCGGAACAACTCCAAATACTCGTCAAGCATAGTCTGCTCTCGCTCCCAAGAGAGCTCCTCACGACCGCAATTGTCCCACCGGACCTTGACCATCTTGATCTCTTTATTGCGTAGCCGCTTGACCTCCGAGTCCTCGATCCGCACGGGCTTGACCTTTGTCGTTATCCCACTATCCACCGACACTTGATCAACCGCGATCACTTGTGTAGGCTCTTGCACCGCCATCCGAAGTACCGAAATGTGGAATACATCATGTAATCCACTAAGCTCCACTGAAAGTTTCAACCGATAGGCCGCTTCCCCAACTCGCTCCAGAACCTCGAACGGTCCAAGGTACCTCGGGCTTAGCTTTTTCAATCGCCGCACCCGCGAGACACCCTTGAACGGCTTGATCTTTAAGTATACATAATCTCCCCCAACGAACTCCACGTTCCTGTGCTTGGCATTATAGTACTTTGCTTGACGGTCCTGAGCGATAAGCAACCTCTCCCGAATGGTTCTCACCAAAGAAGTAGCGTCCTCCACTTCTGATCGCTTATACAACTTTGACTCACCCGTATCTAACCAAGACAACGGCATGCGACATTTTCTACCATATAGGGCCGCGAAAGGCGCCATCTGAATACTCGCTTGGTAGCTGTTGTTGTATGCGAACTCCACCAAATAAAGGTGATCTTCACATTGCTTTCCAAAATCCAAGACACACATGCGAAGCATGTCTTCCATGGTTCTATTGACCCTCTCGGTCTGCCCATCCGTTTGCGGATGGAAGGCTGTGCTGAATTTCAGCTTTGTTCCCAACATTTGCTGCACCAGCCTCCAATAATTGGACGTGAACCGCCCATCTCGGTCACTCACGATGCTGCGGGGCACACCATGAAGCCGTACTATGTTATCCACATAAAGCTTTGCCAGCTTCTCCACCGGATCATCCTTCCTATGCGGAATAAAATGTGACACCTTCGTTAAACGATCAACAACCACCCAAATGGCGTCGTTCCCCTTTTACGACCTTGGCAAACCGTGCACAAAGTCCATAGAGATGTCGTCAAATTTCCACTCCAGAATAAGCAAGGACTTAAGAAATCCTCCCGGCTTTTGGCACTCCGCCTTTACCAAGGCGCAAGTTTGGCACTTTGCTACGTATAGCGCCACATCCTTCTTCAAACCCGGCCACCAAAACAGTTTCTTCACATCACGGTACATCTTCGTGCTCCCCGGGTGAATCGAGTACTTGGTATGGTGCGTCTCGTACAACAACTCCACCCGTAAATTGCTCACACTTGGGACGCACACACGACCGTCTCTCCAAAGTAATCCGTCCTCCACGACGAATTGGGAATTTGACCCATCCAGAGCCTCTACCATGAACTGCTTCATATGAGCATCCATATCCAAAGCCTACCGAATATGATCAGCCAGGTCATATTGGACTTCAATCCAATTCAGAACTGCTTCAGCACTTGATTGTCTATCCACGCAAACAATCTCCAACGCCTCCAACTCTCGCACCAACCGCTCATCATGCACCGATAGCCAATTGGCTTGAGCTGGGGCTCGGCGACTCAATGCGTCCGCAACCGCATTCCCTTTGCCAGGCACGTAGCGGATCTTGAATGTATAGTCCCCCAGGAACTCCATCCATCTACGCTGCCGCATATTCAGATCCTTCTGATCAATGAGATAGTTCAAGCTCTTGTGATCGGTGTAGATATCAATCTTCACACCATACAAATAGTGTCTCCACAGCTTCAAGGCAAAAATCACGGCCGCTAACTGCAAGTCATGGACCGGATAATTCCTCTCATGCACTTTTAGCTGTCTCGATCCATAAGCTATTACACTTCCGTGTTGTAGTAGCACGCAACCCAAACCGCTGCTCGAAGCATCGCTATAAATCTCATAGCCTTCGGTTCCACATGGCGAACTCCGCACAGGCGTCGTGGTCAACCGACACTTCAACTCCTCAAAAGCTCGCGCGCACTCTGGCGTCCAAACGAACTTATGCTCCTTCCTCGTCAAAGTAGTGAGAGGTAACGCTATCCGCGAGAAGTTCTCTACGAAGCGCCTATAATAGCCGGCAAGCCCCAGAAAACTCCGGACTTCCGCTACAGTAGCAAGCTCAGGCAACTCCCGTATCGCAACAATCTTCGCCGGATCCACAGCAATACCCTCTCCACTCACTATATGCCCTAGGAACGCCACTGAGGATAGCCAAAACTCACACTTCGAGAACTTGTCATACAATTGATTTCTCCTTAGCGTCTCCAACACCAAATGAAGATACTTGAAGTGATCTTCCGCACTTTGCGAGTACACCAAAATATCATCGATGAAGACGATCACGAAATGATCCAAGTATTCCCTGAAAGTCCTGTTCATCAAATCCATGAACACTGACGGCGCATTAGTCAGACCAAACGGTATGACCGTAAACTCATAATGCCCGTATCTCGTACTAAACGCTGTCTTCGGTATATCACACTCCCTTATCCGCAGCTGATAGTACCCAGCCTTGAGATCCAACTTCGAGTACACCGTCGACCCGACTAACTGATCAAAGAGATCATCAATCCGAGGGATCGGGTACTTGTTCTTCTCCGTCAGCTTGTTGAGCTCCCGATAATCAATACATAGCCTCAAGCTTCTGTCCTTCTTCTTAACAAAGAGGACCGGTGCGCTCCAAGGCGAAGAACTCGGGCGCACATACCCTTGCTCCAACAACTCTTGCAGTTGAACTTTCAGCTCTGCCATTTCCTTAGGCGCTAGCCGATACGGAGATCGTGACACAGGATTTGCACCTGGCACTAGCTCGATCGTAAAATCTATCTCCCGCTGAGGCGGGGCTCCAGGAAGATCTGCGGGGAACACATCAGGGTATTCCGATACCACTGAAATACAATCCAACGCGGGCTTCGGCTTTGCAACCTCCACTAGTGTAAAGAACAGTTCTGCACCAGCACGAACCGCCTTCACCACCTGAAGAGCAGACATCAACGTCTTGCTCGACCCCTTTAAGCCCGTAAAAGTCGTCTCACGACTTGCTCCCAGCTTAACTTCCTTGCTACCGCAATCTATATGGGCCTGCTTCTCCGAGAGCCAGTCCATGCCAAAAATGACGTCAAACTCCACCAACGGAAGTAAAGACGCCTGCAGATCGAACTCATGATTCCCAATACGAATCTTAACATCGCAGATCCTATTCGCTCGCATCGAACACCAATTAGGCAACAACACATCCAACTTATCCTTCGTCATCGAAGAAGGGACTCCGATGCGTGATATAAATCCTTCGGACAAGAAGGAGTGTGAAGCTCCCGTATCAAAGAGTGCTCGTGCCGGATTTTCGCAAATCAATACAAATCCTAAACAAGCAGTGGTAAGGTAACATGTGCATAACAAGTATTTAAAGAAATTGACTTGCTATAAATTAAACCGTACCTGTCACCACATCAGCTTGTTTGATGGCCTCCTGTTGGCCAAGATTGTAGACCCTTGGTTGGGCCGGAGCATAATGGGATGCGTTCGACTCCAGCGCCTTTCCCTTCTCTTCATAAGTAGCTCCCGGCCTTCTCTCGGACTTAGGACGTCCGCTCCAACAGTCACGGGCAAAGTGCCCCGTCTTTCCACAAGTAAAACACGCGCCCGGGGTCCGACTCGTAGTCGCCCCAGAAGCACCAGAAGGAGCTGGACCTGAAGTCCTATGCTTCTTGAAAGCCCTCCGATAGCCGGACTTTGAAGTAGTCGGCACTTTAAATTCAGATTTTCTATCACCCAAGCCTTTCTTTGCTTGCACATTCTTCATGTCCTTCTCCAAGGACCGGGCCGTGTTGACCAAGGTTAAGAAACCCTGCGTCATTGGCCCCGAGAGTAGTAATCTTAACTCATCTCTCAAGCCTTCGTAGAAGCGATTAGTCTTGCGCTCCTCATCCATGATGGTGGAGCTAGCATACCGACTTAAATGAGTGAACTCATGGAGATATTCATCCACGCTCTTCTCACCCTGAACCAACTTCAGAAATTCGTTCTCCATCGAAATCCTCTGAGTAGAAGGGAGGTATCTTGCCAAGAACAATCCCGAGAACTCTTCCATCGGAACGTCTACAAGTTGTCTACCTCTCAAATGATGCAGCTCCAATCCATCCCACCACATTCTCGCTTCACCGTCCAGAAGGAACGTAGCGATGGTGGTCATTTGCCACTCCTCCGTCTATGTTGCTGTCATTACTCTCTTCACCCTGGAGAGCCAGTCTTCAGCCTGAGATGGGGTTCCCAACCCCGAGAATAACGGAGGGTTAAAGCTCATTACATGCTTAAGCTGCCTCTCAGTTGCCCTCCTTGGCACCACCGGTTCCACAACCACTTGCTCCACTCCCCTCGGCTCAGCCTCTTGAAGAGGTTCTTGCTCCAACGCAGGGGCGGGCTGCTGCGCTTGCCTTGCAGGCTGCGCATTTATCACGGCCAACACCGCTTCAGCCACCAATCGTATGTTCTCAGCCGACAGAGGTGTTGCGGGAGCAACTTCCGGTGCACTACTAGCCTCAGAAACTCGGCGTTCTGACGGCCCAACACCACTTCTGGTCACCTATAGTGGTACAAAACACCGTTAAGCGACCAAATAAATTGTAAACAACAATTATAGGAACACGCAGGTTCCTCAAACATGAGTATTTTCATTCCTAAGTGGACATTCATGGGTTCTTTTTACTGTTATTACGATGACGCACACAATGTGCTCACCACCCCTTAAAAAGAATTCGCCCACGAATTCAGTTTAAGTCCGACCAAAACCAGTAGTCTGATACCAAATTGTAACACCCCCTATCCGTCGCATAGCATATAGCAGTAGGTCCGGCCGGGGCCCGACGCCGTATACTACAGACAGACCGGGTGGTTACTTATGGAAACCATCCAACCAATCTCAACGTCCTACACAGAGCATTCTATCAGAAGCATTTTAAACAAGTTGCAATAAAGAACCCAGCATTAGAGCATGAATGTCCACTAGTACAGAATAGGAACGTTATACAAAATACCCAAAATAAGCCTTAAGGCCTAATAAAATGTTTCACTTCCAATTACATGTTTTACAAACCACGGCACGCAGGCCGGTCACACATGAATAAAGCAGTAAACACTTCCAATTTAGGCCTTCAAGGGCCGGCTTCGCATTCGGGCTTTAGCCCGCTATTGATCGTTTGGTGCAGCTGCACCTGCAAGCAACAAACCACCGCACGGTGGCAAAACAAGGCAACGGTCAGCAATGCTGACCAAATTATAACGATCCCGCCCCCAACTCGGGGCGGCGATGCTCCTTCCCTGCATTTCATTAGCATAAGCGAGCAATATATAACTAGCTATTTCAACACAGACGTTGGCTCGCACGGCCACACGCCCCGTGCTCTCAGGGCACATTCTCGGTGAACCGGTTGATGTCACGTCAATTAAAGCCATAGACATTCCGGACTCACCACCGCCACCTTGACGGCCAAACCTATGAGCAATTTGTCTTCTTGGCCTGGGTCACGGCAATTTAAGCCATTGACGCCAAAGACCCTAATCTATGCCAACGGTAAGTGCCAAGTGCCTTTAGGTCTCTTTAACCGAACGACATAGAACGGGTACGGTTCCATCTAACCCGTGCTCACATCGCAATGACAATTTAAGTCATTTGCACGGGTCAAACTTCCACCGAGTCCCATTTACATCACAAGTCACATAACCCAGTTATGTTCAAGTTGGCTCTCAAACCACCAAGTTGGCAAGATTTCGTATCCGCCCAGTTTTCTGGGTGCACCTTTGGGTTAGTCCCCAAGGCTCCCTGCTGCAATCTACAGCATAGAAAACCCGAAAAACAACCAATAGCACTGAGTCTTCTCCGGCATTATGCAATGCAACATCACCGATCCGGACCAACATGTCCGGGTAGGCTTCACACATCATGCCTATGTCCGTTCTCGCTTACGGACTCTAAACAACGGGGACTTCACATATCTACCCGAAGGAACGCCTCCAACTCTCCGCAAACTCGCGAGAGCGGGCTTCCTATGCAAAGAAAGAGAGCTATTCATGCTCAAGATTATGATCGTTACCCTAGCGTTCCTCTTTGGCGCCATTGAAAAGTAATCGGATGAAAAGCACCGCACTAGCTTTGCCTCCGTGGATCCGGAGTCGGCTCGCAATTCGGAGCTTCGAAGCTCCTCCAATGGCGGGATATAGCTCCTTCTTCCTCCCTTGGCTCTCCTCTCTCTCTAAGGCTTTAGAAAGATAACACTTAAGAAAAAGTGAGGGTTTCTATGTCCAATCCCGGGTATATCCCTTCAGGAACAACCCCCAGCCGTTGGATCTCAAAATAAGGAAACGAACGGCTTTGATTCGGGACTGAAATGCCCAATCTGGACCGAACACGGCCTGGAACACGCCCGTGTCCAGGGCCGTGTGCCTCATTCGCCGTCAAAATCGAATCACCTGGAACCTCACACGGGTATCGAACACGCCCGTGTTCGAGCCGACACACCCGTGTTCCACCTGACACGGCCGTGTGGCCGGCCGTGTACCCCATCATTTTTTACCCAAAATCAACCCGAGCACTGCACGGGTTCTAGGACACGCCCGTATCCGTACCCGTGTCACCTCAACACTCCTGGACCCCAGGCCGTGTACACGGTCTCGACACTCGACACTTCATCGAGCGAAGATCGTCGACCTACTGACACGGCCTTGGACACGCCCGTGTCCTAGGCCGTGTGCCTTGTCTCGATACATTGTCGACACCAAAGTGTCGACTTCCCGGGACGAGTGTCGACACGGGTCGACACGCCCTGCGACACGCCCGTGTCGCAGGCCGTGTGCCATGTCTCGACACTTCGTCGAACGTAGAGTGTCGACGTCGCGGCTAAGTGTCGACACGGGTCGACACGCCCTGCGACACGCCCGTGTCGCAGGCCGTGTGCCCAGTCTCGACACAATGTCGAGACCAAAGTGTCAACACCCCGTCTCAGTGTCTACACAGGCTTGACATGCCCTGGGACACGCCCGTGTCCCAGGCCGTGTGCCTACAGCCAGAACCCAAACTGGCCCAAAACGTCCCCCTTCGCTCCTTTGAGTTTCGGGGCGTTACATATCTTATGTTTTTTATACTATATTTATTTAAGCGTTTATGTTTTTGAAAAACATAAGTATTCTTAAAAACTATTCCTGACAACGTAGGCAAAAATATTAAATCTGCAACTTTTCATTATCCTTCCAAACTTTTTGTTGTAATTGGTGTCCTATATATTAGAAAACATGAAACAAGAATGATTAGAATGGGAAATTATCAAAAATCATGTTTTATAAGAAAATACCAATTCTCTATTGTTAGCACAGAGTGCTAGTGCTAGCGCCCACAGTAGCAGAAAATTAATCTTTTTTTTCTTTCTTATATTTTTATCTGTCATAGAAGATCATCATACTAATGTGCCCTTAATATACTTTTCGATTTTCTAGAAAACTATATAATTTAACAATACTAAAAAAAATAAATACAAAATTACAAAACATTTTCAAAAAAAACAAAAATATGTTTCTTCATATTATGTCGTTATTATTTTATATTTTTATAAAAATAAAAAATTATAAAACTATTTGTTATTCATTGTCATTGTCAATGATGATTAATTATATCACTTAAAATTAAATATAATGTCTAATTTAATTTTCAAGCATCTTAAAATATTGTTTTTTGTCATGCTTTGAATATAATCTTATAATGTACAATGAAATTGATTGTAGAAAACATGTGTATGATTGTTTAGCATGCCTCTAAGTATGAGTAGTATTTTATATTTGATAATGATTCATTCACTCACTTATTGTAATAACATACACGTGTTTTTAATCTAATATTTATATGATTGTGTAGTATAAGGAGATCTTGTAACCTTTACTGAGAGTGAATGAGGAGATACTGAGAAGGTGAGAAGAGAAATATTATGTCTCAATGTGGAGATACACATTTTACAAGAAGGAATTGAGAAAAGAAAGAATTGACGGGAGGGGAGAGTTACACAATTTCAACCAAGAAGCCATGGGTTTCTTCATTTTCAAAATAGAAGAGTGCTCCACATTTAAGCCTCTTCATTCATTCTCATGATTATTTATACATGCTTCATCTCCCCTTAAATTGGACTGTCATACGCATACAGCTGCCTCAAAATTTAGTTCATGCCAAAGATCACATCAAAGTGTGATAGTGATAGTATGTATACCTCGAAGTCAAACTCTCGGCCTCTAATTTTGACCATCACACAATATTTCATATCCATGAGTATTGTGGAAACATTGGGTGGAAACACATACAAGCTACATTCGCCAAGACATATGGTACTCCACTTCGCAATATAAATTACACCTACAGTAAGGAATGAAAAGAACTGATATCGAAAAGATGTCTCATTAGATAGTTAAAAATCAAACTGAACCTTAGACACACACACACAGGACACACAACCATGCATGAGGTATAATTTAATGACTGTCATGAAAGCTAAACGATTAATCAAACCTATCATTGAGTAATTTTGTCAGATTGCCTCCCACTGGCTAACGAAGTACTTTCTCGACTGGGTCTGGGAGATTGGGAAGCAGAAGATCTCGCTGCATTCCCTTTCTCCACATTGCTCTGACCCTCCGAATGAATAAAACCCACCATTCTTCTCTTCATCTTTAATGAACCAGTCTAACAAAACAGTGTTATATGTCCCGCCTCTAGTATGTAAAGTAGGTCAAGGGGCCTCAAGCAGTAGTGGCCCCTAAAGTGATTGAGGGAGACACCTTATTTTCCATAGATTCCTCTTATGCATCCCACTCTTGGAATTCCACTGAGGTTGTGGGATCCGAGAGTCTTAAGCCTTTTGCAGTGTGGCTTTTCTGTTGATGGACCATCTCAAAGTCTATGTCAAGTGCTCTGGCTATCTATACAGAGATGCAAAATCCTTGGTAATTGGATCCCACTAGCCTTAGTCTCAAATCATCCTAGAGACTATTGTAGAATTTATGGATCTTGGTCTCCTAATTCTAAACCAACCTCCCTGTGTAACGGCTCAATCAGGTAAACTTATGTAGTAATTCATCGACCTTCATGTCCTTTTGAATAAATCGTAAAACTTGTCTCAACAATATTAAGTGAGTAGTGACGAGGATGCATGGTATGCAAAATTTAGGATATAATTTTCTCCAAAATCTACCAACTATAGGTACGAGCACATATCATTCATAGTGTATGATAATTTAGAGGAAAATATCATGTGGTATATTCCAGGATACTGTTGAGTACTTCTACTCACGTAAATTAATATTATTTTATAGGAAAGTAAATTTTGTTTTGAAAATAAATTAAATAAATAAGGATAAAGAAAGAGAGAGAGCATTTGATTAAGAATTTATCTTAGGGAGAATATTTAGTATAACCAAAAATTCATAAGCTATCGATCTCCACAGTCGAGCATTCGATAAAAATGCAATCGTGGAGGTTCCCAAATCATTACAACGCCTCTCTCGAGGAATATTACCAACTAACTTTAGGTTGAACGATTAAAACACCTCGGCCATTCGATACCCCTAAGCTTGTTTTAGATGATGAACCTCGTTATTGGATTTGGCTACAATCCGGAAGATTTATGTCTTCATATCTCGAGTAGTGCATGCAACTCCTTTTACCAATGAGTGATCTCTTCATATGAACATACCACTTGGCCATCTAGAATAAAATCATAGATTACTGATCATATACTAGGAATACGACATCAAAGAATGATAAACAAAAGTTAAATCATAATTTTCTAAATCAAAGGCTATGAAAAAGAGATAATTTAATTATAATTCTTAAGAATTCATCTGATCAAATGATTTAAAATAAGCTAGACATAATTGAAACAAAGAGAAAATTCTATAAATAAGAAGAGTACAATTGTAGAGAAATAATACTTTAGACTAGGAAATAAAATTGCATGACATAAAAGTACCTTGCATGGAATGAAACTACAATAAGAAAAGTGCAGAATATTGAATGAAAATGATTCAAGTCAAAGCAATGACTGGATGATAAGCTTCAGGGTTGCAATTATCTTTTAGTGTAAAATTTCCAAGTACACGCCCTAGTCACGGGCGTGTCATGGGCTAGACTTGGTGGGAAACTTCCAGAATTAACTCTAGAAGCATTGGGGGAAAAACTGCCAAATTTGTCATAATTTGCAAGTACACACCCATGACATGGGCGTGACATGGGTGTTACATGGATGGATCAGGAATGGTAATGCAGCGGCATGCTTCGCTTCAATTTATTCATTTTCTGGGATGGTCATGCCCAGGTCACGCCCTGGTCAAGGCATGTACTTGTCACGCCCTCGTAAGGGCGTGAATTGTTCACGCCCTCGTCATGGAGTGTATTGTTCATGCCCCTGTCACACCATGATCAGGGCGTGTAATTTTAATGTTAAGATAGAATGGAGGCACTAGAGAGAATGCATGAAGGAGTCACGCCTGGGTCACGCCCTGGTCAGGGCGTGTACATGTCACGCCCTAGTTAGGGTGTGTAATTTGAATTTGTGTTGGAATCGAATTTCCTGTGTGCTAGACTATCATGATAATAACCCATGTCACGCCCCTAGGACATAGGCGTGACATGGGAGTGTAACTTGGGTTTTTCGTCAAAATACTCCAAATTTACTCATAGTAATGACTGTTTGCTCCAAATTGCTATTGGTAGCCCTGAATTTCCTGAAAACACAAAAACAAACGATTTAGACTAATTAAGATAAAATAAGTAAATTTATTATTTAATTAATTAAATAATAAGTATATAAATAATATAGTATCAATGTATCTCCTAAGAAAGGACTCAGACATGTCCACGATAGAGATCTATGTAAGTTGTCGTTCGCCAAAATTATGCTCGATAGCATTGTTCCACCATAGCCTCGCCTCCCCATTTAGTAGGAGGTGGTTAAAGTCATCATATTCTCATCCACAGTTTCTGCCGTGATTATTTTCACCTTTAATAACCACTCATCGACTTCAGTAAGGGTTTTGACCTTGAGAATGATGGAGGGTTGAAGCTCGGAAAGTTCTTGAACTGATGTATGTGTGCTTGGGGCCCAGCTAAAGGAGCTACATAAACAACTGACACTGGAGCCACATCTGGAGTGGGAAGGAGGTGCGGTATTTGGTACAAACCTCGCCAGTCATGTATATAATGCGACAATCACTATTTAGGTAATCATTATGCATATCTCTGTAGATGAAGGGTTCATAGTATTTGAAGCAGACATAATGATGTCTCTAGTGTCATGGAATTTAGAGAGATCCACATTGATTATAGTCACCTATAAATTTGAAACACATACTTTAGTGATTGAAAACATATAATCATCAACAAACATAGAACAGTCAGGTTACAAAACAAGCAAACACATCCATTCCTAAATAGTCATTCATCTAAAAACTAATAGTTTGTGTAATTGCATTACATCTGCACACTACTCTTTTACAGGGTTCGTCCTCATATCAAAAACAACAAATCATTGTCCTTGAGCTAGATACCAAATTGTAACATGCCACCTGCAAACATAATATAAATTATTCTCGGTCGATCACCACGACATACAACATCCATAAGTTAAATGTTATAAGAACGTACAAAATTAAACTTCTGATACATAAATTACACAGTAGAAGAAGCAAATAATTCCATCATAAAATGTTCATGCACTATAACTAGGAAAACAAATAATGTTCTGTCTTATGGTCTTACATGGTAACAAATAAAAAGTACAAGAAGCAGTTATAAAAATCTCTTCATCGGTATGCGGATCAGGAATGCAAAAGCATAAGCTAAATTATTATTTCCTTTAAGCATTCTTGGGTTTTAGCCCGCTAAACTATGTCGCGTGATAGGCTACCTGCAACAAACACAAGTCTGGGAAAACAAAGTTCAGCTACCAGGATGACCACAAACAGCATAACTATTCCTCCTCTGGACAACCTAGCGGACTATCAGGTAACTCACCAGACATATGCAAGTACATGCATACAACATGCAATATGTATCCAAAATATGAAATAAATGAAACGTTACACAAGGTGAAGGCTCAATCACAACAAATCTTCTAGGTTGAGAAAAGATAAAAGTGAACCTAGGAATGCATGATGATTGAGTTCACTCAATGGTTCACCGCAACCTACTGCGATACTGAAAGTCCACCTAGTGTCAACTATCTTCACCTATGGGGGGGGAATAGGTGACGTGCAGCATTTTTGCGGAATTTACGAATGTACCTGCACAATAAAAATAAACAGCACAGCACACAGAATATACAGGCAATTTATAGTGGTTCCCCGACTTGGGTACATCCACTTTCCCCCTTCGACCTATCTCCCAACAAGGGACGACTCGGTCACTTCTCCAACGGGATTGAAATCCAATCCTTGCACTATCAAAAGGAACCCTTCCACACGTAGGAGTCAACACTCCCACAAACCGGGTTGCACCCAACCCTTACAACACGGAACAAATGTTCCTTTACAACAAGAGTAAAACTAGAATGTACAAGAGATACAAACTACGTATGGAGACTAAGGTGTCCCTCTTTGTTGACGACGTGTTCTTGAAGTCCACAAAGAGTCCACTACCCTAGATCTCTCTTGGAGAGGATCTCCCCGGAACCGGCGGCGGCAAGATGGACGGCGACAAGGTTCACGGGATTGGCGGCAACAACGATGTGCGGCTGCACTTCTTTAGAGATCCAAACTTCATAGCGAAGCTAGCTAGGTTTACCAACGGTCACACTAGGATCAATCGTCTCGATCGATTCGGATGGGGAAGACTTTCCCGATCTACAAATCGAGAGACAAGAGATCTCCGGTTAGACACGTGAGACGCTGAGCTTAGCTAGGCTTCTGTCACAGGAGGATCTGGGCGAAACCACGATCAACCGGCGAACAACTTGTTGCGAGCGGCGGCGGCGGCGACGGAGCGGAAGCGGCGATTTTAGGGTTCGTCCGTGCTCGCGTATTTCTTATCTTCTTCGCTCTTGTTACTGTTCAAAAATACCCATGTATTTATACACTGTAGACACTTACAATATGACCGTTGTGGGTCCCACACGTAGAAACCCGAAAACCGGTTCAAAATAGTCCAGCGGCAGAATCCGGTCCAGCAGCTTCCAGAGAAAACACTAAGTAAAAATCGGCGAGAATCGCAGGTGATTCTCGACGAATCGGTGAGAATCAGTTAGTGATTCTCGACGATTCGTCGAGAATCACTAGTGATTCTCGCATATTACTTGGTATTCATGATCTGCTCAGCGACGGGTTCGGCGAGAATCATTAGTGATTCTCGCCGAATCTTACTTGGCACCGTTTTGAGGTAGCCGGAAAGAGTCAGCGAGAATCACTAATGATTCTCGACGATTCGGCGAGAATCACTAGTGATTCTCCCCGAATCGGCGAGAATCACTTGGTGATTCTCGTCGAATTATACATAGACGAATTTTCGTCTTTCCACCCAAGAGCTGCTCCTTGACCCATCCTTGCTCCTTGTCTTCTCTTGCATAAACACGGCCATGTACTTGAAAGTAAGTGCACTCCAATAGAGAGAGTACACGTAGGCCAACACACTGATCTGCTCAACGAGCGATTACGTCGTGCAGACCCGTGTATATTGACCTACTGCACCCTGACATTGGTGTGCACTTAGCGTGGAAGAACTGCAAGCACAACTTAAAAGGTTTCATCAAATACATTGTGAATTCATCTTAGCTTGACAGGTGGCTTCCTCAAATCCAGGTAATTGTGGATACAATACCCAACAATCTCCCCCTATTTGACGAAGCCAAAACCCTACTAGCTAAGATGAATAACACCAATCAAATAATAAAAACAGCATTCAGAATTTAAACATGCAGCACAAGAGAATATAAGCAAACAGATCAAGACTTGAGTCATTCACAAATTCAAATATATATATATATATATATATATATATAATCTCAGAATTGTTCATATAATAACAATAAGCATTAAATGTTCTTAAGAGAGAATGACAAGCTATAAATTGTTGACTATTTTTCCTTAGCTAAGTCATCCTTGAGTTTTTGCGCCAATTACTTCTTCCTTTGCCTCTCCATATACTCTTTAGGCTTCGGATAATATCTTGGAGGAGGAACTTTATCTGCTGCCGTGTTGTTTCTGAAGAAGATGTTTCGTTTCGCTTCATACGTCTTGTGCATTTCCCACTCATACTGGCTGTATACTTCGTTTCGATTGAGTTCTCCTTTTTCTTGTAGCCAGAAGGTGTCCAAGATGATATGCTTTGAAACTGGACTCCACTTTTCGTTTCATACTTCCTCCTCACTCAGTCTGATTCTCTTCTCAGCTAGTGACTCCTTGGATGTCCCTTCTTGAGCTTGTCTCTTGCCCCTGGCTTTTGCTAGGGCCTCTTGGTCAAACATGCTCCTCAGTTTAGCTTTGGAAATAGCCCTAGCATCAGCTTCACTTATGGGAACATCTGCAGCACTTGCACTTATTCCCTCAGCAGCACTTACTCCCTCAGCGGCCGTAGAAGTCTCAGGAGCATGAATACCCGCAGGATTTTCAGGCAAGGCGATGCCTAACGCCTGGTGGAGCATCCACCAACTGCTGTCATAGACGTATTTGTTTGACTGTTCGAAGTTTTTGATCATGACTTCTCGGAGCTCAGCCATCTTAGCTATGTATTACTTCTCCCCCTTTTTGGCTTCAACTGCGATGGAGTTTGCATAGGAGTGCAGTGAGTCATCAATATGCTTGGTAGTCCTTGAGAATTCATTGACCAAGGCCTGCTGATTGGCGTTGAGAGTTACCATATTACCGTCAAACTTTTGAATGTTGTTTGCTACAACATGAGCATTCTGATTCACTACCGCAAGAGTATCGGTGTTCTTTTTCAATCCGGCCATGAGAAGAGTAACAGCTTGGCCGGCCGCTGAATACTTATCTTCAAATTTCTTTTCCATCAGGTCAAGTTTATGATTGATCTCCACCATATTCTTGAGCATGAGATTTTCAGATTGCTTAATCCTTTTCAGCATTTTATTTTGAGCTTTATCAAAAGAGGCCTTAAGCTCATTCACTATGCCCTGAATGACATTCACTGTATGAGTAGCGAGATTATCTCGTAGTGGAAGATCCAGAGGCACTTCTTGGCCTTGCCCTTCATCAGATGCACTTGTAGAGCTGGACAGGAGCACAGGCTCTAAGGGTGGGATGCTGGCAGCATCTGTAGGTTCCTCGGACTCCCCCTCCACTCGTGCACCAATGTTGATTTCAGGTGCGTGCTTGTCAGATGGAGGTTCAATGAGATCCTGAGTTTCCACAGCGTCCTGTTCCACATGTTCATCTTCCTCACCTTCAGCATCCATAAGATCATCTTCATCAGCATCCTCTTCCAACTCTTTGTCAGTAGTCTCCTGTACAGCAGCTTCGGCTCCTTGAGTGTTCCTGTTCAGGGCCTCCTCATGCTCCAGCTCAGGTTCACTTTCTTCGAGTAGATCTGCCACAGCATCTCTGGCCAGCTGGGAGATGTCAGATACTACATCAGCATGAGTGGGTAGAGGCTCCCCCTCAATTCCTGCAGTCAAAGTATCAGGAATTTCACTGGGGGTTACTGCTGGAGATACTTCCCGTTGGTCTTTCATGGCAGCCTGCCCAATTCGCCTCTCCCATCTGTCAAAAACACTTGCGTCCATTTTCTTCAGGTAGTGTAGAGGAACACCTGTACTCATGTCAAACTTGTCTCCATTCAGCTGATTGAGATACAGACTTATGATTCGGCCAAAGCTCGGAGATCTCAGGGTGTCCTTTATTTTCTCAAACAGCAATGACCCCCAGTTGAATCTTTTTCGGCAGACAATAGCCACCAGGATCTTGAACATATCCGCAGAGATATGGTCATGAGATCCTGGCTTGCAAATGAGTACCTTTCCAATTATGTCAGACAGAAGCTTCCCTTCTTCATTCATATCCTTGCGCTTGATCGACCGAGTTCCTCGTGGGAGACCGCAGAATAAGAGAGTCCTGGTCTTGTCTTCGTCCTCCAGATAGTCCTCGTGCTCCGAGCTAGAGAGCTGTAGGAAGCGGGTCAGCTTGCTGGCAGACATCCTGACCTTCGACCCAACCACCTTGCTTTTGATTAGAGAGTCGTCATTCCGGAGTTTTGCGGTAGCGAAGAACCCCAGCACCTCTTTGTCCAATATTTTGCACGGGTGCTCCAGGACGAATGAGAGCCCAGCCTCTTCCAGCATCAGAATGATGTTTCTGAATTCGTCAGAGGCATGAGAGAACCCAGTTCGAACTAGCTCGCAACCAGTGACCAACCCAGCGGTTGTCCTTGGAGCCATTGTAGATCTAGGGAGAGAAGCCCTACTATACGCTTAATCAAAAAATCAAAAAGGAAGCGACACTAGTGATCAAGTCCAAGAAAGGGTGAGGGGGTGGTTACCTAAAGCTGTAGACGGTGAGTTATTTCGATGAAGACGAGGGACACCCGATGAGTGCGCGCGGAGAAATTCCTGGAAGCACGAATCGAAACCGGAAGAGCGTCCAAGAAAAGAGTGAGCGTCCTGCGGGAAACTTGCGGTGAGAAGCGATGAAAGGGGAAGACGATTTGGGGAGATTGTTGGAGAGAAACTTGCGGGAAACCTTCGGTTAATCTTGCGGCAGTCGACGAGTTTCCGGCGCGATTTGACGAGTATCCAGCGGGATACGGCCGGAGACCTTCGATGGAGACCGATTCAGCGAGCTTCCCTTCCGGTGAGTTTCCCCTGCGGAGAGAGTCGGCGAGTTTTCCTGCGAAGTTCGGCGGGATTCGGCGAGTTTGCTCCTTCGGCGGGATTCCTATGGAAGGTGAAGGGTCGGCGGGATTCTAAATATATAAAGGGTCGGCGGGATTTCTGCTCATTCGACGAGTATTCTGCGGTAAGTTTCCCGTGGAAATGAAAGGTCAGCGGGATTTCTTTGCGTTAACGACAGGTTTTAATAAGGGTTTAACAAGTTATAACGGGATCCCTTTGCTAAGAGTCGGTGGGAATTTTTCTAAGTTGAAATCGAAGGGTTTCTTTGTCTAAGTTGAAATCGAAAGGTTTCTTTACTAGGAATCTTCAAGTTAAGAGGCATTGCAGCATTTTCGAATTCTTCTGATGTCAAGTCAATTTAAAAATTATAAATATATATATATATATATCTTAAAGCTAATCTATTTGGGTTTGAACGGGGCTTTTCCAAACACTTCTTGATGTCAATTGTGAGTTGTCGAGATTCACAATGACATATCTTCGTTAACTCTTTATTGATGTATAAAAGGTTTGTATGTATCGTGTTAACCTATTCTTAGATGTGCACACATATATGTATAAGCATAAGTATAAATATACATATATATAGATATATATGTAAATGTGGATACCATATGACTCAAGTCCTTGAACTGATCAAAAGTACCTAGGATTATGAGAGTTAACATTTAGTCTCTCTGACTATAACATACCAGGTGCTCGATGTGAGTATGCTTATATAGATATCACTTCTGTTATTCCAGATGCATGTTCCAATTCAGTCTTGGAACACCTACTGTCTAGTTCCCATCATATTTACGGGAACCTAGACTACCCTGCAAGAAAGAATTACCTTACCTTAGGAACCCAAATCATATTGGGTCCTAGGTTCCTGTTAGCATAAGCACTCGACTGCTTTCCCCCAGAAAACCTGTCAGGAAGACTACCTCTGTCCCGTGAATGTGGATAAGCCCTTGCCTTTGGCATAGAGGGGTTGTGCCAACAGTCGATGGCAAAGTGTCCCACTTTGCCACAGCACCAACACGGGTGAATGTTGTATCGCCGTTTCCGACCTAATCTAGTGACTGAGGTAGTCACGGTCCTACGTCTAAACGGGATAGGGCATGATCTCCTCACAAAGTTTCCTCTTCCATCGTGACACATGGAAGGGTGGAAGGAATGCATGTTGCGAGTGTCATGAGGCCGGGGAGGTGGTGCCCTCCTTTCAGGCATCCCCCTTCCAGAGGCCCCATGAAAACTTACACCATGACTTCTAACCTCCCTATCCTGTGTCCTCGGGTGGTGAGAAGTGTTCTGTGAGCTAGGACATGCAGATTCACACCAAGTTGAGGCAGTGGCAGTGAATACAAAGGGCTCAGAATGAGCCTTAGGTATTCTCTCATGGGTGGCCACGACGGCCCTTGCACTACGGGTGTCTCCACATGAGGACAGATCACCCTTGCAGTGCCACGATTGTTCCTGTGGTCATACCTGAAGGCATGATGAGTTGCCTTCCTGTTTGGAGTGGGGGGTCGGAATACCGTTTCCCCATTTCTCCACGAATTGATAATCCGGGAGAGCCACCTGTTTTCTTGCTTTCTCTTTATAGCATCAACCTTGGAAAAGTTTGATACTATTCTTTTCTCATTCTCTAGACTACTCTCTAGAGCTGAGATCTTAGAGTCCTTAAACTTGTTGGACGCCAATTGGAGAACCAACAAGATCTTCAGTCGAGCAATCTCTTGAGCTTGCTCCTCAGCAAGTAGGTTGCTTTTCTGAAGGGCTCTCTTCAGGGAATCAGAATCTTCTGAAGGAAAGTAGTTCCTGTCTTCAGAAACTTCAAGAGATACGGGGCAGGATGAAGAAGTTACCTGCTCTTCTGTGTTATTGTCATTAGAGCCAGTGACCATTGTCTCATCCTCATCAGAGTTGCTTTCCTCACTGGCCTCTTCAGTCTCTGACACGGACACTGGAGCTCTAATGTTGTCCGAGAGATCCATGCCTTCATCTTCAGAGGTGAGGATCCCCACATAGGCTTCATCCTCTGGTTGATAGTAGATCCCAGCTTTCTCTGACCCCCCCATCAACTCTGAGATCATCACCCACATAGATTTAGCCGTCCTACATTTTTCCAATCTAGAGCGAGAAGCTCCAGACCAGATATCCAAGATAATTTGACGAATCCTCTTGTCCAAGTTAAATAGTGACAGTTCCGTCTCTGACATCTCTGCAATGCACTTGGGCACTTCGATATTCTTTCCAGAGCAGGAGGTCTTCATAGGAATAAAAGTACCCTCTTCCAGGATGAATGATGCTCGAGGATCGATGGCCTCCAAGTGATATGACACCCTCATCCTCCAGACGGGATAATACTCCTTTGTACATGCGGGAAGTCTTAGTGGCGATATCTCATAATCTAGCTCCATGGTTCTGACACTGGTGGCAGGATACTACTCAAGGTGTAAACCTTTTTGATGAGTAACCTGGCTCTGATACCACTTGAAAGTCCACCTAGTGTCAACTATCTTCACCTATGGGGGGGGGGAATAGGTGACGTGCAGCGTTTTTGCGGAATTTACGAATGTACCTGCACAATAAAAATAAACAGCACAGCACACAGAATACACAGGCAATTTATAGTGGTTCCCCGACTTGGGTACATCCACTTTCCCCCCTTCGACCTATCTCCCAACAAGGGACGACTCGGTCACTTCTCCAACAGGATTGAAATCCAATCCTTGCACTATCGGAAGGAACCCTTCCACAAGTAGGAGTCAACACTCCCACAAACTGGGTTGCACCCAACCCTTACAACACGGAACAAACGTTCCTTTACAACAAGAGTAAAACTAGAATGTACAAGAGATACAAACTACATATGAAGACTAAGGTGTCCCTCTTTGTTGACGACGTGTTCTTGAAGTCCACAAAGAGTCCACTACCCTAGATCTCTCTTGGAGAGGATCTCCCCGGAACCGGCGGCGGCAAGATGGACGGCGGCAAGGTTCACGGGATTGGCGGCAACAACGATGTGCGGCTGCACTTCTTTAGAGATACAAACTTCGTAGCGAAGCTAGCTAGGTCTACCAATGGTCACACTAGGATCAATCGTCTCGATCGATTCGGATGGGGAAGACTTTCCCGATCTACAAATCAAGAGACAAGAGATCTCCGGTTAGACACGTGAGACGCTGAGCTTAGCTAGGCTTCTGTCACAGGAGGATCTGGGCGAAACCACGATCAACCGGCGAACAACTTGTCGCGAGCGGCGGCGGCGGCGACGGAGCGGAAGAGGCGATTTTAGGGTTCGTCCGTGCTCGCGTATTTCTTATCTTCTTCGCTCCTGTTACTGTTCAAAAATACCCATGTATTTATACATTGTAGACACTTACAATATGACCGTTGTGGGTCCCACACGTAGAAACCCGAAAACCGGTTCAAAATAGTCCAGCGGCAGAATCCGGTCCAGCAGCTTCCAGAGAAAACAGCAAGTAAAAATCGGCGAGAATCGTAGGTGATTCTCGACGAATCGGCGAGAATCAGTTAGTGATTCTCGACGATTCGTCGAGAATCACTAGTGATTCTCGCCGAATCACTTAGTGATTCTCAACGAATATTACTTGGTATTCATGATCTGCTCAGCGACGGGTTCGGCGAGAATCATTAGTGATTCTCGCCGAATCTTACTTGGCACCGTTTGAGGTAGCCGGAAAGAGTCGGCGAGAATCACTAATGATTCTCGACGATTCGGCGAGAATCACTAGTGATTCTCGCCGAATCGACGAGAATCACTTGGTGATTCTCGTCGAATTATACTTAGACGAATTTTCGTCTTTCCACCCAAGAGCTGCTCCTTAACCCATCCTTGCTCATTGTCTTCTCTTGCATAAACACGGCCCTGTACTTGAAAGTAAGTGCACTCCAATAGAGAGAGTACACGTAGGCCAACACACTGATCTGCTCAACGAGGGATTACGTCGTGCAGACCCGTGTATATTGACCTACTGCACCCTGACATTGGTGTGCACTTATCGTGGAAGAACTGCAAGCACAACTTAAAAGGTTTCATCAAATACATTGTGAATTCATCTTAGCTTGACAGGTGGCTTCCTCAAATCCAGGTAATTGTGGATACAATACCCAACAGATACCACCGCATATAACTAGCATAGAAATCGTACCAATCACACTTGAATTAGGGAACTCACGACCACCAAATCAAAACTTCAAGTCACTAAGCAATGAGGGAGTTATGGGGTTCATCTCAACCTCGTGGTGCGAGTTCTAACGTCATCTCAACCAACGAACATTATGATAGGTGGTATATGGTCATCTCACCTCTTGAAGGGAGGTCTAGGTTTATTGTAGGAGATTTAGCCACCTCGACTACCAAAAAAACAGGTACACGCAATACATGTTTGTTATGCAAATCAAGTATCCAGTCCATCCATTAAATAGATTATCTTCACAGCCAACGATGGAAAATCACGCTCTAAAATTCTACACATCGGGAAAACCACAACTCTTTCAAATGGTAACTGAATGGATCTTTCTTTGGAATAAACAAGATCGTCTGGAATATGCAACCCAACATTTAATATATTGTTTCTTTCTGGAATACATGTTTGTTATGCAATTCAAGTATCCAGTTCATCCATTAAATAGATTATCTTCACAGCCAACGATGGAAAATCACGCTCTAAAATTCTACACATCGGGAAAACCACAACTCTTTCAAATGGTAACTGAATGGATCTTTCTTTGGAATAAACAAGATCATCTGGAATATGCAACCCAACATTTAATATATTGTTTATTTCTTGGAGACATTCTCCAGCATGCAAGTAGAGAAGTCTATATGCAATATTATAACAACATCACTAATTCGCGCCGACAATCACAGGTAGGATTCACACACCATGCCTAATTCAGACTTGAATGTCATATTTTCTAATGCATTCATGCTCAGTTTGTAACCACTCTTCTGGGCTCTAACCAACTAAAGGATATCATACCATCTACTAATTAGTGAATGAGAGTCTCAAATTCAAAAAATCGAAAGGGAATGGACATACAATAGTCGTAAGATCGGAGAGAGGAATCACTACCATTGGATCTCTCTTCGGTGTCATGGAAAGTGGGAGGAAAATGATCTAAATGAGTAGCACTTCACAGATCTGTACTCGACTCGTCGCTTGGAGCTCCCAATCATCCTCAATGGAGAGATCATCTAGAACCTAGGTTGTCGTCCTCCTCTTCTCCTCTCTCACTCTTGTACTCAAGAAAAATGAAAAAGAGGTTTAACATTCTTCATCGAGACATAAAAGGAATTGAGGAAGATTCCCAGTTGTTAGATCAGAATCCTCCTGAAAAATGAGAAAAATGCTCAATTTCTCTTTCCTAATCTAGCCCCACACAATTCCTCTGACCAAACAAGCACTTAAGGACCATCCATAAGTTATCATCGATCGACTATCATCTGTAGGCGGCCAACAATCAATGATCAGTCATGGGCCGTCAACGATCGTTGACCGGATCCTGCGGTTGTTGATCACTATTCATACCCCCCCCCCCAATTGATGATCATCGATCGGACCAAGTTGTCGACAATCATTAATCGAACCTTTGTAATCGCCAAATTCTGATTGGATCTAACGATCAATGAAAACTAGTCTTACATAACTATCAACGGTCATCGATCCATCATCATATTCTAGATGATAATTTACTTGGCATCTATAGGTTTGTTGTATACGACATTACGACTTGGGTACATAGATGTGAGTCATGCTATGTAGGCCTGGAGAGCCTTTTATTAAGTTCCTACAACCTCCAAAAGATGATACACATTACTATCTTCCCACCCAAGTGTCAAGCATGAAAATGGGGCGGTAAACTTGATAGAGGAATGATAAATCTTCGTTGTCATCATAAAATGATTCATATATTTTGCAGTGTCCTCTGCCCCATCGCAACTTTCAATGATCATGAGTTTGAAATCATGGGGATGGGGTGTGCTAGGTTTTGTGGATAAAAAGGCGAGCCTAGATGGAGGGTGTGGTGTCTATGGGTGTCTCATCTCCTGCTGTGATGATACTCCTCAATCATAAGGAGAATTTTCTAGCGAGTCAGCTTTCCCCCAACTGCCTGACGTTTTGTTGGGAGTGTGACAGCCCTGATGTAGATGAGTGTTCTGTTGTGTCAGGTGTGTGGAGCGTGCTACATCAAATAAGTTGGCTTCATCATTATCGTCCATATTGATTGTCAGTACAAGAGGAGGAGGGGACCAAATTTGCGCTCATGTATGACGTTGCAAGGGTCCCCAACCACGGTCTGCGACATCCTGAAGTCCCAAATTTCACAGAAATGCGAGTATCACATATGATCCTCCAGTGGATTATGCGGTGCCTCCTGGGCTTTATCGAGGCTAGTTTCACTACAGGTCAACGAGTTAGCCTAGAATAGGTCTCGCTTGATTCCATTTGTCAGGATCCCATATGCTTCTCTGTCATCAGTGTCGCTGAAGGAAATTGCATATAGACTAGCTCCCATGGGAATTACGAGACTCGCATTTCACATAGACAGTGCCAAATTATTGCGATCACTCAACACTTTGGCTGATCGGTAGTACTCAATCGTCTCAGCTCAAGACAGATTTGAATGTGCAAAATGAAAATGATAATAATATTTTTACATGAAAAATTTCTGAAGGTGATGAAAAACACGAGGACTGTGCCAAATACCGCAAAAATTCACTACTAAGATTACCAAGACATCTTTTTTGTTCTCACAAGGTCCATAAGTTGTGTCTTGTACTGCAAATATTTCTTAATATGCTCGTAACAGAAATATTCACGTGGAACTGCGAAGCCTTTCTTGAAAACCCTAAATCTCACTCCACATTGTGTGCATCTCGGTGCAGTTTGCAGTGAGAGTTGTCTGCTAAAGAAGCTTAGGATTTCTCTTAGAACTTTGCCCTTCTCTAGTGAAGGTTTGAACCATAGGCATTTTAGGGAATTTTGCTCTCCTAACAAACAAGATTATTTTGATTATGGCTCTTGGATTGCCGATCTTGATTGCCATGCATTTTTCCCCTTATATTGATTTGGGTGCACTGCTCAGTCTCGCCAAAGTAGAAGCATTCGGTGATGGCGATTGCCTGCCTGAAAAATTAAACTTCTTAGAATGCGACAAAACTTTTCAAAAATATTCTCCTCATCGTCATGATTCTATCCCTCAAAATGATTTTGCGATTGGATTCATATAACTCATGCACTCCTTGTTTCAAGTTGTAAAATTCCAAATCATGTGTCAAAAATCTCCATCTAAAATCCATCATAACTTTCAAACAAGGTATCTCTATCTTATGCATTTTTCTCCACCAATATGATGTCGCTTTAGTGCTCGAATTTTATCAATTGTCAAGTTACGGTCTTCTAAATTTTCAAACTTCCCCTTCCGTATGGTCGGACCCTTCTTCATTCACAAAATTTGGCCTCCCTAGCGTTTGAAGCGGGCTAACCGACCTAGACTAAACCGGTTTGTTTTGGTTCCGGTCGATTCATATTTGGCCCCTTCATCAAGTTGTTTAAGTGGTCAAAAATATAGAAAAATATAGAAAAATGAAATAAAAAAAGGGAGAACGAGCATTGGTTCAGACAACAAAGAGATTTATAGAGGTTCCATTGAACAACACATGCTCGAATAGTCCTCCCTTCTACAACTGTGGGAATGTCAATCTAGGTCATAATGTCTTTTCCAAGTGGGAGCTCAAGAAGCTACAAAAGCTATTCTATTGGAGATTTCAAAATAACTTCACTAATCTTTTAAAGAGAGATTCAGAAACCCTTACCATGACTTTTTTTACTAAAATGTTCACAAATCTTTTGAGGAGATCTTGTAATCTTTATAGAGTGAAAGGTGGGAATACAGAGAAGGTGAGAAGAGAAATAGTTGTCTCGAGATGGAGATACACATTTTACATAAAGGAATTAAGGAAAAGACGAGGAAAGGGTTATATCTGAGAAGATGTGTTTCTTCATTTTCAAACCCTCACTTCACCTCAAGGTCACTCTCACTGGCTTCTTCAGAGGTAGAAACTACTTGCATGCCCAAATTGTTCACATCATCAAGTATGTATGATTTTATATAATCAAATTCAAAGGATTTTTATAACAAGTCCGCAACAATTTTTTTAAATTTTTATGCTAACCGTCCAAATTGTCCAACTTTTTTATAAATAAGAGAGATTAAAGTTGGACTGATATTATTTTAATGACATTGCATTTTTCTTTATAATGTAGTATGAATATAAATAGATTAATTATTTAAAGACAAATTGAATTGTTTTGCTTTATAAGTTGTTCATTGATTTTTTTTCATGGCTAAAATTCTAATCAAATCGTCCAAATCTTATATTTTGCAATTTTCATTAAATTAATGCTGAAGATGTGGGTTTTATGTGGTGCATCTATGCCATCCGAAAGTTTAAAATTTCAATATTTTCCTAGCCTATTGAATTGGATAGTTTTTGATGATGAAATTTCAATATTTTTATGCACGAGAATAAAATAATTATGCATATCCAAATAATTATTTATTTAAAAAATAAACCCTCTATGAATAGTCACGTGTTAAAAAAGGGTGATGTTATGTATAAATCGCTTTTGGATATATACAAATCAATTTTTAAAGTTTTTGGATCATTTAAAAATACTATTGACAAACCAACTTAAATACTCAAAAAATTATCTTTTTCTCATTTTTAACCTAAGTCTCACGAAAGGATCTGCCCCAGATGTTCGTCCGCTCCCGATATCTCGCCGCATACACCTCCCGATATTTCTTGAAACGATCATGCTGAAGTCGTCGTAGTGCAATGGAGCGGGAATCTTCACCGCGACCACCCCAGAGCCCCTATCCTAGCCCGGTGACCAACACTCTTCCTTTGTTTCATGGCTTGGCGGCGGAAGCAGTCCCCCAGGTTTGTGATCTCTCATATTCGGTTCGCCCCCTCCTGAAACCCTTCCGCATATACCAACCGATCACTCATATTTGGTTCCTCGCGACAACCTTCACTGGCCCTCGATATGGCCTCATAGGCGTGTAATGGAGATTCTCCAAATTTGGCAATCTAGTGTTCAATTACCTGCAGTGGGAATGTTTCTTCCTACTCCAACATTGTTCACAATTATAGCAAGATTTACAGTATCTATACAAGCAATTTATTTTTATAAGCAAAAAATTTAGTACCTCGCGAGCTAATCTATTGTTATTAAGTGATTTTTTTAAAAAAAAGTTTTTTTATTTTTTGCTGCTTTGTATATAATCATAAAGTTTTTGTATAACAAATTTATATTTGCAATGATTTGTATATGTAATGGTTTGTATATAGTCATAAGCGGTTTATATATAACATCTTCCTAAAAAAAAATTCATTTTCATTTGATGCTTCACTCGTGTCAATCTATGGAAACAATACAATAAACATCTTTCTAATTATGTGTTGATATGCAAAGCATCTGCCTTTAACCAAATTGATTCAATCTATGAAAACCTCAAGGGCCCGTACCTTAGATTCAAATTGGAGCTTGGAATTAAAATTTAATTGACAATTCTAATTCTAGGGTTCGACAATCATAAAAATATCTCATAATTGAAATTCATTTCAATTCTCATAGAAATTGATTATAAAGGAAATATGTCTCCCTCAATTCCGAACTCATGACATCCTCATTCGCAATTCCCGACCCTATCATTGCACCGCCGACTCTCAAAAAGGGACCACGGCGCGTATATTTCGCTCGGGCGAAAGTTTTTCGACTGGGCGAGCATTTTTCGTTCGAAATGCATATTTCGCCTGGTCATGCATATTTTGCCTTGGCGCGCATATTTCGCCTGGACGCGGATTTTTCACCATACACACTTTTCGCACAGGCGCGCATTTTTCGCTCGAGCACGAATTTTTCGACAGCGCACGCATTTTCTCCGGGGCACGATTTTTTCCACCCAAATATATTTTTTGACATGGGCGAGTTTTTTTCACTCAGCCGTGAATTTTTCGGATGGGCGCAATTTTTTTGCCCGAGCACGAATTTTTCAACCTGGACGAGAAATTTTCTTCTCGGGCTTGAAATTTTCGTCGGAGCACATTTTATCGCCCGAGCGCTTTTTTTCTCCCGAGGTCAAATTTTTCATGCGTGATTTTTTGCCCGGGCGTGAATTTTTCGCCGGAGCGTAATTTTTTCGCGTGGGCCCTATTTTCTGCCCTGGCTTGAATTTTTCGCTCGGGCCCAATTTTTTACCCGCGCGTGAAATTTCCAACGCGGGCGCAAATTTTTCTGC
Organism: Platanthera guangdongensis; assembly: GCA_039583875.1. NCBI lineage: Eukaryota > Viridiplantae > Streptophyta > Magnoliopsida > Asparagales > Orchidaceae > Platanthera > Platanthera guangdongensis. Next base: position 135,811,476 of record CM077158.1, read on the forward strand.
CCGGGAGAGAATTTTTTGCCCGGGAGCGTTTTTTCACCCGGGCACCTTATTTTTCACCAGGGCGCAAATTTTTCGCGTGGGCGCGATTTTTTGCCCGGGCGTGACTTTTACGCATGGCGATGATTTTTTTGCCCGGCTATGAATTTTTCGGTCGGCTGTGAAATTTTTCACCCGGACGCGATATTTTCGTCCAGGCGTGATATTTTCACTTGGGCACGATATTTTCGCTCGGATGCGAATTTTTCGCCCAAGTCCCGGCAACGATATTTTTGCACGAGCCCGATTTTTTTGCCCAAATGTATTTTTTTGCGTCCGGGCAAAAACATCGCGTTCGGAAAATGAATTCGCGTCCGGCCGAAAAATTCGCGTCTGGCCAAAAAATTCGCTCCCAGGCAAAAAATTCACGCACAGGAGAAAAACCGTGCCCGAGCAAAAAAAATTAAGTTCGGACGAAATAATCGTGTCTGGGCAAAAAAATGGACGCCCAGGCGAAAAAAATGCGCACCCGAGATAAAAAATATGCGCCCGGACGAAAAATGCATGTTCGAGCAAAAAAATTCTAATATGCAGCCGAACAGTAAAATTACCAATTCCAATTCCTGTGATAGAATTCACATTTCCCCCATTCAGCTGAAACAACATAATTAGAATTGACTTCAATTTCAACTCCAGTCAATTCCATTTCATACATTTCAATTTCTGTGAAACGAACCGAGCTCGAGCTCAAGAGTGTTTTCAACCCACAAAAGAATGTTTTCAACTTTTCATTTCCATACATTTTCGAATAAACCCAATAACTTATTAGGGCTCCGTTTGGCTCTGAGTTTTGCTCAGTCATCATCATCGTAAAATGTAATGGTTTCGACAAACATTTAAAAAGATCTTCGTATACAAAAATTACTCATTTTTCAATATTCCGATTCTGTATTTTTCTCTGATGGGTTCCAAATAAAACCGATGACACATTGGTTATTATAAAGTATTTTGAAATATATGAAAGAAATGCCATTCAAATCATATTAATTAATAATGCATAGAATAATAAATATATTTTCTTAATTCAAGGAATCAAATCAGGAGCACACAAAAAGGAAATTAATATTCTGACGATCATGATGGAGTAAAATCAATCTTATTTGTACTTCCGGGGAAAAAATATGGAATGATACTCATTTAACTTTCAGATGTATTCGGCTTTGCGAACATGCGACCGAAAGCCTCTGCGGTGGCTGGTGCGTGGGAGGCTTTGCTTCCCTTGGTTCATTCTCCATGTCGACGAACCTGGTGAAAAGGAAGATAAAAATTAGCTCTGCCTAATAAAATTGTAGTCATTTGGAGATTTTCACTCATTGTAGCTCCAAAATTTTGGAATGAACGTAAAAATAGACTAAAGCTCCGTTTTGGGGGACATATTTTTAGCGGTCAAGCGGTTGCGACCGCATGAACCGGACCTTAATTTAATGTCTGGTTCATGCGGTCGCTACCGCTTGACCGGTGAAAATAAGTCCCCGGAGCCTAAGGGGTCGATTGCTTGTAAGCATTGTTAATGTAAAGTAAAATTCATCATCGTAAAAAATCGAATCCCAAATATCCATTGGGTCATGCCAATTGTTGAGGTGTTAAACATAGATTGCACAAATCATCTTTAATGACTTCAATCCAAGACCTTAAATCCACCTATAATGGGTTAGAACTGACTCAGGGGCAGCCATTACATTATGCCATATGGAATTTCACTTGTATCATAAAGGCCTAAAGGGATTATAAATAGGACCTTGGAAGTAAGAAAGATTATATGAAAGAATGTTAAGCTTCTTTGTAGTTCTTAGTCTCTTCTACTCCCCCCCCCCCCCCCCCCCCCCCCAGCCCACGCGATCTCTCTCCCAAAGCTCTTCTCTTTAGCATTCATCATCCTTCACTCTCTTTTGGTTAGATTAAACTTCTTATTATGGCTACATTTGGTGGGGCATTTTTGCTACAGTGAGTTTAGAAAAAAATGTCACCGTCATTGAATGTATGTTTGGCATAAGGGCATAACATCGGTTATGACCCCTACCAAGAAAATAAAACTAGTTTTGAACATGAAGTTCTTTAGGTGAGGTCAGCTTTCACGGACAAACAGACCCTAAGTTACATTACCCATGCTCGTAACTAATCCTTCGCAAATAAGCCTATTAACTCATCAACATGATGGATGGACTAACTGATAGGGATTAGCCGCAGGATCGATACTGAACTTCGAAGCACTAATCGACGGGCCCGCATTTGTGTACACGCACAGGAGGCATTCATCGGATCGCCGATTCGACATCATGAGCACGTCCAGAGCAGCGTTTCTACTGTTTATGTATTTTTTGAACATTTCAATGTTAATTGGGCATCGTACGTAGCAACAATCATAATCGTTCACGTCGGATGTCGTAGCCCAACTAGTCACGCAGATTTTCCTCCTTCCTTCCACAATCAACGACGCTTCCTAATCCCAACTAACCACTCAGATTTTCCTCCTTCCTTTCACTATCAACAGTGTTTCCACGATCGACGGAGGAAGACCTTGATTCAACTAAAGACCGTCCAGATTTCGCCTCAAGCAAACGATTCTGACTCATCTTCCGACCTCGCCTCCAACACTCGCCATTTCTCCTGCTAGCAAAGCCTTCATCCACCGCAAATCGTCGAGCCTTCTCCCGCCACCTATTTCTGCCACAAAGTCGTTTACGTCTCGTCGCTCCTCCCGCAAAACCATGGCAGCCCGACCAACTCACAGGGAGCCGCCAGCCTCCATCATCTTCCCAGCCAAACATTGGACTGCACCCACATCCTGCATCCATCATAGCCCAACCACCACACCTCCAAACTGCAAGCCCTCCAATGGCCTCTTCCCCTTCCAGTGCAGGCAATCATGACATCACACTTGCATCGGCCTGCCACCTGTTGTGTACAGCAACAGCCGCACCTCTACAGTAACAGCCGCACCTCTACAGCAGACGACTTCAACTCCTTGCACCATTTGACCTTGTGTTTTTGGGTATTCCTTGATAGTGTGCTATCTTCTCTTTATTGGTTATGTGGATGAATATTTACTAGTGCTTAGAGATTGTATTTGTGGTGTTTTGTTGCAATTTATCATTTCCTATATTTCTCGTTTGTGCAAAGACGCACGCACTTCATGCGAAGGACATATCCGCTTGGTTATTTGAAGTTGTAGTGCAAGTTGTGTTACTTTGCTAAACTTTTATAATTTTACTTGCTACAATTACTTCCGGTGAAATCATTTCAAGCACGGATCAAATTGTTTAGATTTGTTTGAGTCAACCCAACATCATTCCCATACCTTGCATTAGGGCCAGCACACACCTCTCACAGCTTACCCAGTATCATTAATATTCAAAGGACATGTCAAAAATACAAATTTATTTTCCATAATCTTATTTCTAATGTCACAAAGAAGATTTCTATAATATAATTAATCATAAATCTATCTTTTCTGATTTCTGCACATATTCATCGTAGATTTCTCATTTCTGCCCAATCAACTTAAATATTAACGAAAAAAACTTAAATATTAGCGATTCCTGACATTCATATCCATATAAAATCGTCATCCTAATAATAAATTTATAAAACTTACCCTGTGGTTGCATATCACTCCACAGGCACTTCGGTGATTAATATCTTTGAAACTTACCTTTAAGCCTTCAAGATACACTCTTGTTGCATAGCGATTAGAATTATCGTGCACATTGGCAGAAATAGAATTTTTTAAATGCATTTTTTTTAATTTAGTATTAGGGCATGACCCCTCCATGCCAGGCAGCCTTTTCAAATATATACTTGGGCATATGCCCGAGTGTGTCTTCAAATGGATCCACCCATGATTGCACTTAGGTATTTCTTTATATTCTAATAAGATAGATAGGTAAATGTTAATTTCGTCCCCTAACAGAATTGGGGATCTTGTACTCGGTCATTGATATGTAGTTCTAGGTCATTTATCTGATGAACATCTCATTACATGAATTTTTCACTTAGGATTCATTTGGCGCGGTGGCGGCGGTAGTAAACGCATCGGTTAAACTGTCATTTGTTAAGGATCAGCTAACAAACATCATCTGTTTGATCATAAAAGTGAATGAAGTTTCATAGGTGAGCATTAACGAATGACAATTTAACACTCATGTTCATGACCGTCAGCACCGTGACAAACAGAGCCGTAGTTTAATAGATTTTTGCGGATTAGAACTACGCCATCAATGAAAATCATGCATAATCACCTCACTTCAAACATTTTTTTGTTTGTATTATCACAGAAAGGTAAAGACTCAATATTGATCACCGATGTAAACCTACGTGATTTTTGGTCACTCCACATCTAATTCTAAGACTTGTCTGTGATGCATCATTCATATAACTTTAATAGTATGATTGCAATTTTAACACATTTTCCTTAAAGTGCAACAAATAAATTCTTGTGGTACTCCCATAATTTATTAAAATAAAATAATATAAATATAAATACTATTTATTTGAGCTAAACTTTATAATTAATTATCTGAACACAATATTTTTATGGTTGCATTTTTTGGTGTGAAACAAAAATGATTCTCTAGAAATGATGTAATTTTTCCAAGTATTTTCAGTGTTCAACACTTTTGCTCTAGTTTTACAGTTTTAACTTTAAAACCTGCACAAATGACGGAACACAAAGCAGTGTGAGGGCCGTGAGGCAGTCTAGCGGAGACCAGTGAGGCAGTAGGTGGTTACTGGCAAATTAGGTAGGCAGCTAGCAGCAGGGCTTGGGCATCGTGAGGATTGAGGTGTGACTTGTGAAATCCATTGCAAGTCACAATAGCCGTCAGGGCACATAGGGAGCTAAAATCGATATGCTTTTGTTTGCTTAACTTTAGGGCATCAACCCACTAGGCTGCCTTTTGTCCAGATATACACCTGGGCACGAGCTCGGGTGCGTCTTCATGGGTCCTCCCACGATCGCACCTAGGTATTTCTTAATATTCCAATAAGACATAGCCAAATGTTAATTTCACCCCCTACTGAAATTGCAATCTACTTGGTCTTTGATATGGAATTCATGATCATTTATCCGATATTTGCGTAATATCTTCACACAATTAATTTTTATGGTTACATTTGTAACGCCCCGAAACTCAAAAGAGCGTCGGGAGGCGTTTTGAGCCAAGTTTGGAACTTGGCAGGGGTCACACGGCCTGGGACACGGGCGTATACCAGGGTGTGTTGTGCTCGGGTCGACGATCTGGACGAGAGGTCGATGAATTTTGGATTCGACGATTGGCGAGCAACGAACACGGCCTGGGACACAGGCGTGTCACAGGTCGTGTCCTTCACGAGATGAAGTCGGGCTGTGTCATTGGTGATACACGGTTTAGCGCACGGGCTGTGTCGGGTAGACACGGGCGTGTTAGATCTGACACGGGCGTGTCAAGGACCCGTGTTCCTTGCGGGAAGTTCTTGGTTCTGTGCCGATGGAAGAACACACCAGGGAACACGTGCGTGTACTGGATGACACGGGCGTGTCGATCCCGACACGGGCGTGTCGTGTGCCCGTGTACTTTTCGGGACGCGTCGGTTTCGACGGTGAATGGGGAACACGGCCCTGGACACGGGTGTGTCATAGGCCGTGTTCAACCCAGATTTTGGAAATCAAGCCCGAACCGTGGCCGTCCGTTTCCTTATTTTGGGATCCGACGGCTGGGGGTTGTTCCTGCTAAGATATACCCGGGTCTTGGGATTTGAAAACCCCATTTCACTTGGGTTATTCTCTTTCTAAAGTTTAGAGAGAGGGGAGAGCAAGGAAGAAGGAAGGAGGCTACATCTGGTCACCGGCGGAGCTTCGGGGTTCCAAATCGCAAGCCGACTTCGGATCTATGGAGGCGAAGTAATTGCAGTGCTTTTCATCTGCATAGATTTCCATGACGCTAACAAAAAATGCTAGGGTAACGATTTTCATCCTAGGACATGTGAAGTCCTCTTTTCCTTCGCATAGATAGCCCGCTCTCGCAAGTTTGCGGTGAGTTTGAAGCGTTCCTTCGGGTAAACATGAATAGTCCCCGTTGTATCCATATAGAGTATGTAATCGAGAAACGGACATAGGCATGATGTGTGAAGCCTACCCAGACAAGTTGGTCTGGATCGGTGATGTTGCATTGCATGAATGGCTGGAGAAGACTCCGCACGAATGTTTGTTTTTCGTGTTTTCTACACGATAGATTGCAACAGGGATCCTTGGGGATTAACCCCAAGGTGCACCCGAAAAACTGGGTAGATGCGTGCTTCTGCCAACATGGTGGCCTGGGAGCCAACTTGAACATAACCGGGTTATGTGAAGTGTGTATCGGATTGGGACTCGGGAAAGTTTGACCCCAGCATATGGCTTAAATTGTCGTTGCGATGTGAGCAACGTGTTAGGAGGAACCGTACCCGCTCTATGTCATTTGGTTGTAGACGTTGGCATAGATGGAGGGTCTTAGGCGGTCTATGGCTTAAAATGACGTGACCAATGCCGGAAAGACAAAAATGCTCGCAAGATTGGCCGTCCAAGTGGCGGTGGTAAGACCGAAGTGTCTATGGCTTAAATTAACGTGACATTGGTCGGTTCACCAAGAATGTACCCTGAGAGCACGGGGTGTGTGTCCGTGCGTGCCCACGCCCGTGATGAAGTGTTTGCACTATACTAATTGGTTATGCTAACAAAGTGCTGGGAATGGAGCATCGCCGCCCCGAGTTTGGGGGCGGGATCGTTAAAATTTGGTCAGCATAGCTGGCCGTTACTTTGTTTGACATCGTTACGGTGGATTGTTGCTTACAGGTACTGCGGAGCCGAGCGGTAAATAGCGGGCAAAAGCCCAAGTTGCTGAGCAGGCCCTCGAAGGCCTAATTTTGAGTGTTTTCTTTTATTCCCATGTATGACCGGCTTGCGTACCGAGGTTTCGAAAACACTTATATTTGAGTAAATAATTGTAAGGCCATAAGACCGTTGTACTTGTGTATTATACTTCATTCCTGTTGGTTTGAGTAGTGGACATTCATCCTCGTGCTGGTTTCTTTGTTTTGCAACCTTTAAATTATTTCCGCTAGAATGACTCTGTGTAGGACGTTGGGTATTTGTTGGATGGTTTCCATTGAGTAACCTTTCGGTCTATCTGTGGTATATGGCGTCGGGCCCCAGCCGGACCTACTGCTATATGCTATGTGATGGATAGGGGGTGTTACAATTTGGTATCAGACTACTGGTTTAGGTTCGGCTTAACTGAATTCGTGGGCGAATTCTTTTTAAGGGGTGCTGAGCACATGTGTGTGCGTCATCGTTATAACATCAAAAGAACCCATGAATGTCCACTTAGGAATGAAAATACGCGTGTTTGAGGAACCTGCGTGTTCCTATAATTGCTTCTTGTAATTTTGTTTTGTTGCTTAACAGTGTTTTGTACAACTATAGGTGAGCAGAAGTAGCGTAGGGCCGTCAGAACGCCCAGTTTCTGAGGCTAGCAGTGCACCATATGATGCTCCTGTAACACCTCCCTTGGCTGTAACCATATGATTGGTTATCGAAACAGTGTTTGCCATGATCAATGTGCAGCCTGCAAGGCAAATGCAGTAGCCCGCTCCTACGATGGAGCAGGTACCGCTTCATAGCGATAAAACGAGAAGAGTGGAGCAGGTAGTGGTGGAGTCTTTGGTGCCGAGGAGAGCAACCAAGAGACAGCTCAAACATGTTATGGGATTCAATCCTCCAAGCTGAAGACTGGCTCTCCCGAGTGAAGAGAGTCCTGACAGCTAATGAAACGGAGGAGTGGCGGATGACCACTATAACTACGTTCCCGTTGGATGGAGAAGCTAGGCTGTGGTGGGAGGGTTTGGAGCTGCATCTCTTGAGAGGAAGTCAACTTACAGACATCTCGATGGAAGATTTCTCGAGACTGTTCTTAGCAAGGTACCTCCCTTCAGCGCAGAGGATAGCATTGGAGAATGAGTTTCAGAGGTTGGTGCAAGGAGAGAGTAGCATGGATGAGTTTCTCCACGAGTTAACTCGATTGGGTCGGTACGCTAGCTCCACATTCGCGGATGAGGAGCGCAAGACTAACCGTATTTATGAAGGTCGGAGAGATTACTTGAGGCTACTGCTCTCGGGGCTGATGACGCTGGGCTTCTTGACCCTGGTCAACATGGCCCGGTCTTTGGAGAAGGACTTGAAGAATGTGTAAGTAAAGAAAAGCTCTGGTGATAAGAAGACGGAGTTTAAAGTGCCGACTACTTCGAAGTCTGGATATCGTAGGTTCTACAAGAAGGCTAGGACCTTGGGTCCAGCCCCCTCTTCTGGTGCTTCTGGGGCGACTACAGGTCGAACCTGGGTGCATGTTTTACTTGTGGAAAGCCGGGGCACTTTGCACATGACTGCTGGAGCGGACGTCCCAAGTCCGAGAGGAAGACGGGAGCAACATATGAAGAGAAGGGCAAGGCGGTGGAGTCAACTGCGTCCCATTATGCTCCGGCTCAACCAAGAGTTTATAATCTTGGCTAACAGGAGGCTATTAAGCAAGCAGATGTGATGACAGGCACGGTTTAATTTATTGCAAGTTAATTTTTAATACTTGTTATGCGCATGTTAACTTACCACTGCTTGTATAGGATTTTTTTTTATTTGTGAGAATCCGGCGAGAGCGCTCTTTGATACGGGAGCTTCAAACTCTTTTTTGTCTGAAGGATTCATATCGCGCATCGGAGTACCCTCTTCGATGACAAAGGACAAACTGGATGTGTTGTTGCCGAATGGGTGTTCGATGCGTGTGGATAGAATCTGTGGTGTTAAGATTTGTATTAGGAGTTAGGAGTTCCATTTTCTAGCGTCGTTACTGCCGTTGGTGGAGTTCGACGTAATATTTGGCGTGCACTGGCTTTCGGATCAGCAAGTTTATATTGATTGCGGTCGCAATGAAGTCAAGTTGGGAACAGGTCGTGAGATGACTTTTACGGGCTTGAATGGGTCGAGCAAGACTTTGATGTCTGCTCTTCAGGTGGTGAAGGCGGTTCGTGCTGGTGCATAACTGTTCTTTACACTAGTGGAGATTGCAAAGCCTAAGCCTACGTTGGACAGTATTTCAGTGGTATCCGAGTACCCTGATGTGTTCCCTGGCGATCTTCCTGGAGCCCAGCCTCAACGGGAGATTGATTTCACCATCGAGCTAATCCCAGGTGCGAAACCTGTGTCACACTTACCGTATCGGCTAGCGCCTAAGGAAATGGCGGCAATGAAGGTGCAACTTCAAGAGTTGTTGGAGCAAGGGTATGTGCGTCCAATTTCGTCGACTTGGAGCGCACCGGTCCTTTTTGTTAAGAAGAAGGACAGAAGCTTGAGACTTTGTATTAATTATTGGGAGTTGAACAAGCTAACGGAGAAGAACAAGTACCCAATCCCGATGATTGATGATCTTTTTGATCAGTTAGTCGGGTCGACGATGTACTCAAAATTGGATCTCAAGTCCGGTTACTACCAGCTGAGGATAAGGGAGAGTGATATCCCTAAGACTGCGTTCAATACGAGATACGGGCATTACGAGTTTACGGTCATGCCGCTTGGGCTGACGAATGCACCGTCAATGTTCATGGATATGATGAACATGACATTCAGGGAGTACCTAGACCACTTTGTGATCGTCTTCATCGACGACATCTTAGTGTACTCGCAGTGTGAGGAGGATCACTTCAAGTATCATCACTTGGTGTTGGAGACGCCGAGGAGGAATCAATTGTATGCCAAGTTCTCCAAATGCGAGTTTTGGTTGTCCTCAGCAGCGTTCCTCGGTCACATAGTCAGTGGAGAGGGCATTATGGTGGATCCGACGAAGATTATTGTGATACGAGAGTGGCCTATGCTTTCTACGGTAGCGGAAGTCCGAACTTTATGGGGCTTGCCGGCTATTACAGGCGCTTCATGGAAAACTTCTCGCGGATAGCGTTACCCCTCACGACTCTGATGAGGAAAGAGCAGAAGTTTGTTTGGACACCGGAGTGCGCACGTGTAACGCCCCCGATTTTCCAGTGATTTATTTAATTTCTTATTTGACGTATTATGACGTCAGAGCGTTATGTTAGCGCGTGTTGGTCATGTGACGTTGTTAGAGCGTGCTCTTAACTCTTTAGGTTCCCTGCGTGGCTTGGTGATGTCTGGTAGCAAGATTCCCTAGCGAGCCGGAGTCTGTTTGGTGACTCGGTGGAGCCTCTTGGGGAATGCTTGTGTTTTGGCTTCGGGAGAAATTTGCCCGAGTTTTGTTCGTCGGATTTTGTTACCGACTTTGTCGTAGCGCGTTTGCGTTCGTTAGGTTTGACCGGCCAAATTTTGGGATTTGCATCGGGAGTGGAAAATTTTACATTAGGAAATTAGATCGGCTAATTTTAGACTTGCTCGTCAAGTTTCGTCGCGTTCCGAGCATTTTTGGAGTCTCGGCGCGCGATTGAAGTTTGTATGTTTTCGCGTACGCCGTTAACTTTAGAAATTATTATCTCGAAAACGGTGCGTCGGAATTCGATTTCGACTTTGCCGTTGGATTCGTAGCGTCGTCATTCGCTTACGGTGGGAATTTCGTTCGATTCGGCGCGCGTTTGGCCCTCCGTAACGATATATGTTATATCATTTCTTTTTAAACAATTATATAATATTAATATTGTATATATTTATAAAGTATTTAAATAATATAAAAATATATATATATAATAGAGAATCGGTGAGAATCATTCTCACCGATCAGCAGCCCCCCCCCCCCTGTAGGATCTTGTGGCGCCCTTAGAGGGGGGGTGAATAAGGGCTCTTTAAAAATTTTCTTACTTTTTATAAAATATAAGACTAGCTAGTACGAAAGAGACAAATCAATGAAATGAAAAACAAGATTATACTTCTCCAAAATGAAAATGTAAAATGATTCCAATAAAGCTTGAAATCAAGGCTTACAACGATAATAGTTAGTTTTTTTTTTCACCGATCCTTCTCCCAAGAACCGGTAGGCTATAGTCAATATCTCCCTAGATATGCCTACTAGCCTCCCCCTAGATCAAACCTATGATCTAGACGCTGCACAACTCGCTGCGATTTACTCCTAAGCCTCACACGGACCTAGACACCACACACAAGGTGGTGATTTTCCCCTAAGCCACACACGGACTTAGACACCACACACAAGGTGATGATTTTCCCTACCCAATTACAAAGATAAAAGATGAAAATGAAAGTACAATAGTAAAACTTAAAAACTCCCTCAAAATCACGAGCTCTGAAGATGATGGTGGACCAACAAGAAGATCTCCAATCTTGAACACACGGTCGTATCTCCTTCGCTCTTGAGATTTCAACGGACCAAGGGAGTTCGTCTGGAAACGGAGATGAAGGCTCTGAAAATTCTCTGGGAAAACAAATCTCTGTACTGTGTAACTCTTCCCTGAAATTTTTGGCCGTATATATCATTTCACGCTATCGCCGGCGTTAGCGTTAACGCCCCGCGATAGTGATAACTCTCCGTTGCTTGACACGTGGCACACGTCGCGCTGATTTTCAGATCTGAGTGGAGAACGTGACGATCGTGGGATATCGCGCGACGACATCGGTATTGCCCAGCGATATCGCTGATCGTGACTGACTTCGTGCGCGGCAACGTGCGGATTAAGGCTGACGTCAGCAGGAACTGACTATGCTATTGCCCGAGGTATCGTTATCGCCAGTGATAGCGCGTTTTTCCTTTTCATCAATGCCATGCTCAGCCTTTCTTTTGTACATAAAAATGCTATTGTCCCTGCACATTTAAAACACATACCAAGATCAAATACATCCGGGATTTGTTATTCTCAAACTAAGAAGCGCGGAACGCATGCTCCAACAATCTCCCCCTTTTGATAATAACAAATCCACTAAGAAAGAAATTGCATGAGATCAGGAGAATGTGAAACAATTTGAATAATCAATATGAATTAAACTCCTCATTTAAGAAATGTGGCTCCCCCTATATTGTCCCCCTATTCAGAAAAAATAGGTACTCCCCCTAAATGTACTAATCAATTAAAAAAAATAGGTAAGAAATAGGTACTCCCCCTAAATGTACCAATCAATTTATTTCGTACTGAATCTCCCCCTTTTGGTATTAGCAAAAGATGGTGGAAAGAAAACGAGGCGGAGATGCGGAAGCTGAAAGAAGCTGAGTGAGTAGAAATAGAATGGATCAACACGAGTAGTATGATAGAGACTGGAAAAAAAACCATGGAATAGTGTTACCTGAAGATTTGGAAGGTTATCAAAAAAATAGGCTATGGAAAAAATTAATGTAAGAGTTGAATTGAAACATTGAAAAATTGTCAGGTGAAGATATCGAAAACATGAAAATTGATGAAATGGAAGAGAAGAACTATGACCGGTCCAATTCTCATGAGAAGAAATTTTATAAGTGATAATGTTGTGTACATGTGAAGAGTGATTTAGTATACATATTCCTTAAGAAATAATGTTACAGGAAGGTTTGCAAGATATGGATACAAGAAACTAACACCGTTACATAGATAAGCTCATGTCATAAAGATTTTTCTTTTTAAAACAATGGCCAAGTGGGTTTGCACAAGACACTTTACAATCCTTGTCAAGGTGCTCAACCTCACAATGCTCATTAAGACTTATCAGGAGGGTGAGTAGAGCTTGATTGGAGTATCCTAGTCATGGAATAGTGTTTTTTTTTTTTTTTTTTAAATATTTTGCATTCATGTTTTAAGAAACTTTGACTTAGGACTCCGAATTCACTTGTATTGCAAACCCCAAAATAATTTTTTCAGAATGGCCATCAGTTTGGAAAATCAATGTGAATGACTCATAAATGAGAATGTTAGCGTTGTATGCGAATCTTTGAAACAAACCAATAGCATGTAAGAAGAAACTTAAGGATGTGTAAATATCAGCTCGTGTCAGTGTGAGCACATTATCAAGCATAAAATATTACTCATACTTAGAGGCATGCGGAAACAAGTCTATTCAAGTTCCAGTCATCAATGATACAGGTAGATATCAAGAGTACGACAAGTTAAAAACAATGTTCAAACAACTGATAAACTAATAATCACATAGGTACTATGTATTGTATTCTGATAAGTATCCAAAACTTTACGATAATACTAGAAACAGGGTTTTAAAAAATTGGTAGAATTTGTTTTTGGAAAATGGCTAAAAGAAATCACTATCGCCCGCGGTAGCGCTACCGCGCGGCGATAGCGGTTTTTGATATTAAAGGCGAAAAAACCGAAGGGGGCTGACTCATTTCCTGCTTTGACCGACCCTGGGCTGTTTGGCATTGTCTTCTTCAGCGGAAACCCTCAAAACTCCAAAAGGTAAGGCCTAGATCCCTCTTTATGGTGATGTTTTTCTTCAAAAAAAATATAGATCTGCAATCTATAGCATGAAAGGAGATAGATCTAGGAAAAAAATTCGATTTTGGTCATAGATTTTGTGAAGAGAAAAATTTTTGAAGAACATACCATTTTGATTCAAAATCCTTTCAAAAAACGAGTTATAGGTTATAGATCTTTGAGATGTATGAAAGTTTAGTAATTTTTCTGAACCTAAGAGAGAAAATATGCCGGTTATTTCAAAAAAGAGGTTTTTCTACTATCGCCCGGCGGTAGTGCTGTCGCCGGCGACATAGGAAAACTTGGAAATTTTAATTTTTTTTTGAGTTAACACGATATTTAATTATGTTTTCAGGAAATGGCATCATCATCACGCGCAAGAAAGAGTACCAGCCGCAATCCTCATGCATCATATCAAACATACCCGGGGATTGAGAATGCCTCAGTTGGGATTGCGAAACTTTTGGATGAATCATGATTGTCTCTGAGATATCTGCAAAGAGAAAATACCAAACTAACAATTCATCAAGGCAAGTATACCTATCGAAATGCAGCTAGGGGACACAAGTGTCGTATTGAAATCCGGGAACAGTTGAGTAAGCTTACTCACACGAAATCTATTATTTTATCGACGGAAAAATAAGGTTTTCTTAAGCTAAATGTACTAAAGGAAGAGAACTACTTGCATGAAAAGAAGAAGAGAGCTAAAGAGCGATTAACTTAAGCTTAGTAACGATGAAGGGAAATGCACTCGATCAGAAATCACCTCGGCAAGAGTGGTTAGAAAAATACGATAAATAAACCTAAGCTAATTAGGGTAAAGGTCCTTGACCGTGGAGGTTCCATGAATATTGACACGCTTCTCTCGAAGGCCGTGCCTAACTGAGTTTAGGAAGGTCCGACCGACTTTCGCCTAAATCGGAGGCCTAAAACTCGCTTTATGCGGTGAACCCCTCTAATGGATTTTACTCCAATCCGGGAGATTTGAACGTCTGCCTCTCTCGAGGGGTGCGAACAACTCCCTTTACTCTTGAGTGCTCATTTCAAACTTCGGCCTCTCGGCTAGCCCAGAATGAAAGCAAAGGTGGAGAGTATATATCGATAATATACCTCCAACCCGTGATAAATCAAGAGTAATTCAAAGCTAAACCCTAAAAAGAAAAGGTAAGATTCAAAGCATCATAACCTAATCACTCGAACCTCGGATCATTAAGATCGAGTACATGGAGGATTAGTTAATCATGGTGAGGTGGAAGAGGGGGGATGAGTAGAAGAAAAATACTGAAAATGGAGCAGAAACGTAAAAGAAAACAGCAATTTTTATTTAGAGAAACAGCGACCTTACAGCTTGAAAACCAGAGATTACAAGAACATGAAAAGGAAACTATACTATCATTAGCATCATACTACAGAAAGAAGCTAGGAGCTAATACAGGGAAAGCATAAAGCTAGAGCTACGAACTAGAAATGAAAATACATGCTTAAAAGTTCAGAAAAACAAAGGACAGAACCTCCCTCTCAAAGCGAAAGTTGTCCTAAAACCCCTGGAGTTGGGCTCTATTTATAGAATTTTTCGGGTCGGGTCACGCCCCCCTGTCACGCCCTGGTCGGGCGTGACCCTGGGGCGTGACACATTCGGCGCGACTTTTTCGGGCAGGAATTGAATTCTGACGGAGTTGTTGCGGTACACGCCCACCGGTCACGCCCTGGTAGGGCGTGACCCTGGGGCGTGTTCTTTGCGGCGTGACTTTGGGAGCTGAAATTGAATGCTGGAGGTGACGGGCGGAATTGCTGAAGTACACGCCCATATGTCACGCCCGGGTCAGGCGTGACCCTGGGGCGTGACACTTTCGGTGCGACGGTGGAGCGGGAAAAACGAGCGCGCTGCGGCGATTCCTCGGAACCTGGGGACACGCCTCTAGTACACGCCCGTGTCGGGTTTGTCACGGGCGTGACCGAGGGCGTGTACACCAATTTTCCATGGAATGCAGTTTCGGACCAATTGCTTCATTCCTCTGGGTACACGCCCTAGGTACACGCCCTGGTAGGGCGTGACCTTGGGGCGTGTCACAGCAAAATTCGGCTGAAAGCCGTGAAAATCTGCAAAAAGCAGAAAAAATGCATTAGCGACAAAAATATATACAAAGGGGAATCAAAACAAGCACTTTACAAGACATGATTGGCTTTAAAACCCCGAAAATATCCTAATAAAATTGACTGCAAACGTATTATCAAATTCCCCCAAGCTTAAGTTTTGCTTGTCCCCAAGCAAAGATATAAAGACAAGCTAATCATAAAAAGTGACTAAGTCAAAAGGTTTTAATCATACTCACACAAGTACTATGCGAAATTCTAGGTAGGGAGAATGTAAAACGTAAATCTAAAACAATTATTTAGGTATGGTTTAACTTTTATAAACTTTACTTAATAAAAATAAATCATCCAGAATTTTGACGAAATTCTTTAAATAGATTTAAGTAAGGCAATGAAAATGAAAAGAACGTATTGAGTTATTACTAGATCCAAGCAACGCATTATAATTATATCAATTAAATAACAAAAATCTAAGTTAAAATCCAAAACTAAAGCTGATTTACTTTTCTTCTTTTCTTAGTTGTTAAATAAAATTAAAAAAATTGCGTGAATCAAAAGGACTTAGTAGGACCGAAACGTTTGGTTTAGGAATATGAATAGGAGTGGAATTCAAATATAAACATGGAGGCTTAAAAAATCACACTAAACCAAAACAACGAGTTTCAAAAAAAAAATAAATTTATTTTAAACAAAATATGTATAAATAAATTTATTTTTTTTCTCTTTATGATTATTTATCTCATTTTTTTCTCATTTTTTTTTTTATTATTTTCATTCATTTTTGTTTTTTTTTTCTTTTCAATATATTGCTTTTGAGTACACCTTGTTCAACAATATCTCCACAGATAAGACAAAATTTCCTATCAAACAAAATTAGCGTGATTAGATAGGTAGGAATTTGGGCTTTGGTGAAAATGAAAATGTGTGTGGAGTTTATCAAATGAATTTGGAAAAAGGCTCAAAAGCGGCTAACTAGTGGTAAAAGAGTTTAGGTTGGCAAGAAAGCTCAAACGTAAACAAAAATGGCCTAAATCATTTTCACGCATTTTTTTTTTAAAATTTATTTAAAACATAGAGTCGATAAATTTCAAAAAGCAAGTTCGAGATAATAAAAGAAGATTGATGAAATTATCTTGAAAATAAAAATAATATGTCACTTGGATCGTTCATATCTACTACGTAATTCAAAATATGTTCTTACAAAAATCATCTAAAGACGAAAAGGAAAATAGTGGATGATAAATTTTTAGAGAAAGTAAAGAAAATAAAGAACGGAAAACCATAATAGAAATGCACGTTGTAGAGAAATATTTTACCTTAACATGCTACCGTGAATTAGAAACACAGCATGGCCAACATTTTACTTGTGAAATATGATTAAAAAGAATGATTAGAAAAATTATAATTAACTGCGTTGTTTATAAAGAAGTTTGAGAAAAACAAAACATAAACATGGGGTACTTATTGAAATACCAAAATGCAGCATATTTTGTTTGGGATTTTTTTGAAATTTTTTTGAAATTTGGATTTTGTTGGGATCTTTACAAAACAAAAAGAAAACAAAAAGAAGGAGGAAGTCCTCCCCCAAGCTTAAAATCTACATTGTCCGCAATGGAGAAGGAGGTCGGAGAACGAGAGAAAAGTAAAGTACAGAAATAAAAGACAGAATTGAAAAGCAGGTACTTCCCCGGTTTTGTTTTGCAGGGCAAGTTGAGTGATACCGCTCCTCCATGCCTGTGCTGTGGATCTTCATGAAACGTCGTCCGGCGGACTTTGGCATGGAAGCAGAACCGTTGGAGCAGGTGATCGCAGAAGTTTCAGCTTGCCGGAGCCAGGCGGGGCAAAAAGTGTAAAAGAAAGAAAACAGAAAAGATAACTTGGGTTGCCTCCCAAGAGCGCCCTTTGTTTAAAGCGTCGTTTGAGCTCGACGCATCAAAATAAGATTGTCCCAAATATTGTTTTTAAAAATAAGTTCGAATAAATGTCAAAGTTTGTGAGTAAAATAATGTTCAGATTAATCAAATGTCAGGACCGGAAAGATAGAGTTAACAGGGTTTAGACTGACATCATCATAGAAATACAGTTTAAGACGCTGACCATTCACTTTGAAAGTACCCTTATCGGGTGAGAAATTAAAACAGTACCATAAGAAAAGACTTCTAAAACAGTAAAAGGCCCAGACCAACGTGATTTTAATTTACCCGGGAATAAACGTAAACGAGAGTTATAAAGAAGCACTTGGTCGCCTGGCTTAAAGATTTTTGGGTGCCTAAGATGTCGATCGTGTAAACGTTTCGTCCGCTCTTTATAAAGTCTGTTATTTTCATACGCGTAAGAGCGCCACTCGTCGAGTTCGTTAAGTTGAAATTTTCGAAAATCGCCGACAGAGTGGGGATCGAAGTTTAAAAATCGTAAGGCCCAAAAGGCGCGGTGCTCTAACTCTACGGGTAAATGACACGATTTTCCATAAACCAACCGATATGGCGTACAGCCGAGGGCGGTTTTGTACGCTGTTCGGTAGGCCCATAGAGCATCGTCTAATTTGGCGGACCAGTCTTTTCTAGAAGTTGAAACAGTCTTTTCTAAAATTCTTTTTATTTCTCTATTCACTACTTCGACTTGTCCGTTAGTTTGGGGGTGGTAGGCAGTGGAAAGCTTATGAGTAACGCCATATTTAGTTAGGATTTTTGAAAATTGTGCGTTACAGAAATGGGAACCCCTATCACTAACGATAGCGCGCGGCGTACCGAATCGAGAAAATAATTTTTTAGGAAATTAACTACGACTCGGGCGTCATTCGTAGGAAGAGCTTGGGCTTCGGCCCAACGTGAAACATAATCAACGGCAACTAAAATATACTTATTCCCGAAGCTAGAAGGAAAAGGGCCGACAAAATCAATCCCCCAGAGGTCGAAAACTTCGCACTCTAGAAATAATTTTGTGGCATTTCATTTTTATTCGAAATATTCCCCGACCGTTGGCAACTATCACACCTACTTACAAAGGCATGCGCGTCTTTAAACAGGCTGGGCCAGTAAAAACCCGCGCTTAACACTTTGTGAGCGGTGCGAGCAGCTTGATAGTGCCCACCTGTCGGTCCTTCATGCAAATGTTTAATAATATCTAATCCTTCATTAAAGGAAACACACCTCCTGATCACTTGGTCTGCACAGACTTTAAAAAGATGCGGGTCCTCCCAAAAGTAGTTCTTCAGCTCAGAAAAGAATTTCTTCTTTTGCTGAGATGAAAACTCTTTTGGGAGCACACGGGCCACTAGATAGTTGGCGATGTGGGCAAACCAAGGAGAAGTAGATGTGTTAATTATGAACAGCTTCTCATCAGGAAAATAGTAATGAAAAGAATTTTCGTCTAATTGCTCGATAAACGGGTTGTCTAGGCGCGAAAGGTGGTCGGCGGCCAAGTTCTCGGCACCTCGCTTATCACGGATCTCTAAGTCAAACTCCTGGAGGAGTAAGACCCAGCGAATCAAGCGAGGCTTGGCATCCGTTTTAGAGAGAAGATATTTGAGGGCCGAGTGGTCCGTAAAAACAATAATTTTCGAAAGAGTAATATAAGGGCGAAATTTGTCAAATGCGAATACTACCGCTAAGAGCTCCTTTCGGTTGTGGTGTAATTTTCCTGTGCAGATGTGAGAGTTTTACTAGCGTAATAAATGGGGTGGAAGTTTTTGGAAATACGTTGACCTAGTACGGCTCCCACCGCATAACTACTCGCATCACACATTATTTCAAATGGAAGATCCCACACCGGAGCTATCATGATTGGCGCATTGACTAATTTTTCTTTTATTAAATTGAAGGCAGCTAGACAGAGGTCATCAAAGATGAATGGGGCGTCTTTTTCTAAGAGATGGGTAAGGGGCTTGGTGATTTTGGAAAAGTCCTTTATGAAGCGGCGGTAGAAACCCGCATGACCCAGGAAACTTCTTATGGCTTTTATGTTCGTGGTGGCGGCAGTTTCTCGATAACTTCTATTTTCGCAACGTCTACTTCAATACCCCTTTCAGAAATTTTATGTCCCAAAACTAACCCTTCCCTTACCATAAAATGGCATTTTTCCCAATTTAAGGCGAGGTTAGTTTCTTCGCATCGCTCTAGGACTTTTTCGAGGTTCTCTAAGCAACTATCGAAGGAATTCCCGAAGACGGAGAAATCATCCATGAAGACTTCCATAATGCTTTCTACGTACTTGTCAAAGATGGCGAGCATACATCGTTGGAATGTAGCCGGCGCATTGCACAATCCAAACGGCATTCTTCGGTAGGCGAAGGTGCCGAAGGGACAAGTAAACGTAGTTTTCTCCTGGTCCTCGGGGGAGATGGGGATTTGAAGATACCCCGAGAGGCCATCGAGAAAACAATAAAAGCTATGTCCGGAAAGTCGTTCTAAAATTTGATCAATGAACGGCAAGGGGAAGTGATCCTTGCGGGTGGCGTCATTCAACTTACGGTAATCTATACACATTCGCCATCCGGTCACCGTCCGAGTCGGGATTAATTCATTATTTTCATTACTTACGACCGTTATCCCTCCCTTATTTGGTACTACCTGTACTGGGCTAACCCACTTACTGTCGGATATAGGATAGATAATTCCTGCGTCTAACAATTTCATAACCTCGCCCTTAACTACGTCTTTCATGTTTGGGTTTATACGGCGCTGAGGTTGTATAGAGTTACGAGAATTATCTTCCATTAAGATTTTATGAGTGCAGAAAGATGGGCTTATGCCCTTGATATCAGATATCTGCCAAGCAATAGCTTGGCGATGCTTTTGTAAAATTGAAAGAAGTTTATTTTTTGTGCATCCGTGAGGTAGGCCGAAATTATGACAGGCAGCTTAGAGTCCTTTTCTAAGAAAGCGTATTGAAGGTGCTCTGGTAGTTCTTTCAGTTCCAAGGTAGGGGGGTCATCATACGAGGTCTTGGAAATTTGTTCTTTTTCAAAAACTATGTCCTCGTACACTTTTTTATATGTAAAAGTAAAAGGGGTGTTGCTAGCGGCCATGGCGGCTTCGTGCAGCGATTCATTTGGAAAAGTAGAAGAGGAACAGAAATCAAAGAATTCTTTTTCAAAATCAGAAAGGCGGGTGGAGGATTCTTCACGTAGGTGTAGAGATTCAGTTGGAGGAGTAGGAGAGGAACAAAAATTGGAAAATTCTTCTTCAAAATCAGAGGTTTGAGAGAAGGATTCTTCACTTACGGTATCCATGAAAAAACAGGAGTCATCATTAGCTAGTGTGTTCTTCATCGAGGGGTGATGAGAAAGTTACCTCATCGTCGCCCACTCGAAGGAAGAGCTTACCATTGCTTACGTCAATGATAGCTCGGGAGGTGGCAAGGAAGGGTCGGCCAAGGATCAGGGAACCTCGACGTCTTCTTCGATGTCTAAAATGACAAAGTCCACCGGGAAGATGAACTTGTCAACTTTGACTAGGACGTCCTCCACTATTCCTAACGGGTATTTGACTGACCTGTCGGCTAGCTGGATACTCATTCGTGTGGGGTTGAGACTACCAATTCCTAACTTTTTAAACAACGAGAGGGGCATAAGATTAATACTCGCACCTAAGTCGGCTAAAGCGTGTTTGACAAAGAGATCACCAAAGACACACGGGATAGAGAAACTACCCGGGTCACTGATTTTTTTCGGTAATCCGTTTGTCAAAACCGCCGAGCACGCGACATTTAACGTGACATGAGAAAGGTTCTCTAACTTCTTCTTGTTAGTTAGGAGGTCCTTAAGGTATTTTGCGTACTTCGGCATCTGGGATATGGCTTCGTGGAAAGGCAGATTTACGTGGATTTGCTTAAACATTTCCAAAAAACGGGTGTATTGATCGTCCTGTCGTTGTTTATTAAGTTCGGAAGGGTATGGCGGGGATGGATTATTTTTAAAGGTGGGTGGTGGAGTGAATTCTTTTTCTACGATAGGGGTGATAATTTCTTCGGCAGAGGATGGAATTTTTAAAAGGGGAACGGAGCTTTGATTTTCAAAAAGGGAGCGGAGCTTTGATTTTTAAAACTGGGAGCGGAGCTTACCTCGGGTGCTTCACTTACCATACCAGGAACTTTCTTCCCACTCCGAAGAGTTATAGCTTTCGCTTGCTCTCTCGGGTTGGGCTCGGTATTGGAAGGAAGAGACCCTACGGGTCGCTCAGAAATCATTTTAGCGAGCTGTCCTACCTGATTTTCTAAGTTTTTAACACTTCCGGTTAAGGTCCTAATCGTAGCGTCATTAGCATTCATGTATTTTGAAAACACTTCCTCCAAATTTGGAGGTTTTGGAAAACTTTGAGGAGGAGGTGGTGGTGGAGCAGAAAAATCACTTTGCGGTGGCGGGCGCACAGCATTCGATGGATTGCTCCACGAAAAATTCGGATGATTTCTTAACGCAGGATTATAACTATTCGGAAAATTAAAACCAGGAGGATGATAATTCGCAGCAGAAAAATTATTAAAAGCAGTTCTAGGCATATTATTTACATAATCCAAATGTTCGGCGGGAGGAGTTGCAGATTCCCATACCTGAGGGGCGGAGGCAGCAGTCATCTCCGTAATTTTTTTGCTTAATATTTCAACTTGCAGTGCGAGTTGTGAGACGTTGTCCACTTCAAAGAGACCTGCAGGTTTGTTTGGGCGGGACCTAGGCACATTCCACTGGTAAGTGTTCATGGCCATGTCTTCAACAGCTCAAGAGCTGCTTCCGGGGTCTTATGGTTTAAAGTACCGCCAGAAGCTGCGTCTATCATTTGCTTCGTGCTTTGATTTAGCCCATTATAAAACGTCTGCACCTGCAACCATACAGGCAGAGCGTGATGTGGGCATCGTCTTAATAATTCTTTAAATCTTTCCCAGGTTTCGTAAAGGGTCTCAGAGTCTATTTGTCCAAAGGCAGAAATGTCATTCCTAAGTTTAGCAGTTTTAGCAGGCGGAAAATACTTGGCCAAAAATTTTTCAGTTAATTGCGTCCAAGTAGTTATGCTATTTTTAGGAAGGGTGTTCAGCCACTGCTTAGCCTTAATTCTAAGAGAGAAAGGAAATAATCTTAGCCTAATAGCATCATTTGTGACACCATTTATCTTGAAGGTGTCACAAATCTCAAGAAAGCTGGCTATGTGTGCGTTCGGGTCTTCATCTTGAAGCCCGTCAAATTGCACATACTGCTGCACCATTTGAATTATGCTAGGCTTCAGTTCAAAATTATTATTATTTATTGCAGGGCGAACTATACTCGTTTCTGTACCCTCGAGATTTGGTCGTGCATAATAGGACATAGGCCTTTGCACGACTTCCTCCACGTTGGGTTCTGCCATTCTTAAGGTAGAAAATGACTCGGAATCCTCAACCGGCACTTGGGTAGTAGGGCCTTGAAATCGCGATCTTCTCCGAAGAGTACGCTCAATTTCGTGGTCCAGGTCCAAAGTAACCGACGGACTACCGCGGGTCATACACTAGAAGAAAAGAGGAGAAGCAAGACTAAAAAGTAAAAAAAAGCTAATGAAGTTGGAAAATTTTTTTGAAATAGATTTTTTTATATTTTAACTCCCGAACTTCCCAAGGGCTACCCGGTGAAGGGTTCGCAAGGTACTAGACAAGATAGTGGCATTTAGAGCCACTTTGCCCTTTTCGAGAGAGTTAGGTGGTGTAGAAAATTTTGTGATGTGGGTTTCTATTACGAATGCGGTAATTAAAATCCAGCCACTTATCTCTGTGCGAGTAGGCGGAAATGAAAAGCTATACTCACGCACTCGTCAGAAAATTAAAACACACCCACTCGACAGAAAGTAAACACACTCTACTGAAATAAAGCCTGCCAATTAACTCAAGTGAGTAGGCGGAAAAATAACATACGCACACTTGCTTGAAATAAACCAGCCAATTAACTCAAGTGAGTAGGCGGAAAAATAAAAATACGCACACTTGCTTGAAATAAAACCAGCCAATTAACTCAAGTGAGTAGGCGGAAAAATAAAATACGCACACTTAACAAAATCCAGCCATTTGACTCAAGTGAGTAGCGGAAAAAAATTAAGAAGGAGGCTGAGAAAGAGAAGTGATAAAATTAATATATTCGCGTTTTCAATTTATCAACAAGCGTTGCTTCCCGGCAACGGCGCCAAAAACTTGATTGTCTCTGAGATATCTGCAAAGAGAAAATACCAAACTAACAATTCATCAAGGCAAGTATACCTATCGAAATGCAGCTAGGGGACACAAGTGTCGTATTGAAATCCGGGAACAGTTGAGTAAGCTTACTCACACGAAATCTATTATTTTATCGACGGAAAAAATAAGGTTTTCTTAAGCTAAATGTACTAAAGGAAGAGAACTACTTGCATGAAAAGAAAAGAGAGCTAAAGAGCGATTAACTTAAGCTTAGTAACGATGAAGGGAAATGCACTCGATCAGAAATCACCTCGGCAAGAGTGGTTAGAAAAATACGATAAATAAACCTAAGCTAATTAGGGTAAAGGTCCTTGACCGTGGAGGTTCCATGAATATTGACACGCTTCTCTCGAAGGCCGTGCCTAACTGAGTTTAGGAGGTCCGACCGACTTTCGCCTAAATCGGAGGCCTAAAACTCGCTTTACGCGGTGAACCCTCTAATGGATTTTACTCCAATCCGGGAGATTTGAACGTCTGCCTCTCTCGAGGGGTGCGAACAACTCCCTTTACTCTTGAGTGCTCATTTCAAACCTTCGGCCTCTCGGCTAGCCCAGAATGAAAGCAAAGGTGGAGAGTATATATCGATAATATACCTCCAACCCGTGATAAATCAAGAGTAATTCAAAGCTAAACCTAAAAAGAAAAGGTAAGATTCAAAGCATCATAACCTAATCACTCGAACCTCGGATCATTAAGATCGAGTACATGGAGGATTAGTTAATCATGGTGAGGTGGAAGAGGGGGATGAGTAGAAGAAAAATACTGAAAATGGAGCAGAAACGTAAAAAGAAAACAGCAATTTTTATTTAGAGAAACAGTGATCTTACAGCTTGAAAACCAGAGATTACAAGAACATGAAAAGGAAACTACACTATCATTAGCATCATACTACAGAAAGAAGCTAGGAGCTAATACAGGGAAAGCATAAAGCTAGAGCTACGAACTAGAAATGAAAATACATGCTTAAAAGTTCAGAAAAACAAAGGACAGAACCTCCCCTCTCAAAGCGAAAGTTGTCCTAAACCCTGAGTTGGGCTCTATTTATAGAATTTTTCGGGTCGGGTCACGCCCCCCTGTCACGCCCTGGTCGGGCGTGACCCTGGGGCGTGACACATTCGGCGCGACTTTTTCGGGCAGGAATTGAATTCTGACGGAGTTGTTGCGGTACACGCCCACCGGTCACGCCCTGGTAGGGCGTGACCCTGGGGCGTGTTCTTTGCGGCGTGACTTTGGGAGCTGAAATTGAATGCTGGAGGTGACGGGCGGAATTGCTGAAGTACACGCCCATATGTCACGCCCGGGTCAGGCGTGACCCTGGGGCGTGACACTTTCGGTGCGACGGTGGAGCGGGAAAAAACGAGCGCGCTGCGGCGATTCCTCGGAACCTGGGGACACGCCTCTAGTACACGCCCGTGTCGGGTTTGTCACGGGCATGACCGAGGGCGTGTACACCAATTTTCCATGGAATGCAGTTTCAGACCAATTGCTTCATTCCTCTGGGTACACGCCCTAGGTACACGCCCTGGTAGGGCGTGACCTTGGGGCGTGTCACAGCAAAATTCGGCTGAAAGCCGTGAAAATCTGCAAAAAGCAGAAAAAAATGCATTAGCGACAAAAATATATACAAAGGGGAATCAAAACAAGCACTTTACAAGACATGATTGGCTTTAAAACCCCGAAAATATCCTAATAAAATTGACTGCAAACGTATTATCAAATCACTGCCACCACATATCTATGAACTACTTGTTGAGTCAGGTATAATGTCTCTCATTGTACGAACACGTTTAGCTCCATCTTCGTAAGAGATTTTTATAATAATTTGGAAGGCCCTAAATATACTGGGTTGAATGGAGGAGTAAGGTCTCGATCCAAGGAGCGCAAATAGATATCACTCATGCTGATTTGAGACGTGAGTATAGTCTTGCCACTTGTGAGGATCATGTTATTGATATTGTAGAGAATTACCGTAAGGATCGTGATTGGAGTATTCTGAACCAAGTCCTTCATGGAAAATAAAATAGGAGTTTGATTCAAGACGTCTCATCACTCTCTCGCGATGCATTTGTGATTCAAGACATATTAAGGAACACGGTTATGTTGAAATCCGGTGACACAAAGAAGATCACGGCTCAATTGAGCTTAGTGACGTATTATGTATTAGAGAGAGTCAAGTTTGACGTGGCCGATTTTGTGTTATCCATCATACGATATACATATAAAATGAAGCATCCCCTTAGGAGGAAACTGAATACACTTCCATTAGGAAGTGTTATTCAAAGGATAGTATATCAGAAATATGATTGGATAGATCAGGAGTTCTACATTGATGATTGTATCCCGGCGATACATACCGTAGAACCAGCTAGAGGTCCATCTCCTAGGGCTGCCTCGTCATCAAGACAACCACTCCAAAGGGGAGGTTCTTAAATTTTATTTATAATTCTAAGATTCCAAGTTCTAGTCTTAACATTGAAAAGCGTGAATCATTAAGTGGTTTGGTGAAATATCTGCTATTTGAGAATCGGTTCCAATAAAATTTATTTTAATATGGCCCTTCTTTATGTGATCCCTAATAAAATGATGACGAACATCTATATGTTTGGATCTAGAATGTAATACGGGATTGTTTGTTAAATCGATAGCACTTTTGCTATCACATTTTAATTCAACATTATTTTGGTATACGCCAAAATCTTCTAGTGTTTGTGTCATCCAAAGTGCTTGAGCACAACAACTACCAAGTGCAATATATTCGGCCTCAGTAGTGGAGAGGGCAACAGAGTTCTGTTTCCTACTCGACCAAGAAATAAGTGTTGGGCCGATAAAGTGACAAGTGCCACTTGTGCTCTTTCGATCTAATGAACACCCCGCATAATCAGAATCAGAATAGCCATGTAAAATAAAAGAGTCATTATGAGGATACCATAAGCCTAGTTTAGATGTTCCTATAAGGTACCTAAAAATACGTTTCACCGCTTTTAAATGTGATTCTTTTGGATTAGCTTGAAACCTAGCACATAAACAAACGGCGAACATAATATCGGGTCTAGAAGAAGTTAAATATAATAAAGACCCAATCATACTCCTATAAAGGGTTTGGTCAATTGAAATACCACTTTCATCTTTTCCCAATTTCAATGAAGCGCTCATAGGAGTATTTGCATGTTTAAGGTTGTCAAATCCAAATCTTTTTAACATATCATGAATATACTTGGATTGACAAATAAAAATACCATCATGTTTTTGCGTAATTTGAAAACCTAGAAAATATGAAAGTTCTCCTACCATGCTCATTTCGAATTCATTTTTCATAATTTGAACTACTTCATTACATAACTCTTCATTAGTGGCTCCAAAAATTATATCATCAACATAAATTTGTAAAATAACTAAATCATGATCAATTTGCTTAATGAAGAGTGTAGAATCGGCACTTCCCATTTTATAATCGTGCTTCAATAAGTATTGAGTTAAACGATCGTACCAAGCACGAGGCGCTTGTTTTAACCCATAAAGTGCTTTATCTAATTTATAAACATAATTTGGATATTTTTCATTAATAAAGCCAGGGGGTTGTTCTACATAAACCTCTTCTTTTATATACCCGTTTAAAAATGCAGTTTTGACATCCATTTGATATAATTTAAATCTTTTAAAGCAAGCAAATGCAAGAAATATCCTAACCGCTTCTAGTCTAGCAACGGGTGCAAAAGTTTCATCATAGTCTACCCCTTCAATTTGTGCATAACCTTTGGCAACTAATCTGGCTTTATTTCTAACAATTCTAGAATCACTATCCAATTTATTTTTAAAAATCCACTTTACTCCAACTACAGGATGATTTTTGGGTCGTTCTACAAGATTCCAAACCTTATTACGTTCAAATTGATTAAGTTCTTCGTTCATAGCTAAAAACCAAAATTCATCATTTAAAGCGGTGGAAACATCTTTTGGTTCTATTTCAGAGACAAAGCAAAGGTTTGAAAATAAAACATGTAAAGAAGAACGAGTACTTACCCCTTTTTGTGGATCTCCAATAATAAGCTCCTTCGGATGATCCTTTGAAAATATCAATTCCCTTGGAGGGACATGTTGTTCTCTTTCTTCTTCTTCTTTTCCTTCTTCATTCCTTTCATGTTCTTCATCATCATTCTCCACCAAAGGAAGGGGTGTATCTTCTTTTCCTGTAGTTTTCTTATCTACACATGGAACAAACTCATCAAACCTAACATGAATAGATTCTTCAACTATTTTCGTTCGTTTATTAAAAACTCTATAAGCTTTACTAGTTGAAGAATACCCAATGAAAACTCCTTCATCACATTTTTCATCAAATTTTCCTAAGGAATCTTTAGAATTTAAAATAAAACATTTACACCCAAAAACTTTGAAATAAGAAACATTTGGTTTTTTATTAAAATTAATTCATAAGGAGTTACTTTTAAAATAGGGCGAAGCATTACTCTATTAATTACATAACATGCAGTACTCACCGCTTCAGCCCAAAAAGATTTTGGTAAAGAAAATTCAGATAACATTGTACGGGCTAGCTCTTGAAGAGTACTATTTTTCCTCTCCACTACACCATTTTGCTGTGGTGTGCGTGGAGTGGAAAATTCATGTTTAATTCCTAACTCCGTACAAAAAGAAATAAACTTTTCATTTTCAAATTCTCCTCCATGATCCGAACGTATGCGTTTAATTTTTTAATTCAAATTCATTTTGAATACACAAACACAATTTAGAAAATTCTGAAAACGCATCGGATTTTGAGGTTAGAAACAAAGTCCAACAAAAACGTGAATAATCATCAATCAATACAAATGTATACTTTCTACCTCCTAAGCTAGAAATAGTGATTGGCCCAAATAAATCCATATGAATTAATTGGAGTGACCTAGTTGTAGAAATAATATTTTTACTTTTAAAAGATGATTTTGTAAATTTTCCTTTTTGACAAGGCTCACATAATGAAGGCAATTTCCATCTAGCAGTGGTAAACCTTTTATTAATTTATCTTTTGAAAGTTTTTTAATTAACTTTGCACTAGTATGTCCAAGTCGCCTATGCCATAATTCTAACTCATCATTTTTTGATAAAAAACATTTTAAAGTAGAATTTGAAAAATCATAAAATTTAATCATATATACGTTATGACATCTAGGGGCGGTAAAAATAATTTCATTTGTTTTGGAATCAATGATTTTGCATAAATTTGTAGAAGATTCAAATAGAACATTTAAACCCTTATCACATAGTTGGCTAATAAAATCAAATTATGTTTTAAACCTTCTACTAACAAAACATTTGAAATTGAAAAACTGTCGTTACCCACAACACCGATGCCGATGATTTTTCCTTTACCATTATCTCCAAATGTAACGACTCCTCCTTTCTTCATCTCCAGGCTAAGAAACTTCTCTTTATTGCCCGTCATGTGCTTTGAACAACCTGAGTCCAAGTACCACACGTCTTCTTTGTCCTTAGCCTGCAAACACACCTAGAAAGAGGATGTGAGTAAAGATCTGGCTACCCAAGTGGTTCCACCCATAGTATAGGTAGAGGCCTTAGGCATCCAGATTTGCTTAATTTTACTTTTTCCTTTCTTCCAGCACGAGTCCGTGGTGTGACCAAATCTATTGCATTTGGCACATGTAATGTAGCAAGAAGAATATAACTTCTCTGGACTTTTACTGTGAGAAAAGGTAGTATCAGTTAATTTACCATTATCATAATTTTTAAAATTTGACTTTCTGGATTTCTCGCTATCGCCGGCGGTAGTATCTATCGCCGGGCGATAGCTTCCAGTTGTGTATCCGAGTCCAAATCTTCCAGATCCGTGACATTGGTAACCTAAGATCATATCCAGTGATCTTTGGCCCAATCCAAATTTTTTCATGGCTAGTGTTAGGTCATGAATCTGCTTTCTCATTTCATTGTTCTCGGATACTAGATTTACACATCTACGTTCAAAAGCTTTCTTTCCTTCATGGACTTTGGAAATAGAAGATTTCAGATCTCTCTCTAAAATCTCATTCTTTTTATTAAGAATTTTTATTTCTGAATGAGATTTGGAAAGAGATTCTTCAAGTTCTTTTACTCTTCCCATAAAGTGATCACACTCTTGGCAAGAGACTTTTTCTTTTCCAATAGTCTTATTTTCATTTAACAATTTTTTGTTTTCTTTAATCAAAACTTTATTTTCAGTTTTAAGAATATCATTATCTTTTAAACTTTTTTCAAGATATTTGCAAGTATTTAAAAATTCAGAAAATAATTCATCATAAGTTGGAGGAGTTACCTCAGTGTCGCTTTGGACACTGCACTCGTCATCAGATGTGATGCTTTTTCCCATTAGGCACATATTGGCCTCCTCCTCCTCGCGTGAGCTTGAACTGCTTGCACCATCAGAAGTAGTATCATCCCATGTTTCAGCCTTCAGGACCTTCTTCTTCCCTTTGTGCTTCTTTTCCTTAAGTTCTTTCAAGTACTTTGGACACTTGCTTCGTATGTGTCCTAACTTCCTGCAATGATAGCACTCCGGTGGGGGTCTCTCTTCCTCCTCATCGTCGTCATCCTTTTGTTTTTTCTTTCTAAACGTCTCCTTCTTAAAGTACTTTTTAAAAGCATTTCTCCTCTCCGGATTTCTCATAAATTTTTTAAACTTTCTTACAAAGAGACTCTCCTCATCATCTTCTTCATCCTCAGAATTACTGCATTCTTCTTTCTTAGATCTTAGAGCCAACCCCTTCTTCTTAGACTCCATGTACTCTTGTTGTTGAATTTTTAATTCAACTTCATGAGTTTTCAAGTTCCCAATCAGGCTTTCAATATTCAGAGATTTAAGATCATGAGATTCAGAAATAGCCGTCACTTTGGGATTAAACTTAGGGGGGAGAGATCTAAGAAGTTTTCTCACCAAATCACCATTTGAAAAAAATTTCCAAGTACTTTTGAGTCATTCACTATCTTGGTGAATCTGGTGTACATTGAGTCTACGTCCTCATCCACTTCCATCCTAAACTTCTCAAATTCCGATTCAAGTTGAAACAGCTTCGAGTCCTTCACCTGCGAGGTACCTTCATGAGTTACTTCAAGTAAATTCCAAATCTCATAAGCATTACTACAAGCACACGTTCTATTAAATTCAGTCCTATCTAGTGCACAAAATAATGCATTCATAGCTTTTGCATTATTTTTGCATCTTAGTTTATCTTGATCATCCCATTTATCTTTTGGTTTTTCCATTTCTACATTGCCTACTGTATAAGTGGGATGAACATAATTAGTCTCTACCATATTCCAAACCTCAATATCAAGGGAAATAAGAAAACACTTCATCCTAGTTTTCCAGTAATTATAGTCAGATCCAGTGAATAATGGAGGTCTGCTAATTCCTTGCCCCTCAGAGAAAGCATGGTCATGCTGCGCCATAATTCCTGGTGGTGAAACCGTATTAGGAATAACCTCCTCTGATACCACTTGTAGGATCTTGTGGCGCCCTTAGAGGGGGGGTGAATAAGGGCTCTTTAAAAATTTTCTTACTTTTTATAAAATATAAGACTAGCTAGTACGAATGAGACAAATCAATGAAATGAAAAACGAGATTATACTTCTCCAAAATGAAAATGTAAAATGATTCCAATAAAGCTTGAAATCAAGGCTTACAACGATAATAGTTAGTTTTTTTTTTCACCGATCCTTCTCCCAAGAACCGGTAGGCTATAGTCAATATCTCCCTAGATATGCCTACTAGCCTCCCCCTAGATCAAACCTATGATCTAGACGCTGCACAACTCGCTGCGATTTACTCCTAAGCCTCACACGGACCTAGACACCACACACAAGGTGGTGATTTTCCCCTAAGCCACACACGGACTTAGACACCACACACAAGGTGATGATTTTCCCTACCCAATTACAAAGATAAAAGATGAAAATGAAAGTACACTAGTAAAACTTAAAAACTCCCTCAAAATCACGAGCTCTGAAGATGATGGTGGACCAACAAGAAGATCTCCAATCTTGAACACACGGTCGTATCTCCTTCGCTCTTGAGATTTCAACGGACCAAGGGAGTTCGTCTGGAAACGGAGATGAAGGCTCTGAA
This sequence comes from Platanthera guangdongensis, assembly GCA_039583875.1. Taxonomy (NCBI): domain Eukaryota; kingdom Viridiplantae; phylum Streptophyta; class Magnoliopsida; order Asparagales; family Orchidaceae; genus Platanthera; species Platanthera guangdongensis. The sequence goes on from CM077158.1 coordinate 135,843,277, forward strand.
AATTCTCTGGGAAAACAAATCTCTGTGCTGTGTAACTCTTCCCTGAAATTTTTGGCCATATATATCATTTCACGCTATCGTCGGCGTTAGCGTTAACGCCCCGCGATAGTGATAACTCTCCGTTGCTTGACACGTGGCACACGTCACGCTGATTTTCAGATCTGAGTGGAGAACGTGACGATCGTGGGATATCGCGCGGCGACATCGGTATCGCCCGGCGATATCGCTGATCGTGACTGACTTCGTGCGCGGCAACGTGCGGATTAAGGCTGACGTCAGCAGGAACTGACTATGCTATCGCCCGCGGTATCGTTATCGCCAGTGATAGCGCGTTTTTCCTTTTCATCAATGCCATGCTCAGCCTTTCTTTTGTACATAAAAATGCTATTGTCCCTGCACATTTAAAACACATACCAAGATCAAATACATCCGGGATTTGTTATTCTCAAACTAAGAAGCGCGGAATGCATGCTCCAACACCCCCCCCCCTTTGTTAGGTTATATTTATATATAATACATATTATGTTATATTAAGAATAAATATATTATTATTATTAAGTATATAATAAATAAAGAAGAAAAACCCTCTTCTTCCTCCGATTGGCAGCAGCCCCCCCCCCCCTGTGCGAATTTTTTTTAGGCGTGTGCGGAACCTTCCGTTGGCGAATCTTCCGGCGGCCGCCACCGCCGATCCGGTGGACGGAATTTCGATCCGATCGCGGCGTTGGAAAGCTCTCGGCGAGAGCTTCGAGATCGCGGTAAGTTTTTCCTGTTTCGGTGACCGTTTCGCCTTAGATTTTTTCGGCCCTAACCTCGGTTGTCCGTTTTTTCGTAGATCTCGTCTCCGCGTGTCCCCTCTTGGACGGATCTACGTGTTGGAGTATTTTGGGAGGACGTTTTCAAGATAGATTTGAGGCAAGTGGATTTCTCCCCTCTTGCGTGCCTCCATGGGTTGTATTTCGCTTTATTATTTCTCCTTGTCGTAGAATACCGGAATAGTATAGGTGAGACTAGAAATATTCCTATGTTAGGGCGTGTAGTCGGCCTAAACTAGGAAGTTTCGGAAGTTATTTTCAGTTGAATTCGGCGGGTAGGGGGAAATAATTCGGCGGGTAGGGGGAAATAATTCGGCGGGTAGGGGAAATAATTCGGCGCGTTTTGGTTGTAGAACTTGGTAGTTTCTAAGTGATGTTGTCGGCTAGTTTTGGCGCCGAATCGTGGATCCTTAGCATATGGTAGCTGGGTTTCTGAAGGAGTATGGTACCGGGGGAGTTCGAGCCGTGGGCACCACCATTCCCTCCTTTGGACATTTTGGGTTCCTGTAAGAGGTTGGAACTCTATGTGTGTGGACCCTGTGGCGGCCCCTTTAGTACTCTTGAGACACCTGGACCTGGTTATTCGGTTGTGACTGTTCTTAGTCTCCGACACAGGTTTGAGATTTGTGCCAGTGCTAACGATTTACAAGTTTAGGACTGTTAGTTCCTTTCATACTGTTCATTTGATGCATATTGGTTCCCTTTTTGTCTCTGCAGGCTTGAGCGGAGTTTGGTACGTTTTAGTACTTGTTGCATTTCTCTCACTTTACTGACTGTTTTACTTACATTTTGTCTCTTTTTGGATTATTTAGCTGAGATTTTCAGCATCTCTCTTGCAGGGTTGGTAACCCTTTTTCTTTCTGCTCTTTTCATTCGATTATTATCTGATGTTTCTTTGCCTCCTGTTTTATTATTTCTTGCTGAGGTGTTCTTCTTTTGAATGCCTCAGGTTCAGGTCTGTAGCCGGCTGTGCGACTAGTTTCAGGAGTTTCCTTGTGGACTGCGTTGTGGCAGTGTTTTCCTCACTTGTTGAGGTAGTTCTTTAGTTTTGTAGTAGTACAGACATACATGCTCGCCAGCGAGTTCGTGTCAGGTTGTTGACGCTCGTTGGTGATTTTTCTTTGTGATACTAAGTCTTTGCTTAGCTGCTAGTTTACCTGCTTTGTGGTAGTTTCACTTGATCTCTGGGAATGTTTTATGCTAGGTTGCTAGTTACTTTAAAACCTATAAAGAACTACTATATGTATTGCATGATCAGCATGTTTTATAAAAGCTCAATCATTATTTTCCAAATGCGTAAAAAGACTGTCTTCTTTATAAATATTATAAATTGAAATCTAGGGTCTTGCATAGTGTAAGTTGTCCTCTTATGACACTTATGCGCTCTTTTAGGATGTTAAGCATAAATGAAGTATTTTTCCGATACGTATAAAAATAGTTTTCAAACCGTGGACTATCTGATCCACTGAGCCGAGGGATACGGCCAATTAATTTAAAAATCAGTTTTCTATTCATTTTAACTTATGATTTGAAGGATTAGAGGGTCGCCTGAGCGTCAGCAGTTATCCCCTGCTTGACGTGGCATCACAGCTCGTAGTTATCTTATGCTATGATTAATTTATTAATGAGAAAATGCGGGTTGTGACAGTTGGTATCAGAGGGAGGTTGCTTGACAAATTGTCGGGCAACCTGTCCCTGTTAGTATTAGGTGTTTAGAGTCATATCATACACACACCGATATGTCATCAGCACGTCTTGGCTGAAGCACGAACACTACACTCATAGCATGACATGAAGTATACGAGGCATATTATGTAGTATGGGATGCATACTATGTGTTTGTATATGGATCCACCATAGGAGGCAACATGTGAGGGTTATGTAGTATGGGATGCATAACCTCACCACATGAATGCGGCTAGCACGTTTTCTTTTTCGTTGCATGGAAATGTTATGTAGTATGGGATGCATAGCATTTTCATGTGTACGCCGCTCATAACATGCATTAGGGCCTTTTTAGAATGCATAGCACAATCATGCATACCATAACATTGCATAAGCACAACGTGCCAAGCTAAAGATTTGCAGGATGACATGTGTACACACATAATTTTTGAGTCAAAAAGAATATAAATTCATGCATTCCCGATCTAGGCACAAGAGTTAGTGTGATGATAGTGAATCATCGTAGGATAAGCATATCATCATTATTGAAAATCCCAGAGCAAGTTAGCAGCAGGAGCAAGTACTTAAGTATGTATTGTTTGTACTATGTTGTTTGGTTCTAGTGGGTGGGTTAGGTGTCTGATTAGTGTTTTGTTGTTCCATTAGAATGTCGAGGCGTCCTTCGACAAGATTGACTCCCCAATCGGAGGGAGAATCTTCAGGTGCGCAGAGCAGCGCAATGATAGAAGGTCTGCGACAAAGCAATGAAGCCTTGTCAAAGCAAGTAGTGGATTTGCAGTCTCAGGTCCAGTCCTTGTTAGCAGTTGTGGCAGGGCAGATTCCGAGAGTTCAGGACCCTGTTGTGGGTCAAGCTGTCCCTGTCCCCCCCGCTCCTCTGGTGCCTCCGGTCGTGGTGCCACCAGAGATGACCTTTATTTCTCAGTTTCAGCGACTTAGGCCTCCGACGTATGATGGCAAGGCAGATTACATGGTCTTAGACGATTGGATGATATCAATCGAGGAGATGTTCTCATACTCCGGGATCACTGATGATCAGAAAGTGATGTTAGCCGCATATCAGCTCAAAGGGTTGGCAAAGGGCTGGTGGCTGAGGGAGAAAGAAGGTCTCAAGGACGGGTGTTCCTGAGAGTCCTTTAAGGAGCTACTTCTGAGCAAGTTTCTGCCATCGGTCGAGAGGGACCGTCTGATGAATGATTTCCTGCACTTAAAGCAGAGGCAGCTCACAGTTAGTGAGTACGAAATCGAGTTTAGTAAGCTAAGCCGATTTGCCCCAGACTTGGTGAGTTTCGATGAAAATAGAAGCAAGCGATTTCTGGCTGGGCTAAGGAGTGACGTTCAGCAGTTAGCAAGTGCCTATGCAACATCAAGCTATGCTGGTATGGTGGAAGCTGCCTTAAAGGTAGAGGCAATTGATAACGCCAAGAATCGAGGTCAATAACTGAGAAAAGATAAAAGAAAGTCTGAGGAGGGTAAGAGTACTCAGGTCCCTAACGCAGCTCCGAGGAAGAGAAACAAAGAGGTATGCAGTTTTTGTGGCCGACCGGGCCATCCATTTGAAAGGTGCTATCAAAGATTAGGAGCTCAGAAGAAAGAGCAGATTCATGTGATCCAAGGTATCCCAAAGAAAGACTTGTTTTGTTTTGTATGCAAGAAGCCGGGGCACGATGCTGCCCATTGCTGGAAGAAGACGAGAAGTTGTTTCTTGTGCGGCCAAGAGGGTCAACTCAAGTATTAGTGCCCGCAAGCTCAGCTTACTCTACAGCCAGTTCCTCTTCAGGCTTTGTCGCCGCCGCAGCGAGTGGACAAGGGAAAAGGAAAGTTGAACGTGGTCTCTATGGAGGAAGCTCAGGCATCCACGCAAGTGATATCAGGTTAGATTCTCCCCTAGTTTTAATGTTTAGCTCATAGTTATAGTTTTGAGCGTTCGCTTCCTTAGTCGCGTGTGCAATTTTATAGGATGATTTAAGGTAAAGAACCGCTGGGCGCGTGTTCTGTTCGATTCCGGCGCTACCCACTCATTTGTGGCTAGGGCCTTCGTAGAGCGTTACCGTTTGGATCTCGATCGTGTTGGTGATGCGTTCTGTGTCAAGTTTCCTTCAGGCGAATCTGTAGTTTCGGATCAGGGTATTCAGAGTTGTCCAATTTTACTAGGCGATTTTCTCGCGATTGCTGATTTGAAGTTGTTGAATCTGGAAGACTTCGATGTGATCCTAGGCATGCACTGGTTGTCCAGATATGATGGTGTGATCCAATGCAAGGGTAAACGCTTGGACTTCAGGATGGACAACGGTCAGCCCGGGAGTGTTTACGGTTATCCGCGCCAGGATTCTCCGACTATATCGGCGGTATGTGCTCGGAAGCTTGTAGATTCCGGATGTTTTGCTTGTTTGGTTTCGGTTTTAGAAACCAAGGTTAGTTTGCCGTGTTTGGAGGAGATCCCGGTGGTTCGTGATTTTTCTGATGTCTTTCCAACTAATCTTCCTGGTCTCCCGCATGATCGAGACGTGGAGTTTGTTATAGATTTGGAGCCGGGTACGCGTCCTATTGCCAAGGCGCCTTACCGGATGGCCCCACGCGAACTGGAGGAGTTGCGTATCCAGTTAGACGAGTTGCTTGAGAACGGATTTATAAGGCCGAGTTCTTCGCCTTGGGGTGCTCCCGTTTTGTTCGTCAAGAAAAAGGATGGATCGATGAGGTTGTGCATCGATTATAGAGAGCTAAATAAGGTAACGATCAAGAATAGGTATCCGTTGCCGAGGATAGATGATTTGTTTGATCAACTGCGAGGCAGCGCCGTGTTCTCTAAGATTGACCTTCGTTCGGGCTACCACCAGTTAAGGATCCGTGAATCAGATATCCCGCGGACTGCCTTCCGTTCTAGACATGGTCATTTTGAATTTTTGGTGATGTCGTTTGGTTTGACCAACGCACCTTCTGCTTTCATGGACATGATGAACAAGGTTTTCAAGGACTTTCTGGACAAGTTTGTAGTCGTATTTATAGACGATGTGTTGGTGTATTCACGCAATGTTGAGGAGCATGACCAACATTTGCGTCTAGTTTTATCTGCCTTGAGGGACCATAAGTTGTTCGCCAAGCTAAGTAAATGCTTGTTCTGGTTGCCTCAGGTTTCTTTCCTGGGTCATGTGGTTAACAAGGACGGAATCTCTGTCGACCCAGAAAAGATAGCCGCAGTTATGGAATGGACGAGGCCTGCCACACCAAAAGAAATAAGAAGCTTCCTAGGGTTGGCTGGCTACTATAGAAGATTTGTAGAGGGTTTCTCTACGTTATCTGCGCCATTGACCAAATTGACGCAGAAGAATGCAGCATTTGTGAGGAGCGATAAGTGCGAAGAAGCGTTCCAAGAGCTAAAGAATAGACTGTGCACTGCTCCGATATTGACATTGCCTACGGAAGGATTAGACTATGCCGTTTACGTGGACGCATCCCACGTGGGTCTTGGTTGTGTGCTGATGCAAGAAGGAAAAGTGATTGCGTATGGGTCAAGACAGCTTAAGATTCATGAAAGGAACTACCGTACGCATGACTTGGAATTCGCAGCAGTTATTTATGCATTGAAATTATGGAGACACTTGTTGTATGGCGCGCAGTGCAAGATTTATACAGATCATAAGTGTTTGAAGTACGTCTTCACTCAAAAGGAGTTGAACTTGCGCCAGCGCAGATGGTTAGAGTATGTGGCTGATTATGAAGTGGAGATCCTATACCATCCGGGTAAGGCTAACGTGGTAGCTGACGCCTTAAGCAGGAAGACAGGGAAAATTTTCAATCTCTCCACTGAGTTGTTAGTAGAAGAGTTCCTTTTAATGGATATTTCAGTTGGTAGATGTGACTCGCCAAGCAGTTTGGAAGTGTCTGAGCCTTCATGGATTTCTCTTACGAGGCTTCATCAAAAGGACGATCCTGATCTACTACACCTTCATAATAGAACTGAGAAGGCTGAGCTGCCTGACTTTTCGATCGATGACGCGGGTACTCTAAAGTACCGCGGTAGATTTTGCGTCCCCAATTTTCGAGATATTCGAGTTAAGTTGTGCAGTGAGGCACACGGTTCAAGTGTGGCCTACCATCCAGGGTCTACAAAAATGTATAAGGACTTGAAACAGATTGCCTGGTGGATTGGGATGAAGGGTGACATTGCAAGGTTTGTGTCAGAATGTTTTACGTGCAAAAGAGTTAAGGCTGATCATGGAAGGCCTGGTGGAAAATTAGCGCCTTTAGAGATTCCAACTTGGAAGTGGGAGAGTATCTCAATGGATTTCATTACTGGTTTGCCGAGATCTCCCCGAGGGCATGACTCTGTTTGGGTGATTGTTGATAGATTAACAAAGTGTGCGCACTTCGTACCCTTTCAGATTGGTTACTCGATGAAAAAGATAGCGGAACTATATTTGAATGAAGTTATCAGGTTACATGGAGTACCCGCAAGTATAGTATCAGATCGAGACTCCAGGTTTACGTCTCGTTTCTGGAAGAGCCTTCAAGAAGGATTGGGAACTGACTTGAGACATTCTACCGCATATCATCCACAGACCAATGGTCAAACGGAGCGTGTTAATCAGATTGTGGAAGATATGATCCGTTGTTATATATTAGACCACGGAGGAACGTGGGATGAACGCTTGAGGTTGATGGAGTTCGCATACAATAACGGTTATCAAGAGAGTCTGCAAATGGCTCCTTTCAAAGCGCTATATGGAAGACGATGTAGAACTCCTCTATTTTGGGCTGAGGATGGTGAGAGACCGATGTTAGGTCCAGATGCCTTAGAAGAAATGGAAGTCTCTGTAAAGCTTATTCGAGAGAAGCTTCGGATAGCTCAAGAGCGATACAAGAAGAACGCCAATCGGCGCAGGTCCGTTTTGGAATTTTCTGTGGGGGACATGGTATTCCTTATGATTTTCCCGATGGTTGGAGTGAAGAGGTTCGGTAAGAACCATAAGTTGGACCCGAGGTATGTGAGACCATTTGAAATTGTGGAGCGGATTGGTGTGTCAGCGTACAAGTTGAAATTGCCCGTAAATTTTCCTGGCGTGCACAATGTTTTTCACGTGAGCCAACTGCGGAGGTGCGTGCTACGTGACAGACAAGTTCTGGATGCAGTGCCCCAGTTGGAGCCTAACCTTTCCTACGTGGAAGTTCCAATTCGTGTATTGGATGTGCAAGATCGAGTGTTGCGGAGAAAGACAATACCGATGGTAAAGATTCTGTGGAAAAACCAAGACGTGGAGAGCGCGACTTGGGAGTTGGAGTCAGCTATGAGGGAGGCGCATCCTCATTTGTTCTCCTAGCTGTGCTCAGTAAGCATTCGATAACCCTTGGTTATTTTCTTTTTCTTCTATGGTAGAAGTGTTTTGCGCGTAAAGTTTCGGGACGAAACTTTCTTTTAGGGGGAGTGACTGTAACGCCCCCGATTTTCCAGTGATTTATTTAATTTCTTATTTGACGTATTATGACGTCAGAGCGTTATGTTAGCGCGTGTTGGTCATGTGACGTTGTTAGAGCGTGCTCTTAGCTCTTTAGGTTCCCTAGAGAGCCGGAGTCTGTTTGGTGACTCGGTGGAGCCTCTTGGGGAATGCTTGTGTTTTGGCTTCGGGAGAAATTTGCCCGAGTTTTGTTCGTCGGATTTTGTTACCGACTTTGTCGTAGCGCGTTTGCATTCGTTAGGTTTGACCGGCCAAATTTTGGGATTTGTGTCGGGAGTGGAAAATTTTACATTAGGAAATTAGATCGGCTAATTTTAGACTTGCTCGTCAAGTTTCGTCGCGTTCCGAGCATTTTTGGAGCCTCGGCGCGCGATTGAAGTTTGTATGTTTTCGCATATGCCGTTAACTTTAGAAATTATTATCTCGAAAACGGTGCGTCGGAATTCGATTTCGACTTCGCCGTTGGATTCGTAGCGTCGTCATTCGCTTACGGTGCGAATTTCGTTCGATTCGGCGGGCGTTTGGCCCTCCGTAACGATATATGTTATATCATTTCTTTTTAAATAATTATATAATATTAATATTGTATATATTTATAAAGTATTTAAATAATATAAAATATATATATATAATAGAGAATCGGTGAGAATCATTCTCACCGATCAGCAGCCCCCCCCCCCCCCCCCCCCCTTTGTTAGGTTATATTTATATATAATACATATTATGTTATATTAAGAATAAATATATTATTATTATTATTAAGTATATAATAAATAAAGAAGAAAAACCCTCTTCTTCCTCCGATTGGCAGCAGCCCCCCCCCCCCCCCCCCCCGTGCGAATTTTTTTTCGGCGTGTGCGGAACCTTCCGTTCGCGAATCTTCCGGCGGCCGCCACCGCCGATCCGGTGGACGGAATTTCGATCCGATCGCGGCGTTGGAAAGCTCTCGGCGAGAGCTTCGAGATCGCGGTAAGTTTTTCCCGTTTCGGTGACCGTTTTGCCTTAGATTTTTTCGGCCCTAAACCCGGTTGTCCGTTTTTTCGTAGATCTCGTCTCCGCGTGTCCCCTCTTGGACGGATCTACGTGTTGGAGTATTTTGGGAGGACGTTTTCAAGATAGATTTGAGGCAAGTGGATTTCTCCCCTCTTGCGTGCCTCCATGGGTTGTATTTCGCTTTATTATTTCTCCTTGTCGTAGAATACCGGAATAGTATAGGTGAGACTAGAAATATTCCTATGTTAGGGCGTGTAGTCGGCCTAAACTAGGAAGTTTCGGAAGTTATTTTCAGTTGAATTCGGCGGGTAGGGGAAATAATTCGGCGGGTAGGGGGAAATAATTCGGCGGGTAGGGGGAAATAATTCGGCGGGTTTTGGTTGTAGAACTTGGTAGTTTCTAAGTGATGTTGTCGGCTAGTTTTGGCGCCGAATCGTGGATCCTTAGCATGTGGTAGCTGGGTTTCTGAAGGAGTATGGTACCGGGGGAGTTCGAGCCGTGGCCACCACCATTCCCTCCTTTGGACATTTTGGGTTCCTGTAAGAGGTTGGAACTCTATGTGTGTGGACCCTGTGGCGGCCCCTTTAGTACTCTTGAGACACCTGGACCTGGTTGTTCGGTTGTGACTGTTCTTAGTCTCCGACACAGCTTTGGGATTTGTGCCAGTGCTAACGATTTACAAGTTTAGGACTGTTAGTTCCTTTCATACTGTTCATTTGATGCATATTGGTTTCCTTTTTGTCTCTGCAGGCTTGAGCGGAGTTTGGTACGTTTTAGTACTTGTTGCATTTCTCTCACTTTACTGACTGTTTTATTTACATTTTGTCTCGTTTTGGATTATTTTGCTGAGATTTTCAGCATCTCTCTTGCAGGGTTGGTAACCCTTTTTCTTTCTGCTCTTTTCATTCGATTATTATCTGATGTTTCTTTGCCTCCTATTTTATTATTTCTTGCTGAGGTGTTCTTCTTTTGAATGCCTCAGGTTCAGGTCTGTAGCCGGCTGTGCGGCTAGTTTCAGGAGTTTCCTTGTGGACTGCGTTGTGGCAGTGTTTTCCTCACTTGTTGAGGTAGTTCTTTAGTTTTGTAGTAGTACAGACATACATGCTCGCCAGCGAGTTCGTGTCAGGTTGTTGACGCTCGTTGGTGATTTTCCTTTGTGATACTAAGTCTTTGCTTAGCTGCTAGTTTACCTGCTTTGTGGTAGTTTCACTTGATCTCTGAGAATATTTTATGCTAGCTTGCTAGTTACTTTAAAACCTATAAAGAACTACTATATGTATTGCATGATCAGCATGTTTTATAAAAGCTCAATCATTATTTTCCAAATGCGTAAAAAAACTGTCTTCTTTATAAATATTATAAATTAAAATCTAGGGTCTTGCATAGTGTAAGTTGTCCTCTTAGGACACTTATGCGCTCTTTTAGGATGTTAAGCATAAATGAAGTATTTTTTCGCTACGTATAAAAATAGTTTTCAAACCGTGGACTATCTGATCCACTGAGCCGAGGGATACGGCCAATTAATTTAAAAATCAGTTTTCTATTCATTTTAACTTATGATTTGAAGGATTAGAGGGTCGCCTGAGCGTCAGCAGTTATCCCCTGCTTGACGTGGCATCACAGCTCGTAGTTATCTTGTGCTCTGATTTATTTATTAATGAGAAAATGCGGGTTGTGACAGCACGAGCTTTTGAGGAGTTGAAGTGTCGGTTGACCACGACGTCTGTGCTGAGTTCGTCGAGTGGGACCGAAGTTTTTGAGATCTATAGCGATGCTTCGGGCAGTGGTTTGGGTTTTGTGCTACTGTAGCACGGAAGTGTGATAGCGTATGGCTCAAGACAGATGAAGGTGCACGAGTGGAATTATCCGGTCCATGACTTGGAGTTAGCGGCCGTGATTTTTGCCTTGAAGCTGTGGAGGCACTACTTGTATGGGGTGAAGGTCGATATCTATACCGACCACAAAAGCCTGAAATATTTGTTGGATCAAAAGGATCTAAACATGTGGCAGCGTAGATGTATGGAGTTCCTGGGGGACTAAACATTCAAGATCCATTACGTGCCTGGCAAAGGCAATGCGGTTGCAGATGCATTGAGCCGCAGGGCCCCAGCTCAAGACAATTGGATGTCGGTCCATGACGAGCGGTTGGTTCGGGAGTTGGAGGCGTTGGAGATCTCTTGCGTAGACAAGCAGTTGAGTGCTGAAGCGCTATTGAACTGGACTAAAGTTCAGTATGACCTGGCTGATCGGATTCAGCAGGCTTTGGATGTGGATAGCAGCATGAAGCAGCTCATGATAGAGGCTTTGGATGGGTCAAATTCCCAATATGAGGTTGTGAATGGATTGCTTTGGAAATACGGTCGTCTGTGCATCCCAAATGTGGGCACTTTGCGGGTGGAATTGTTGTACGAGGCGCATCATACCAAGTACGCGATTCACCCGGGGAGCACGAAGATGTACCGCGATGTGAAGAAATTGTTCTGGTGGCCAGGACATAAGAAGGATGTGTCACTATACATGGCAAAGTGTCAAACATGCGCCTTGGTGAAGGCGAAGTGCCAAAAGCCGGGAGTATTCTTGAAGTCCTTGCCTATTCCAGAGTGGAAGATCGACGACATTACTATGGACTTTGTGCATGGGTTGCCAAGATCGCAGAAGGGGAACGACGCCATTTGGGTGGTCGTAGATCGTCTAACGAAGGTGTCGCACTTCATTCCGCATAGGAAGGATGATCCAGTTGAGATATTGGCAAAGTTATATGTGGATAACATAGTACGGTTTCACGGTGTGCCCCGCAACATCGTGAGTGACCGGGATGGGCGGTTCACGTCCAATGATTGGATCTTGGTGCAGCAGATGTTGGCAATAAAGCTGAGTTTCAGCACAGCCTTTCATCCGCAGACGGATGGGCAGACTGAGAGGATCAATAGGACAATGGAAGACATGCTTCGCATGTGTGTACTGGACTTCGGGAAGAAGTGGAAAGATCACCTATACTTGGTGGAGTTCGCGTACAATAATAGCTACCAGGCGAGCATACAAATGTCGCCGTTCAAGGCCCTTTATGGTAGAAGATGTTGCATGTCGTTGTCTTGGTTGGAAATGGGTGAGTCAAAGTTGTACAAGCGCCAAGAGGTGGAAGATTCTACATCGTTGGTTCGAATGATTCGAGAGAGGTTGCTAATCGCTCAGGACCGCCAGACTAAGTACTATAATGCCAAGCACAGGAACGTAGAGTTCTCTGTTGGCGACTGGGTGTACTTGAAGATCAAGCCGTTAAAGGGTGTCTCACGGGTGCGGCACTTGAAGAAGCTAAGCCCGAGATACCTTGGACCGTTTGAGGTTCTGGAGCGGAATGGCGAAGTAGCGTATCAGTTGAAGCTATTAGTGGATCTTAGTGGTCTACATGATGTATTCCATATATTGGTGCTACGGAAGGCGGTGCAAGAGCCTTCGCATGTGATCGCGGTGGATCAAGTGCCGGTGGATAATGGGTTGACGACGAAGGTCAGGCCCGTTCGAATTGAGGACTCGGAAGTCAAGCATCTACGCGAAAATGATATCAGGATGGTCAAGGTCCGTTGGGACAACTGTGGTCGGGAGGAGCTCTCATGGGAGCGAGAGCAGACCATGCTTGAGGAGTACCTAGAGTTATTCCACTCATGTACCGTTTAAGTTTTGTGTTTATCTTTCCTTTATGTAATTTCGGGGACGAAATTCTTTTAAGAGGGAGAGAGTTGTAACGCCCCGAAACTCAAAAGAGCGACGGGAGGCATTTTGAGCCAAGTTTGGAACTTGGCAGGGGTCACACGGCATGGGACACTAGCGTGTCCCAGGGCATGTCGTGCTCGGGTCGACGATCTGGCTGAGAGGTCGACGAATTTTGGAGTCTACGATCGTCGAGCAGCGAACACGGCCTGGGACACAGGCATGTCACAGGTCGTGTCCTTCAGGGGATGAAGTCGGGCTGTGTCGTTGGTGATACACGGTTTGGAGCACGGGCCGTTTCGGGTAGACACGGGGGTGTCAGATCCGACACGGGCGTGTCGAGGATAGGTGTTCCTTGCGGGAAGTTCTTAGTCCGGTGCCGATGGAAGAACACGCCCGGGAACACGGGAGTGTATTGGATGACATGGTAGGGTCGATCCCGACACGGGCGTGTCGGGTGCCCGTGTACTTTTCAGGACGCGTCGGTTTCGACGGCGAATGGGGAACACGGCCCTGGACACGGGCTTGTCACAGGCCGTGTTCGGCCCAGATTTTGGAAATCAGTCCTGAATCGTGGCCGTCCGTTTCCTTATTTTGGGATCCGATGGTTGGGGCTTGTTCCTGCTAAGATATACCCATCTTTAGGGCTTTGAAAACCACATTTCACTTAGGTTATTATCTTTCTAAAGTTTAGAGAGAGGGGAGAGCAAGGAAGAAGGAAGGAGGCTAGATCCGGTCACCGGTGGAGCTTCGGGGCTCCAAATCGCAAGCCGACTTCGAATCTACGGAGGCGAGGAGATTGCAGTGCTTTTCATCTGCATAGATTTCCATGGCACCAAAGAAAAATGCTAGGGTAACGATTCTCATCCTAGGACATGTGAAGTCCTCTTTTCCTTCGCATAGGATGCCCGCTCTTGCGAGTTTACGGTGAGTTTGAGGCGTTCCTTCGGGTAGACATGAATAGTCCCCGTTGTGTATATGTAGAGTCCGTAATCAAGAAACGGACATAGACATGATGTGTGAAGCCTACCCGGACAAGTTGGTCTGGATCGGTGATGTTGCATTGCATGAATGGCCGGAGAAGACTCTGCGCGAATGTTTATTTTTCGGGTTTTCTACACGGAGATTACAATAGGGAGCCTTAGGGATTAACCCCAAGGTGCACCCGGAAAACTAGGCAGATGCGTGATTCTGCCAACATCGTTGCCTGGGAGCTAACTTGAACATAACCGGGTTATGTGAAGTGTGTATCAGATTGGGACTCGGGAAAGTTTGACCCACGCATATGGCTTAAAGTATCGTTGTGATGTGAGCAACGGGATAGGCGGAACCGTAATTGCTCTATGTCGTTCGGTTGGAGCTGTTGGTATAGATGGAGGGTCTTAGGCGGTCTATGGCTTAAAATGACGTGACCAATGCCGAAAAGAGAAAAATTCTCCCAAGATTGGTCGTCCAAGTGGCGGTGGTGAGACCGAAGTGTCTATGGCTTAAATTGACGTGACATTGGCCGGTTCACCAAGAATGTAGCCTGAGATCACGGGGTGTGTGGTCGTGCGTGCCCATGCCTGTGATGAAGTGTTTACACTATACTTCTTGATTATGCTAATGAAGTGCAGGGAAAGGAGCATCGCCGCCCAGAGTTTGGGGGTGGGATCGTTATAATTTGGTCAGCATAGCTGACCGTTACTTTGTTTGCCACCGTTATGGTGGATTGTTGCTTGCAGGTGCTGCGGAGCCGAGTGGTAAATAGCGGGCAAAAGCCCAAGTTGCTGAGCCGACCCTCGAAGGCCTAATTTTGAGTGTTTTCTTTTATTCCCATGTATGACCGGCCTGCGTGCCGAGGTTTGGAAAACACTAATATTTGAGTAAACAATTGTAAAGCCATAAGACCATTGTACTTGTGTATTGTACTTCATTCTTGTTGGTTTGAGTAGTGGACATTCATGCCCGTGCTGGCTTCTTTGTTTTGCAACCTTTAAATTACTTCCACTAGAATGACTCTGTGTAGGACGTTGGGTATTAGTTGGATGGTTTCCAATGAGTAACCTTCCGGTCTGTCTGTGGTATATGGCGTCGGCCCCGACCGTATCTACTGTTATATGCTATGTGACGGATATGGGGTGTTACAACATTTTTGACAACTATAGTGGAAAAAAATAAGAATTGCATGTGCGATTCATTGTTCTTCAGAAGGCTTATGATAGAGTTCTGGGAGAAATCTTATGAAGAGTCTTTGAAAAGAAATGTGTAAACGTATCATATATTGACGTAATCAAAGATATGTAAGCAAATTCAGTGACGAGAGTGAGGCCCTCGGGAGGATTAACAAAGGAATTATCTACCACTGTTGGCTTACATCAAGGGTCAGGTTTAAGGGCTCAACTCTTTATCATTGTCTTAGATGAGTTCACCGCATATATCCAACAAGCAATACCTTAGGGTTTATTGTTTGCAGCGTGACAGTGTTAACATGAAACTTGGATATTGCTGAGACACGTTTTAAAAGAATGTTTTTAGGTTGAGTAGGACATAGACAGAGTATATGGATCTTAAATTTAGGCTTCATTTGTTTCGGCGGTGGCGGGTCGATCCGGCGGGTGGAAAAAGAGTGTTCGAAACGGAGGGGGGAGGTGGCTGCTTCAAATGGAGCTTTTTGGGGCGTGTCTCAATGCAGGTGAGTGGAAACGGAGCAAACGCTTCCATAGGTTCATTTGTTTACCCGCCTTCTGGTGGCGTTTGCCCAAAATGGAGCACCTAAACACCCAAACAAATAGAGCCTTAGTAGTGCACGAATGACGGATGACTTCGTCATTAAGTTGGGTGTTCAAGATATTCTCGTTGTGAGTAATTTAAATATATGAGATTGATCGTTCAAAAAGATGCACGTGTATATAAAATGTGATACATAGAATCCAAGCAGGTTGGTTGAAGTGGAGAAGCGTGCATATGAGCAAAAAAATGAGAGTTGCGGAGATGAAAATGCTTAGGTTGAAGTGTGGACACACGAGACTAGGTAAAATTAGGAATGATTGTAGAAGGGATAAGACGGGAGTGGCACCAATTATAGAGATGCGAGAAGCTCAGTTAAGATGGTTCGGACATGTAAGAAAGAGACCACTAGTGGCACCTGTTAGGCGTTGATGCGTTGTGATAGTTTGGCCACTAGGCACGTTAAACGGGGGAGGCGTAGACGAAAAAAATTAGATATGAAACTATAAGGAAAGACACGATGTACTTAGGCATGTGAGAGTATGACTAAAGATAAGGCCAATGTAGACAAAGGATCCATATAGTCAACCCCTCCATGGTTGGACAAAGGCTTGAGTGTTGTTGTATTTTTAGCATGAAACAAAAATGATGTATTTTTTGTAAGTATGTTCTCCAGAGCTCTTTCCAATAGCTTCATTATATGACTCATATTTGATTCCTTTATACTTAACACAAATTTAAACGTTCCCGCTCTTAAAAAATGAAACTAAGGCACTCCTTGATCATTTGATATCTTCTTAGTCCTCAAAATGCCCATTGAAAAGATTTATCAATCACTCCATTGTAATATCGACCATAACAATTTAAATCTCAATAAGCCTCTCTTTGGAACCTCAAAATGTTACCATTATATATCCCCTTCAACACTAATTTCACCTCACTTCTTTTAACAATAAATAGTATACCACATTAATATGTTCATCCAAAATACTTAGCTTTAAAACTCTTGTACAATAACTACACAAAGTAATATTTTTTATATCCATTAGTATCTTCATCTTTAAATAATATTATATTATTTTCACGTTTAACGCATCTCATAATTTACCACTTTTAACAATAATAGTAGAAAGGAAGAGGGAAAATATTGAGTGATCTTATTCATCCATATAGGGCATAATATATATGAAATACATTGCAACTTATAACTTGACCTAAGATGTGGGACAAAACTGACTCACATACTAATAGACCAATATTAATACTAAACTAATAATCTCAACTCTCCCCCTCAAGCTGGAGGGGAAACCTCAAGCTTGACAACATCAATAGAATGGGTAAATGTGGTAGGAAAAGGGGGGACAAGACGGGTGACCGGGGATTTTCCCACACAGTACACCGACGAGAAAAAAACCATACACACGAATCCATAAGACCGCGGGGATAACACCACGCTCGCACGGATCTACTGGGCCGCGGGGATAACTCCACACACAAAAATCTACGACCATGGTGTTGGGTGTGCCGGTGGCCGTTCTTGCGAGCGTGGTGCTGGGTAGGCCGTTTCAAAAAGTGCAGCTCAGTTGGTGATGATGAGTGGTTTGAAAACTCCTTATCAAGGAGGTATCGGGTTCGATCCCGGACCTCAACAACACGCCTATGTATGGAGAGGGGTTGGGGTGCATGGTCTGCAGACCTGGTTAGGCTGAACCCTTTCGAGCGTGGTGCTGGGGGTGTCAGCGACTGTCCTTTCTTAAAAGATCCCATTTTTTCTTTTTAAACCACGAGGTATTATGCCCAGAATCGCCTCTTTGTGGTGACACCATCACGCCCGGGAAGGTCTTCACTACAAAACACCGATCCTGCCGGCCATATCGATCATGGAATTGTAGCAAAAGTAGGAGAGTACATGAAATTAGAACTCTAACACATGTCCACAAAAATCACATATATTGTAATAATCCTCCACGAAGGGAGAGTCCACAACAATAATAATAAAAGTACTGGAAATATGGATCATGCCCGGTACATCAAAGTCCTCACTACAAATCACTCATCGCAGAAGCAAATCTATAACAACTACTAGCGAACTGCACTCATTGTCCCAGCTGTCTGAACTCCGGTGCTAGACTATCCCGTCTCCAAGCGTGCCGACCTCCGGGGCTGCACCTCTAAGCTGGGCTCCACGATCCCCTAAATGATTTGATCTGAAAACCGTTAGTCTAAACGACTAAGTCCTATCATCCCCTACCCCTCCGCCCATGGCTCCTAATGTAACGCCCCCGATTTTTCTACGATTATTTAATTCTCGTTTGGAGTTACGTTGACGCGTTTCCGGCTTGTGCCGTTTGTTAGAGCATGGTCTTAGCTCCTTTGGTTCCTTGTGTGCTTGTTGGTAGCCTTTTTGGCAAGATCCCCTAGCAAGCCGGGTCTGTTTTGGTGACCGGTGAGGCCTCTCGGGGGATGCTTGTGTTTTGGCTTCGGGTAGTGATAACCCAAGTTTTGTTCGTCGAAAGTTGATTTCGACTTCGTCATTGCGTTCGTAGCGTGGGTAATTAGCTATGGTGCGAATTTCGTCGGATTCCGAGGTGGTTCGGTTTTCACGTCGTTTTGATGTGTTAATAATAATGGATGCAAATAATTAATTAATAAAGCTTGAAATGAATCCAGTGGCTTTTAGGTGGCAGTTAAGGCTGATAAGGCGTGTCTATGCATATATATAGCCTTAAGACAAAAAACGAGACTATTCATCGTCTCCTTCCGTGAGAGAATAACCGCTGCCTGTTCGCGAGAGAGGAAATAACAGCCGGACCACCCTTGCCTTCGGACGCCAATTCCGGGAGATTTAGCGGTCGGAATTCGATTTCGAGAGTGGGCCTGGATTGCTCTCGCTTAGATCTACATTCCTATTATAAGTTTTTTAGTTTTCATAATCGTTTTAAAGGTTTGAAATTCTCGGCTTGACCCTTCTTCCTCCCGAAATCTCCAGATTTCTCGGCTTAGTGCTTTGCGGCTAGATCCGAGAGTGAGGGAAGGGGCCGACCAAGCTTCGTTGGGATTTGAGGCAAGTGGTGCTCCTACCCTTGCCAAGTTTTTCTTCTCCTTTTCATGGTCATATTTGCTATAATCATTTATGTTTCCCGAGATTTGTTTATTTTGCTCTGTTTTTTCGTCAACATCATGTGGATCTTAAACCATAAATGCTCTTTTATGTTTCTTTTTATATTTTCTCAAGTTCTGAAACTCCAAGTTTCCGGCCGGGTTGCTGTAGTCTTGTTTTTTTAAACAAATTGTTCCTTGTTAATCTCGGTTTGGGTAGCCATTAGCCTATCAGCCCTAGAACTAGTAGCAGTGGGTTTTCATACTTACATTGCGAGTAATAGGATCGAATTAGGCTAAGAGGATTGGTCGGAAATGAAGGTGGATGTACAGGATTGCGGTATACTCAACGCAGCCAGTTCGGCGAAGATCGTCGTCCTGAGTTCGACGAAGATCATCGAACTGAGATCAACGATCTCCGGTTGCTTGAGATCGGTGAAGATTGTCGACCTGAGTTCGACGACGATCGTCGAACTGAGATCGACGATCTCCGGTTGTTTGAGATCGACGAAGATCGTCGACCTGAGTTCGACGGAAAACAACGAACTGAGATCGAAGATCTCCCGTTGCCTGTGGTCGACAAATATCGTCGAACTGCGTTCGACGAAGATCGTCGAGCTGAGTTCGACGATTTTCCCGCGTTCTGTGTTTGGCAAAAATCGTCGAGCTGAGTTCGACGATTTTCCTGTGTTCTGTGTTCGACGAAAATCATCGAGCCGAGTTCGATGTTTTTCCTGAGTGCTGAGTTCGACGATTTTCCTGAGATCTGCGTTCGACGATTTTCCTGAGATCTGCGTTTGATGATTTCCAAAGGTCTGAGTTCGACGATTTCCAAAGATCTGAGTTCGACGATTTTCCTGAGGTCGACGATTTTTCCTGTAAGCTGGGATCGACGTTATTCCTTTTCAGTTTCTTTTCTTCCAGAGTGATTACCTCCTAGGGGGGATGTCTTGTCGGCCTTTCGTTCTTCCTTTATTTTGAGGGCCGAATCGTGGGTTATGGAGGGTAGTGGTATTTTTGACGCTCTAAAGGAGCGGGATGTTTTGTGTGCGAGCCGTGGCCGCCACTTTTTAGTCCCAGGTACGGGCTGGGTATTGTTATGGCTGCCACCTTTTAATCCCAGGTACGAGCTTGGTTTGTGGTGGTTTTGCGCTGACGCAGTGAATTTTTTTTGTTGGAACTGTTTTGTTTGGGGGACTGTTCTTGGTCACCAACCCAGGTCCATGATGTTTTACTACTGCCATTACTGACAAATTAGGATTGTTAGGTGTTCCCTCCTGGTTGAATGCAACATATTTTGCCAGGTTTTCTTGTCTTTTGCCTTGTAGCCTCTGTAGGGTTTGGGGAGGGCTTGTTGTTGTTACCCGGTACTTGGTGTACTTTTGCTTACTTTGGGCAGTGTTTGCTTTTACTGTCATGTTAACTTACTCTCTTTTGTTCCATTTTGATATAATGCACTAATTCAGAATCTCTTATTTTACTTGCTGAGGTATTCTTTTCTTCTCTGAATGCCTCAGGTACTGATTAGTAGTCGAGTAGACGGCTAGATTTGCTGTGGTGTTGCAGGTGATCCCTTGAGTTGTAGGGATCTTTCTCTTATTGTGGTGAGGTAGTTTTATGTTTTTCTTATAGACATACATACTTGCTAGTGGGTTCGTGTCAGTTTGTTGGCGCCCACTGGTAGTTTTACCTTATGACACTAGATATGTTTCTTTTACTGCTACCTTTCTGGAGATAGTCTACTTGTTCTTGGGAAGATTTATGCTAGGTTGCTAGTTACTTTTAAATCTTAAAACACTATTATAAGTATATCTCATGATCAGCATGTTTATGAAACTCATACACTACTTTCCAAGCAACGTAAAAAGACCATTTTCTTACTTATAATATAAAATAAATCTAGAGTCTTGCATAGTATAAGTTGACCTCGGGGATCACTTATGCACTCTCTTAGGATGTCAAAAAAATAAATGAAGTATTTTTTGCTGCATATAAGTTTAGTTTCTTTTAAATAGTAGACTAGATGATCCACTGAGCCGAGGGATACGGCCTTTAAAATGTAAATGATTTTCTAATCATTAAACTTATTAATTTTCATAGTCTAGTTACATGGTGTTCGCCTGAGCGTCGACAGTTATCCCCTGCTCGACGTGGCATCACGACACATGTTTTCTCCTACTCCGATACTTCTTAAATTCAGAGAAAATGCGGGTTGTGACAGCTGGTATCAGAGGGAGGTTGCTTGATAATTTGTCGGGCAACCTATCCTTGTAGGTATTAGATGTTTAGCATCATATCATACACACACCGATATGTCATCAGCACATCTTGGCTGAAGCACAAACACTACACTCATAGCATAACATGAAGTATACGGGGCATATTATGTAGTATGAGATGCATAATATGTGTCTGTATATGAATCCACCATAGGGGCAACATGTGAGGGTTATGTAGTATGGGATGCATAACCTCACCACATGAATGTGACTAGCACGTTTATTTTTCGTTGCATGAGAATGTTATGTAGTATGGGATGCATAACATTTTCATGTGTACGCCACTCATAACATGAATTATGGCCTTTTTAGAATGCATTGCACAATCATGCATAACATAACATTGCATAAGCACAACGTGCCAAGCTTAAGATTTACAGGATGACATCCTAGGTTAAGCATAGCATCACTTTTGTAAAAATAAAATAAAATCCGAGAGCAAGTATAGCAGTTAAAAGTTCATATTTATGTATGTATTGTCTGTACTGGTAGTTTGTTCCAACTGTTGTACTAGGTTTTGACCTCAGTTTTAATGGTTTTAGGATGGCGAGACGTCCTTCTACTAGGTCGACTCCCCTATCTGAGGGTGAGTCTACAGTAGCGCAGAGTGATGCGCCGATCGAGAGCCTGCGGTAGAGCAACGATTCCTTGACCATGCAGATGGTGCAGATGCAGGCCTAGATCCAGTCTCTGGTGGCAGTTATGGCAGGACCGACTCAGGGGGTGCAAGCCCTTGCAGGGGGGTCAGCTGCTCCTCCCCCTCCTACTGCCCTGAGACCTCCAGTGGTGGTGCCAGCAGAGATGGCCTTTTTTTCTCAGTTTCAGAGACTTAGCCCTCCTACATACGATGGGAAGGAAGATTTCATGGTCATAGATTATTGGCTGATCTCCATGGAGGAGATGTTCTCGTACTCTGGTGTTGCAGATGATCAGAGAGTGATGATAGACACCTATCAACTAAAGGGTTTGGCTAAGAGCTCGTGTCTTAGGGAAAAGGAGAGCTTGGTGGCTGGTTGCTCTTGGGGATTATTCAAGGAGATGCTGTTGAGGAAGTTCCTGCATTCGGTCGAGCGTGAACGACTAATGAACGACTTCCTTCACCTGAAGCAGAGGCAACTCACAGTCAGTGATTACGAGATAGAGTTCAGTAAGTTAAGCCGGTTTGCCCCTGGGTTGGTGAATGTTGAAGAAGATCAAGTCAAGCGGTTCCTTGGTGGCTTGAGGAGCGAGGTTCAACAGTTCGCCAATGCTTATAGATCAGAGACTTATGCAGGAGTAGTGGAGGCTGCTCTGAAAGTGGAGGAAATTGAGACCGCAAAGAACAGAGGCCAACAAATGAGAAAGGACAAGAGGAAGTATGTTGAAGAGAAGAACCCCCAGGTACTCGATGCTGCTTTGGGAAAGAAGAGCAAGGTAGTGTGTAGCTTCTGTGGCCAGTTAGGCCACCCTATTGAGAGATGTTTCAAGAAGGAGGGAGCTCAGAAGAAGGAGCAAGTTCATGCTATTCAAGGTGCTCCTAGGAAGGATGTTTCCTGTTCTGTTTGCAAGCGACCCGGGCATGATGCTGCCTAGTGCTGGTGCAAGGATAAAGTCTGCTATCAGTGTGGATAGAAGGGTCATATCAAGACAAGGTGTCCTTAGGTCCAACCTATTCTTCAGGCAGTTCCACTTCAGGCTTTACCTCCGCCTCAGCGTGTGGACAAGGGCGAAGGAAAGCTGAACGTGATCTCTTTCGAGGAGGATCAAACTGTAACACCCCCATCCGTCGCATGGCATATAACAGAAGGTCCAGCTGGAACCCGACGCCATATACCACAGACAGTCGGAAGGGTTACTAAATGAATAAATCAAACCAACCAATTAATACTACACGTCCTAAACACAGAGCATTCTAGCGGAAGATTTTAAAGTTGAAAGAACCCAAAATTAAATCCATCAATATGAATGTCCACATTTACAACTACAAGAACGAACCCCAAATACACTGAAACAGGTACATGGCCTTATGGCCTTACAAATGTTCATAAATATAACATGTCTTACATACATCGGCTCGCAGGCCGGCCATACATGAGAACTGTAAAAACAATTATTCTACGGCCTTCTAGGGCCAGCACAGCAACATGGGCTCCAGCCCGCTATTTGGCACTCGGCTCCGCAGCACCTGCAAGCACATACCACCGCACGGTGGCAAATAAAGCAACGGTCAGCTAAAAGCCGACCAAATTATAACGACCCCGCCCCTTACTCGGGACGGCGGTGCTCTTTCCCTGCAAAACATTAGCCCAACAATATATATATATCGCAATAATAATTCGCCATAGGTGTAGGCTCGCACGGCCAAACACCCCGTGCACTCAGGGCACATTCATGGTGAACCCTGACAAATCAGTGCATTCACCACCATCCCTAGGATGGCAACAACATGTGAGCATTTAGCCTTTCTGACCACCGTCTAAGGCTCCGACTATGCCAACGGCCAGTCCCCGTCTTCGGGTCTCTCGCACCGAACCACATAGCCTAGGTCCAATTCCACTTGCCCGTTGCTCACGCCGCATGTCCAATTTAAGGAACTTTGCGCGGGCCAAGCTTCTCTCGGATCCCAAATTTCCCAAAACAATCTCATAACCCAGTTATGATCAAGGCCGGTTCCCAGACCGCCAAGTTAGCAGAACACGTTTCCGCTCAGTTTTCCGGGTGCGCCTTGAAGCTAACCTTCAAGGATCCCTGCTGCAATCTACCGCGTAGAAACCCGAAAAATCCAAAGCACTGAGTCTTCTCCGGCAAAAACCATATCAAATGCAACATCACCGATCCAGACAAAACACGTCCGGGTAGGCTTCACACACAATGCCTATGCCCGTACTTACGATTCCGGGCTCTACATGCAACACAAGGGGGACTATTCCCGTCAACCCCAAGGAACACCACGCACTCACCGCATACTCGCGGGAGCGGGATTCCTTATGCAGAAAGAAAGAGATTCAAGCGCTCGAGTTGAGAATCGTTACCCTTGTAGTCCGTTTTGGCGCCATGGAAAAACTACGCGGTTAGAACTCTTCGCAATGTCCTTCCCTCCACGGATCCGCTCTCCGATTTCGAAACGGTGCTCCGATGCTCCGCCGGCGGCCGGAAACCTCCTTCTTCTTCCTCTCCTCTCTCACTTTGGAAGGGGAGAACTTTGGAGAGAAAATGAGGGAATAACTCCCTATTCCCGGCCTTAACAGAGCAGGATTTAATCTGGCCATTGGATCCTAATTAAAGAAAATGAACGGCTCGGATCTGCACAAAATTCCCCAGACCTGGGCCGCACACGGCTTGGCACACGGCCGTGTCCAAGGCCGTGTGCCTCGATCCAGGCACGATCGTCGAACTGAGAAATGCACACGGGCCAATACACGCCCGTGTCTGACCTGACACGCCCGTGTCGGGATCCTCGACACGCCCGTGTTCGTGGGCGTGTCACGCATAACCGCCACGGCAACGGACACGACCCATCATGACACGGGTAGGGACACGGGTTGGCACACGCCCGTGTCGGATGACACGCCCGTGTCATCCGGCCGTGTTCCTGGCCGTGTCCTTCTCGGGTTGGAAACGGCCAAAAATCACCAGCCAGACACGGCCTTGGACACGCCCGTGTCCTAGGCCGTGTACCCCTACAGGCACCAAAAACTCTTTTTCCGCGACCGACTCGCACACAAAATTCGGGGCGTTACAAATCTCCCCCACTTAAGGAATTTCATCCCGAAATTAAGCAAAGGTACACGAAAGCTAAATGATACCTGAGTGGAATAACTCGGGGTATTCCTCCAACATAGCTTGCTCTCGCTCCCAAGAAAGCTCCTCACGTCCGCAATTATCCCAACGGACTTTAACCATTCTGACCTCCTTGTTGCGGAGTCGTTTGACCGCAACGTCTTCAATTCGTACTGGTCTGACCCTTGTTGTTAACTCATAATCAACCGGTACCTGATTGTCTGCAACGATCTGCGAAGGCTCTTGCACTGCCTTACGCAACACCGATACGTGGAATACGTCATGCAGCCCACTCAACTCCGTCGACAGCTTCAACCTATACGCCGCCTCGCCAACACGCTCCAGGATTTCAAATGGTCCAAGGTATCTCGGACTCAGCTTCTTCAAGCGTCGAACCCGCGATACACCCTTGAACGGCTTGATTTTTAAATATACCATGTCGCCAACGTTGAACTCCACATTTCTATGTTTGGCATTTTAGTACTTTGACTGTCTATCCTGAGCAATCTTCAGCCTTTCCTGGATTGTCCGTATCATTGAAGTGGCATCTTCCACCGCTTGACGTTTATACAACTTTGATTCGCCTGCCTCCAACCAAGACAACGACGTACGACACTTCCTCCCGTACAAAGCTTCGAAAGGCGCCATTCCAATGCTTGCCTGAAAGCTATTGTTGTACGCAAACTCCACCATGTACAGGTGATCCTCCCAATGCTTCCCGAAATCTAGGACGCACATGCGAAGCATGTCCTCCATAGTTCTGTTGACTCTCTCGGTTTGGCCATCTGTCTGTGGGTGAAAGGCTGTGCTGAACTTTAGCTTAGTACCCAACAGACCATGCACCAACCTCCAGTCATTTGACGTGAAGCGTCCATCACGATCACTAACAATACTGCGAGGCACACCATGCAGTCGTACAATATTATCCACGTAGAGTTTGGCTAACCTTTCTACTGGATCTTCCTTTCTCATTGAGATAAAGTGCGACACCTTTGCCAATCTATCTACGACCACCCAAATGGCATCATTTCCTTTCTGCGACTTCGGCAAACCGTGCACAAAATCCATAGGTATATCGTCAAACTTCCATTCTGGGATAGGAAGTGATTTCAAGAAACCTCCGGGCTTCTGACATTCCGCCTTCACCAATGCACAAGTACGACACTTGGCCACATAAAGCGCCACATCCTTCTTCAAACCCGGCCACCAGAATAATTTCTTCATGTCTCTATACATCTTCGTGCTTCCCGGGTGGATTGAGTACTTGGTATGATGAGCCTCATACATCAACTCCTCCCGAATATTATCCGCACTAGGAACGCATAGACGACTGTCCTTCCTTAGCAACCCATCTTCAACCACAAACTGGGAATTTGACCCATCCAAAGATCCATCTAGGATTTGCTTCATGCTGTTATCCTGAACCAAAGCCCGCCGAACTCTATCCGCTAGGTCACACTGCACCTCTGTCCAAAACAGTTTCGCCTCGGCACTAGACTGCTTGTCAACACAAGATATCTCCAATGCCTCCAACTCTTGGACCAATCTCTCATCATGCACTGATAACCAGTTGGCTCGTGCGGGAATCTTACGACTCAACGCATCCGCCACTACATTTCCCTTCCCAGGCACATAGTGTATCTTGAAGGTGTAGTCCCCTAAGAACTCCATCCACCTCCTCTGCCTCATGTTCAGATCCTTTTGATCCAATAGGTACTTCAAACTCTTATGATCGGTGTAAATATCTACCTTCACACCGTACAGATAGTGCCTCCAAAGCTTTAGAGCAAAAATCACGGCCGCTAACTCTAAGTCGTGGACCGGATAATTCCTCTCGTGAACCTTCAATTGTCGTGAACCATAAGCTATCACTCTCCCATGCTGTAGCAGAACACAGCCCAAACCACTGCCTGAAGCATCACTATCAATCTCGAACCCTTCGGTACCACTTGGCGAACATAAAATAGGCGCCGTGGTCAACCGCCTCTTCAATTCTTCAAAAGCTTGTTCGCACTCCGGAGACCACACAAACTTCTGATCCTTTCTTGTCAACGTCGTGAGTGGTAGTGCTATCCGCAAGAAGTTCTCTACGAAGCGCCTGTAGTAGCCAGCAAGTCCCAGAAAACTCCGGACCTCTGCCACCGTAGTCAAAGTAGGCCACTCCCGTATCGCCACTATCTTCGCCGGATCCACAGCTATTCCTTCTCCACTGACAACATGACCAAGGAACGCTATCGAGGATAACCAGAATTCACACTTGGAGAACTTTGCATATAACTGACTTTTCCTCAATGTTTCCAACACCATGTGTAAATGCTTGTAGTGATCCTCCTCGCACCGCGAATATACCAGGATATCATCAATAAATACTATCACGAACTGATCCAAGTATTCTCTGAACGTCCTATTCATCAGATCCATAAACACGGATGGAGCATTCGTCAACCCAAACGGCATAACCGTGAACTCGTAATGCCCAAACCGCGTACTGAATGCTGTCTTTGGAATGTCGCTCTCCCTTATCCTCAACTGATAGTAACCAGACTTCAAATCTAACTTCGAATATACAGTTGACCCAACCAACTGATCAAATAGATCGTCAATCCTCGGGATTGGATATTTGTTCTTCTTCGTAAGTTTGTTCAATTCCCGATAATCGATACAAAGCCGCAAGCTCCCATCTTTCTTCTTAACAAAGAGAACTGGTGCGCTC
The DNA here is from genome assembly GCA_039583875.1 of Platanthera guangdongensis. NCBI lineage: Eukaryota > Viridiplantae > Streptophyta > Magnoliopsida > Asparagales > Orchidaceae > Platanthera > Platanthera guangdongensis. The sequence continues at coordinate 135,870,488 of CM077158.1, forward strand.
CAAGGCGACGAACTTGGACGCACATAACCTTGCTCTAGCAACTCCTGCAGTTGCACCCTCAACTCTGCCATTTCTCTTGGGGCTATCCGATAGGGGGAGCATGACACCGATTTGGCACCCGGTACCAGCTCTATAGTAAAGTCTATCTCCCACTGAGGAGGGGCTCCTGGGAGATCATCTGGAAACACATCAGGATATTCGGACACAACTGGGATGTTGCCCAAACTAGGTTTAGGCGTCGAAGTCTACACTAGAGTGACATACAGTTCTACCCCAGACCGAACTGCCGGGAACACCTGAAGGGCTGACATCAAAATCTTACCCGACCCCTTCATGCCCGCAAAAGTCACCTCATGACTAGCTCTTAACTGACCCACTAGCAACTTCGATCAACGTATGTCTGCTGCTCCGAGAGCCTGACCATACTAAAGATCACGTTGAACTCTCCTAGCGGTAGAAACAACGCCTGCAAATCAAACTTTTGACTCACAATCCATACTTAAACGCAACAGATTCTATCTGCGCGCATCGAGCACTACTAGTCAACAACACATCCATTAAGACTTTTGCCATCGGAAGATATATTCCGACACGTAATACAATTCCTTTGGGCAAACGGAGACACAAAGCCCCCTTTAACGAACGGTGCTCGCGCCGGATAAACGAAATTCAGAACAACGCTTAGCACAAGCGGTTCTAGGTTAACATGCACAAAGACTACAAGTGTCTAAAGCTAAATGCTAGAATTTTAAACCTTACCTGTCACCACATCTGCTTGCTTTCTGTCCTCTTGCTGACCAAGCTTGTACTCTTCAGACTTCCTTTCGGACTTTGCACGTCCACTCCAACACTCACGTGCAAAATGTCCCACTTTTTCGCAGATATAGCAAGCTCTTGGGACTCGACTTGTAGTTGCTCCCGACGCACCAGAAGAAGGGGCTGAGTTCGAAGTCTTCAGCTTCTTATTCCAACTGCGGACATCGGACTTTGAACTTGGCCCTTTGAACTGTGGTTTCTTAGTACCAGAGTCCTCACCTGCTCCTGACATAGCTTCCTTAATCTTCTGAGCACCATCCCAACATTCTCGGGCAAAGTGTCCTTTCTTTCCACAAGTATGACAGTTGTAAGCAACCTTGCTAGTCGATGATCTAACCTTCTTCTTCAGCATTTTGCAAGATGCACCCCTCATAGGAATTGCAGAGTTCGATACCCTACTCACTGGTATCTGGTGAATTTTTCCCATTTCCACTTCCAAAGATCTGGCCGACTCTACCAAGGCTCGGAATCCCATTAGTTTTGGTCCTAGAAGTGGAATTCGCAGTTCGTCACGTAGACCACTATAGAATCTATCGACTATAGACCTCTCGTTCTCCAACTCAAAGCATGGGTAGCGGCTTATCAAAAGGAATGCCTGCAAATACTCATCAACTGAGTGCGTACCCTGCACCAAGCACATATTCAACGGCTGACCTGATGGCCTCCTAAATGTCATTTGATTCAACACACCACCCGACATTGAAGTCATCTCGGGGACAAGAGGTTGCACATTGCTTCCTTGCTGTGCACTAGTCATAGCGAGCACCACTTCAACGATCCTTCTTATGGTTTCTAACGAAAGAGGGGTATCAAGCGCGCCACTGGGTGCACTATAATCCTCAGAAACCAGATGTTCTGTCGGCTCTACGCCACTCCCGGTCACCTATAGTCATACAAAACACCGATAAGTGACCAAACAAAATTGCAAAAAGCAATTATAGGAACGCGCAGGTTCCTCAACCACGAGTATTTTTCTTTCCTAAGTGGACATTCATGGGTTCTTTTTAATGTTATAACGATGACGCACACATGTGCTCACCACCCCTTAAAAGAATTCGCCCACGAATTCATTTAAGCTTGACCGTAACCAGAAGTCTGATACCAAATTGTAACACCCCCATCCGTCGCATGGCATATAACAGAAGGTCCAGCTGGAACCCGACGCCATATACCACAGACAGTCGGAAGGGTTACTAAATGAATAAATCAAACCAACCAATTAATACTACACGTCCTAAACACAGAGCATTCTAGCGGAAGATTTTAAAGTTGAAAGAACCCAAAATTAAATCCATCAATATGAATGTCCACATTTACAACTACAAGAACGAACCCCAAATACACTGAAACAGGTACATGGCCTTATGGCCTTACAAATGTTCATAAATATAACATGTCTTACATACATCGGCTCGTAGGCCGGCCATACATGAGAACTGTAAAAACAATTATTCTACGGCCCTCTAGGGCCAGCACAGCAACATGGGCTCCAGCCCGCTATTTGGCACTCGGCTCCGCAGCACCTGCAAGCACATACCACCGCACGGTGGCAAATAAAGCAACGGTCAGCTAAAAGCCGACCAAATTATAACGACCCCGCCCCTTACTCGGGACGGCGGTGCTCTTTCCCTGCAAAACATTAGCCCAACAATATATATATATCGCAATAATAATTCGCCACAGGTGTAGGCTCGCACGGCCAAACACCCCGTGCACTCAGGGCACATTCATGGTGAACCCTGACAAATCAGTGCATTCACCACCATCCCTAGGATGGCAACAACATGTGAGCATTTAGCCTTTCTGACCACCGTCTAAGGCTCCGACTATGCCAACGGCCAGTCCCCGTCTTCGGGTCTCTCGCACCGAACCACATAGCCTAGGTCCAATTCCACTTGCCCGCTGCTCACGCCGCATGTCCAATTTAAGGAACTTTGCGCGGGCCAAGCTTCTCTCGGATCCCAAATTTCCCAAAACAATCTCATAACCCAGTTATGATCAAGGCCGGTTCCCAGACCGCCAAGTTAGCAGAACACGTTTCCGCTCAGTTTTCCGGGTGTGCCTTGAAGCTAACCTTCAAGGATCCCTGCTGCAATCTACCGCGTAGAAACCCGAAAAATCCAAAGCACGGAGTCTTCTCGGCAAAACCATATCAAATGCAACATCACCGATCCAGACAAAACACGTCCGGGTAGGCTTCACACACAATGCCTATGCCCGTACTTACGATTCCGGGCTCTACATGCAACACAAGGGGGACTATTCCCGTCAACCCCAAGGAACACCATGCACTCACCGCATACTCGCGGGAGCGGGATTCCTTATGCAGAAAGAAAGAGATTCAAGCGCTCGAGTTGAGAATCGTTACCCTTGTAGTCCGTTTTGGCGCCATGGAAAAACTACGCGGTTAGAACTCTTCGCAATGACCTTCCCTCCACGGATCCGCTCTCCGATTTCGAAACAGTGCTCCGATGCTCCGCCGGCGGCCGGAAACCTCCTTCTTCTTCCTCTCCTCTCTCACTTTGGAAAGGGAGAACTTTGGAGAGAAAATGAGGGAATAACTCCCTATTCCCGGCCTTAACAGAGCAGGATTTAATCTGGGCCATTGGATCCTAATTAAAGAAAATGAACGGCTCGGATCTGCACAAAATTCCCCAGACCTGGGCCGCACACGGCTTGGCACACGGCCGTGTCCAAGGCCGTGTGCCTCGATCCAGGCACGATCGTCGAACTGAGAAATGCACACGGGCCAAGACACGCCCGTGTCTGACCTGACATGCCCGTGTCAGGATCCTCGACACGCCCATGTTCGTGGGCGTGTCACGCATAACCGCCACGGCAACGGACACGACCCATCAGGATACGGGTAGGGACACGGGTTGGCACACGCCCGTGTCGGATGACACGCCCGTGTCATCCGGCCGTGTTCCTGGCCGTGTCCTTCTCGGGTTGGAAACGACCAAAAATCACCAGCCAGACACGGCCTTGGACACGCCCGTGTCCTAGGCCGTGTACCCCTACAGGCACCAAAAACTCTTTTTCCGCGACCGACTCGCACACAAAATTCGGGGCGTTACACAAACTTCGACTCAGGTCATCTCAGGTTAGTCATTTTCCTAGCCTGAAAGTTTTATTTGCTAGAATGGTTACCGTTTTTGTTTTGGTGGTTCCTTAGTTGCTTATATACTCCTATATGAAAATTTAAGGTGAAGAACCGCTGGGCGCGTGTTCTGTTCGACTCCGGCGCTACCCACTCGTTTGTGGCTAGAGCTTTTTAGAGCATTATCGGTTGATTTTGGATCAAGTTCGTGATATCTTCCTCGTCAAGTTCCCTTCTGGTGAATTTGTGTTATCAGATTTGGGCATTTTGGATTGCCCTGTTTTGTTGGGGGACTTTATTGTGAAGGCATACTTGAAGATGATTGATCTAGAGGACTTCGATGTTATTCTGGGCATGGACTAGTTGTCTAAGTATGATGCGGTCATTCAGTGCAAAGGGAAAAGCTTGGACTTCATCAAGGACAACGATCAGCCTGGAAGTGTGTATGCTGATCCGTGCCAGGATTCTCCTGTCATTTCTGCGGTATGTGCTCAAAAGCTGTTTTGTTCTAATTGTTTTGCTTGTTTAGTCTCGGTGGTTAGGACTGCTGCTAGTATACCGCGCTTGGAGGAGATTCCTGTTGTACGTGGTTTCCCTAATGTTTTTCCTGATGACCTTCCTGGTCTCCCCCCGAGCGGGATGTTGAGTTTGTGATTGATTTGGAACCGGTTTGCATCCTATTGCTAAGGCACCGTATCAGATGGCCCCTCGTGAGTTGGAGGAGTTGCGAGTCCAGTTGGATGAGTTGTTGGCAAAAGGCTTTATCAGGCAGAGTTCATCGCATTGGGGTGCTCCTGTTCTATTTTTGAAAAAGAAGGATGGGTCGATGAGGCTATGCATCGATTATAGGGAGATGAACAAAGTCACCATTAAGAACAGGTACCCTCTATCGAGGATTGATGACTTATTTGATCAGTTGCGTGGTAGCATGGTGTTTTCAAAGATCGATCTTCGTTCTGGCTATAATCAGCTCAGGATCCGTGAGGCAGATATTCCACGGACTGCGTTTAGATTGAGGCATGGACACTTCGAGTTTCTAGTGATGTCGTTTGGTTTGACCAACGCACCATCAGCTTTCATGGATATGATGAACCGGGTGTTCAAGGATTTTCTAGACAAGTTTGTTGTGGTATTCATCGATGATGTGTTGATCTACTCTCGCAGTGCTGAGGAGCATGAGCAGCATCTGCGCTTGGTTCTATCAGAGTTGAGGAACCACAAGTTGTTCGCCAAGCTGGGCAAGTGCGAATTTTGGTTGCCTTAGGTCTCGTTTCTGGGCCACGTGGTGAATAAGGATGGGATCTCGGTCGACCCGGAAAAGATCGCAACAGTGATGGATTGGAGCAGGCCGGGCACGCCCAAGGAGATTAGAAGCTTCCTAGGGTTGGCCGGCTACTACAGGAGGTTCGTGGAGGGTTTCTCTACACTGGCTGCACCTTTGACCAGATTGACTCAGAAGAACACAACCTTTGTTTGGAGCGAGAAGTGCGAAGAAGCCTTCCTGGAACTAAAGAACAGACTGTGCACTGCTCCCGTTTTGACCCTACCTACTGAGGGTGTGGAGTATGATGTGTACGTGGATGCTTCGCATGTTGGTCTGGGTTGCGTTTTGATGCAGGCTGGGAAAGTGATTGCGTATGGGTCAAGGCAACTAAAGACTAATGAGAGAAATTACCCAACGCATGACCTTGAGTTTACAGCAGTGATTTATGCGCTAAAGTTGTGGAGGCATCTACTTTATGGTGCTCAGTGCAAGATCTTCACAGATCATAAAAGTCTAAAGTACGTGTTCACTCAGAAGGAGTTGAATCTGTGCCAATGGCGGTGGCTAGAGTATTTGGCCGATTATGATGTGGAGATATAGTATCATCCAGGCAAGCCCAATGTGGTGGCCGACGCCCTGAGCCGGAAGATGGGGAAGATCTTTAATCTCACCGCCGATCGTTTAGTGGAAGAGTTCCTCCTGATGGATATTTCTGTGGGACGCTGTGACATGCAGAGCAGTTTGGCAGTGGCAGAGCTGTCTTGGATTTCACTTACCAGGTTGCACCAGAAGGATGATCCTGATCTTCTGCACTTATACCTCAGGACTGAGAGATGGGAGTTACCGTATTTTTCTATCGATGATGCGGGTACTTTGAAGTACCGCGGCAGGTTTTGCATCCCAGCTATTGGAGACATCAAGGTTATGTTATGCAGAGAGGCTCATGCATCCAGTATTGCCTACCATCCAGGATCTATAAAGATGTAACATGAATTGAAGCAGATTGCCTGGTGGTATGGGATGAATTGTGATATAGCTCGATTTGTTGCTGAGTGCCACACTTGCAAGCATGTGAAGGCCGATCATGGAAGGCCTGGTGGCAAGTTGACTCCGTTGGAGATCCCAACTTGGAAGTGGGAGAGTATTTCTATGGACTTCATTACGGGCTTACCGAGATCTCCAAGGGGGTTTGATTCAGTTTTGGTGATCGTGTACCGATTGATGAAGTGTGCGCAATTCGTACCTTATAAGATAGATTACCCGATGAAGAAGATAGCAGAGCTGTACTTGAGCGAGGTCATCAGATTGCACTGTGTGCCAGTTAGCATCATTTCGGATCGAGACTCCCGTTTTTCATCTCGCTTCTGGAGGAGTTTGCAGGAGGGTTTGGGTACAGATTTGAGGTATTATATAGCTTACCGCCCGCAGACCAATGGTCAGACTGAGCGAGTGAACCAGATAGTCGAGGATATGATCAGATGCTACATCTTGGACCACGGTGGTGCGTGGGATGAGCGTTTGCGGCTTATGGAGTTTGCATACAATAACAGTTACAAGGAGAGCTTCCAAATGGCTCCATTTGAAGCTTTGTATGGGAGGCGTTGCAGAACTCCCTTATTTTGTACCGAGGTCGGTGAGAGGCCTGTGTTGGGTCCGGATGCGCTCGAGGAAATGGAAGTCGCAGTGAAGCTTATTCGAGAAAAGCTTCGTATAGCTCAGGAGAGATATGAGAAGAACACCAACCGGCGTAGGTTTGACTTGGAGTTTTCTGTAGGGGACCTTGTGTTTCTTAAGGTTTCCCTGATGCTTGGTGTTAAGAGGTTTGGTAAGAACCGGAAATTAGATCCGAGGTATGTGGGCCTGTTTAAGATTGTTGAGCGGATTGGCGTGTCAGCATATAGATTGGATTTGCCAGCAAATTTCCTAGATGTTCATAATGTATTTCATGTAAGCCAATTACGGAAGTGTGTGCGAAGCAGTGAGCAAGTCTTGGTTGTTGTGCCCCAGTTGGAACCTAATATTTCATATGGTTAGGTGCCGGTCCGCATCTTGGATACTCAAGATCGGGTGCTGCGGACAAAGTCTATCCTGATGGTGAAAGTTCTATGGAAGAATCAGGATTTGGAAAGCGCGACTTGGGAGCTAGAGTCATCTATGAGGGAGGCTCACCCTCATCTGTTCCCCTGATTTGATTTTTACGTTTCTTTCTAGTAGCTCTTGTTTTGTTACTTTTCTTCTATGGTAGAAGTAGCGTATATAAAGTTTCGGGACGAAACTTTCTCTTCGGGGGAGTGACTGTAACGCCCCCGATTTTTCTGCGATTATTTAATTCTCATTTGGTGTTACGTTGACGCGTTTCCGGCTTGTGCTGTTTGTTAGAGCGTGGTCTTAGCTCTTTTGGTTCCTTGTGTGGTTGTTGGTAGCCTTTTTGGCAAGATCCCCTAGCAAGCCGGGTCTGTTTTGGTGACCGGTGAGGCCTCTCGGGGTATGCTTGTGTTTTGGCTTCAGGTAGTGATAACCCGAGTTTTGTTCGTCGAAAGTTGATTTCGACTTCGCCATTGTGTTCGTAGCATGGGTAATTAGCTACGGTGTGAATTTTGTCGGATTCCGAGGTGGTTCGGTTTTCGCGTCGTTTTGATGTGTTAATAATAATGGATGCAAATAATTAATTAATAAAGATTGAAATAAATCTAGTGGCTTTTATGTGGCAGTTAAGGCTGATAAGGCGTGTCTATGCATATATATAGCCTTAAGACAAAAAACGAGACTATTCATCGTCTCCTTCCGTGAGAGAATAACCGCTGCCTGTTCGCGAGAGAGGAAATAACCGCCGGACCACCCTTGCCTTCGGACGCCAATTCTGGGAGATTTAGCAGTCAGAATTCGATTTTGAGAGTGGGCCTGGATTGCTCTCGCTTAGATCTACATTCATACTGTAAGTTTTCTAGTTTTCGTAATCGTTTTAAAGGTCTGAAATTCTCGGCTTGACCCTTCTTCCTCCCGAAATCTCCAGATTTCTCAGCTTAGTGCTTTGCAGCTTGATCCGAGAGTGAGGGAAGGGGCCGACCAAGTTTCGCTGTGATTTGAGGCAAGTGGTGCTCCTACCCTTGCCAAGTTTTTCTTCTCTTTTTCATGGTCATATTTGCTGTAATCATTCATGTTTCCCGAGATTTGTTTATTTTGCTCTATTTTTCGGTCAAAATCATGTGGATCTTAAACCATAAATGCTTTTTTATGTTTCTTTTTGCATTTTCTCAAGTTCTGAAACTTCAAGTTTCCGGCCGGGTTGTTGTAGTCTTGTTTTTTTTATCAAATTATTCCCTGGTAATCTCGGTTTGGGTAGCAATTAGCCTATCAGCCCTAGAACTACTAGCAGTGGGTTTTCATACTTACTGTAGAAACCGAACAAAAAACAAACTGGAAGGGTTTAACTGAAACTTTATTATCAGAAAAAGGTATGTATTACAATGGTATAGCCTCCCTTTTATAGAATGGAGGAGATAAGAGAGATTACAAATAATCAATGTGGGACTAAAAAATTACAAGTGTATGCGGCTTTACAAAATACAAACTGGACAAGCCGTGCGGTTAGACAAACCAGCTAACCGCCTGATTACCAACAAGAGGAGAGATCAAACCGCCACAGGAGACCGCTAGACCGCCCGGTCTCCTAGTCGCCTGAGACATGCCGCCTGACCGCTCAGATACCAAACAACAACAGCCCGGCACACAGATCGTCTAGGAGAAACCGCCAGACCGCTCGGTCTCCAAACTGCAACACTCCCCCTCAAGCTGGAGCATAGATATCAATCATGCCCAGCTTGTCGCAGATGTGGAAAAAGGAAGCGGACACCGGCTTGGTGAAGACATATGCCAACTCGTTGTCAGAAGTGACGCACGGAGTGCAAATCTGTTTCTTCAATATTTCTTCCCGAATAAAATGACAGTTGACTTCTATGTGTTTTGTTCTCTCATGAAAGACCGGATTTTTGGAAATGTATATCGCGGCCTTGTTGTCACAGAACATATGAAGAGGATAGTTGTAAACCTCTCCTAAGTCGAGCATGAGAGCCCGCAACCACTTCAACTCACATGTAGTCGATGTCATGCTGCGATATTCCGCCTCTGCACTAGACCTGGAAACCACAGACTGTTTCTTGCTCTTCCAACTCACAAGATTGCCTCCAACAAACGTGCAGAAACCTGATGTCGATTTGCGGTCCCCTTTGTCATCCGCATAACTTGAATCTGAGTAAGCTTCAACCCTTAGGTGACCATTCTTCTGAAAGAGGAGTCCTTTTCCCTGGTGCAGCTTTAATATACTCTAATATCCTCAGTGCAGATTGTAGGTGACACTCCCTCGGAGCTTGCATGAACTGGCTCACCTTGCCAACAGCATAAGAGATATCGGGTCTAGTTATCATGAGATATATGAGTTTTCCCACCAGACGCCTGTATCTCGTAAGATCAGAGAGAAGAGGCGGGTCATCTGTCCAAGTTTTGTCTTCTCCAGCAGCCATAGGACAACGTGCAGGTTTAGCACCAGTCAATCCTGCCTCCTTTAAAAGATCAAGAGCATACTTCCGTTGGGAAAGGACCATGTACTTGGGCTTTCTAGAGATTTCAATTCCCAGAAAGTATTTCGGGGAGCCCATATCCTTTGTGACCAGGTGTTGACGAAGGTGTTTCTTGGTCATCAATACCCCATCCTGGTCATCGCCAGTAAGAAGAATGTCATCAACATAAACCGCAAGAACAACAAGACCAGAGGCTGTTTTCCAAATAAACAAGGAGTGAACTGCTGAGCTTCTTGTAAAACCAATGGCCGCAACAATGCCACTGAACTTGTCAAATCAGGCACGAGGACTCTGCTTGAGGCCATAGATAGCCTTATTTAGCCGGCATACCCGTGTCTCCCCCTGAGCAACATACCCAAGAGGTTGCTCCATGTAAACATCTTCCTGCAGATCACCATAGAGGAAAGCATTCTTAACATCTAGCTGCGAGATGGGCCAATCCCTGTTGACAGCCACAGAGAGAAGAACCCGAATAGTGCTGAGACGAGCCACTGGAGAGAAAGTGTCAAAGTAATCAACGTCATAAGTTTGGGTAAAACCCTTGGCAAACAGGCGAGCCTTATAACGATCCACACTGCCATCCGGGAGAAACTTCACCACGAAGACCCATCGACAACCAACAACATCTGTGCCGAAAGGAGGAGGAACAAGGGTCCAGGTACCCCGTTCAGTGAGAGTATCAACCTCCTCATCCATGGCAGCTTTCCAATGAGGAATAGTAAGGGCTTCCTGATAGGAACGGGGGGTGGCAGTGGCCAAGATTGCCAGTGCAGAAGCTCTGCGAGAAGGAGTAAGACGGTCGCAGGAAACAACTGCAGCAAGCTGGTGTTGGGTATATGCCAGAACCTCTATGCAAAGAGTAATCGGGAGATCCAGGTCAGCAGGTTCCTCAGTATCCGGAGTATCCGTGGTGGAGAGAGCTGGCCCGGGAGGAGAGAGAGATGGCAGCGGAGTTGAGGGAGGAAGCAGAGTAGAGGGTGGAGATGGCGGAGATGGTGAAGATGGTGGAGAGGGTGGAGATGGCGGAACATTAGTGGGAGCAGAGGGAATGGATGGGTTGGTATGAGAAGTAGGATCAGGAGGAGGAGAGGAGGAAGCGGGAGAGAAGTAATATGCATTGTCAAAGAAGGTGACATTCGCAGAGACAAATTGCTTGCGGGTAACGGGGTCAAAGAAACGATAACCTTTCTGAGTGGGAGAGTACCCCAGAAAGACACATTTAGTGGCACGTGGTGAGAGTTTATCACGGGTGGTAGTGAGAGAGTGCACAAAGGCGGTGCACCCAAAGATGTGCAGAGTAAGAGGAAAGGGATCCTTGTTCGGATAAAGAATGGAGAAGGGGGTAGCACCGTGGAGAACTGTGGAGGGAAGGCGATTGATGAGATAACAGGAGAGGAGGACATCATAGCCCCAAATAGGAGCAAGGAACATGCATTTGAGTCAGCAGAGTGCGAGCGACATCAAGGAGGTGACGGTTTTTGCGTTCCGCCACCCCATTTTGTTGTGAGGTATAGACACAACTTGTTTGATGAAGAACACCATGGTGAATACAAAAAGAGGAGAAGTCATGGCTAAGATACTCCTTAGCATTGTCAGAACGAAGGATTTTAATAGACGTATCAAACTGATTCTTAATCATAGAATAAAATGAGGTCCAAACAGAGAACAACTCGGAGCGATCCTTGAGAAGATAGACCCATGTACACCGAGAGAAATCATCAATGAAGGTGACAAAATAGGAACTACCCCGACCGATGGTGAGGGTAGGAGCGGGACCCCAGATGTTAGAGTGAACGAGGTCGAACGGACGGGAAAAGCCCCGACTTTGCGTTGGTGGGAAGGACGAGCGGTGATGTTTGCCAAGTTGACATGCATCATAATTTAGAGGAGGATGATGAGGATGGAGGTGGGGCAGGAGCTGGCGCAGAATTCGGGGAGGAGCATGTCCAAGGCGAAGATGCCATTGGAGAAGATCTGTAGAGGAGGAGGAGAAGACGGATAGAGCAGAAACGTTGTCGAGAAAGTAGAGACCACCACTCTCAGTCCCGGTAGCAATCATCCATTGGGAGTCCGGATCCCGAAAAGAACAAGAGGCAGGGGTGAATATGACAGAACACCGTAGTTGCTTGCATAAAGAAGTAACCGATAATAAATTGCACAGAAACTTGGGCACATAGAGGGTATCAGCCAGGCAGAGAGATGGAGTGACTTGAACCATGCCCGTCCCATGGACCGGTGAGGGAGATCCATCCGCAACAATGACCGGGGGCAAACGAGCATGTGTTTCAAGAAGAGAGAAACAGTTTGCGGATTGCCTTTCATATGATTGGTAGCACCAGAGTCGATTAGCCATCGTCCGCGAGTAACAACGTGAGCACTACCCGAAGAGGTGACCACAGAAGCCATGGAAGAGAGACTGTGCGAGAACAACATGAAGCAAGACAAAGGGAAAGAAGTCGCACGGCTTGAGAAAGTCCGGCGAATAGAGGGGAATAACTCGCAGGCTAAAGATGAGGCCGGGGCGACTAGCAAGCAAGAGCAGGAAGAAGGCAACATGTGCGGCGACGTAGAAGAAGATCATTGCGAATAGAGGACATCGCGAAAACAGGTCGCGAAAAAGAAGGAGAAGAGGCCACACACACAAAGGGCAGCGACAAGGAAGAAGAGAAAAGTCGTGAAACCAGATCGCGAAAGGAGCAAGCCGTGCGGACAGGTCGCGCGGACAGACGGGGAATCAAGCTGCGAAAGCAGTGAGAGCGCACAGGGAAGAGGTCGCGCGAACTGAAAAGTCCGAGCGAACAGAAGAGAAGAGGAAGCAAGAAGCAACGACGACAACAACAAGTCGCGGAGACTAGGAAGCAGAAGCGGCTAGAAGAAAACAGGTCGCGGCGACTACTAAAGAGGTTGCGGCGACGAAGAGCAGCTAGAGAAGAGAAGCAAGGAGAAACAAGCCGCGCGAACAGAGCAGCGGGCAAAAGAGAAGGCAAGCCGCGAAGACAGGTCGCAGAAGGCAGAAACAGGCCGCGAGAATCAGAGAGCGCGCACAATCAGTAGGAAAAGACCGTGTCCTCTGATACCATGTAGAAACCGAACAAAAAACAAACCGGAAGGGTTTAACTGAAACTTTATTATCAGAAAAAGGTATGTATTACAATGGAATAGCCTCCCTTTTATAGAATGGAGGAGATGAGAGAGATTACAAATAATCAATGTGGGACTAAAAAATTACAAGTGTATGCGGCATTACAAAAGACAAACTGGACAAGCCGTGCGGTTAAACAAACCGGCTAACCGCCTGATTACCAACAGGAGGAGAGATCGAACCGCCAAAGGAGACCGCTAGACCGCCCGGTCTCCTAGTCGCCTGAGACAAGCCGCCTGACCGCTCAGATACCAAATAACAACAGCCCGACACACAGACCGTCTAGGAGAATCCGCCAGACCGCCCGATCTCCAAAATGCAACACTTATATTGCGAGTAATAGGATCGAATTAGGCTAAGAGGATTGGTCAGAAATGAAGGTGGATGTACAGGATTGCGGTATACTCAACGCAGCCAGTTCGGCGAAGATCGTTGTCCTGAGTTCGGCGAAGATCGTTGTTCTGAGTTCGACGAAGATCGTCGAACTGAGATCGACGATCTCCGGCTGCTTGAGATCGGCGAAGATCGTCGACCTGAGTTCGACGACGATCGTCGAACTGAGATCGACGATCTCCGGTTGTTTGAGATCGACGAAGATCGTCGACCTGAGTTCGACGGAAATCGTCGAACTGAGATCGATGATCTCTGGTTGCCTGTGGTCGACGAAGATCGTCGAACTGCATTCGACGAAAATCGTCCAGCTGAGTTCGACGATTTTCCCGCGTTCTGTGTTCGGCAAAAATCATCGAGCTGAGTTCGACGATTTTCCTGTGTTTTGTGTTCGATGAAAATCGTCGAGCCGAGTTCGACAATTTTCCTGAGAGCTGAGTTCGACGATTTTCCTGAGATCTGCGTTTGACGATTTCCTAGAGATCTGCGTTCGACGATTTCCCTGAGATCTGCGTTCGACGATTTCCGAAGATCTGAGTTCGACGATTTTCCTGAGGTCGACGATTTTTCCTGTAAGCTGGGATCGACGTTATTCCTTTTCAGTTTCTTTTCATCCCGAGTGATTACCTCCTAGGGGGGATGTCTTGTCGGCCTTTCGTTCCTCCTTTGTTTTGAGGGCCGAATTGTGGGTTATGGCTGGTACTGGTATTTTTGACGCTCTAAAAGAGCGGGATGTTTTGTGTGCGAACCGTGGCCGCCACTTTTTAGTCCCAGGTACGGGCTGGGTATTGCTGTGGCCACCACCTTTTAATCCCAGGTACGGGATGGGTTTGTGGTGGTTTTGCGCTGACACAGTGAATTTTTTTTGTTGGATCTTTTTGTTTGGGGGACTATTTTTGGTCACCAACCCAGGTCCATGATGTTTTACTACTGTCATTACTCACAAATGAGGATTGTTAGGTGTTTCTTCCTGGTTGAATGCAACATATTGTGACAGGTTTTCTTGTCTTTTGCCTTGTAGCCTCTACAGGGTTTGGGCAGGGCTTGTTGTTATTACCTGGTACTTGGTGTACTTTTGCTTACTTTGAGCAGTGTTTGCTTTTACTGTCTTGTTTACTTACTCTCTTTTGTTCCATTTTGATATAATGCTCTAATTCAGAATCTCTTGTTTTACTTGCTGAGGTATTCTTTTCTTCTCTGAATGCCTCAGGTACTGATTAGTAGCCGAGAAGACGGCTAGATTTGTTGTGGTGTTGCAGGTGATCCCTTGAGTTGTAGGGATCTTTCTCTTGTTGTGGTGAGGTAGTTTTCTATTTTTCTTATAGACATACATACTTGCCAGTTGGTTCGTGTCAGTTTGTTGGCGCCCACTAGTAGTTTTACCTTATGACACTAGATATATTTTTTTACTGCTACCTTTCTAGAGATAGTCTACTTGCTCTTGGGAAGATTTATGTTAGTTTTCTAGTTACTTTTAAACCTTAAAACACTATTATAAGTATATCTCATGATCAGCATGTTTATGAAACTCATACACTACTTTCCAAGCAACGTAAAAAGACCGTTTTCTTACTTATAATATAAAATAAATCTAGAGTCTTGCATAGTATAAGTTGACCTCGGGGGTCACTTATGCACTCTCTTAGGATGTCAAAAAAATAAATAAAGTATTTTATGCTGCGTATAAGTATAGTTTTTTTTAAACTATGGACTAGATGATCCACTGAGCCGAGGGATACGACCTTTAAAATGAAAATGATTTTCTAATCATTAAACTTATGAATTTTCATAGTCTAGTTAGATGGTGTTCGCCTGAGCGTCGACAGTTATCCCCTGCTCGACGTGGCATCACGACACGTGTTTTCTCCTACTCTGATACTTCTTAAATTCGGAGAAAATGCGGGTTGTGACACCTAGGCACCGGGCAGAGAGGAGGAAAGGAAAGGTAATGAAGGTGGAGAATAAATAAGACAGGTGACGGTGGAACTATTCTAGCAGTTATTTATAATGTATTTACAGCTAATGAAGGAAGATACAAGCTAGTAGTAAGATGGAAAGTAAAGCAGAGCTGTAAGTATATGAAAGGTAAACTAAGAAACAAGTAACCTTAAATTATATGAATGCCCATACAAACTTATAAGTTAAGGGATCTTTCACAAGTCTCCCATCATATAAAAAGTCCCATACCGATTTATACGTTGGGGTGTCAGTTTTCAGGCAAGCAATATATATAGATCCATATAATAATAACCTTAGCATATAAGCACGCTCGCGCAAGCTTATAATCTAAGGGGTCGTTTTAAAGGGCCTGTTGTATAAAGCGTCCTATACCACTTTATACAATAGGAGACATGGGTTATATGCAATGTTGGTGCTATGCCATGCAAGTATGTCATGATGTGGGCATGCAAGTTCAACACACCCACTCGACTCTGTGCACACAGACCTTTAGTTCCCCATTTCTAGAGCCTAACCTCCCAGGATACCTCCGTAGTGGCAAACAGAAGCGGTGGGTTGGGCCTCGCATATCTCTAAACTGGTAATTGCACTTCCAGTCAGACCTATCGTATGCCTCAATGCTGGTGCACTAAGCGGAGCTCCTACATAATCTTTGTCGGCTGGTACACCAGACTTAAATTTGCAAAGTGCTAAACCACACTTGCCAGTCAACGTATTGGCGTCGGTGCATCAACCCTCCAACATCGAAGACCCACCACCTTAGAATTTATGCACATGCAATATTGATGTATCAACATCCGAGCCAAGGCTCACCGTACTAACACATCCGTCATAACCAACAACCATGCAAAATCTCCCATGACTATCCCGTCCATCTCAGAACCATCCGAGCCATCGGCTCGCCGGGCTAACCTGCCCATCCCCAAAACCACCGAGCCTACCTCTCGTGAGACGTAACCTAACTCCCACAATACCGATGAGTGTGAGTGTCAGTGTAACCCTAGAGTATTTCTAATTACTCTTCCATTAAATTTATTCTTACAACATACGTTAAACTTGCACTGCTCAAGGCATTCCCCGTGAAGGGCTCCTGAGGGCACTAGGAACTACGATAGGTGAAGCCCAAAGCTCCCTTTCGCAAGGCACTCATTGTTATTGGTTAACACCCGATTCCCGATCTCTATTAATATTACTCTGAATCTAACCGTAGGGTGTTTTGACTCTCTCTCTATCTCCCTCCCTCCACAGGAAGGATGATCGTTCGTCGATCCTGAGCACCTCTTAACTCTAGCCAACCCAACACTCTCCTCATCATGGTTACTAATGAATCTCTCATTCATCTTACCATATCAGCATGCATTTGTGCCCACTTCCTATGACCATATCTCATGTTATCACAATTTCTGCAGTTTTACTAAATGCAGACCAACCTAAGCTATATGATGTACATGATAGAAGGTACTCCAAATTTTCTTCCAAATGCCCTAAGATAATTATTGTGGGTCTATCATGACACATTTAGCCTAAAGCCAGAAACTTGGAATTTTTCTAATTAATTGGCATTTATTTAATTTTCCCAAAAATTTGGCCATGGGTTATTTTAACATGAAGTACTAGATTTTGTTAAGCTATGGCCACGAAAAATTTATGAACACTACAAGATGCCAAAATATCAAAGTGCACAAAATGTCACTAATTTTCATAAAAGAATTTACTTGTAATTAATTAATCCAAGATATTACCAATAAATAAATGTAAAGAAGGAAGCATCATTACACTTAATCCAAAAATTATACAAAACTTACCAGTGATTTAATATGATCATAAAACATTATTGAGTAAGTTTCATAACATTCTAAGTTTTCTTAACCACTATTTTAACAAAATCATCAATAGGGGCAACACAAGGATTAAAACTACAAGTACAATCTACTGTGTTCCAAACATCCTAAAATAATTTTCAGGGACTCATATTGTTATAAAAACCTTCCTGCCAAAATTTCCTAAGAATCCAAGGTCATATGTCACTTCAATATTTTCCTAAAATATAAAGGCCTAAACTAACCCTAGTTGTTTTAAGTTATGTGTCTAGGTCTAAATGTCATCAAATTCCTCCATAGGGAATTTCACTACCCTAGAATCACATGGACTAAACACCAAGCTTATACAAGGATATAACACCCTATGTCCTTCACAAACTCCCAAACTTCAACCTTAGGGTTTGAACTAGGGTCCTAAGGCAAATCCACCCTAATCCACCCCATAATCCATGGGAGGGTGTTTACCGACATAACACATCAGGGGACCAAGTATCAACCTCTATTGAGGTGATTTGGCCCCTTAAGCCCACAAGGGACACTTTGACCTAATTACCCCTTTTTAGCCTAAGCTAGTGTTGAGTATTGTATCCACAATATACCTGATTTGAAGAAGCCCCTGGACAAGCTAAGGTTAATAGACAATGTATTTGATAAAATCTTTCAAGTTGTACTTGCAGTTTTTCCACGCTAAGTGCACACCAATGTCAGGGTGCAGTAGGTCAATATACACGGGTCTGCACGACGTAATACCTCGTTGAGCAGATCAGTGTGTTGGCCTACGTGTACTCTCTCTATTGGAGTGCACTTACTTTCAAGTACAGGGCCGTGTTTATGCAAGAGAAGACAAGGAGCAAGGATGGGTCAAGGAGCAGCTCTTATGTGGAAAGACGAAAATTCGTCTCAGTAAAATTCGACGAGAATCACTATTCTCGCCGATTCGGCGAGAATCACTAGTGATTCTCGCCGAATCGTCGAGAATCATTAGTGATTCTCGCCGACTCTTTCTGGCTACCTCAAAACGGTGCCAAGTAAGATTCGGCGAGAATCACTAGTGATTCTAGCCGAACCCGTCGTTAAGCATATCTTGAATACAAGTTATATTCGTTGAGAATCAACAAGTGATTCAGCGAGAATCACCTGCGAATCTCGCCGATTTTTACTTAGCGATTTCTCTGGAAGTTCCTGAACCGGATTCTGCCGCTGACAATGTTCTGGACCGGGACTTAAGGATTCTTCTTGTGGGTCCCACAACGGTCATTTTGAAAGCATCTACAGTATATATATTCGGGTATTTTGAACGGAATACTGAGATAAAGAAAGAAAGAAGCCGAGCACGAGAAAACCCTAAGATCGCGAAACTACTGCGCCGCCGCCGTCTCGCTCGCGCTAGTGGTCGCCGCTGTTGATCGCGTTTCTTACCGATCTCCGGCGACAGAAGCTTAGCCAAGCTTAGAGTCTCACGTGTCTATCCAGAGATCCCTTGTCTCTCGATTTGTTGATCGGGAAAAACTTCCCCGTCCGAATCGATCGAGACGACCGATCCTCGTGTGACCGTTGGTAGACCTAGCTAGCTTCGCTACAAAGTTTGGATCTCTAAAGAACAGCAGCCGCACATCATCGTCGCCGCCGATCTCGTGAACCTAGCCACCGCCCTTCTTGCCGCCGCCGGTTCCGGGGAGATCCTCTCCAAGAGAGACCAAGGTTGTGGACTCTTTGTAGACTTCAAGATCACGTCGTCAACAAAGAGGGACACCGTAGTCTCCACACGTAGTTTGTATTTCTTGTACATTCTATTTTACTTTTGTTGTAAAGGAACGGTGGTTCCGTGTTGTAAGGGTTGGGTGCAACCCGTTTTGTGGGAGTGTTGACTCCTACGTGTGGAAGGTTTCCTTCCGATAGTGCAGGGATTGGATTTCAATCCTGTTGGAGAAGTGACCGAGTCGTCCCTTGTTGGGAGATAGGTCGAAGGGGGAAAGTGGATGTACCCAAGTCGGGGAACCACTATAAATTGCCTGTGTACTCTGTTGTGCTGTGTTGTTTTATTTTCGTGTGCAGGTACAATTTAAATTCCGCAAAAGCGCTGCACGTCACCTATTCCCCCCCCCCCCCATAGGTGAACATAGTTGACACTAGGTGGCCTTTCAAGTGGTATCAGAGCGAGGTTAATCATCAAAAAGGTTAACACCTTGAGTTGAATCCTGTCGCCAGTGTCAAGAAGAAGACAAACATCTACTATGGACGGGCTCAAGTTCAGTGGCAAGATCCCCGTGTGCACCAGGCTCAACATTCCTATCTGGAAGGAAAGGATCAGATTCTACATGGAGGAAGTTGATCCCAGACTCTTCATGATCGTGGAGGAGGGACCCTATGTTCCCACTAAGGTCTCCACCATAGATCCTACCAAGAAAGTGCCGAAGAAACTTTTTGAAATGGACAAGGACGAGATGGTGCTAGTGGGACTTGATAAGAAGGCGCAAAACATTCTGGTCAGCGCAGTGGATGACTCAATGATGCATAACTTCTGCCACTGCAGAACAGCACAGGAGATCTGGCATGGCCTGATCACCCTGATGGAGGGGACTGATGAAGTGAGGGATGATCGGAGATCCCTCCTGAACCAGAAATATGGGGCCTTCAGACAAGGGCCTAAGGAAGAGATCGGAGTCACCTACGAGAACTTCCTCAAGATTGTCAACGCCCTCAAAGGATACGGAAGAGTGTTCACCAATGGTGAACTCAATGATAAATTCCTTAGGTCCCTTACTAAGGAATGAGACACAAAGATCTGCGCCATCCGAGAGTTTGGCAGACTAGCTGAAACAGACCCGCAAATCCTGTTTGGGAAGCTGATGTCCTATGAGCTTCAGCTGAACACCAGGAAAGCAGAAGAAGAAGCAGAGAAGGCTGCATCCAAAGAAAAGACTGTGGCTCTAAAAGCCAGTCACTCCAGAAAAGAGAAGGGTGCGGTTTCATACCGTGCCAGAAAAAAGGATGAGGAGGAGGACTCCGAGCCATGCTCCTCCAGCTCAGAGCTGTCGGAGGAGGATTTCTCCCTCATCACTCGAGAGTTCAAGAAGTTCCTCAAGATGAGGAATCAAAGAAAGAGAGACGGCTCCTCCTCCAGGCATTAGAAGAAAAATTATTCTTCTGACAGGTATGCTTCCAGACCGAACAAATATCGCTCCTCTGACATTATTTGCTTTGGATGCAATAAGCCAGGACACGTCGTGGCCGACTGCTATCAAGGTAAGAGAGAAAAAGGGAAAGAAGAGGAGCACAAATCTTCGAGAGATAAGAAGAAAGAGCGGAGCTACATCACCAAAAGGCCAAAGACACTGAGTGAGTCTGATTCCTCAGACTCCAGTGATGATGAGGAAGCCTACTTCGGGCTGGTGGGTCGCTCCGACTCAGAAGGAGAATGCCCCCCGTTTACTGGGAAGGTAAAAGCTCACACCCCTCTCTCCGACTCCGACTCTGATCCTGAGTCTCAGGATGATGAACTAGAAGATAGCCTTTCAGCCCGTGAAGCTGAGCTCCTCGAGAAGTATGAGCTTCTGCTCAACACTTTCGAGGAGTGCCGAAAGAGATTGAAGGCTGAGAAAAAGGAAGTAAAATTCCTTAAGGGTGAGTGTGTCTCCCTAAGGGAAGAGGTCACCAGTTTGATCTCTCTCCGACAGGAGCACCTTGACCTGACCTCAAAGCATTCAGAGTCTCTGAAGCTCCTTGATCTTAAGCAGGAGGAAGTCGACAAGTTGGAAGAACAACTTGCGGCAGAAAGAAAGATCGTCAAGGGCTTCTCTATGCCAAAAACAGTTCTTCTAGTTGTTGATACCTTCTCTGCTCAGGCCAAAGGAGCCGGCTTGGGGCATGTTGGGGTATCTGGTTCCTCTTCCAGGAGAAACAGGAACTAGAGGAAGAATAAGGCCGCCAGGAAGGCCTCTGCTGATAAAAAGGGAAAGGCTCCGCTTAGTCCTGTTGCGTTCAGAAAGCCTGGCTTTCCTTACAACCAACATGATTTTGAGTCAACATTTGGCCATCATTTCCGGCCCTCGGTTGCAAAGCCAAAGAGCCGATATGACGGTTGGACCTTTCCACGGAACTTCGGTGAGAGTGCCTTCAAGGCACCTTATGAGGAAATCCACATGGGAAATTATGGTCCGTTCTCTAGCGGCCATAATGGAAAGCAGGCACCAAAAGCCAAGCCTGTTATACAGAAGGTGACGAAGTCATGTGACTGCTGTCACCATGAGGCCTCCACCTCCAGATCCAAGGCCCCAGCTGTACCCACCATTCCCAGGGTAAGGCAGGTGCCTAGGAAGAGGTACAACAGATTCGACTGTTGGTGCTGTGGCAAAGTCGGTCACTTTGCCGTGGATTGTTGGTTTAATCCAAGGTATTACGAGACTCCCTATGTTAGCACTGCGAGGCCGACCACTCGTAGGGTTAACCAACCGAGGGGGAGTGTGCTAACCAGGAATCTAGGACCCAAGTTTGATTGGGTTCCTAAGGCAAATTAATTTTGTTTTGCAGGAATGTCCAAAGGCCACCAAAATGCCGATCTGGTATTTGGACAGTGGATGCTCCTGGCATATGACTGGGACAAGAAGCCTGCTGCGTGATTACACTCCAGTCGAGAATGGACCCAAAGTCATCTTTGGAGGGTCAGATCGAGGAGTCACCAGAGGTTATGGTATGATTTCCAACGGTATAATCTCTATCACCGACGTGGCTTATGTTGAAGGGTTAAACCATAACCTGATCAGTGTAAGTCAGTTATGTGACAAGGGTTATGACGTTAAGTTCTGCAAGGATAAATGTCTGATAATTTCACGTACCTCTTCTGAGACGGTATTGTCAGGCATTAGGAGCAGAAATATCTTCTGCTTAGATTTTCTCAGTTTAGATTCATCCACCCCCGTATGCCTTGTGGCAACAGGCAGTGCATCTCTTTGTGATCAATAGCACAAGAGATTGACACATATTAATTTCAAGACAATTAGTATGCTGTTTTCTAAGAACTTAGTAAGGGATGCTCACAGTATCAAGTGCATCAAAGATAGCCCCTGTCCTGCATGCCAGATGGGCAAACAGACTCGGGCTACCTTTAAGAGCATCGCAGACAAAGACTCTTCCCGATGTCTTTACCTCTTACATATGGACTTGTTTGGTCCAATGCAAGTTCATAGCTTGGGAGGCAAGTCCTATACGCTAGTGATAGTTGATGATCATTCTCGGTTTACATGGATGTTCTTTTTGAAATGAAAGTCAGATACGTTTGACATCTTCACTAGTTTTGTCAAGCAGGTTCAGAACGAATTAAACTGCTCAGTGGTCAAAATCAGAAGTGACCATGGAACAGAATTCGAATCTGGTGCTATGACAGAATTTTGCGAAGAACAAGGTATCTTTCATGAGTTTTCCTCCCCGCGTACTCCTCAGCAAAATGGAGTTGTGGAGAGGAGAAATAGAACTCTCATTGAAGCCTGCACGACAATATTGAAAGATGCTTCTCTCCCGGAATACTTCTGGGCAGAGGCTGTCAATACGGCTTGTCATGTACAAAACCGAGGATTGATCAACAAGCATCATCGTAAGATGCCTTACGAGCTACTGAGAGGCAGGAAACCAACCATGGCCTACTTGAGGATTTTTGGTTGCAGATGCTATGTACTGAATAATGGGAAGTACCCGCGTACTAAATTTGGTTAAAAATGCTTTGAAGGCATATTCATGGGCTATAGTTCCCACAGTCGGGCATATAGGGTCTTCAATAAGAAAACCCTAGTGGTAGAAGAATCAATAAATGTTGTATTTGATGAAGGAAGTTTGCTTAACAGCAATTCTTCCAGTGGTATTCTTGAAGATGCGGGTGCACGACTTGAACAGCTGAGTCTGGATGAGACCGCTAAAGATGACGCTCCTAAGTACGTCAAAGTTTTCACCTACACGTCATCTGAAAATGTTGAAGATCAAAATGAAACAAAACTCTTAGAAGAAGGAGAAGCCCAAGAAGTAGTCGAAGCCCCAGACGCCAGACTTCTAGAGCTCCGGCACGTGAGGGATCATCCTAGAGATCAGATCATCAGAGATCCTCGTGTCGGTGTCAGAACTCGAAGAGGTACTATTAACGAAGTATTGCATCTTAGCTTCCTGTCACAGGTTGAGCCAAAGAAGTTCGACGAGGCGAACAAGGACGCGGCATGGATTCTGGCCATACAAGATGAACTACATCAATTCAAACGTTGCAACGTTTGGACGCTTGTTCCCAGACCATACAAGCAGAATGTGATTGGCACCAAGTGGATCTTCAGAAACAAGCTGGATGAACATGGAGTCATCATAAAGAACAAGGCAAGGCTGGTGGCTCAAGGTTACGGACAGGAGGAGGGGATTGACTTCGACCAGACCTTCACACCAGTAGCAAGGCTCGAGGCAATCAGATTGTTCCTGGCATACGCTTCGCACAAAGGATTCACAGTTTATCAAATGGATGTGAAATCAGCATTCCTAAACGGAGACCTGAAAGAGGAAGTATACGTCGCTCAACCCCCAGGTTTTGTCGATCCTACTTTTCCCAATCATGTCTATTTTCTTAATAAAGCTTTATATGGGTTAAACAAGCTCCACGAGCTTGGTATGAGACTTTATCTAGTTTTCTTCTTGAGAACAAGTTCTCTAGAGGTAAAATAGATAAAACATTGTTTCTCAGGGAAGTCAAAGGCAAGATTTTGCTGGTGCAAATTTATGTCGATGACATAATATTCGGCTCAACGGACAACAATCTTTGCAAAAAGTTTTCTAAACTTATGCAAGGAAAGATTGAAATGAGCAGTATGTGAGAGCTCAAGTATTTCTTGGGACTTCAAGTGAAACAGTCTGAGGATGGAATCTTCATCTCTCAGACGAAGTTCACAAATGAACTCCTTAAGAAATTCGGTATGGAGAATGCAACCTCTATGAGGACTCCAATGGGATCCACTATGTCTCTGGATAAGGATGAGAAAGGTAAACCTTTCGATGAAACCAAATACAGAAGCATCATTGGATCCCTGCTCTACCTTACTGCCAGTAGACCGGATATCATGTTCTCCACATGTGTCTGTGCCAGATATCAGGTGAACACTAAGGAATCTCACTATGTCGCTGCAAAGCGAATTCTAAGATACCTTAAAGGTACTCCTAATCTTGGCTTGTGGTACCCGAGAAACAATGATGTCGAGCTAATAGGTTTTTCAGATGCTGATTTTGCAGGGAGTAGGGATGACAGGAAAAGCACCTCCGGGACGTGTCAATTCCTCGGCAGGAGGCTTATCTCATGGAACAGCAAGAAGAAGAATTGTGTAGCTACCTCCACAGCAGAGTCTGAGTACATCTCGGCAGGAAGCTTTTGCGCACAACTCCTATGGATCAGAAACCAGTTAGCCGACTACGACCTTCAGTTCAAGGAAGTTCCAATGTACTGCGACTCCTCCAGTGCAATTGCCATTGCCAACAATCCAGTATCACACAGCAGAACGAAGCATATTGAAGTGCGCTACCACTTCATTCGGGAGCACGTGGAGAACAAGGACATCTCTCTCTGTTATGTCCCCACGGACAAGCAGATTGCTGATATATTCACAAAGCCCTTAGACGAGGCCAAGTTCAATCTTTTCAAGACTGAACTGGGGATGCTCAATTATGAGGAATGAAGACTACAGAAGCTCCAGGCTCGTACACGATCTGAGGGGGAGCAAGGAACTCAAGTGTGACCACAGACGCAAGAACTGAGGGGGAGCAAGGGGTCAAATGCTACCGACCCCGATTTGCAGAAGCCGAAAAGGGGGAGATTACCCTCTCGGCTAAGGCTAAGGTGGCTCTAAGCTTGTTCCCAAGAAATTGGTATTGGTAATGGATAACTCACTCAACTCTATTTCAAGTTTATGGTTTTCATTCCCATATGCTCTATTCACCTTAGCTTGTAGGGTTTAGGCTTCTTCAAATAGGGGGAGATTGTTGGGTATTGTATCCACAATGTACCTGATTTGAAGAAGCCCCTGGACAAGCTAAGGTCAATAGACAATGTATTTGATAAAATCTTTCAAGTTGTACTTGCAGTTTTTCCACGCTAAGTGCACACCAATGTCAGGGTGCAGTAGGTCAATATACACGGGTCTGCACGACATAATCCCTCGTTGAGCAGATCAGTGTGTTGGCCTACGTGTACTCTCTCTTTGGAGTGCACTTACTTTCATGTACAGGGCCGTGTTTATGCAAGAGAAGACAAGGAGCAAGGATGGGTCAAGGAGCAGCTCTTGGGTGGAAAGACGAAAATTCGTCTAAGTAAAATTCGACGAGAATCACCAAATGATTCTCGCCGATTCGGCGAGAATCACTAGTGATTCTCGCCGAATCGTCGAGAATCATTAGTGATTCTCGCCGACTCTTTCTGGCTACCTCAAAACGGTGCCAAGTAAGATTCGGCGAGAATCACTAGTGATTCTCGCCGAACCCGTCGTTAAGCAGATCTTGAATACAAGTTATATTCGTTGAGAATCAACAAGTGATTCGGCGAGAATCACCTGCGAATCTCGCCGATTTTTACTTAGCGATTTCTCTGGAAGTTCCTGAACCGGATTCTGCCGCTGACAATGTTCTGGACCGGGACTTAAGGATTCTTCTTGTGGGTCCCACAACGGTCATTTTGAAAGCATCTACAGTATATATATTCGGGTATTTTGAACGGAATACTGAGATACAGAAAGAAAGAAGCTGAGCACGAGAAAACCCTAAGATCGCGAAACTACTCCGCCGCCGCCATCTCGCTCGCGCTAGTGGTCGCCGCTGTTGATCGCGTTTCTTCCCGCTCTCCGGCGACAGAAGCTTAGCCAAGCTTAGAGTCTCACGTGTTTATCCAGAGATCCCTTGTCTCTCGATTTGTTGATCGGGAAAAACTTCCCCGTCCGAATCGATCGAGACGACCGATCCTCGTGTGACCGTTGGTAGACCTAGCTAGCTTCGCTACGAAGTTTGGATCTCTAAAGAATAGCAGCCGCACATCGTCGTCGCCGCCGATCCCGTGAACCTAGCCGCCGCCCTTCTTGCCGCCGCCGGTTCCGGGGAGATCTTCTCCAAGAGAGACCAAGGTTATGGACTCTTTGTAGACTTCAAGATCACGTCATAAACGAAGAGGGACACCGTAGTCTCCACACGTAGTTTGTATTTCTTGTACATTCTATTTTACTTTTGTTGTAAAGGAATGGTGGTTCCGTGTTGTAAGGGTTGGGTGCAACCCGTTTTGTGGGAGTGTTGACTCCTACGTGTGGAAGGTTTCCTTCCGATAGTGCAGGGATTGGATTTCAATCCTGTTGGAGAAGTGACCGAGTCGTCCCTTGTTGGGAGATAGGTCGAAGGGGGAAAGTGGATGTACCCAAGTCGGGGAACCACTATAAATTGCCTGTGTACTCTGTTGTGCTGTGTTGTTTTATTTTCGTGTGCAGGTACAATTTAAATTCCGCAAAAGCGCTGCACGTCACCTATTCCCCCCCCCCATAGGTGAACATAGTTGACACTAGGTGGCCTTTCAGCTAGGGTTGACAAAATTCCATACCAAATCTTATCCAAATTTATTGAAATTTTATACAGACTCCTATATTAACACAAAGGACCACTCACCAAAATTTGGGAGCGTTTGGAGGTCATTAGATCCTTTACATAATTCATAAATGAATTATTAAATTTCTACAAAATCTTTAGGAAAATTTTTTCCCAAAATTCCAAATTTTGGATATCTTCTATGTATAGGTAATAATAGCCCCCATCAAAAATTTAAAGTCATTTAGATGGCTGGATTGATGGGGGCATGCAAAATAATCTCTGATCTATCCTAGGTATAGACCTCACCAAAATGGGTGTTGTGGTCACACTATGTATCCAAATTAGTTAAAATCAATTTTAAATTAAACTAGACTTCAAGGTTACAATTTATATGTTGGTCATTTTTTATATAAGGGGACCTAGGTATTTTTAATATTTAATTGAAGACATCCCAGTAAACAGTTACAAAAAATGAAATAAAAATAAATAAAGCACGAATCTTAAAGCATGATCTGAGGGCCCTGACATCGTCTTCTTCCTCCAACCAAGGGCCATGATCAGCCTGACCTGGAGCTCATTCCAAGCTTTTTTCCCGGCCACCAGGCCACCTCCCAGGCCGGCCACCATGACCACCACCTTCATTGAGGTGGAGGCTATCACCGGGCGCCGGCACGGCCGCCGGAGGGGCTGTTTCCGACGATCCCACAAGTTGAAAAACCATGAAATTTCAGAATTTTCTCTCACCCGATCGGGCTCAATTGAGCCCGATTTCTCTCCTAAAAGAATTAAAGATCTATCCCATGAAGAGGGGACTAGAGGAGGAACTTTAATCGGGCTTGGCGACGAGTGTGGTGGTGGTGAGCCATGCCAGGTGGTGGAGCTTGCGGGTGTTCTGCAACAGCACTACCAAAGTGCGCGGCTCCTTCAGGTAAAGTGTGGAAACGTCTCCTCCGAGTCCAGAGATTCTTTTAAGAGCATCAGTTGGGGGAGGGGATGAGCCTAACTTGTCTCCACCATTAATGGCCTTAAAGTGGAGGTTTCGGCCATGGTGGGGGGAGGGGTGTGAACCTATGCTTAATTTGGCCGAAAAATGGCTGAAAACTACTCGTCTTCACTAGAGGAGTTGAATCCAGCAATAAAGGGTGGCCCTTGGCTTCCCTATGCCATGGATGGCCTTCTACCTCACTTTCTCTCTCCTTCATTAAAGGAGCTAAATGAAGTTTCCTCTCTCCTAGTTATCAAGGCCGATTTTGATCTCTCCTCCAGCCTATTGGCACCCCACTAACTCATATTAATAATAAGAATGAGGTTAGCCCAAGTGGGGGAAATGAGTTTAAACTTGGGTTAGCCCATTTGGGCTAATTTGACCTAACAATAGAGTAGAGTTGACCTTGATCAACATGACCATTTGGGTTGACCCCAATGGGTCATTGGGGACCCATTGGGCTCCCCTAAGGTCTAGAAACACTTGGGTATGGTTGGTTGGGCATCTTGGGGTCACTGGACCCTTAATTAGGGCTATTTGACCATCATGGGGTTAGGGTTGACTTGGGTCAACTTAGCCTCTTTGGTTGTCCCTAACGGGTCCTTGGTGATCCATTGGCCTCCATTAGGGCTTGGGAAGGTCTAGGTGGGTCCCTTTGGCCAAGGGTAGGTCAGTTGACCATGTATGAGCTTAGTTTGACCTGATTAGGGTTTGGGTTGACTTTGGTCAACTTGACCATTTTAGTTGACCCTAGTGGGTCCCTATGGATCTAATGGACCCTCTATCTGGTTAGTGTTGTGGTGGGGTAATGGTGTCATGGTGAAGCCCTATGGTCATCCCTAAGCTAGTAAATGGAATTCTACTATTTGCAGACCATGATGGTTTCCACCTTTATGTCTAAGCTCAGTTGGTCTTCTTGGGCTTCCAAGGGTTTTGTCATGACCTAGTCATGGCAAAACCACTCTTAGGAGTCTAGTTGGAAATGGGATGTTATAGCTGTAGCGGTCGTTTCGACTCAGGAGACAGGTCCAAAATCGCAGCAGTTGAGATATTTCTTGAGCTTTAACCGACCCTCATTCTCAAGATCAGAGTCTTCGGCTGAAGTTGCTGATTGGGTGCCTAGAATCAGGAGGATTCTCGAGGCAACAAATACCGATGAGAGTAAGTGGGTAATGTTTTTGTCATTCTTGTTGATTGGAGAGGCAAGAATGTGATAGGACGAAGCTGCAGCCATAGAGTTTAGCAATAGACCGGTAACGAGGTTCCGTTTGAAGAGTTCTCAGAGTGATTCTTATAGAGATTCATCCCTGAAGAGATGCAGATGCATCTCCAAGATCAATTTCTGAACCTTGGGCAAGGAGACAAGAAGGTAGATGAGTACCTGAAAGAGTTCATCAGTCTGAGTCGCTACTCAGGAGGCTTGGTGAACAAAGAAAGCACGAAGACCCATCATATCTTTAGTGGCTTGCGTGACGGTCTTCAACTGAGGATGTCAGGACCTAAGATGTATAGTTTTCTTTCCTTGGTAGAGGCGGCCAGAGCCCTTCCGTTCAATGGCGGAACTAGAATTTTTGAGCAACTCGGGCACGAAAAATTTAGGCTAAAACTGAAAATGAATTACGTACCAATTTCAATTTTATTTAATGAATTATATCCAATTTGCTAATGCCAAATATTGCCAATCAACTAAAAACTTCTTCCATTACATGAGCAACTCCAATACAAAAATAAAATCTTGATTAAAAAATTTGATAGGAGGGAGCATGTTAAAAATAAAGTTAGCCAAAGTTACAATAAAACTAGCCAAAGTTAGCAAACTGACGTAGAGCTATTATGTCTTCATGTCAGGCACAGAGCTAGACATTAGGAGGCGCAAAGATGTTAATAGCTGATATTTTCCACCTAAAATCCGCTTTTAGCTTGGGACATAGCTAGACGTCAGGCATTTTTCCAAAATATGAACCGGGAATGTGCCCGGGTATGTCTCCACTTGGGTCCGCCTATGCTTGTGTTGGACTTGGATGAGGTCCAGAGTCATAGGGGAACTCAATCAAAAGAGCATGAATTTAAGACACCTCACACTAAGAGTAATTTGTTTGGAAAAAGGATTAGGAAGAAGCCGAAGTACTCGGAGGTGGCCCTAGCTACTTCTGGAGTTTCTTATGCTAAATCGATTGTCTATTACTACAATTGTGGAAAACCTGGTCACTTTTCCCACGAGTATTATTCAGGGTAGGCAAAAAGTAACTATCGTGGCAAGGATATGACCCATAGAGAGGGTTCATCCTATTCTGAGAAAGGAAAAGCTGTGGAGTCGTTGGCGTCGCAGCATCCACTAACTCAGCCACGAGTTTATGCCCTGGGCCAGCAGGAGGCCGTTCAGCAAAATGACGTTGTGACAGGTATGTCTTGCAATTGTTTATTCTAGTTTTGCTTGCTTTATGCCTTCCTCCTAGATGCCTGTATAATCAAGTTTGTATGGATTAGGCTTCGTGCTAGTTTTTAATCACCCGACGAGAGCCTTATTCGATATCGGGGCATGACATTATTTTCTGGCTGAGGAATTCCTTCTACGGATTGGAGCCCCCTGCATGGTGGCAGGAAGAAGTTTAGTGGTGTTGTTGCCTGATGATAGAACTTTGCGTACAAACAAGGGGGGCGAGTGAAGGTGCGCATTGGAGATAAAGACTTCGATTTAGAAGCGGCTTGTTTACCACAATCAGAGTTTGACGTGATATTTGACATGGATTGGTTGTCTAAGCAAAGAGCGTGTATTGACTGTAATTCCAAGGAAGTATTCCTCGACGATGGTTGTGGAGGCGGGATACGTTTTGTAGGTTTGCGAGGTGTGAGTAAGACCTTAGAATCTGCTGTCCAGGTGATTAGAGTGTGCCAACAAGGAGCAGTGCTACTTTTCACCATGGTTGAGGTGTCAAGTCCCAAGCCTCGACTTTGTGATGTTCTAGTGGTGGTAGATTTTCCTAATGTGTTCCCTTTAGAGCTACCCGGAGCCCCACCTCAGCGGGACATAGATACTCATCAAGTATCTAGGAGATAGATGCTCATCGGGTATCTGGGAGCCTCACCTCATCGAAATGTTGAATTTGTAATTGGCGACTGGGTATTCTTGAAGATCAAGCCATTCAAAGGGTTATCCAAGAATCGACGCTTGAACAAGTTGAGTCCTCGATTTGTAGGCCCATTTGAAATTATAGAGCACATCGGGGATGGGGCTTATAAGCATGCTTTATCATCAGAATTCAGCGCCTTGCATAATGTGTTTCATATCTTTGTTTTGAGGAAAGCAGTGCGGGAGCTTGCTCAAGTGTTGGAAGATTATTCGGTCCCAGTGGCGGAACATTTGCCTACCCGGTGTGTACCTATCCATGTGGAGGATGAGGAGACCCGGCAGCTACAGAACAAGTCAATCGGGATGATCAACATCCGCTGGAACAACTGTGGTCGAGAGGAGCTTTCGTGAGAGCGAGAGCAGACGATGCGGGAGGAGTAACCGTCTTTGTTTCCTTGTGGTACGACTTGTTTTTGATTGTTTTCTTCTCCGTAGCTAAATTCATTTTAGGGACGAAAATCTTTTAAGGATGGGAGAATTGTAAAACCCCGGTTTGTTGCCTTAACTACTGTTGGGTAGTGGGTTAAGTAAATCCATTGTGTGTGAAACTAAAGTAAAGAAAGTAAATAGATTGTGCTTGATATCAAAGTAAATGAATTGTACTTGATATCAAAGTAAATGGATTGTGCTAGATATCAAAGTAAATGGATTGTGCTTGATATCAAAGTAAATGGATTGTGCTTGATATCAAAGTAAATGAATTGTGCTTGATATCAAAGTGAATGGATTGTACCTGATATCAAAGTAAATCCAATGTGCGTGATATCAAAGTAAATCCATTGTGCGTGATATCAAAGTAAACAAAGCAAGTTGATTGTGCGTGATATCAAAGTAAGTTTTATTACGCGTCGTGGACCGCCCGATCATCCCAATGATCCGTGTAAGGTGCAGATCAATTCTAAAACACTATATATACATATTTAGATTTTAAGAATTAATAAAATATCATTACTCCCCATTTTCTCTGTTTTCGGCCGAGAGACCCACCCCGACCCAGTGCCCTAGCCCCGACGGTGAAATCGCGAAGAAGTCGCGTCGTTCTCGCATGATCTCGTTGGAAACTATCGGAGGTAGCTGGGAAAGGCTGTTTTTGGTGTCGCTGAGGTGCTGGGAGGAAGGATCGTCGAAGTCCAAGCTGAAGCCGATGGGATAGAAGAGCGCTCGAGCCTATGCTGTTGCCTAGGTCAAACCCATCGAGGTTCGTTGGATACTTGTTGGAGGTTATCGGAGGTGTCTCGCCAGAGCTATTCCTCGGTTTCTGAAGGAGGATCGAAGAAGTTCGTGGCTTCTTGCCCTAGAAAATTCGAGTCTGACCCCTCCTCTTTTGCAGGATTTTTGGTTGACAGTGACTTCGAAGAGGATGATCAGTTCAGGCTCATGGCCCTAACTGAAGACAATCATGAGAACTCAGTTACAAATGAGGTACACACTCTCCCCAACTCTCCCTCTGTCTATGAGACTGGCTCAGACTCTGAAGCATCCACTTCATCTAGTGTGGAAGATAGATCAGAATCTGATGATGATGTCAATCAACTGATTGACAAGTATGGTGCTATTTTGGAGGCTCCGAAGAAGAGCAAGAAGTTTGTCAAAATACAAGCTGAGGTGATTACCTCTCTTCAACAATCCACTTCCCTGCAGTCTGAGTCAGCACCTTTGCTAACTTAGATGAGGAGGGAAGTCAGTCAGCTGAAGACAATCTTAGTGATCAGAATCTGCACCATTAGCCAAAAGAAAATGATCATCAAGGATCTTGAAGAGAAACTCCTCAAAGAGAGGGTGTTAGTGGCTGAGTTTTCTATGCCCAAAATAGTGTTGCCACTAATTGAATCTTTCACCTCTCAAAAGGATAAGAGAGGTTTGGGATTCAGGTGGAATACTAGAGCTGTCCATTCCAAAGGGAAATGCAAGACTCCAATTATGCCTCAGACCACCCTTCAAAGTCAATGTCAACGGAGAATATCAAAAGGGGAGGGGATGGCCTCCAATTTTCTAGGGCAAGAAGCCACGAACTTCTTCGATCCTCCTTCAGAAACCAAGGACTAGCTCCGGCGAGCCGCCTCCGACAACCTCTAGCAAGTATCCAACAAACCTCGGCGGTTTTGACTTAGGCGACAACACAAGCTCGAGCGATCCTCGATCCCATCGGCTTCATCTTGGACTTCGACGATCCTTCCTCCTAGCACCTCAACGATAGCAACAACAACCTTTCCAAGCTACCTCCAGCGGTTTTCGGTGAGCTCCTGCAAGAACGACGAGGCTTCTTCGCGATTTCGCCGTCAGGGCTAGGGCATGGGGTCGGGGTGGGTCTATCGGCCAAAAACAAAGAAAAGGGGGAGTAATGATATTTTTTTATTCTTAAAATTTAAATATGTATATATAGTCTTTTAGAATCAATCTGGACCTTACACGAATCATTGGGATGATCAGACGGTCCACGACGCGTAGTAAAACTTACTTTGATATCACGCACAATCAATTTGTTTTGTTTACTTTGATATCACGCACAATGGATTTACTTTGATATCAAGCACAATCCATTTACTTTCATATCAAGCACAATCCATTTACATTGATATCAAGCACAATCCATTTATTTTGATATCAAGCACAATCCATTTACTTTGATATCAAGCACAATCCATTTACTTTGATATCACGCACAATCAACTTGCTTTGTTTACTTTGATATACCACACAATGGATTTACTTTGATGTCTATAAACATAAAATTCATGATTAAAGGTATGGAATCCATCAAATGCAATGGCTCATCGCATTCTAGATGTTAGAGCAATAATTTTAATCCAATGAGAACTCATCCAGTGCGATTTTATGAATGAACATATGTAGAGGCCTTAAAGATGGAAAAGTGGTATTCATAAAACTAAATACTAATGAAAGAACCCAATATCATCATACAAATGTATTTAAAAACATTATAACTATTTTATGCTATGAATGCAAACTGTTGCTGTTTTTTATTTTGGAAGATGAATTTTAGGGATGTATGAGAGCTCTGGAAACGTGTCCAAGGAGAACGAGATTTGAGCTGCCGACACGGGTATGTTCCAAATCGATGCCAAACCGTTTTTCCCCACTCCAAAAGCCATGGAATACAGAATATGTACACAAACCATCTGGTCGTGTTTGACTTTGAAAAGGACGTGAGTTCAACATGCTCACAAAAAAGCTACGTCAGGGATCTTTTAAGAGAAAATATGTAGGGCTTGTCCTGATGAAAACACTGCCATTAAGGTAAACTATTAATTACTCAAACCCCCAATGGGAGTTAGCATTATTACAGGTTGCACTCTATCTTTAGAAATTACAAAAAACTCCCTTACAAGTTTACATTTCATAACATGCACAAAAATTCCCCACTGGTTCCCCTCCAAAGGGTATTTTTACAAGGGAGATTTTTGTAATTTCAAAAGATAGAGCGAAACATACAATTTAACATACTTACAAGGGAGGTGTTACGGACTCGTTTTGTCGAGTTCGTTCGAGATCGGGGATACAAGGGGCAAGCCCCAGAATGGTGGTAAATGTGGAGAAGTTAGAAGAAGAAGAAGCTTGAAGAAGGAGATGAAAGGAAAAAAACCTAGAGGACGAGGAGAAGAGGGTTAGAGAGAGGAATTTTAGAGAGCTAAAAGGAAGTTCATATTTCATTCCTTAATTATTATACAAGGACTAATGGCATATATATATCAAGCCCCCAGGGGTAATCCCGTATTTATAATAAGTTGCATAAAAACATAAAATACATGGGGATATTAAAAGACATAAAATACACATATGACTCAAAGACTCGACTAATACAATAAAGACGATACAATACGAGTTTATATAATAAGACTCTAAATACTAGATAACCAGTGGCATAGGGTCCATAACAGGAGGTGCCCGTAAAAGAATGATCATCTTTCAAGTGGAATGAGGGAAATCCCTAAAATTTCCCACCAAGGTAGTCAAGATGATGGCGGTTTTGGAGACAGTAGTGATGGTGGACATGCATAAGAATTAACAAAGGAGCAATGCCTCAATGTGTTTTTTTGAGAATATTTCCTGCAACTTTGTCCAGATCCAGAAGAAACAAGTGCAAATATTGGCAAATTTTTATATGAAAATGACTTCGGAGAGAAGCATTGAAAGAGAGAATTTAGGAAACTAGAGTGTAAGAGGCACGAAAATTCATATAAGTTTTACTCTTGGAATGAATCTTGTAGAAAACACGCATGTCAACCAACAACAATGGATGTCTCATTACCGGGGGGGGGGGGGGGGGGGGGGGGGGGGGGGGGGGGGGTTCTGATGGAATAGGCCACCACCGTCGGCTTCATTGTCACCTGCTCTTATTTGCATGTTGTCATGTTGCATTCGATAAGGAAGAAGCAGATCAGGCACCACCAAGCCGTTTCATCAATCCATAAGGAGTCCGCTTATGGTTTGACCAGTTTATGAGCATATTGACTTCTATTATAACCTCTGAAAATTGCTTATCTTATAATTTTATTTTCCGCATCTGATGGGATTAATTTTGTTGTGTGGCCACCCTATTGAGATAATTAAGCTCACTACTCTCAATATTTTACGTCAGTTTATAAATGATATTATCTTGATTAGTGGGAAATTTAACAAATTAAGTGTGACTTAGTTTAGGAGTTCACAATAACTTTTTGTTTAAAGATGTTGAAGGAAGTATAAAAAAACCATCTTGAAACCCCATGCAAATCTCCCTTAGGAATTAGTCCCACATCTTGGAATAGAGTTTAGGCTCTCCCCTCTCCTCCTATATATTTGTACGAACACATATAATGTATTAAGGAATTTTGATTGAGATATTAATAAAATTACACTTTATTTCTCTCGTTGTTAATGATCTTCTACATGGTATCAGGGCCAGAAATTGGTTCTTTGGGTTGTCTTGTTTTCTCACCTGGGCAGTTTGGTTTAACATAACTCTTTGCTCGGTTCCTCCCTCACTCTTCGCT
This sequence comes from Platanthera guangdongensis, assembly GCA_039583875.1. NCBI lineage: Eukaryota > Viridiplantae > Streptophyta > Magnoliopsida > Asparagales > Orchidaceae > Platanthera > Platanthera guangdongensis. The sequence continues at coordinate 135,906,241 of CM077158.1, forward strand.
CGATTCTTCATATTCTGGGCTCTTCTTTCAATATCTTATTTATTAGTCGTCTCACGCAAGATCTTCATTATTATGTGACTTTCTCTTCTGCCTCTTGTGTTGTGCAGGATCGTCGAACACAGACTTTCATTGGTAAAGGAAAACTGAGTAATAGGCTTTATATCATGGACCCCCGCCCAACGATTCTGATGTAGGGCTAGGCTAGTGGTCCTCGAAGACTACCACCCTAGGTGCAAGTGCAGGGGCGACACACTATTGCAACTCTAAATGCGATGCAACCGTTGGTGACAGCGACGATTAAATTAAGCAATGAAATTAAAAACGCCAAGCAAATAATTGAATTAAAGAAACAAATAATTAATTTTCAACAATTTGACAACGGCTTCCTCCGCTCCGAGGGCCTAAGCAAGCGCGCGACGAATATTTCCTTCTGCGATTGTTAGTATAAAAGAAACAATTTCAAGCCAACAATAATCCCAGCACAATATGATAAAATACCAAATGAAAATGTCAAGTCACAGTATACAATACCACAAATGCTCACAACGTAGAGGGCTGAACCGAGGCACTCAAGGATTTGAAAGCCGGATGTAAAGACGGGCGATTGTAGATGAAAACGGTGGCACAGTGACGGCGGGGTGGCTGCCCACGGTGGAAAAGAGGGGAGACAGGCCGGTAGCGGAGAGATCCGGACGCTAGGAAATAGATCTGAGTGTAGGTGGATAGATCCGGTATTTTTACGGCGAATCCGCGCTACGGGAAGAGGAATATGGGGGGAAAAGGGTAAATCGGAGGGTGTTAGCACTAAATCAAAATAGATCTAGGGTTTTTGTAGCGGTGGGAGGTATATCCACGACAGAAAAGGGAAAGGAGTGGTCGGATAGGGTTGGGAAACCCCTTGGGTGGCCAGTTTTGGGAAGAGGGGAGGCGGTGGGGGGCTGGGATCACAACAGCAGCCCGACGGCCTGCACAAAGAGGGTAGGTGGGCAGTTTCATCGATGGAGGGAGAGGGCTGAGCGACGGCACCACGCGGTGGAGGGAGGGGCTCGGGTGGAGTATAGCAACAGGAAAAGAAGTGAAAGTGGGCATCGGGCCTGCAGTAGGCCGGCTGCACTTGGATGGGGCTTTGGGGGGAATTATGGCGGTGGAATAGGGGAGAAAATGATGGAAAATGATGGGGGGGGGGGGGGTAGGGTTTACCTTAGGGGGAGGTTTGGCGGCCTAGGAGTCGTCATCTTGGGTTCTACGACGTCGTCATCTTGGGTTCTACGACGTCGGCACCAGGGTGGGATCGCTGGAATCCGAGAAACTCTTTCTCCAAATCCAATAATGACTGAATTCAACCCTCTACATCTTTTTTATAATAAAAAAGAAGCTAGGGTATCCCCCATCAATGACAATGATTGGCCGGTGGGTTTGCCATAAAATACATTAGAATAAAACTAAAAAAATAACTTAATATAGTTTTTTTTGACTCGCGGAGACGTCCCGAACGCAACCGCGGAGTCTGATCGGCGATCCGATCAAGTCTTCCTATGCGAATACATGTATATGGGTCCCGCCTTGCGGCGGACCCCTCCAGGTGCATCTGATGGTTCCCCATCAACTCCCCCTGACTGAAAAGCCTTTATCTCCGATGAATGGAGATGATTGTACTGAGGTCGAAGTCTGGGGGCGAGCCGATCAAGCTATGCCGGTAGTATCCAAGTGTCGTCAGTGTCAGGGTGGCCCCGCAAGTGTACCTGGTAGCGACAACGCGGTCCGTCCGAAGTGGGAACAAACTGGTGGGATCTGATCTCCGCGATGCTCTCATCTCTCGCCTCTCGGAAGGTGGATCCCGGTGTGATCGGTGGTGCCTACGGTGGAACCAAAGGGGATGACGTCCCGGGTGGGTGGGTGGCAACAGTGGGTGAATCAGGATGTCCATCAGATGGTGGTGATGTGTGAGGGTGGTATGGTAGCAACAGTGGGGGGCGGGGGTAGCTGGGCATCTCCACTGCTCGGGTCCACATACTGATGAGGTTCATAATATGGAGTCAGGTCCTCAACATTAAACATAGGGTGAATTCCCATACTAGCCGGGATATCAAGTCGGTAGGTGTTGGTCCCAATACGACTAATAATGGAATACATACACATTCGCCTCGCGCTTAGCTTCTTGGCAGGCCCCGAAGGGAGCCTCTCAGGGTGGACTCGCACCATTACCTTCTCTCCTATGTTGAATACTTGCTCTCGCCTTCGCTATCCACATGGGCTTTGTAATTTTCATTGCTTAATATTTTTTGTCGGCAGACCGACTCATGCAAATCATGCAAGTGCTATGCAAATGACTCCGCAGACTCGATAGGGCAGGACTCGAAAGGACTCGGCACAAGGTCTATGGGTTTCCTCGAGTCATATCCTGACACTACATGAAATGGACTCAACCCGGTGGACCTATTGACTGAGCTATTGTAGGCAAACTCTGCTATCGGCAAATCTAAGTCCCAACTGCCTACATGTTCTCCTATCAGACACCGCAACAGATTCCATAAACTCTGATTCACTACATCAGTCTGTCCTTCCGTCTATGGGTGATATACCCAGGAAAACCTAAGGATAGTGATAGTCTTGTGCCATTGGGTTTTCCAGAAGTAGCTCATGAACCTCATATCGCGGTCCGACACAATCGACTTAGGCAGGCCATGCAATCGAAAGATGTCACTCATGAATATGAATGCAACGTGAGTCACATCTACCGTCTTGTGGCATGAAATGAAGTGTGCCATCTTCGAAAAGCGATCAACCACCACGAAGATGGAGTCATGTTTCCGCAAGGTGCTGGGAAGTCCGAGAACAAAGTTCATGTTTATGTCCTCCCAAGGGCGGTGTGGTACGGGTAATGATGTATAAAGACCGGTGTTCTGCTTATTGTCCTTTGCCATCTGACAGATACGACAGTGGCGCACAACTCGGGCTACATCCTTCTTAAGGCACACAAATTCCAAACCTCAGGAACTCTATTGAAGCGCTAATCGCAAGTGTCAACGAGACCCAAATGAGCGTAGGTCAAACAATCACTGTGTTACGTGCATGCGTGAATGCGTTAAAGGCCAACCAACACAAAGGCCTAATTCCACCACCCCCGATCGAGCACTATCCAAATCGCAGTAATTTGAAACAAGAAAATTCACAACACCTCGGGCCGGTACTCCACAATATAAGAAAACCACCTCGTTGAGATTTAGGAATAAAATTAGATGTCAGCGATTTTGAGGGACGGATAGGGCCTGAAAGTTGTCTGAATTGGTGTGATAGGATGCATCGTTACTTAGTTTGGAAGAAATTGCCACCAGCTAGGCAAGTAGAGTACGTCGTCCTTAAGCTAAAGGGGTCTACCTTAGTCTGGTTGGGACAATTAAAGCGCGCTGGATTCAACTTAGGGTTACCTTCCATCACCACCTGGAATGAATTTAAGGCCCAACTTAGGATGCGGTACGAACCCCATGAATGTCTCCAGACTTTATATCGTAGATTCAATAATCTAAAACAAGAAAAGTCAACGATAGATGAGTTCATTGATGAGTTCCTTGTCCTACAGTTGAGGCTAGATCTTCGTGAGGATGATGACATGAATGTAACCCGTTATCTTAATGGGTTACGCTATTCCATACGGGATCAGCTAGAGTTGCACAACTATCGTGATTTAGGGGAAGTATCTAGTAGAGCCTATAGAGTGGATTCACTATTCAAGCGCACATCCAGAGTCAGATCTAAGGATAAGTCTACAAAGAGTATCGTCGTGACCACCACGGCCAGGATCTCAGATTCCCTTCACCCTCCCATCACCACTGGGTCTCTGACCCCATCCACTATCCCTTCCAAGGGTAAGGAGATTATTGGGGCTAAACCCAACACTGGAGTATTCTGATGCTTCAAGTGTATGGAGCCCGGGCACAAATCATCTAAGTGCCCACGACGCCACTTCATCGCTATCATCAACTCTATTGATGGACATGAGCTTGAGTATGGAGTTTACGTGAATGAGTCGCACCCTAAACATGAGCATGAACACGATACTGAGGACTTCATAGAAGTGGAAGACGAAAATGCCGAACACCTAGTCTGCGTCTTACGATATAACTTGATCACCCCTAGTGAGACTACTGAGGATGATTATAGGAGACACAATATTTTTCACACTACAGCACGCATCAAGGGCCTGTTTTGTTCCATCGTCATCGATAGTGATAGTATGAAAAATTTCGTTTCCCAGTGCATGGTTAACATATTAGGACTTGAGATGCACCCGTTAGAAAAACCCTACAGCTTATCTGGTGTTAATAGTCAATTGACTATGCTTGTCACCCATTATTGTCTAGTAAAATTTTTTATAGGGAGTACATACTCGGATAGAGTATTATGTCATGTCACAGGTATGGACATTTGTCACATCCTACTAAGAAGATCTTGGCAAAACGATAGACGAGTCATACACGATGGCACGAGGAACTATCACTCCTTCGAGCACCACGAGCACACGATTGTTCTTTTACCCCAGAAGAACTGTCTCATTCCAAGAGCACGCGAGAGGACCCCTATGACTCCTAGTTCACTTGTCGTTACATCCACTACACTACTACTTACCGCACTTCCACCTAAACCCCCGATCTATAAGGACACTCATGGCCCAGATGCGACACTCACTCCACATTTATCAAGTCCTGACGAGCCACTGGATATTTTTAGTTTTCCTATGCAAAATCTGACGAATATTTACTAGGCACACCTCACTCTGTCGACTTTATATTTATAGTCTATGTCTCTATTTCACCATACTATCATTTGGTTCTACACATATTTATGGAGTTGCATCGATATATTAAATATAGTTTATCATGTTTTTTGGCACAAATTATATGGACGACCGAAAACCAAACTCGAGGATAGAAACACTTATCATACTCTAATTGATGAGAAGATTAAGTTCGTTGAAAAAAGTATGAGGGATCTCCTTAAGCATCTAACTGAGGCGAATATAAAGCATTGAGATCTAATAAATCCACAAGCACAACTCATATATAATAATTCTACAAATCGTTATCATATCAAATCTCCTTTTGAGATTATCTGTTTGCTTTTATTGCACCATCTTCATGACCGCCACCCCTCCACTTACATAAACGTATTTCATTCGATGTGCAAGCTCCTGCTAATCATTTAAATGGGTTATATAAAATTATTACTAATTTTTTGCAAGCAACCTTTGAACATTAGAAACTCACAGTCGGTCATTACCGCCATGAGTTGTACTACTTAAAGGAAGATTGGGTGTTTGTTTAGTACAGGAAGATTGGCCCAATTCAAATCTCGACGTTCATCAAGTTATCTATTGGGGCACCGACAGCCCACCTAACTTCGCACCTGCAGTGATGCCCGATCTCTGCCGCACCAGTCTCTATGAGTTCTCGCCGGGGTCGAGCTTTGTCAACCCCGAGGGAATTGATGCAACCGCCACCGCATCTGAGGACGCGTGATTCTGATACATCTTGAAGTGCATCGTTATATAATCTTATTTAAATAATTTGTAGCGCATGCCATCGCACAAGTTTGTCCTTTATCTCTCATGTATTGTTGTGGTAAATATAGCGACTTATTGCTGTGATCGGCCAAAAAGATCTTAAATAAATTGATCCGTCATTGTAGGACTAAGGTTAGTTTGGGGCAAGCAACTAATTAAGTTATTAAATAATATTTTATATGAAATTAATATTTTAAAATATTAATTTTAATTAATTTCAAAATTTTATCCGAACCCTTGATATTCCCTCCACCATTTAATGGCTGACCATCTCATTTTATTTGCCTCTTGGAATAGCCGACCCTTGAATTGAAACTCTCTTCCTTCTAATATAATTAAAGGGTAGGCCCTTGGCCTCTGAAACCTCCCATATTTATTATTGAGAAAACAACTAGCATTGCTTATTTTTGTAACCTTCCCCTTCCACTTTATCTTCATTAATTGAGGTTGACTATAACTCCCTTTTTCTTGTTTTAAAAAGTCATCTGCCATTTCAGCAAGGGGGAGACGGGATAGAATCGGGAACAGGGAAAACCTCGGTTTCCCGATAACACCCGCAACCACCCTGCTTCTGTCGCTTCCCTGTCACCTGTCGAGTCCAGTTCTCCGTTTTCCGCCGCCGGATAGCTCCTCCAGCTCTGGCGATACCACTTCCGCCCATCGCAATTACTTATTTCTCTGATGGGTATGAGCCAGAATATGGAGCCTTCCTTAGTGATTCCAAGCCTAAGACCTAGCCCGATTCTGATAGTGTTATTGAGGTCGAGGGATAACAAGCTGAGCACATAGGTTGTGTCCTTCGATAGAGCTTGATTTCCCCTAGTGAGGTCATTGAGCGTGATTTTCAGATACACGAGATTTTTCTCACTACTGTGCGTATCCAGGGACACTTTTGTTTCACTACCATTGAGAGTGGTAGTATGAAAAATTTTGTTCCCCAACGTATGGTTGGGAAACTAGGACTCGAGACACACCCCTGGGATAAATAGTCACATGACTATGCCCATCACTCATCGTTATCTCGTAGAGTTCTCTATCTGGGATGTGTATCAGGATTCTATTCTATGTGATGTCTCCCCCATCGATGTCTGTCATATCTTGTTAGGAAGAGCATGGCAGTACGATAGGCGAGTCATGCATGATGGTTTAAGGAACTCCCATTCATTTAATCACCATGGGCGTAAGATTGTTTTTCTTCCCCAAAAGAATAGTCTTGTTCCTAGGGCTCATGCGAGGACCTCATCACCATCGCCCTAACTTTCTTTAGTTACCCCACTGCTTCTATTTAGTGTCACTCTTCTGCTTGGACCCCCTCTCCAGGAAGACGCACTTAATTCTAGCGAGACATTCGATTTGGATGTTGCTCACACTTTTGGTGATCCCACTTTTGATCCACCTTTTGTATATTTTGTTTTGGGTGATTGAATCTTTAGTTCATCACATTATCCTATAATTCTGAGTGAGCTTGAATTTAAACTTTTTAGGCTCAGTCGTAGTAGGAGAATTGATTCTGCCCCTAGATTGTTTCTTCCTCATAGTGACACACGATTTAAAGGATTTCTGTGGTTTGTTTTAAATGAAGAAATTGTGCTCGGTTTAAAATTTTGTGGTGCTAGTTAGATATCGTTTTGTGACGACATGTCAATAGTTGACATTGGTTTGATAAATTTTCGTAGGTGTCTTACACTAGTACCTAAAATTCAATATATTTGAATGAATCCACAAGTTGATCATGCTTCCTTTTAGCCTTTCCACCTTTTCTGTTTTATTGGCACACTTTCTTTCTCACTTTGTCGTACTCACCTCCTTTCAGCTCTGATTATTATTAAACAGTTGCATATCATTCATGAATTTGTGACAAAGGTGGCGTTTGGTTGGGCTCTTTGCCTGCTGTGCGGTGGAAACGCACCGGACTTCTGAGTAAAAGCTGTGTTTGGCGCGGCTTATGTTGAAAACGATGGTTTGGAGGGAGCGTTGTTTTTAGGTTTGACACATCTGCTGCTTTTTTTGCGTTTAACTGAAGAAGCAGCCGACTTTTCTTTCTCTCGTAACCCTACACTTACGTGATCGGGCGATTGTTCGAATTCCCATGCTCCGACGACTCTTCCCCTTCCATTTCCGGTGATTCTTCCCGTTCGATTTCCCATGCTCCGGCGATTCTTCCAGTTTGATTTCCCACCGCTATTCTTCCTCGCGATTCCATTTCGATTCTGGCGATTCTCCTGCTCGCGCCGATTTCCGGCTCCCGTTCAATTTCAGGTAAGTTTTGTTTCCTCTGATTTGCTACCGATTCCCGTTTGATTTCTGGCGTCTTCTTTGGTTTTTTATGGTTTGTAATATCCCTGATGCATCAAACCTAAATGGTTTTCTCTGATTTGCAAATTTCCCGTTCTTCTGGTGTTTTTGATCCCCCTTGTCTGGTTCATTCAAGTTTCAGGTTTGATTCTTCCCTTCATTCCTTCTTGGATATATTGGTACTGTTTTTTTACATAGTTGTTGTTTGTTTGTGTGTTCTTGTGTTAATGTACTGGTGTGTGTGTTATGTTGTGTGTGTTTTGTGGTGTGTGTTTTGTTGTGTGTGTTATGTTGTGTGATTGTGTGTTATGCTATGTTGTGTGATTGTTGTGGTTGTATGTGTGTGTGTGTGTGTGTGTGTTGTTGTGTGTGTGTTATATGTGTGTGTTGGTATATATGTTGTATGTGTGTGTGTGTTGTGTGTGTGTGTGTGTGTATAATGTGTTGTATGTGGGTGTGTGTGTGTGTTATAATGTGTTATGTAAGTGTGTTATATACATATGTGTGTTACATGTGTGTGTGTTATGTATGTGTGTAAGTGTGTGTTATGTATGTGTGTGTGTTATGTATGTGTGTGTGTTGTTCTATGTATGTGTGTGCATGTTGTTCTATGTATGTGTGTGTTTTCATAAAAAATTAACTTATTTTATTTTCTAAAGATGGGCAAATCAAAAGATGGTTGTGTGGCTGCCTTTTGGGACAATACAGCTACCATAAGTTTTTGTGACATATGTATTAAAGAGATGAAACTTGGGAAGCGACCAACCACACATTTTAATAAAGAGGGTTGAAGCAACGTTATGAAGAATTTTTAGGAGCTTACTAGAAAACATTACGATAAAGTCCAATTGAAAAATAAATGTGATCATTTGAAGAAGTAGTGGAAATTATGGACGGAGTTAAAATGTGGTGACACCGGATTGGATTGGAATGCTTCAAAGAAAACTATAGATGCTTCAGTCGAGTGGTGGCACGAAAGATTGAAGATACTCATTTATGAAAGCATATTTGTTTAGCCTTTCTTTTAAAAAAAATCAACATCTAATGTCAAATATATATATATATATATATATATATATATATATATATATATATATATATATATATATAGGTTGTCACAGCGACAAAGAAATTTTGGTACTTAGTAATACATCCAGAGTTAGAGGAGAAACTAAAAATGATGTTTAGCTCTGTTGTCGTAACAGGACACCCTGCTTGCACCCCGAACACCATTAACGAGATCCCAGAGTCCGTTGACGAAATAGGAATGTCAGATGGTGATCCTGAAGATGTTGACGTCAGCGGTGATCCACCGCCACATGAGAACACATCTACATCTGAACCTGGCAAGAAAAGGAAGAAAGGGAAAACAAAGTTATTAGCTCCGTGTTAGATGACTTGGCTGAGCCTTCTAAAAACATTAGTAGATGCATTCAGGAGGCACCCAAAAAAGCTACTTCCGAGTTTAGCATCCGCCGGGCAATATAAAAATTATCCATGTATCCGCATGTGCAGTCTGATGAAGACTACCATGATTTTGCAATCACGTATTTTATGGACAAAAATCATAGGGAGACTTTCATGTGCTTACCAGATTAGAAGAACGTAAAGTGGCTGCACAATCGTTTCCTCCGTCGGGGGTAGTGGAGTTATCATATTGTGTTTTGTTTTGTTGTTATGTGGTGGACACTATTGTGTGGTGGACCCAAATATTATGGTTGTGATGTTGTTATGTTGTAATCGAATATTATGGTTCTGATGTTGTTTTACTGTGGACACTATTATGTCTGTGATGTTGTTCTATTATTTTTCGTTTAATGTAATAATTATTGCTAGTTTATTTTTCATACAGAATATGTACAGTAATGAATCTGAAAATTCGGGGGAGGAGTAGGAGATTACTAGAAGAAATTATGTGCATGCTCATCATTAGAATGTGGTTGCAGCAATATCCTTGGTAACCGAATATACCTCCATGATGCACTCTCCAGTACCACGCAAGACTTCAAAGCAAACATGTGATAAATGGTTGGGAGAGCTACTACGACGGTCACGGGTTAGGTTTCATGACTCTTTCATGATGAGTCAAGAAATATTTATGGACTTATTGCATTATCTTCAAGAGAAGTGTGGATTTTGTGGAACAAGAAGGACTGCATCCAGAGAAATCCTGGCATTGACAATCTATATATTATCGCATAATAAATCAATGAGAAAAATAATTGAGCGCTTTCAGCATTCAACGGAGACTGCTAGCAGATTTTTTTTCTCGAGGTCTTCGTGTTTTGCTGCAGTTAGCGAAAGAAGTGATTCAGCCATCAGATAGATCTTTCGGCAGTACTCCGCAAGAGATTATATATAGAAGACGTTACATGCCATTTTTTAAAGATTGTATAGGAGCAATTGACGGGACACATGTTGACGTGTGCATACCAGTTGGAAATCAAGTACCTTATATTGTGAGTCATGGCAGTCCAACTCAAAATGTCATGGCTACTTGTGATTTCAATATGTGCTTCACTTTCGTTATGCCGGGTTGGGAGGGATCAGCGCGCGATAGCTGAATTTCCAATTTTGCGATAAGTAATCCATGTTATACCTTCCCGCATACACCTCTAGGTAACTATGTAAAATTTTTGTATAATTATTTTTTACCCCTACAAAATAGCTATTGATAAATATTATATCATTATTTTCAGGAAAATATTACTTGGAAGATTCTGGTTATCCTCTGCAGAGAGGATACTTGAAACCGTATCAAGATACGCGGTATCATCTATCAAACTTTGCTCGTGGTGGACGTCGAGCCGGAGGACGTCGGGAGATTTTCAATCACGCACACTCATCGCTAAGAAGTGCGATAGAACGATCATTTGTGGTTTGGAAGAAGAATTGGGCCATACTGAGGGACATGTCAAGCTATCATTTTGACAGACATGTAGCTATTGTGATCGCCACAATGTGTTTACATAATTTCAATCGTCGGCACCCTTTGCATGTGGACATTGATTTTAGTGAATCCGAGCAAAGAAATCAACACCATGGGATGACCTCACAAAGGCGTCAAGAAACATGAACTGACATAGTAGGTTGTGTAGAGGAGATCGCGCTACGTAATATTATTGCGGGTCAACTATATGAAGCTAGAGCGTAGAACATAAAAAATGTACGAATGAACCTTTATTTGGTGTTATTTCAATGAAAAATTTTAATTTTTCAAAATGTAAATGATTGGTATTTAAAAATTTGAAAATAATTTCAAAATACTATGTTTTGTATCCAAACAACTTTTCGAAACCTCCGTTTTGTAAACTCTATTTCACCCAAACAGCTTTTTTAACAAAACTGTGTTTTCCAAAATCAGCACTTTTTCAATCAGCAACATTTCATCAGCAGCTTACCATCAGCAACAATCCAACCAAACGGAGCCTAACAGTTCTCAAGGAACTTTGGAAAACTATAATTCAGCGATTGATTTCATCGTCTAGAATTATATTTTTCCAATGGAGATGAGTTTTTTGATCTTTTCAGGAAAGAGGGTTTTGTCAGAAGTTTTTTTGTTGCGATGATGGGTCCCTCCTGTGTTTGATTATCTACCATGGCAAGGCAGAGGAAGTGTTTGATTCAGACCAGTATTTTGATGTTTCAGCAGCAGGTTCCGTTAAAGTCTCGACGGGGTCGAGTTCCTTCAACCCCGTGAGAATTGATGCATCTTGAAGTGCATTGTTATATTATCTTATTTAAATAATTTGTAGCGCATGTCATCGCGCAAGTTGGTCCTTTATTTCCCATGAATTGTTTTGCTTAATGTTGCGACTTATCGGTGTGATCGACCAAAAAGATCTTAAATAAATTGATCTGTCATAGTAGGACTAAGGTTAGCTTGGGGCAAGCAACTAATGAAGTTATTAAATAATATTTTATAGGAAATTAATATCTTAAAATATTAATTTTAATTAATTTCAAAATTTTATTTGAAACCTTAATATTCCCTCCCCTATTTAATGGCTGACCATCTCATTTTTTGTGCCTCTTGGAATAGCCGACCCATGAATTGAAACTCTCTTCCTTTTAATATTATTAAAGGGTCGGCCCCTGACCTCTGAAACCTCCCATATTTATTAATGAGAAAACAGCTAGCATTGCTTTTTTTGTAACCTTCCCCTTCCACTTTATCTTCATTAATTGAGGCTGACTGTAACTCCCTTTACCTTATTTTAAAAAGTCATCTGCCATTTCAGCAAGGGGGAGACAGGATAGAATCGGGAACAAGGAAAACCTCTATTTCCCGATAACACCCACAACCACCCCGCTTCTATCGCTTCCATGTCGCCTGCCGAGTCCAGTCCTCCATTTTCCGCCGCCGGATAGATCCTCCTGCACCGACAATAAAACTTCTGCCCATTGTTGGGCATTTTGAGGAGGACAGGGCTGCCCCTTCGCACCCTAAATTGCCGACTGCCGACAATTCCTGCCAAGCCCTCGACTAAACTCCAGAGCTCCCTTCCCCTATTACCGGCCTAAGAACCCCTCAGCCTCCATTTATCGCCCTTCCCATCCATATCCAGCCCAAGAAGCCTCTTTCTCGGGCACTGTTTTGGCCGCTCCGGGCCTGGCTCTCCCTGTCGGAGCTGTCCAGAACCATTCCATCGGCCCTCTGCCTCTACTCCACTCCTACACATCGGGATTCGTCATTTACGCGTGCTGTTGGTATACTTCTCAAATCATCTCACTCCTCCATCGCATTGAGGCTGTTTCATGAATGTCCGCAAAAGATTAATAACTTTAGAGCTTGCTTGCCACAAATAAGTCATAGTCCTAGTTGTCGTTAATTTGTCGCTAACGTAATCTTTATATTATCGTTTACTTTATCAAGAGACTCTTGGATGATTTGAATTTATTGTTGATTACGAGAAGGAGTTAGACGCTTATGAGAATTTACGAGACTTTTGAGTAGACTATTGCATGTCAAAGCTCGCGTAATCGTAACTTCACCACCTACTTTAGTTTGAGCACAAAATCATCATTTAAAAATCAATTATAGAATTTTAGGATGCATCAGATTCCTTCGCGCGCCATCTATATTTTACTAATTGTTTTTGTTTTTTATCATTTTTGTTGCAATTAATTATGTCATGTATTTCACTTTCCATGCACTCATTATTAGTCTCGGCTCATCGAAGTGACTGGCCGGTGAGACCTTTAATAAAAAGGTCTGGTAATTTGAGTAGTTAGGACGTAAGTGAAAGTTTAATTTATTTAACGGCGCATAAAATTAATCTCAAGGGAAATATGTGAAAATAATATAAAGAAAATAATTTGTATAAAATCTGTTCCCATGCTAAGTTAAGAAAGATAGGGAGTCACTGTTTTGGTAAGAAATAAAATTATGTTTGGAAAAAAATGAAGAGTCACTGTTTTGGGAGTGTAAGAAAAGGAAGGCTGAATCAATTCTCGGCTATAAGAAGGAAACCCCATTCCCAATTGAAGAGTACCGGAAAATCTAGAGGAAAACGAACCTTATCGTTTTCCCTCTGTTGCTGGCCCAAATTCTCGGCCTCCACTATTCCTCTCTATTCAGCGACGACGCCATCCTGACACGCCGGAGCCGATGAAGCAGCCATCTCTAATACCCTCCCTCCATCGATTTCAACTTCCGCTCCAGATGCACGCCCCGACGTGTCTTCCTCCTGCGCAAGTTTTTGTCTCCGCCCTGTTCAAGCTCTGCCTCCCAGAGGACCTCCCCGATGGCCACCAACCTCCTCCTCTCAACTCGTCGTCGACCACAGCAGCATCTTCCGACGAGTAGATTATCAGTCTAGTCCCTATTTAATTTATTTAGCAGCTCTCTAGCACTTTGCCGAGAAGACAGCCTCCCGGATTTTCTCTGTCGGAGTTTGGTACAGTCATATCTAACCTGGGTAATGTTCAATCCATAAATTATTTCAAATAATCAAAGTAATTTTATGCGCCTAAATTCAATATTGTAAGCTTGCCTTCGAACGTTTGATCTACTTTAATTATCGCTACTTCATAAATTGTTATTGTGGATCGTCATGTGGATGCCAAAATCTCACGAGATAATCAACTCGGAAGCGCTCAAGAGATCCGTCTCTAACTAAGTTCAATGATTTTATTAAGTTCATTATGATGAGCGTAAATTTCACGCGCAACACTTGTTTTGGCCAAACTCATCTCATTTGTCAAAGTTAAATTAATTTTATTTCAAGAATCATAAATTAGCTCATACAAATTAAAATATTTTGGCAAAAAGAAATTGTTTAATTTAAAAAGCCCTAACCCGGCCTACATCAAGAGACTTATCCATATTGGGGTGCATACCATGGACTGTCACAACCCGCATTTTTCGCCGCAAATAAAGCTTATCAGAGTAAGGGAAAAATGCGCGTCATGATGCCACGTCAGCAGAGGATAACTGCGGACGCTCATGCAGACACCAAACTAAACATGAAGAAAGGTTCTTTTAAGGTTATTTTAAGGAAAAATCAGTTACGTGCAGAAGTTAGCCGTATCCCTTGGCTTAGTGGCTCATCTAGTCCACGAATTAAAATATATTATACGCTGCGGAAAAAATACTTGATTAGATTGACCCAAACACCATACATGAGTATAAACGTCCACAAAAGACAACTCATGCTATGCAAGACTCTAAATTTATTATAGTAGTAAAGATAGCTTTTACGATCACTAAAAATAACATGTTAGAGTTTCAAAATGATGCAATGCATGAAGTAATAGTAGTAGATTTTATAGTTGAAAATACCTAACATGCATTCCTAGCATAAAACCTCCCAGAGAGCAAGTAATCCACAACCACCTTAAAGGAAATGAGCAGCTAGCAAGTATCAACAACTAACAATTCAGTCGGTGCCAACAAACTGACATGAACCCACGAACAAAAGTATTTCTGAACTAGTAAAACTAAACAAACCACAAACTACCTCGCTAAGACGAGGCAACCACCACGGCCAACACTACCGCCCAGAAAACTCCAAAACCAGCACAGCTAACTGCTGCTGCTCTGAACCTGAGGCATTCCAAAAAACAGAACACCTCAGCAAGAAAGTACAAGTAGTGACAGGAAAAGTAATAAGCCAAAATAAGCAAAGGTCAACAGGGGTACCAACCCAAGACCAAGAACACTGAAGTGAAGTACGAAAGAAATAGGGTATCAACAGAAAAAGAACTCCTACGTGATTTGTCACGTTCCACAAGAGTGCACCAGACGCACAAGGCTAAAAGGTGGCTACATGATTATTTCACCAGAAAGAAAAATACAAAACCTTTATTAGGCACCTGTGGTCGACTCTACCCGAACACACGGGCGAAGTGGTCACTCTTGGACACACCACCCAAAAACACGGGCAAAGTGGTCGCTCTTGGACACACCTCCCAAAAGCACGGGCGAAGTGGTCGCTCTTGGACACACCTCCCAAAAGCACGGGCGAAGTGGTCGCTCTTGGACACACCTCCCAAAAGCACGGGCGAAGTGGTCGCTCTTGGACACACCCCCCATAAGGCACGAGCGAAGTGGTCGCTCTTAGACACACCTCCCAAAAGCACGGGCGAAGTGGTCGCTCTTGGACAGACCCCACAAAAGGTACGGCGAAGTGGTCGCTCTTGGACACACCTCCCAAAAGCACGGGCGAAGTGGTCGCTCTTGGACACACCTCGCAAAAGCACGGGCAAAGTGGTCGCTCTTGGACACACCTCCCAAAAGCACGGGCGAAGTTGTCGCACTTGGATACACCCCCCAAAAGGCACGGGAGAAGTGGTCGCTCTTGGATACACCCCACAAAAAGAAACAAGCGGATATATGATCCGTCTAACTATGAGGGAGTCTCATACTCTCCACCATACACTGTAGACATCCAAAAATCAGGTAGACTACCACAGGGCACTAATGAAGGTAACAAACACTACTTAGGTGGAATTGTCCGCTAACTCCCACATTCAAGAACCCAAAGAAACTACAACACAAATATCTCGAGATTTGGCTCGACAGATTCTACTTGACATTACCGAACTCAAGACGCGGATGCTCAACCTCTAAGAGCAATTACAGTCCTAGATAAATTATAATGCGCTAAATAACGAAAACTAAAACATGCATAGTCATCATTAAGACACACCAGGAACGATTAAAATATATTATATGCTGCGGAAAAATAATTGATTAAATTGACCCAAACACCCTACATGAGTATAAACGTCCCCAAAAGACAACTCATGCTATGCAAGACTCTAAATTTATTATAGTAGGAAAGACAGCTTTTACGGTCGCTAAAAATAACATGTTAGAGTTTCAAAATGATGCGATGCATGAAGTAATAGTAGTAGATTTTATAGTTGAAAATACCTAACATGCATTCCTAGTATAAAACCTCCTAGAGAGCAAGTAATCCACAACCAGCTTTAAGGAAATGAGCAGCTAGCAAGTATCAACAACTAACAATTCAGTGGGCGCCAACAAACTGATACGAACCCACGAACAAAAGTATGTCTGAACTAGTAAAACTAAACAAACCACAAACTACCTCGCTAAGACGAGGCAACCACCACGGCCAACACTGCCGCCTAGAAAACTCCAAAACCAGCACTACTAACTGCTACTGCTCTGAACCTGAGGCATTCCAACAAACAGAACACCTCAGCAAGAAAGTACAAGTAGTGACAGGAAAAGTAATAAGCCAAAATAAGCAAAGGTCAATAGGGGTACCAACCCAAGACCAAGAACACTGAAGTGAAGTACGAAAGAAACAGGGTATCAATATTAAAAGAACTCCTACGTGACTTGTCGCGTTCCACAAGAGTGCACCAGACACAGAAGGCTAAAAGGTGGATACATGATTATTTCACCAGAAAGAAAAATACAAAACCTTTATTAGGCACCTGTGGTCGACTCTACCCGAACATACGGGCGAAGTGGTCACTCTTGGACACACCTCCCAAAAGCACGGGCGAAGTGGTCGCTCTTGGATAGACCTTCCAAAAGCACGGGCGAAGTGGTCGCTCTTGGACACACCTCCCAAAAGCACGGGCAAAGTGGTCGCTCTTGGACACACCTCCCAAAAGGCACGGGCGAAGTGGTCGCTCTTGGACACACCTCCCAAAAGCACGGGCGAAGTGGTCGCTCTTGGACACACCCCCCAAAAGGCACGGGCGAAGTGGTCGCTCTTGGACACACCTCCCAAAAGCACAAGCGAAGTGGTAGCTCTTGGACACACCTCCCAGAAGCACGGGCGAAGTGGTCACTCTTGGACACACCTTCCAAAAGCACGGGCGAAGTGGTCGCTCTTGGACACACCCCCAAAAAGGCACAGGCGAAGTGGTCGCTCTTGGACACACCCCCCAAAAAGAAACAAGCGGATATATGATCCGTCTAACTGCGAGGGAGTCTCATACTCTCCACCATACACTGTAGACATCCAAAAACTAGATAGACTACCATAGGGCACTAATGAAGGTAACAAACACTGCGGAGGTGGAATCGTCCGCTAACTCCCACATTCAAGAACCCAAAGAAACTACAACACAAATATCTCGAGATTTGGCTCGATAGATTCTACTTGACATTACCGAACTCAAGACGCGGATGCTCAACCTCTAGGAGCAATTACAGTCCTAGATAAATTCTAACGCGCTAAATAACAAAAAATAAAACATGCATAGTCATCATTAAGACACACCAGGAATGATTAACCAAAACCAGACAAAATCGGGCTTTCCAAGACAACACTGTACAACAACAAAGGAACGTTGAAATGATTAATCATCACAATAACTTGGAAGAATAAGCGCAGAAAATTTAAAGAATATGAAAGTAAAGTCATTACCATCAGATCGGATAAAGAGAAATGAGGGGAAACCATCACTTGCCTTGGTTTTACCGGAAATGTCCTCTGAATCGCTCCACGTCGAAGATCGGGCCAGAAGACTGCGGGAGGAGTTGAAATCTAGACAAAAAGGTCGAAAAGGGGATTAGGGCTGAAAATCCCTAACGAGAAAATCTCAAGAAACGGGGAAGAAATTACCACGAGGGCGTAGCTCTCGATGAGAGCTTTCCAGATCTACGATCGGTTTGAAATTCCGAGCACCAGAGCACCGTCAACGGCCACCGGAAGGATTAAGGACGGACCACTTATTTCTCGCTCACGTCGCTCTGGTTCGGGAGGAAAAAGGGAATCAGAGAAGATGAATAAAAATGAAGAAGGTATTTATACCAAAGGTGATAACAGGAAAAACAGCAAAATAAACTGGGTTCGGCTGAACCGGTTTTCCCGAAGCAGGGGGGATGGATTACTCGAGTATCAGACAAAACCTACCCGAGTAGATCAAGCAACCTCTCGAGTACAAAAGACCTACTCGAGTAGTTCAATACTACTACTCGAGTAACAGAAACCTACTCGAGTAACGGACAAACCTACTCGGGTAGTTTATACCACCACCCGAGTACAGAAGACCTACTCGAGTAGTTTAATACAACTACTCGAGTGACAAAAGGTCTAATCGTGTAGCTCACAACAACCACTCAAGTAACAGCAACCTACTCGTGTAGCTCATGGCATCTACTCGAGTAACAGAGAAGGAGTACTCGTGTGTCAGGAATTACACGAGTAAGGCACTGGGATTACTCGAGTACAAGACAATTACACGAGTATCAGCACAGGAAAACAACTCGAGTACAAGGGAGGATCCACTCGACGAAATCTGTTCGAAAATCGTCGAACTCAAATTGAAAATCGTCGAACGCAGAACACAGGGCCAGACCTACAGCAAGATCCGCTCGACGATTCGTCGAGCACAGCACGACAATCGTCGAGCTCAACACAACGCCCATGAAAAGTCATAATCATCGAGCTCCGCTCGACGATCGTCGACCTCAACCCAGTGCCCAGAGACAACGACAATCATCGAGCTCGATTTTCGAACGCACCACAGCACCCAGAGAAAAGGAATACAATTGTCGAGCCCCGCTCGACGATCGTCAAACTCGAAACAGCGCTCAGGAAAAAACCGGAAAAACTCGGTCTGACGAAAACCTACACCTTATGAGGGCCTCCCGAGAATCAACGCAAGCAGACAAAGCATTAATATAAAAATTAACGTGTTCAAATAATTGAACAGGGAACTATGAGCTCAAAACCAAGGTTCAAACGCGCCGAATTTAACGAAAATCACGTCGTAGGCGAAAATTGCAGCTACGGACACGATGATGAAGTCAAAATCAGAATCCTACGAGCCATTCTCGAGATATTAACCGCCAAAACCTGCGGCAAACAAAAACAAAACCCCAAAGTTCGATCGCCCGCCGAGACTCCAAAATGCTCGGATTACGACGAAACTGGACGAGCACGTCCAAAACTACTCAAATCCAACACTCGACGTTAAAAGTAATGCCACGACGTCATAAATCTGACGTTGCCCAAACAAATAAAATCATTGAAAAATCGGGGGCGTTACATGGACCTCCTACTAAGCTCTGTTTGGGAGGACTTATTTTCACCGGTCAAGCGGTTACGACCGCATGGACCCGACCTTAATTAGGGTCCGATTCATGTGGTTGTAACCGCTTGACCGGAAAAATAGGTCCCCCCAAACGGAGCCTAAGATTACTTGGATTGGGAGATGCACGCAGAAAAAGTTGCAGGCCACTTTGGTTGCTATAAGACAATAATGATTGTTGAGGATGTTTTCTTATTTGATGAGCCTAAAGGAGGGTTTGTGACACACATCATTCATCATTATCGTATTCGCATCTTCCAGGTAGTCAAGCGGTTGCAGTAGATTACTAATTTATACATGACCTTGTTGATCCCTTATCAGCCATGTGTTGACATCTGTATGAACTCTATGCTTAAGCTTCCCCATGTAACACCCCCATCCGTCGTATGACATATAACAGAAACTCCAGCTAGAACCCGACACCATATACCACGGACAGTCGGAAGGGTTACTTAAGAATATCAAAACATTCCAACTACGACTACTCGACCTAACACAGAGCATTCTAGCGGAAGCTTTTAAATAGTTGCCAAGAACCCATAATTGAATAAACAACTAACATGAATGTCCACAAACTACCACAGGAATGAAACAACGAATACACTGAAAGTACCTGGCCTTATGGACTTACAAGAGTTTCACTTAACAAAGTAATGTTTTACATACATCGGATCGCAGTCTGGCGACACATGACAAAAGTAAAACAATAATTTGCTTTGGCCCTCGAGGGCCTGCTCAGCAACATGGGCTTCAGCCCGCTATTTGGTACTTGGCTCCGCAGCACCTGCAATCAACATTCCACCGCACGGTGGCAAACAAGGTAACTGTCAGCCAAAGCCGACCAAATTATAATTACCCCGCCCCTTACTCGGGACGGCGGTGCTCCTTCCCTGCATTTCATTAGCCCACCTAAACAATAAAGTACAAACATACTTCGCCACAGGTGTAGTCTCGCACGGCCAAACACCCCGTGCACTCAGGGCACATTATCGGTGAATCCTGACAATTCAGTGGCTTCACCACCATCCCTGGGATGGCAACATCGTGAGCATTTTAGCCTTTCAGACCACAGTCTAAGGCTCCCGACTATGCCAATGGTCAGTCACTCTATGGGTCTCTCGCACCGAACCACATAGACCAGGTCCAATTCCACTTGCCTGTTGCTCACACCACGTAGTCACCTTAAGATGTACACATGAGACAAGCTTCTCTTGGATCCCGCCACAATTCCAAACAGCACATAACCCATTTATGTACAAGGCCGGCTCCCCTACCGCCAAAATTAGCAGAACAACATTTCCGCTCAGTTTTCCGTGTGCGCCTTGGAGTTAATCCCCAAGGATCCCTCCTGCAATCTACCGTGTAGAAACCCAAAAACATAAAGCACGGAGTCTTCTCCAGCAAACCATACAAAAGGCAACATCATCGATCCAGACCAACACGTCCGGGTAGGCTTCATACACAATGCCTATGTCCGTACTTCGATTCCGGACTCTATATGGAACATAAGGGGGACTATTCACGTCAACCCCAAGGAACACCGCACACTCACTGCACACTCGCGGGAGAGGATTTCCTTATGCAAAAGAAGGAGAGCTTCACATGCTCAGGTAGAGAATCGTTACCCTTGTAGTACGTTTTTGCGCCATGGAAAAACTATACGGATAGAAGGCTTCAAAATGGAATTTCCTCCGCGGATCTGCTCTCGGTTCCCGACTCAGTGCTCCAATGCTCCGCTGGCGGCCGAAAATCTCCCCTTTCTACCTCCTTACTCTCTCCTCTTTCAAACTTCTTAGAAAGAAAATGCTAAAGAGAAAATGAGGAGTTAGTCCCCCATTCCCGGCCTTAACCCAGCAGGAACACACCTGGGCCGTTGGATCATATTTAAAGAAAACGAACGGCTCAGATACGCAAAAAAAATCCCCAAACCTGGGCAGAACACGGCCTCGCACACGGCCGTGTCCCAGGCCGTGTGCCTCGATCTAGACACAATCGACGAGCACAGAAAAGGACACGGGTCGAGACACGCCGATGTCTCAACCTGACACGCCCGTGTCGGGTCCTTACACGCCCGTGAACTAAGGCCGTGTCACAAGTAACCGCCATGACAACCGACATGACTCTTAGGAACACCCGGGTGATACGGGTATGCACACGCTCGTGTTGGTTGACACGCCCGTGTCACGCTGTCGTGTTTCCTGCCGTGTCCTTTTCTGGATACAGCCGGACAACACAGGGAACCACACGGCCTTGGACACGCCCGTGTCCCAGGCCATGCACCCCTATGCAGACACCAAAAATTCTCTTGGACACGACCAGTTCGATTACGATTTTCAGGGCGTTACAAAGCTCCCCCACTTAAAGAATTTCGTCCCGAAATTTTGTAAAGGTACATAAAAATTTAGATGTTACCTGAGTGGAATAATTCAGGGTATTCTTCCATCATAGTCTGCTCTCGCTCCCAAGAAAGCTCCTCACGTCCGCAGTTATCCCAACAGACTTTAACCATTCAGATTTCCTTGTTGTGGAGTCGTTTAACCTCAAAGTCTTCAATACGTAATGGCTTGACCTTTGCTGTCAACCCATATTCAACTGGCACTTGATCGACCGCAACGACCTGCGGAGGCTCTTGAACTGCCTTCCGCAACACCGAAACGTGGAACACATCATGCAGCCCACTCAACTCCAGTGACAGTTTCAATCGATACGCTGCTTCGCCAACACGCTCCAGGATTTCAAATGGTCCAAGGTATCTCAGACTCAGCTTCTTCAAGCATCAAAACCGCGAGACACCCTTGAACGGCTTGATTTTCAAATACACCCAGTAGCCAACACCGAACTCCACGTTCCTATGATTGGCATTATAGTATTTTGCCTGCCTGTCCTGAGCGATCGTCAACCTTTCCTGAACCGTACGTATCATTGAAGTGGCGTCTACCACAGCTTGACATTTGTATAACTTCGACTCGCCTGTCTCCAACCAAGACAACGACGTGCGACACTTTTTCCCATATAAGGCCTCAAAGGGCGCCATTCCAACACTCGCCTGATAGCTGTTGTTATATGCAAAATCCACCATGTATGGGTGATCTTCCCACTGCTTTCCGAAATCCAAGATGTTGAAGCCAAGAATTGACCTCTATGGAGTTCGGGGTCCCAAAAGTGTGGTGACCTCACACTTACTACACTCAGGAGAACGTCACAGGCCAAAGGCTCAAGAAGGTAGGAACAGACCCTCAGCTCTAGCGTGGAGGTCCCACCTCACACCCGGAAGACCTTTGAAGTCTCCCCCTCCCTAGCCAATGGTGGGCTAGGTGCCTTGGAGGAAGAAAGCAAAGGGGTTTTTGTGGCTAAGAAGCAATGCTCTCCAAGGCACCCTTAAGGGTCTATTTATAATTTTCCCAAACCTAGGGACCAAAAAGTCAGAAAAACCCCTAAGATAAATAGGTCCTGGGCCAATAGAAAACATCCATGCTGGGGTGTAAAGGGGTAATTCCACCCCCGGGGCACAACAGTAAAAGTATGGCCAAAAGCGGTCCAGGGCTAAACAGAGGCTAAGTCATGCCTCTCACATTCCCTGGATACCTAAGGACAGACCCTTGCCGCCAGTCAGTCTTGCCCCGCAAGGCTGGGACCCTAGCGGGAGACCCTTGCTGTCTGTCGGTCTCGCCCCGCAAGGCTGGGAGACTGGGAGAGACCCTTGCCGCCTGCCGGTCTCGCCCCGCAAGGCTGGGAGCCTGGGGGAGACCCTTGCCACCGGCCGGTCACGCCTAGCAAGGCTGGGAGCCTGGGGGAGACCCTTGCAGCCGACCGGTCTCGCCCCGCAAGGCTGGAAGCCTAGGGGGAGACCCTTGCCGTCGACCGGTCATGCCCCGCAAGGCTGGGAGCCTAGGGGGAGAACCTTACTTCCGGCCGGTCACAACCAGCAAGGTTGGGAGCCTGGGGGAGACCATTGTCGCCGGACGGTCTCTCCCCGCAAGGCTGGGAGCCTGGGGGACTCTTCAAAGGGGCCAGGGGGAGACAAATATTTCCCCCTACTAGTATATTACGCAGGTCCACCCGAAGTTGGCCTCCAGGAGTGCAAAACTCCCAAAAAGCTTAAAAACGGGCACCAAGTCTTGCGCCTTGTTTGGGGCCCCACTCTGCGAATACGGGATTTTACACAATGCCCACTCTTTCCGAGGTTGGCACAAGCTCGGAAAGAAACATCCAACCCAATGTATTCGCTGAGTGGCCTTCTTAGAACTGAAAATACTTGGCCCCTCCCAAGGGAGTCAACCTGTCATGCCAGATAATGGGAGCCTGGGTGGCGATACCCTCTCCTGGTAAAAAATAGTTAAACTCCCAGAGGGGTCAACCTGCTATGCCAGCTGATGGGAGCCTTGGTGGCGAGACCCCCTCCGGGTAAAAAACACAACCTCCCAGAGGGGTCAACCTGCCATGCCAGTTGAGGGGAGCCTGGGTGGCGAGACCCCTTCCGGGTAAAACACACAACCTCTCGGAGGGGTCAACATGCCATGCCAACTGATGGGAGCCTGGGTGGCGAGAACCCTTCCGGGTAAAAAACACTTAACCTCCTGGAGGGGTCAACCTGTCATGCTAGCTGATGGGAGCCTAGGTGGCGAGACCCCGTCCAGGTAAAAAACACAACCTCCCGGAGGGGTCAACCTGCCATACCAGCTGATGGGAGCCTGGGAGGTGAGACCCCCTCCGGGTAAAAAAACACTTAACCTCCCGGAGGGGTCAACCTGCTATGCCAGTTAATGGGAGCCTGGGTGGCAAGACCCCCTCTGGGTAAAAAACACTACCTCCCAGAGGGGTCAACCTGCCATGCCAACTGATGGGAGCCTGGGTGGCGAGACCCCTTCTGGGTAAAAAAACAATACCTCTCGGAGGGGTCAACCTGTCATGACAGCTGATGGGAGCATGTGTGACGAGACCCCTTTCGGGTAAAAAACACTTAACCTCCCAGAGGGGTCAACCTGTCATGCCTGTTGATGGGAGCCTGGGTGGCGACACCCCCTCCGGGTAAAAAACACAACCTCCTAGAGGGGTCAACCTGCCATGCCAGCTGATGGGAGCCTGGGTGGCAAGACCCATTCCAGGTAAAAAACACTTAACCTCCCGGAGGGGTCAACTTTCCATGCCAGTTGATGGGAGGCTGGGTGGCGAAACCCCCTCCGGGTAAAAAACACTACCTCAAGGAGGGGTCAACCTGCCATGCCATCTGATGGGAGCCTATGTGGCGAGACCACTTTCGTATAAAAAACAATTGTCCTCCCAGAGGGGTCAACCTGCCATGCCAGCTGATGGGAGCCTGGGTGGCGAGACCCCCTATGGGTAAAAAACATAACCTCTCGGAGGGGTCAACCTGACATGATAGCTGATGGGAGCCTAGGTGGCGAGACCCCCTCTGGGTAAAAAACACTTAACCTCCCGGAGGGGTCAACCTGCCATTCCAGTTGATGGGAGCCTAGGTGGCTAGACCCCCTCTGGGTAAAAAACACTACCTCCCAGAGGGGTCAACCTGCCATGTCAGCTGATGGGAGCCTGTGTGGCCAGACCCCTTCCGGGTAACAACACTACTTCCCGGAGGGGTCAACCTGTCATGCCAGTTGATGGGAGCCTGGGTGGCGAGACCCCCTCCGGGTAAAAAACACAACCTCCCGGAGGGGTCAACCTACCATGCCAGCTGATGGGAGCCTGGGTGGCGAGACCCCATCCGGGTAAAAAACACTTAACCTCCCGGAGGGGTCAACTTGCCATGCAAGTTAATGGGAGCCTGGGTGGCGAGACCCCCTCCTGGTAAAAAACACTTAACCTCCCGGAGGGGTCGACCTGCCATGTCAACTGATGGGAGCATGGGTGGCGAGACCCCCTCCGGGTAAAAAACACTTAACCTCCCAGAGGGGTCAACCTGCTATGCCAGCTGATGGGAGCCTGGGTGGCGAGACCACCTCCGGGTAAAAAACACTTAATCTCCCGGAGGGGTCAACCTGCCATGCCAGCTGATGGGAGCCTGGATGGCGAGACCCCCTCCGGTTAAAAAACATTGGGCATCCACGAGAGGTACGCCTGCCCTACCAGCTAGTGAGAGCTTTACAGTGGGACCGTTACTTAGCAAAGGTACTTGGGCTTCCACGAGAGGCGCGCCTGCCTTGCCAGCTAGTGAGAGCATGGCAGCGGAATCTATCTCGAGGTGAGACCTACCCCACCCTCCGAGAGATCAACATGCCCTGCCAGCTGGCGAGAGCATGGCAACGGAATCCATCTTGAGGTGAGACCTACCCCACCCTCCGAGAGATCAACTTGCCTGCCAGCTAGTGAGAGCCTGACAGCGGAATCCATCTCGAGGTGAGACCAACCCCACACTCCGAGAGAACAACCTGCCCTGCCAGCTATTGAGAGCCTGGCACCGGAATCCATCTCGAGGTGAGGCCTACCCCACCCTCCGAGAGATCAACCTGCCCTACCATCTAGTGAGAGCCTGGCAGCGGAATCCATCTCGAGGTGTGACCTACCCCACCCTCCGAGAAATCAACCTGCCCTGCCAGCTAGTCAGAGCCTGGAAGCGGAATCCATCTCGAGGTGAGACCTACCCCACCCTCCGAGAGATCAACCTGCCCTGCCAGCTAGTGAGAGCCTAGCAGAGGAATCCATCTCGAGGTGAAGCCTACCCCACCCTCCGAGAGATCAACCTGCCCTGCCAGCTAGTGAGAGCCTCACAGCGAAATCCATCTTGAGGTGAGATCTATCATGGATCACAAACATTTTTCGGTTGTTCCTGCCATTAATATTAGTTGATACAACTGCAAGCGAAATTCATTATAAAGAGATGATTCACTTCTTTCATACCTCCCTCTTCCCTCGTGAATCATCGGATCCCTCCCCGGGTGCCCACATCAACCCTGTCTGAAAGATATGGTACCTAAACACCTAGAGGGGGGGGGGGTGAATAGGTGACCTAATCCTTTTTAAACTTTAATGGCAGCAGACAGTTAATATCACAGATTTCTAACTATTCTATCACAGCAAACACACAGCATACACAGCAACAATCACATCACAGCACAGTAGACACAGTGTTTTATAGTGGTTCCCCAAGATATGGGTACATCCACTTTCCCCCTTCGCCTATCTAGCAGTGTACTAGATTCGGCCAAACTTCTCCACTGTCTCAGAACCCAAATTGGTTCCTACACCTCAGGCCCAAAGCCTTACAACTCAGCTTTATCCCAAAGCCTACACTCAGCCACAAAGGCCTACACTCCGCCATCCAGGCCTACACTCAGCCAATCAAGGCCTACACTCAGAGATAACAATCTCCTACACTCAGGCCAAAGGCCCTACCCTCAGCCTTTATAATTATAGGCTTACAATTCACTCAGATCCAAAGGATCCTACAAGATAAAAATGATTATAGAAATAATAACTCAACAACTCTGAAACAAGAGAGGGGAGTTGAGAGTTTCTTGATGAGTTCTTGGAAGAACTCGGCTGGATACAATCTGACTTAGCTTTCTTCAAAGCTTCTTGAGTAGAACTGAATAAGATTGTCTCCTTCTGCAGTTGTTCCTTGACCTCTGCCACTTAGAATTCAGATTAGATCTGAACCCTACTTTTCAGCCTAGTTCCAATGGCTGATTTCTTGGATGGAGCCCTCTCTCTCCAACTTCTTAGATCTGCACTTGAACTGCAAGATCTTCTTGATTTAATACTCTGTGTACCACTTTAATAACTTGTTCTTCAACAATGTGATCCACACTTTCTGTAAACTGTATGTGCCTATTTATAGGCCTTCTTCATGGTAACTGGCTGGTCCGGTTCATAACTGACTTCTGATATCTTTAACAGGTGCTGTAGACCGGCTGGAACGGCAGCTGTCAAGTCATCCAGTCATTTCTTGAAAATCTCTAACTGTCTGAAAGTGTCGATACTTTCTGTCTTTAAGTGTCGACACTTATAGTCCAAGTGTCGACACATGTTGTGTAAGTGTCGACACAAGTCTACAAGGTGTCGACACAACTCCTTGTATGTCTCGACACAGATTCTTCTTCAGGTGTCGACACTGAAATTGAGTGTCGACACAAGTACTTGTTCTTCTATCTTTAGCTGTATTCTTCTAAGTGTCGACACATCACCTTTGTGTCGACACAACTTCTTGTGTTGAATCTGTTAAGTGTCGACACTACTTCTTGGTCTCAACACATAGTCTTCTATGTTGATACTTGCTGAGTGTCGACACAGCTCCTTGTGTCGACACTTGATTCTTCTGTTGAGACTTCAGCTGAATGTCGACACATTCCCTTAGTGTCGACACTAGTACTTAGAATATTTTGTTGATAATTCTGTTCTTTACTAAGTGTCGACACAGCTCCATGTGTCGACACTTGATTCTTCTGTTGAGACTTCAGCTGAATGTCGACACATTCCCTCAGTGTCGACACTTGTACTTAGAATATTTTGTTGATAATTCTGTTCTTTACTAAGTGTCGACACAGCTCCTTGTGTCGACACTTTCTTCAAGTGTAGAGTCTTCAGCTGAGTGTCGACACATTGTCCTAGGTGTCGACACTTTCTTCATGTGTTGACTCTTCTGTTGAGTGTCGACACTTTGTTCTTGGTGTCGACACTTTCTTCAAGTGCTTACTCTTCTTGTTGTGTGTCGACACATTGTTCTTGGTGTCGACACTTTGACTTAGTTTCTGCAGTCTTTTGCTGAGTGTCGACACAGCTCCAAGTGTCGACACTATCTGGTGTAGACTCAGCTTCACTGGGTGTCGACACAGCTCCTTGTGTCGACACTTTCTGTCTGCACTTTTCTTCACTGAGTGTCGACACAGCTCCAAGTGTCGACACTTTCTGTCTGGTGTCGACTCTGCATCCCAGGTGTCGACACAATGACTCCAAGTGTCGACACTGCTTGTCTGGGTGTCGACACAAGCTTTCTTGAGTATCGACACTTTCCCTCTGGGTGTCGACACATGGACTTAGAAACTTTTTGCTTCAGTCCAGTAATTACTTGACCTGCACAAGAAAACTCAACATACATCAAATACATTATGATGTATATCATTGAGTTGGGTGAGGCTTCTTCAAATCAGGTACATTTAGCCAATGTACCCAACAATCTCCCCCTATTTGGAGAAGTCATAACCCTTAGTCAATGATATACACCATTCATAATTAAAAATTACAAAGTGATGTAAAGCAGGATAAAGTACAGCAGGGTAAACATAACATGTATACACATACATCATTTCAGAACAAATAAGAAATAGACATATACACATTCACAGAACAAACATGAAATATATTGATCATATATTGTTCTAACATTTGTCTTATACATTTTCAGTAGTTTACAAAAATGTTTTACATTCAAAATATTACAAAATAATCTTCAAGTAAATTCTTAATCTATTTCTGTTCTGGTTCCTTGATAACTATTCCCTTGCCAGGTTGGACTTGAGCTTTGACAGGGATATCAATAGTTTCAGCATCAGCAGGCTTCTTGCCTTTTAGATCTTTCTTTTTGAGCTCTTCAGCTTTGATCTTCTGCCTCTCAAAATAGTGATATGGCTTAGGAAAGTACTTGCTAGGCTCCACTGTAGTAGGAGGTAGCTTTCCCATCTTTGCCTTCCTTCTGTATTGAACAATGGCTTCTTGTCTGATCTCATGTTTCCTCCATTCAGCTTCAGAAAACCATTTGTTCCTGTCATGAGTATTGTCTTTGGCAGCTTTCCAGGCAGTTAATATTATATTCCTAGAGGTAGGGCTCCACTGTTCAAAGTCTGGCCTTTGTTCTGCTTGTTCCCTAAACCTCTTCTTAGACAACCTTGTCTCTTCCTCCTTCTGTAATGCCTCTTACATGGCTTCAGTAATAGGCTGAACCACTTTATCCAGAATAACATTAGACTTCCCTTCAGTTTGGCTATACATATGATGAATGTCAGCTTGCACCATTTCAAAATCTGGTGGAGGATATATCACTTGAGCTACCTCTGGTTGCTCACCTCCAAGATATGCAGGTTGAATTCCAGATTCTGCCACATTGTCATCATCACAAAGTGGAGGATAGCCCAGTGTAGCTCTGATGGAATTGGATATCCACTTTGCATGGTCAGAGCTAGCTTTGACTAAAACCCTCTCCCCCTTTATGACTTCTCTAGCCATATGATCTCTGACATCATCCTTTTGAAATCTTATTTGACTATCCAAGTATCTGATTCCATCTTTAAAGTAAGGTTTGATCTTTTGAAGTTGATTAGATATAGCTTTCTGGGAGGCTTGGATAGCAGTCTTTACAACAGTAATTTCTTCTTGAAATACTTTATCAAAATCAGCTTTAGCAGCAGCAGTAGATGTAGAAGATTCAGCAGCCTTATTCTTCAATTCAGTGACTATAGCATTATGAGAAGTAGTCAAGTTGTCATTCATCCTTAGTTGATTTTCAAGAACATATCCTTGCTTCAATGCTATTTCATCTACTTGTGCTTTGATCTTCTCTTGGTGTGTGGCCAAGTATACTACTGCATTTCCACCTTTGTGAAAACATTCAGTCATCTCCTTCTTGTTGAGATTCATCTCAAACCTGATGGATTTTATTTCCTGGGCCAGATCAAATTGAAGTGATTTCTGCCCTTCATCTGCATACTTCTCTATGGTCTGCCTTTGCTCATCCAACTTTATCTGTAGTGCAACCATTAAAGCACTATAATCAGCAGTTGGAGCTTGCTGAACTATAGGCTGTGGTGCAATTGATTGTAAAGCCTTTTTATAACTTTGGCTTCTCCTCTTGAATACATATAATTTCTTCTTCTTTGCCCTAGCACTCTCCTCATCTTCAGAGGCAGAAGTGCTGGCTATGTCAACCCTGTCCTTAGGGCTTTGAGGCTTCTCTTTCTGCACTTCAGGTGCCTTCTCAGTGTCCTGCCTAATAGGCTCTTCCAGAACTTGTACTTGCTCCCCCTCAAGAGCAGCATTCTCTTCTGCAGCAGTATCAGCTTCCTTATCAAAATCTGCTTGATCCAGATTTAGGAACAAGTCTTTCCATTGTGTATTCTGGTGGTGAAGAAGCTGGAGAAGTTCTTGGTTCTTCAACCACAGGATCAGGAATCACTTGTACAGCAGATGTGTCATCTTCAACAACATCTGGTACAGGACTATCCAGCTGAGTTTGCTGAGGAACATCAGATAAATCAGCATCTTCTATAAGATATTCTAAATTATTTAGGTCAGTGAGTACCTCTTGTATGATGGTTGTGGCTTGCTCACTTTCCAGTGTAGAGGGTTCTTCTACAACTGGAGGCTCCCCCTGGCTGTGATCCCTGTGGATGGGGCTAGCTTGAGGCAGCTCCCCCTGGATCTCAGCAGCCTCTTGAGGAGCAGGAGATTTCACTGCAGTCTCTTCCTCTTGGTCATCTGGAGTGAAAACAACTTGTTCTTCACTTTTAGAACTGCTGGAGGACTCTTGTGCCACTGGAGCAGTTTTTCTCTTTTTCTTTGGAGGAATCTCCTTCTCAGTAACTGCCTTCTCTAGGGTTGGCATTTCCTTGGACAACACCCTGTCCCATCTAGAAAAGATCCTTAGATCCATCTTCCTCATATGATTTATCTTGCTTCCTGCAGCAGTACTCATTACCTCTGGTATCACACCAGCTAGGTATAGACTAATGATTCTGCCCAGATTGGGATTCTTCAAGCTCTCCTTAATCTTCTCATAAACCACTTTAGACCAGTCTGTTTTTAGAGTGAAGATTATCCTTGTCATGATTCCAAACATATAGGCAGACACTCTGTCATGCCCTCCAGGCTTGCTGAGTAAGACCTTTCCCACTATCTCAGAGAGGAATTTGCCTTGACTATTCATCCCTTTCCTGTTAAAAACAGAACCTATCTTCATTTTTGGATCAAGTCCACACCAGGTTAGAGCTTCCCTGGTCCTTGAAGCTGTAACTTCTTCTTCTTCTTGAGTTTTTGGAAGCTGTAGAATCTTCCTCAGACTTTTGGGGGATACCTTAACCCTTGCACCATGAACTCTGGATTTGATTTTGTATCCAGATTCATCTATCTGAGCTCCATTAAAGAATTCAAGCACCTCCTTCTTCCATATCTTAGTAGGTTCAGACACTAGATATTCTAGTCCAAAATCGGCGACTAGGGTTACTACCGCCTGGATTTCTTGATCTGCTTCTTCAAACGCGCCGCGCACCAGCTCATATCCTTCGTTAACGTTCTCCTCTAGCTTAGGCGCCATTAGGGTTTGTAGAATTTGTCTTTAGAAAAGAGAGGTGTCGACACAGAAGTTTGAGTCTCGAAACTGTGAAAGCGTGTCGACAAACAAAGACAGAACCCTATTTATACCTTTCTGATTTTGAAGATGAACAGGCGGGACAGCTAACTTAAAATGTGTCGACACTGGCAATAAGTGTCGACACTGACTTATAATGTCTCGACACATATGTGTCGACACAAGTTTAGTCAACAAATTTTATGTGTCGACACTTGGTTATGTGTCGACACAACATAACTCGACACATTGTTGAGACTTTACTTAGAAAAATTCTGAGTAAAACATTAGTGTCGACACCACTTTGGATGTGTCGACACCTACTGGACATGTGTCGACACTAACATTCTGAAGTGTCGACACCAACATCGTAGATGTGTCGACACCTTTTTCCTGAAGTGTCGACACCACTATTCTGTGTCGACATAGACTTGTCTATGTGTCGACACCTGTTTACTTAGCCAATTTTAATTCTGTAAACTTATTCTAAGTTTATCATTCCTAGTTCAATTTTGAATCTATTGAACTTTGCTTCTTCTAGGGGCTTAGTAAACATATCAGCTATTTGATTATCAGTTTTAACATATTCTAATAAAATATCTTCTCTTTCTACATGTTCCCTAAGAAAATGATATTTAATCTCAATATGTTTTGTTCTACTATGAGATACAGGGTTATTAGCTATTGAAATAGCACTTGTAGAATCACAGAAAAGTGGAGTTCTAATTACCTGAAATCCATAGTCCTCTAGCTGATGTTGAATCCACAGAAGTTGAGCACAGCAACTTCCTGCAGCCACATACTCTGACTCAGCTGTGGAGATAGCCACACTGGTTTGCTTTTTGCTACTCCATGAAATTAGTCTCCCACCTAGGAATTGACAGGTTCCAGTAGTGCTCTTTCTATCCTCTTTGCATCCTACAAAGTCTGCATCTGAATAACCTGTTAGATCAAAATCTCCATTCCTAGGGTACCAGAGGCCTAGATAGGGAGTGCCCTTTAGATATCTCAATATTCTTTTGACTGCTGTCAAATGAGACTCTTTAGGGCAGGCTTGATACCTAGCACAAACACATGTAGCATACATGATGTCAGGTCTACTAGCAGTCAAGTATAATAGGGAGCCAACTATCCCTCTATACAAGGTTTCATCTACAGGTTTCCCTGCATCATCCTTGCTAAGAGACATACTTGACCCCATAGGAGTCTTCATGGTGCTGGATGAATCCATACCATACTTCCTTATGAGTTCTAGGGTGAACTTTGACTGACAAATGGACAAACCACTCTCAGTCTGTTTAACTTGGAGACCCAAGAAAAACTTCAGCTCTCCCATACTACTCATCTCAAACTGACCTTGCATAAGTTTTGCAAACTTTTTGCAAAGGCTGCTTTCAGTAGACCCAAATATAATGTCATCTACATATATTTGGACTAGTATGACTTTGCCTCTAGATTCCCTAAGGAATAGAGTCTTATCTATTTTCCCCCTTGAGAACTTGTTCTCAATGAGGAAACTAGATAGGGTTTCATACCAAGCCCTAGGGGCTTGCTTTAACCCATATAAAGCTTTCCTAAGTCTATAGACATGATGAGGTAGAGTTGGATCAACAAAACCTGAAGGCTGTTCCACATAGACTTCTTCCTTAAGATTACCATTTAGGAATGCTGACTTGACATCCATCTGGTAAACCTTGAATCCTTGATAGGTTGCATAGGCCAAGAACATCCTTATGGCTTCCAGTCTGGCTACTGGAGCAAAGGTTTGATCAAAGTCAATACCTTCTTCTTGCCTATATCCTTTAGCAACCAGTCTAGCCTTATTCTTAATGATGACCCCTTGTTCATCCATCTTATTCCTGTAGATCCACTTAGTTCCTATTACATTGCGGTCTTTAGGTTTAGGAACAAGTTCCCAGACCTTGCACCTCTTGAACTGATTAAGCTCTTCTTGCATTGCTTCAGTCCATTGTGGATCTTGTATTGCTTCTTCAAATTTCTTAGGTTCAACTTGAGACAGGAAACTGGAGTAGATTGTTGTATTCATGTATCTGCTCCTGGTTTGTACTCCTTGTCTTGGATCTCCAATAATCTTCTCTATTGGATGATCTCTTAGATGCCTGTTGGCTAGAGGCATCCTTACTTCTGGTTGAACCTCTTCAGCATCTCCATCATGCTGTACTCCTTGTATTCCTTTAACAATTGGCACATGTAGTTCTCCCCCTGGACAACAGCTACTGTCTTCTACTTGCTGTCTTGCAGCAGGTACTTCTTCTATAGTTAGCTTGTCCATTTTCTTTGTTAAACCTGTGGGGCTGCATACACTACTAGACAACTCATTGTTAATAAGTTTAGTCTCATCAAAAACTACATGCACAGATTCTTCTACAACTTGTGTAGTCAAGTTGTAGACTCTATAAGCCTTACTATTATTGCTGTACCCAACAAATATTGCCTCTTGGGACTTAGCAGCAAACTTAGTTAAGTAAGACTTCCCATTGTTAAGTATGAAGCATTTGCAACCAAAGATCCTGAAGTAGGATAGGTTTGGTTTCCTGCCTTTCACAACTTCATAGGGGGTCTTATATAGCCCTTTAGTGATGGTATCCCTATTTATAACATGGCATGCAGTGTTAACTGCTTCAGCCCAGAAATACTCTGGCAGTGATGTATCACTTAGTAGGGTCCTACCAGCCTCTATTAAGGTTCTATTCTTCCTCTCAGCAATGCCAATTTGCTGAGGTGTTCTAGGTGAAGAAAATTCTTGAAATATCCCAAAGTCTTCACATAGTTTTGTCATACTATCAGACTGAAATTCAGTACCATGGTCACTTCTAATTTTGACCACTGTACTATTTAGTTCATTCTGAATTTGCTTGACAAAGCTATAGAAGACACTAGGAGTTTCAGATTTCTGTCTTGAGAAGAACACCCAGGAAAACCTTGAGTAGTCATCTACAACTACAAAGGTATAGACCTTCCTACCTAAGCTGTGAACTGGCATTGGACCAAAGAGATCCATATGTAAGAGATACAAACACCTCACAGCATCTTTGTTTTCTATGCTTCTAAAGGTGGATTTAGTCTGCTTGCCCTTTTGACAAGCTGAGCAAATACCATCTTTGACACACTTAACTTGAGGACCATTCCTCACTAACTCTTTGCTAAAGAGTTTGCTAATAGTCTTATAGTTAAGATGGGCAAGCCTCTTGTGCCATTTGACACAATGAGAGACTGTCTCATCAGCTACAAGACAAACTGGAGAACCATTGTTCTCAATCATAATGTCTAGGCAGTAGACATTCCTTTTCCTATAACCTGTCAAAATGATCTCTTGATCACTTGACCTCTTGATATGATAACCATTTTTAACAAATGAGATGTCATACCCTACATCACTTAATTGACTTATACTTATTAGGTTGTGTTTCAACCCTTTAACATAAGGCACTTGAGTAATGGTAACCAAGTTTGTAGAAATGTTACCAAACCCTTTGATGATTCCTTTTTCAGAACCACCAAAGATTACTTTTGGACCATCTTTTATTGGAATATAGTCCTTTAGTAATCCTCTTGTTCCAGTTATATGTCTGGAACATCCACTGTCCAAGTCCCATGTTGGGGTATGGCCACTTGGACTCACCTGCAAAACAGATTAATGAACCTTAGAACCCAAAGAATTCTTGGGTCCTTGGTACTTGTTAGTCTGCAATCTGACAAAGCTACCCACTGGCTTTCCAACAGGTAGTTTGGTACTCACTTTGGCACTAGCATTGTGCCAACAGTCCACTGCAAAATGGCCAACTTTGCCACAGCACCAACATTCAAACTTATTGTACCTTTGCTTAGGTACTGCCTTGGCTGTCTTGTCTACAGCAGGCTTGTTGAATGTTGGGGCTTTGCCCTTGGACTTAGACTTGGACTGCTCAGTCCCTGCAGGTCTAATAAAGCTCAGTCCAGCCTTGCCTTTATGATGAACAAATTCATCAATTAAAGGTAACACTGACTTAGTTTTAGAAAACCTAGCAACAAGCTCTCTCTCTTTCTGAAGATTGATCTCCAGACTCTTGATTTGATCATTTTTAAATGATATAGTACCCATTTGAATCACTGTTATGTGCTTCAACCTGGCTATCTCATTCAGTTTTTGATCAAAAGACTTCTCAAAATCTGTTGCTGCAGCTTTAAGAATTGCAATTTCCTTTGCCTGACTTTTGGCTAGGGTCTTGATTTTCTTGTAAGCCTGCAACAGCACCTTATATTCATCTATAAGCTGATGAATATCACCCTCAGACTCAGATACACTTTCATCACTTGATGAAGATGAATCTGAATCTGAACTGGAACAAGAAACTGAACTTAGAGTTGAACTTTGTACCTTACTGGGTCCTGGCTGCTCCAGGATTTTGTCACTCTCAGTCAAAGCCATTATCCCTTGGCAAAGACTGTCTTCTTGTTCATAAATAGACTCCATGATCTGCATGAATTCTTCTTCTTCAGCAAACAGCCCTATGTAGGCCTCAGCCTCAGACTCAGTTTCTGAAGAAGAGATATCTGATAGAGTCTTCTCCTTCTTGGCAACAAAAGACTTCTCTTTCTTGCCTTTGAAGTGCGGCTTTTTCCTGTCACCAGATTCCTTTCTCTTCTCTGGACAATCTGCAATAACATGGCCCTGTCTATTGCAGCAATAGCACACTATCTTTGAACCAGTTGCCTTGCTTGACTTTGTCCTCTTCCTGTCTTTCTTTGAAGGCTTTTTCTCCTGATAAAAGACTTCCTTTCCCTTTGAAGTAGAAGGTCTTGACCTCCACTGTTTCTTCTTCAAGAATTTCTGAAAGTGTCTAGTGAAGGCAGCAAAGTGTTCATCACTTTCACTGCTCTCAGTCTTTGTGCTGACTGACTCATCTGATTCTGATTCAACTACCTCTGGAGGTGGAGTTGATGACTTATTCCTGCACTTTCTGGGGACATCTGTCTTGAATGCAACTGTTCTCTCCTTGTGCTCAGATCTTGTTGATTTCTCCTCCTCTTTTCTCACTGTCAACTGCATCTCATAAGACAATAATTTGCCAAACAGTGTAGGAGGAGGAATTTCCCCCAACTTAGCCATTTCTCTTATGGCACAGATCTTGGTGTCCCAATCTTTGGTTGGGGACCTTAGGAACTTGTCATTTAGTTCATAGTTACTGAACTCTCTTCCATAAGACATGAGTTCATTCACTATTCTGTAGAACTTCTTATAGCACTCAGTTATGCTATCACCCTTTCCTTGTCTAAAACTCTCATACTCCTGATTTAGCAAGGATTTTCTATCTTGTCTAACTTCTTCAGATCCTTCCATATACACTATAAGAGTGTCCCACATCTCTTTGGCTATCTTGCAGTGTATAAGATTCTGAAAAGTTGCATCATCAATAGCACTCACTATTATGTTTTGCGCCCACTTGTCCATGGTGGCTAGGACAATCTCATCCTTAGTCATTTCAGAGAAATCCTTTGGAATTCTCTGATTTGCATCTAGAACAGATATCTTCATGGGCACATAAGGCCCTTCCTTTACTGTGATGTAGATTCTAGGGTCTGAGGCCTCCATAAATAGCCTTACCCTTTCCTTCCAGATCCCAAAGATCTCTTTCCTGCATATGGGCAATTTCATGGAACCCAATTCCTTGTGATTCTTAGAGGAACCCATGTTTCTTGATTTTCTTGAATATGTATTTTGCCTTACACTGAATCTGCCAAACAGGATCTCCTCAGACTGTTAGTCCTTTTTTTTTGAGGAACCTGGCTCTGATAGCACTTGAAAGATATGGTACCTAAACACCTAGAGGGGGGGGGTGAATAGGTGACCTAATCCTTTTTAAACTTTAATGGCAGCAGACAGTTAATATCACAGATTTCTAACTATTCTATCACAGCAAACACACAGCATACACAGCAACAATCACAGCACAAAACAGTAGACACAGTATTTTATAGTGGTTCCCCAAGATATGGGTACATCCACTTTCCCCCTTCGCCTATCTAGCAGTGTACTAGATTCGGCCAAACTTCTCCACTGTCTCAGAACCCAAATTGGTTCCTACACCTCAGGCCCAAAGCCTTACAACTCAGCTTTATCCCAAAGCCTACACTCAGCCACAAAGGCCTACACTCAGCCACCCAGGCCTACACTCAGCCAATCAAGGCCTACACTCAGAGATAACAATCTCCTACACTCAGGCCAAAGGCCCTACCCTCAGCCTTTATAATTATAGGCTTACAATTCACTCAGATCCAAAGGATCCTACAAGATAAAAATGATTATAGAAATTATAACTCAACAACTCTGAAACAAGAGAGTGGAGTTGAGAGTTTCTTGATGAGTTCTTGGAAGAACTCGGCTGGATACAATCTGACTTAGCTTTCTCCAAAGCTTCTTGAGTAGAACTGAATAAGATTGTCTCCTTCTGCAGTTGTTCCTTGACCTCTGCCACTTAGAATTCAGATTAGATCTGAACCCTACTTTTCAGCCTAGTTCCAACGGCTGATTTCTTGGATGGAGCCCTCTCTCTCCAACTTCTTAGATCTGCACTTGAACTGCAAGATCTTCTTGATTTGATACTCTGTGTACCACTTTAATAACTTGTTCTTCAACAATGTGATCCACACTTTCTGTAAACTGTATGTGCCTATTTATAGGCCTTCTTCATGGTAACCGGCTGGTCCGGTTCATAACTGACTTCTGATATCTCTGACAGGTGTTGTAGACCGGCTGGAACGGCAGCTGTCAAGTCATCCAGTCATTTCTTGAAAATCTCTAACTGTCTGAAAGTGTCGAGACTTTCTGTCTTTAAGTGTCGACACTTATAGTCCAAGTGTCGACACATGTTGTGTAAGTGTCTACAAAAGTCTACAAGGTGTCGACACAACTCCTTGTATGTCTCGACACAGATTCTTCTTCAGGTGTCGACACTGAAATTGAGTGTCGACACAAGTACTTGTTCTTCTATCTTTAGCTGTATTCTTCTAAGTGTCGACACATCACCTTTGTGTCGACACAACTTCTTGTGTTGAATCTGTTAAGTGTCGACACTGCTTCTTGGTGTCGACACATAGTCTTCTATGTTGATACTTGCTGAGTGTCGACACAACTCCTTGTGTCGACACTTGATTCTTCTGTTGAGACTTCAGCTGAATGTCGACACATTCCCTTAGTGTCGACACTAGTACTTAGAATATTTTGTTGATAATTCTGTTCTTTACTAAGTGTCGACACAGCTCCATGTGTCGACACTTGATTCTTCTGTTGAGACTTCAGCTGAATGTCGACACATTCCCTCAGTGTCGACACTTGTACTTAGAATATTTTGTTGATAATTCTGTTCTTTACTAAGTGTCGACACAGCTCCTTGTGTCGACACTTTCTTCAAGTGTAGAGTCTTCAGCTGAGTGTCGACACATTGTCCTAGGTGTCGACACTTTCTTCATGTGTTGACTCTTCTGTTGAGTGTCGACACTTTGTTCGTGGTGTCGACACTTTCTTCAAGTGCTGACTCTTCTTGTTGTGTGTCGACACATTGTTCTTGGTGTCGACACTTTGACTTAGTTTCTGCAGTCTTTTACTGAGTGTCGACACAGCTCCAAGTGTCGACACTATCTGGTGTAGACTCAGCTTCACTGGGTGTCGACACAGCTCCTTATGTCGACACTTTCTGTCTGCACTTTTCTTCACTGAGTGTCGACACAGCTCCAAGTGTCGACACTTTCTGTCTGGTGTCGACTCTGCATCCCAGGTGTCGACACAATGACTCCAAGTGTCGACACTGCTTGTCTGGGTGTCGACACAAGCTTTCTTGAGTGTCGACACTTTCCCTCTGGGTGTCGACACATGGACTTAGAAACTTTTTGCTTCAGTCCAGTAATTACTTGACCTGCACAAGAAAACTCAACATACATCAAATACATTATGATGTATATCATTGAGTTGGGTGAGGCTTCTTCAAATCAGGTACATTTAGCCAATGTACCCAACACTGTCGTCACATCTCTCCTCTGCCCCCAGGTTGGACTTCTTCAATCCGCACCGGATCTTGCACTTGTTGATGCTGATGAGGCTGAGGTGCCGGAGCTCTTGTCCTTCTCAACTCTAGAAATTCGGGGCAAGTAGATGTTGCATGGACTTCCTCCTAGTGGAACTCACAATAGGGTAACTCTACTCTGACTCTTCTCCTTCCCGTGTGGTTCCTCCTCTCCCTTCGACCAATTTCCATCGCTTGTTATGATAGGGGTAGGAGTTACCTTGGGGCTTACCTTTGGAAGTTGAACCTCCCTCGGCCTTCACGAAAATCCCCTCCACCTTGGATGTGAACTCTTCCTGGACCCTGAACTGGTCCATGTTTCCTCCAACCAGGCTCCTGACCTTCTTGAGGTCACTGGAGCCCCTGAGCTCTCTGCTCCTCTCTCCTTCTCCCCTCCTGATGTATCGAGCCCCCGTGCTCTTTTGACTCTGGCTCTATCAATCTTGCCAACTTCTTGACAAATTCAGGGTTGGCCGCCTCGGTTGCTATCTACTCTGCCGCCCTTTCCTTCAGCTCCTCAATGGAAAGGGGGGCCCTTCGGGTCAGGTTCATCTTGAAGAACCCCCCGCACAACCCCACCGTGATCGCCATCTGAAGGGCAAACCACGGCATCTCCTAGACCTCCAGGATCTCTTCTTGGAACCTGTCAACGTAATGGGCCAGCGACTGCTCGGCCCTCTGCCTTATCAGGAAGATGGACTTAGGGCTCTTCTTCCTTTTCTTGGAGGTGGAGAAGCGGAGCAGAAAGCTCCGGCTCAAGTCCTCGAACCCATAAATCGACCTCAGTGGGAGCCGGTGGAACCAGTCTCTTGCCTTGTCCTTCAACGTGATCGCAAAGAGACGACACTTGAAAGCATTTGTCATCATCCTGATGGAGACGACATCCTTAAACCACTACAGGTGCTGGACGGGGTCATATTTCTCGGTATTGTAAGCCATGTCTGGCTCTCGAAACCCCTCAAGAATGGGAGCTGAGATAATTAGCTCGCTGAAGGGTGACCCCCTGAGGGGTGGTCTCGCCACCTCTACTCGAGCGACGTGCTTTCCTGGCAGGCTGACACTCGCCGGGCTGGAGAATAAATCTCAGCCGGTGAGGTCTCGCTCGACCCCACCTCCCGTCCTCTCCTTCCCGGGCCTTCTTCCTGGTGCGCTTCCTTCTACCCCTACTGGCGACATCTCGCCTAGACCCCTCAGAGTCAACTCGTCGAGAGGTGGGGGGGGGGGAGCTAGCTCCTGGGGGTTGGGGTGGAGCTACCACCCTGAGGAGCAATGCTTTGCAACATCTCCATGATGCCTTGGATGGAGGCCATGAACTATTGCCTCCCCCACAAAGAGTCTTGGGCTGGGGAGCTCGCCGAGATCATCACTACCTCCCTGACCTCCAGCCATGACGCTCTCCCGAGATTTTCTGTACTGGTCACTCTCTACGCTCACCGCACCAAAAGTGTTGAAGCCAATAATTGACCTATGTGGAGTTCGGGATCCCAAAAGAAGGGTGACCTCACACTTACTACACTCAGGAGAACATCACAGGCCGAAGGCTCAAGAAGCTAGGAACAAACTCTCAACTCTAGCGTGGAGGTCCCACCTCACACTCGAAAGACCTTTGAAGTCTCCCCCTCCCTAGCCAATGCTGAGCTAGGTGCCTTGGAGGAAGAAAGCAAAGGGGTTTTTGTGGCCAAGAAGCAATGCTCTAAAAGGCACCCTCAAGGGTCTATTTATAGTTTTCCCAAACCTAGGTACCAAAAAGTCAGAAAAACCCGTAAGACAAATAGGTCCTTGGCCAATAGAAAACATCCACGCCGGGGGGTAAAGGGGTAATTCCACCCCTGAGGGCACAACGGTAAAAGCATGGCCAAAAGAGGTCCAGGGCTGAACGGATGCTAAGTCATGCCTCTCACCTTCCCTGGACACCTAAGGCGAGTCCCTTGCCGCCGACCATTCTCACCCCGCAAGGCTGGGAGCCTGGGGGGAGACCCTTGCCGCTGGACGGTCTTACCCCGCAAGGCTGGGAGACTGGGCGAGACCCTTGCCGCCAGCCGGTCTCGCCCGGCAAGGCTGGGAGCCTGGGCAAGACCCTTGCCGCCGGCCGGTCTCGCTCCGCAAGGCTGGGAACCTGGGCAAGACCCTTGCCGC
Source organism: Platanthera guangdongensis (assembly GCA_039583875.1). Taxonomy (NCBI): domain Eukaryota; kingdom Viridiplantae; phylum Streptophyta; class Magnoliopsida; order Asparagales; family Orchidaceae; genus Platanthera; species Platanthera guangdongensis. Next base: position 135,948,110 of record CM077158.1, read on the forward strand.
CACCCGGTCTCGCCCCACAAGGCTGGGAGCTTGGGGGAGACCATTTCCGCCGGCCGGTCACGCCCAGTAAGGCTGGGAGCCTGCGGGAGACCCTTGCCGCCGGCCGATCTCGCCCCGTAAGGCTGGGAGCCTGGAGGGAGACCCTTGCCGCCAGCTGGTCACGCCCCGCAAGGCAGGGAGCTTGGGGGGAGACCCTTGCCATCGGCCGGTCATGCCCAACAAGGCTGGGAGCCTGGGGAGATCCTTGTCGCCGGCCAGTCTAGCCCCGCAAGGCTGGGAGCCTGGGGGACTTTTCAAAGGGGCTGGGGGAGACAAATATTTCCTCCCCCTACTTGTATATTACGCAAGTCCACCCGAAATTGGACTCCAGGAGTGCAAAACTCCCAAAAAACTTAAAAACAGGCGCAAAGTCTTGCCCTTGTTTGGGGCCCCACTCTGCGAATCCGGTGTTGTACACAAGACGCACATGCGAAGCATGTCCTCCATCGTACTGTTGACCCTCTCGGTCTGACCATCCGTCTTTGGGTGAAAGGCTATGCTGAAGCTCAGCTTAGTCCCCAACAGACTATGCACCAGCCTCCAGTCACTCGACGTGAAGCATCCATCTCGGTCACTAACAATATTGCGGGGCACACCATGCAATCGAATAATATTATCCACATAGAGTTTGGCTATCTTTTCCACCGGATCTTCCTTCCTGTTTGGAATGAAATGCGACACCTTTGTCAATCTATCCACGACCACCCAGATGGCGTCGTTTCCCCTCTACGACTTTGGCAGACCATGCATAAAATCCATAGAAATGTCATCAAATTTCCACTCCGGGATAGGCAAGGATTTCAAGAAACCTCCGGGCTTCTGGCACTCCGCCTTCACCAAGGCACATGTTTGACACTTGGCCACATAAAGTGCCACATCCTTCTTCAATCCTGGCCACCAGAACAACTTCTTCATGTCCTTATACATCTTCGTGCACCCCGGGTGGATTGAGTACTTAGTATGATGAGCCTCGTACATCAACTCCTCCCAAAGATTATCCGAACTAGGAACGCATAGGAGACCGTCCCTCTTTAACAGTCCATCCTCAACAGCAAATTGGGAATTTGACTCATCCAAAGATTCATCTAAGATCTGCTTCATGCTTTTATCCTGAACCAAAGCCCTCCTAACTCTATCAGCTAGGTCATACAACACCTCTATCCAAAACAATTTCGCCTCAGCACTAGACTGTTTGTCGACGCAAGTTATCTATAATGCCTCCAAATCACGAACCAAACTCTCATTATGTACCGACAACCAGCTAGCTCGCCCAGGAACCCTGCGACATAACGCATCCGCCACTGTATTTCCTTTCCCCGGCACATAATGTATCTCGAAGCTGTAGTCCCCCAGTAACTCCATCCACCTCCGCTGCCTCATGTTCAGGTCCTTCTGATATAACAGGTACTTCAGGCTCTTATGATCAGTGTAGATATCGACCTTCATACCATACAGATAGCGCCTCCACAGCTTTAGATCAAATATCACGGCGGCTAACTCTAAGTCATGGACCGGATAATTCTGCTCATGAACCTTCAATTGTCGTGAACCATAGGCTATCACGCTCCCATGCTGTAGCAGAGCACATCCCAAACCACTGCCAGAAGAATCACTATAGATTTCAAACCCTTCAGTCCCACTCGGCAAACAAAAAATAGGCGTCGTGGTCAACCGCCTCTTCAACTCCTCAAAAGCCTGCTCGCACTCCAGCGACCACAAACGTTTGATCCTTCCTTGTCAACGTCGTGACTGGTAGCGCTGTCCGCGAGAAGTTCTCTACAAAGCGCCTGTAGTAGCCGGCAAGCCCTAGAAAGCTCCGGACTTCCGCCACTGAAGTCAATACAGGCCACTCCCGTATCTCCACTATCTTTGCCGGATCCACCGCTATCCCTTCTCCACTAATAACATGACCAAGGAGCACTACCGAGGATAACCAGAAATCACACTTGGAGAACTTAGCATACAACTGATTTCTTCTCAACGTCTCCAACACCATATGGAGAAGCTTGTAGTGATCCTCCTCACACTGTGAGTATACCAGGATATCGTCGATAAATACTATCATGAAACGATCCAGGTACTCTCTAAACGTTCTATTCATCAGATCCATAAACACGGATGGTTCATTGGTCAACCCAAACGACATGAACGTGAACTCGTAATGCCCAAACCGCGTGCTGAACGCTATCTTAGGGATGTCGCTTTCCCTTATCCTCAGTTGGTAGTAACCAGATTTTAGATTTAACTTCGAATATACTGTAGACCCAACCAACTGATCAAATAGATCATCAATTCTTGGGATTGGATACTTATTCTTCTTCGTAAGCTTGTTCAACTACCGATAGTCAATACAAAGTCTCAAGCTCCCATCCTTCTTCTTAACGAAAAGGACCGGTGCGCTCCAAGGTGACAAACTTGGACGCACAAACACTTGCTGCAACAACTCTTGCAGTTGCACCTTCAGCTCCGCCATCTCTCTTGGCGCTATTCGATATGGAGAGAGTGACACCGATTTGGCACCCGGCACCAGCTCAATAGTAAAATCAATCTCCCGCTGAGGAGGGGCTCCTGGGAGATCATCTGGGAACACATCAGGATACTCAGACACAACTGGAATACTGCCCAGACTTGGCTTAGGCGTTGAAGCCTGCACTAATGTGACAAACAGCTTTGCCCCAGACCGAACTGACTTGATCACCTGAAGGGCCGACATCAAAATCTTACCCGACACCTTCATGACCGCAAACGTAGTCTCCTGATCAGTGTTCAGTCCCAACTTAACCTTCTTTTAGTTGCAATCTATGCATGCTCGCTGCTCCGAGAGCCAGTCCATACCAAAGATTACGTCGAACTCCGCAAACTGCAGTACTGACGCTTGCAAGACACACTCCTAATCCCCAATCCAAATCTTAACCACACAGACTCTATCCGCGTGCATTGAGCACCCATTGGGCAACAACACATCCAACTTGTCTTTTGCCATCATGGAAGGGACCCCGATGCGCGCTTCGAATTTTTTAGACAAGAAGGAATGTGAAGCTCCCGTATCAAACAGGGCTCTCGCCGGATAATCGAGGATCAACACAAAGCCTAACACCGACATATATAAGCTAACATATAAAAGATAACAACTACAGAAAGTTAAACTGCTATAATTTAACTCATATATGTCACCACGTCAGCTTGTTTTATGGCCTCTTGCAGACCAAGGTTATAAACTCTAGGCTGGGCTGGAGCATGGTGGGACGCGGTTGACTCCACCGCCTTCCCTTTCTCTTCATAAGTTGCTCCAGGATTCCATTCAGACTTTGCACGTCCGCTCCAACACCCACGAGTAAAATGCCCCATCTTTCTGTAGTTATAGCACGTTCCTGGGACTCGACTTGTGGTTACCCCCGCCGCACCAGACGAAGGGGTTGATATCGAAGTCTTCAGCTTCTTGTTCCATCTGCATAAGCTTGACTTTGAATTTGGCCCTTTGAACTCAGAATTCTTTTCCCCCGGGTCCTTCTTCTCTTGTACTTTCCTCATGACCTTTTCCAATGATCGGGCCGAATTGACCAAGGCTAGGAAGCCCTGCGCCTTAGAACCAGCAAGGAGTAACTGTAGGTTGCCACGTAGACCCTCATAAAATTGGTTGGTCTTCCGCAGCTCTTCAGTAAACAAAGCCCCAGCATAACGACCTAACCGCGTAAACTCGTGGAGATACTCATTCACGCTTCTGCCTCCTTGAGTCAGACCAAGGTACTGATTCTCCACCTCCAGCTTCTGAGCATAGGGTTGATATCTGGCCAAGAACAACCTTGAGAATTCCTCTATAGTCACGTCTATAAGTTGTCTTCCCACTAAGAGGTGAACCTCCAACTCGTCCCACCATAGTCTCACCTCACCAGCTATGGTGGTCTTCTGCCACTCAACAGTTTCTGTGGCCGTCAAGACTCTCTTTATCGTAGAGAGCCAATGCTCAGCTTGCGTTGGAGTTCCAACCCCGTCGAACCTCGGAGGATTAAAGCTCATCACATGCTTGAGCTGCTTCTCCGTAGCCCTCCTTGGTGCAACCTGATCAACTGCTGCGTGCTCTACCACTCCCGAATCTGCCGCCCTAATCGGTTCTTGCTCATTAACAGGTGGTACATGGTGCATTTGCCCTGCAGGTTGAGCATTTATCATAGCAAAGACTGCTTCAGCAACCAATCTAATGGTTTCCTCTAAAGTAGGTGTTGTAGGCACGTTCCTCGGTGCACTACTTTCCTCCGATTACGGGCGTTCCGATAGCCCAGCACCGCTCCTAGCCGCCTATAATAGCAAATACCCTTGATTATATGACAAACAGATTGCTAAAAGCAATCATTGGAACACTCAGATTTCTCAAAACAAGTGTATTTTTCATTCCTAAGTGGACATTCATGTGTTCTTTTTGATGTTATAACGATGACACACACGTGTGCTCACCACCACTTAAAAAAAGTCGTCCACGAATTCATTTAAGTTAACTGGAACCTCAAGTCTGATACCAAATTATAACACCCCCATCCGTCATATGGCATATAACAGAAGGTCCAGCTGGAACCTGACGCCATTTACCACGGACAATCAGAAGGGTTACTTAAGAATATCAAAACATTCCAACTACGACTACTCTCCCTAACGCAGAGCATTCTGGAGGAAGCTTTTAAATAGTTGCCAAGAACCAATAATTGAATAAACAACTAACATGAATGTCCACAAACTATCACAGGAATAAAACAACGAATACACTGAAAGTACCTGGCCTTATGGCCTTACAAGAGTTTCACTTAACAAAGTAATGTTTTACATAAATCGGCTTGCAGACCAGCCACACATGACAAAAGTAAAACAACAATTCGCTTTGGCCTTCGTGGGCCAGCTCAGCAACATGGGCTTCAGCCCGCTATTTGGTACTTTGCTTCGTAGCACCTGCAAACAACATTCCAATGCACGGTGGCAAACAAGTTAACGGTCAACCAAAGCCGACCAAATTATAATGACCCCGCCCCTTACTCGGGACGGCGGTGCTCCTTCCCTGCATTTCATTAGCCCAGCTAAACAATAGAGTACAAACATATTTCGCCACAAGTGTAGGCTCGCACGGCCAAACACCTCGTGCACTCAGGGCACATTATCAGTGAATCCTGACAATTCAGTGGCTTCACCACCATCCTCAGGATGTCAACATCGTGAGCATTTTATCCTTTCAGACCACCGTCTAAGGCTCCCGACTATGACAACGGCCAGTCCCTCTATGGGTCTCTCGTACTGAACCACATAACCCAGGTCTGATTCCACTTTCCCGTTGCTCACACCACATAGTCACCTTAAGACGTACGCACGAGTCAAGCTTCTCTCGGATCCCGCCACAATTCCAAATATCACATAACCCAGTTATGTACAGGGCCGGCTCCCCAGCTGCCAAAATTAGCAGAACTACGTTTCCACTTAGTTTTCCGGGTGCGCCATGGAGTTAATCCCCAAGGATCCCTACTGTAATCTACCGCGTAGAAACCTGAAAACACAAAGCACGTAGTCTTCTCCTGCAAACCATACAAAATGAAACATCACCGATCCAGACCAACACGTCTGGGTAGGCTTCACACACAATGTCTATGTCCGTACTTTGATTCCGGACACTATATGCAACACAAGGGGGAGTATTCCCATCAAACCCAAGGAACACCGCACATTCACTGCACACTCGTCAGAGAGGGTTTACTTATGCAAAATATGGAGAGCTTCACATGCTCAAGTAGAGAATCGTTACCCTTGTAGTACGTTTTTGCGCCATGGAAAAACTATACGGATAGAAGGCTTCGCAAGGTAATTTCCTCCATTGATCCGCTCTCGGTTATCGACTCGGTGCTCCGATGCTCCGCCGGCGGTCGGAAACCTCCCCTTTCTTCCTCCTTGCTCTCTCTTCTCTCAAACTCTTAGAAAGAGAAAGCTAAAGATAAAATGAGGGGTTAATCCCCCATTTCCGGCCTTACCATAGCAAGAACACACCTGGGCAGTTGGATCTTATTTAAAGAAAACGAACGGCTCAGATCCGCTAAAACAAATCCCCAGACCTGCACCAAACACGGCTTCACACATGGCCGTGTCCCAGGGCGTGTGCCTCGATCCAGGATGATCGTCGAGCACAAAAAAGGACACGGGTCGAGACACTCTTGTGTAAACTCTCATGTCTTAAAATGACACGCCCATGTCGGGTCCTGATATGCCCGTGAACTAGGGTCGTGTCACCAGTAACCGCCACGCCAACCGACATGACTCTTGGGAACATGGGTGGTGACACGGGTATGCACATGCCCGTGTCGGTTGACATTCCCGTGTCACGCTGCCATGTTTCCTGTCGTGTCCTTCTCTGGACACAGCCGGCCAACACAGGGAACCATACGGCCTTGGACACGCCCGTGTACCACTATGCAGACACCAAAAATTCTCTTGGACACAACCAGTTTGATTACGATTTTCGGGGCGTTACACCGCGCACTTTTAAGAACTATGATTCCAAATACATTGTTGTAGACCACTTTCCGAAGATGACACATTTTGTGGTTTGTAGTAAAATTGTCGATGTATAAACTCTATGCTTAAGCTTCCTTACACTTTTAAGAAGTGTGACTCCATATACTAAGTTATACTGTAGATTACTAAGTTATACACGCCCTTGTTGATCCCTTACTATCCATGTGTTGACATGAGTATGAACTCTATTCTTAAGTTTCCCCGTACTTTTAAGAAGTATGATTCCAAATATGTTGTTGTAGATCACTTTCCGAAGATGACACATTTTGTCGTTTGTGGTAAAATTGTTGATGTATAAACTCTGTGCTTAAGCTTCCTCACACTTTTAAGAAGTATGACACCAGATACGTTATTGTAGACAGCTTTGCAAAGATAGCAGATTTTGTTGTCTGTGGCAAAATTGTTGATGTATCGCATGTCACGACCCTTCTCTTGAGAGATATCTTAGATTCCATAGTCTGCCTAAGAGGATATTGTATGATCAATGTGAGATACATAAGTTACTACTGGAAGACAGTACGGCGGAAGACAGGTGGGGCATTAAAGCTTTCATCAACTTCTCACCCTCTGACTGATAAGTAGACTGAGTTGGTTAATAGATGTATAGGGTATATGTTGACGTGTCTAATTAGTGAGTATATTACAAGTGAGATTCAGTTTTACAAATAAATAAATTTGTATATAATAGCTCAGTCATTAGGTTTACTACATAGAATCCATTGCATGCAGTATCAAAGTATGAGAATCGGAAGTTTATTGATCTCATTTCAGTTTCTAATGAGTACGTGGAATCATTTGATGATCATCTGCATGGGTTACATGAGTCGATTTGACAAAAAATGCCAGTAATGAATCGTATAAAGCTTATGCAGATAGTTACAAGCAAGAATATATATTTTAAGAAGGCTAGCAAGTGATGGTTAAAAATCATATGGAGAGGCTCGCTTCACAAGGTGCCCAGCTAAAAAATTGAATGTCAAGCAAATTGACACTTATATGGTGATAAGAGGGATTGGAGCAAGTGCCTACAAGTTCGACATCCCTAAGAGTATGGGCATCGATGTTTTATTTAATATTGAGGATTTGACTCCTTACCTTAAGCCTCACGAGTACAATATCTAAATTTTGGGCCCACCCATCAACTTCACATACCTCAAACTCACTCCTATCCTCATCCTACCCCTCAGCCTCAGATCCACCCTCAACATACCTCTTAGGCACCTATAGTTACATTGGCACCTCCATCACCTCTACCAATACCACCAGCACATCCTTTGAATTCTAAAAGAACATCTCAATAATTAGAGAGCATCACAAACATTGTGGTACATGAATTCATAGTCATGCTTGAAGAACCAATGACACACGTATGACATACGCATAGTTGGACCAGCTTGCCTCGGGCTTATGACATACTATGATTATTTTCATTAAGTAGAGATGAATGATTTCTAGTCCATGGAGTGATGCGGACTACCGTTCAATTGTGGATCATGAACAACTTTAATATGAGCGAGTTTATTCACGCAGAAGGAATTGATTGGATAATCATTTGGATGAACCGAGCCCACTGCCGCGCTCAAGGAAAATTTTACCTTCTTTTATGTATTTTAATTTTATTTTCAAAATTTTATTTTGAAAGGTCGGGCAACCATCATTAACACAAAATCTAGGTCATTCACAATGGTTTCCCTAAAGGTGTTTGTCTATTTAAACAATTGTAGATTTTGGTTTGAGACCGATCACAGATTTTGGAGCCTTCTTGGTGGAGACCAACCCCGCTCTGGTCGACGAAAAATCCCCGATGCCGCAGCCCACCGGATCTCTTTCAACCTGGAGTGTTTTATCGCATTTTCATTTTATTTTGCATTTCTATTTTTGACAAAATTTCAGTTTGGACTTTGTGTGTAATGCACTCCTATGCGCGTAGCCGTTAAAGTTGTATGTTACTCTATTATATATATATATAAAAACATATATATTAATATATATATATATATATATGTTGAAGTATAGGTTAAAGAAGAATCCGGCCAGGTTCACTGTTCCTCTCCCGATCCAGAGTGAATGTCGTACTGTTCATCTTCCCCAATCCCACACTGGTTCAGGCTCGCGATTCGGGCTTGACACCAGCGCACATCCCCATTTCCGATTTTGGCATTTCGCCCGGAGAAGCCCTTGCATGATATCACCCAGGATCCAACTGCTCCACGATCCCTCCTCCTGGTGGTTTTCACTCCACATCGAAGATCGGCTCGCCCATGGCCGCTCGTCCTATTCCATTTTTTTCTTCTCTGTTGTAACCCTATAAAAGGGGATGTGTTTTGTATTTTTGTTTGGTGGTGAATGTTGAATATGAAATGAAAATTGTTGGAATTTATTTCCAATAGAGGTTGTTGTGTGCTTCTTGTTAGGCATTAGGCGCTATTTAAAGCTCTGTGTGAGCATTGTAGGTGTTAGGTATGTGAGATTTGTAGGAGTTAGGGTTGATAAAAGGAATGGTTGTTGTGATTTTCTTCTCCGTTTGAATGTTGATGTAAATCTTGTTGTAGCTTCCTTGTTTCTGTAGAAATTTAGAAGAAGATGAATATTGCTCCCTCTAGCCACTGTTACAGCTGAGTGAAGCCGATGATGAGTAGTGTAAGTTTATTATTTTCGGCTAATAGAGGTGAAGAACAGTTAGACTGAGGTTACTATGGTATGAGGGATAGTAAACTTGAGCGATTGAGATTTCGTGGATCCACCTTGAGTCTTGGAGATTTCGTGGAACCACCTTTATTGTGAGAGCGAGTGAATTTTAGGATTGTTTGTTTGTGGCTTCTTACATTGTTCAGTGATTCCGTGAAACCATCTCGTGTGAGGAAGTGACTTAATTCCTTGGTGCCCGTGTGCGATAGTGGCTGACCTCGGAGCGGAGAATGAAGGTGATGAGAAGTTCCTTGTGTGATCGTCATCAACTTCGAAATACGAAAGATGCCTCTTCTGTGGGTAATGGTTTATTTCTCCTTTCTATGTGTGTGTCTATGTTTTCTCATTAGGATAATTAGATTCTTGTTGGGTGTTCGCCCGAATTTTGCCAGCAAATGCTACATCAAAAACTCCAAACGGAAACGTATTTGAAGTTCACGATTTCTGTTTTTCTACGACAAGGGGAATGGAAAAAAAGTTGCAAACTTCCGTCCTCAGATTTAAAATCAAACAATTATTTAAGAAAATTCATTTTTTTAAATAAAGAAGTAATTTTGTGCTTTCAAAAAATATTCCAAGTTACGTAATTTCTTATGCGTTGTGCCTGCTCTAAAATTTGAAAAAATTAATTATTCAACCCATGCATTTTGGGTTTCCTAGAAAAAGCCGATAGGCGCGTAAACCCTACGCATTGTCCTGCATCAATTTGGTATCTTACAGAGGTTCCAACATTTTTCTAAGTTTTGGGATCCATCCTGCATAGAATAGGAACCCACATATCATTTGAATTTTTTTCACAAAAAAAGGGAAATTTTTTTTAAGAATCATCATTGCATTTGACTTATGTTTTCGCATGTATCGACATTGTGATAGGATGCTTCGAGTAGAGCATGGTCAACCAAGTTGTGGGAACGAAGAGAATGAACCACCGCTATGGTTTCTTCCATTCACCCACCAAATAGTCGAGTTGAACATGGCCATATGAGAAGGGTTTGAAAACCTTAGTGTTATGATGAATCATTTAGAAGTACCTCCTCGAGCGTTAATGCCACCTCAAATTCAAGATGGGCATTCTATTCATCCACATTACGATGTTCCACATCACTACGTGGAAAGGTCTACTGTTAGGAGAAATCCATTATTTGAGGATTACGACTTCACTTATACCCAGTCATATAGTACCCCATCACAGAGATCTGTGCGATACTTCGATGATTATTCTCGATCACAATACATCACTGCCAGAGAACGTGTTAATCCACCAATGTGATCTCATTATGCTAGTGACGATCAGTATGATGATTATCGTCATTTTTATCCTCGTACTCGAGTGGATCATAATAGTCCTTCGACACCATATTATGAGGATAGAGTTCAGTATAACACTCATTATCGATAATATACGTCACCCCTATATGAGGAATTTGAGACTGCATATGTGTGACCACCACCACACGTTCGTAGGACTCATGACTATCCACGAGCACGTCATGATTATATCATGGACGCTCATCATGATTACCCTCGAAATACCTATAGAGGTCAATATTGTCAAGAGTACCTCACACCTAGTGATCTTCCTAGTGTTCTGAAGACAAACATGAAGATAGTCATTAAGGGTCAGCCAGAGCATTTCACTACCCAAAGCAGGGAGACATCACCCACTCTCTCTGATTTTCTAATACAAGATGTTTGTAGTCAACCCCCATGTGAGTCTGCTCCACTTAGTGAACTCATTCTTGATTCTATATCTATTAGCTCTCTTTTGAGTGTAGATTCCCTGAACACTTCAACTAGTGGCGCATCGAGTCACAACACGACACCAGATGATGTATCGAGTCACATTCCCACACATGATGTCGCACCGAGTGATATTACGATCGGGAGCCGATATCTTAGTAGTGATCTCTAGGTAGTCACTTCAACCTTTTCCGGGATTACGACCCCTTCTGATGGATCACTTCTGGAGAACCATCACACTACTGATATATAATTTGACGACCCTCCTCTTGAGCCTCTAGATGAGCCACCTCATCCTTGTGTGGATGAACTTTATCTGAGTAACACACTTGCAAATTTTAAGACATGGATACCTGCTTCATTGTCGTCATTGATGTCAATAGTGTTTCAACGAGTTGATTTTGAGTGTGACATCTATATATTAGGGCTTGAGCATAGCCATCTGGTCACGCACACTCTAGATGAGTTATGGGACGTACCACTTATTGATCATAGTCTTCACGATGAGTTTTTATATGTCCCACCTAGTGAGCCTCCTGATGCTCACTTTCACTTATCATATTTATTACAGTTGTCACACTTCGTGCACATTTATCAGAGGGCAATCCATCTGTTGTTCGAGCCTATGTTTGCACACATCGCATATGCGACAAATTTTATTATACCCCTCCGGGTGAACCCCCAGATGAAAAACTTATGGGTTCACCACACATTTGGGATGTTTCCATCTTTATTGACACAGTCGAGTTTGAGGGTGCACTCATTGATGTGTTGTTGTTATATCTTATCACCCGCACTTGTAGAGACAGTTCACACACCATGTTGACACATCTGATCACTAATGTCTTTGATTTGCACTTGAGTGTTCATCATCCCTGTGATGAATTCTTTTATGATCCACCCTCTGAGCCTCCTGATCATGTGACTCTTTCAGGAGTTGCTTTTAGTATCTGAAACCATTGGTTTGTGGTGTTAATCATATTAGAAGTTCATTCATTGCATTTGCATGATTTGTATAAAATATTTTGAGCACAAAACTGCATAGTACTTTGGTTTTTATGCAACTCAAGTTAACAAGCATAAAAGCTACTAATTTTAAAAATAATGACATGGTTATGGTTCGGCTAGATTCGGAATGGTTACCTTCTGGTACCATAAAGAAGCTAGCTACTGTAGAACTGGACCCTTTTGAGTAGTAAATCGGATTGGGCAAAATGTGTATGACCTTGAGATGTCTTCCGTTTGGGGAGCAAATCCTATTTTTACGTAGCCAATCTGACTTAATTATATGATTACTCGCATGAGTCTTTAGAACTTTCATTGTATTCCCCTCCATTTGATTCTTCTGGGTTGGTGAATGAGAGTGAGGAGCCACGTTCGGGACATACCGATGTTCATTCCTCTACTGACACTTCCATTGTAGTTCCATTTATTTTCACTGCCAGTTTCAGGTTGAGCATGAAACACCAAGAGATTATTCTATTCCAGTTCCCGAGCACATATTGGACAGTGACCACTACCAATAGTGGTTTTCAGAGATATTTGGTTCATTGGCATGGATGTTGATTTCTCCTGCACAACCGCTCAGAGAACTCACCAGAGATGAGTGATTTCGAGAGGGGGAGAGTTGGTGGAGACTAAACCCGGTCCGGTCGACGAAAAATGCCCAACGTCGCACCCCACCGGATCTCTATCAACCTGAAGTGTTTTATCGCATTTTAATTTTACTTTGCATCTCTATTTTTGAAAAATTTCAGTTTGGACTTTGTGTGTAATGCACGTCTGCGCTCTTAGCCGTTAAAGTTGTATGTTACATTACTATTATTATTATTATTATAACAATAATATATACATATATTAATATATATATATATAAATATCTTTATTATATAATACAATATGCATATCTCAATCACACCATGAAACTCATCTGGATCGTCCGATCAAGCTCCATAAAATACGGGCCATTGGGTTCAAAATATGAGGACTGCCAATAACCAAATCCTGTTTTCTAGCACTGTTCACACAACGGAAAATCCCGATACGCAGTTCCTCCCGCCCCTCCTCTGTCGCCGGCGGCGGAGCCGCCGGCGGCCGGCCTGGAGCCCACCGGCGGGTTCGCCGGCCTCCGGCGAACCCGCCGGGTGTTGTCCGGCGGCGAGCGGGCAGGTCCTCCGCCGGTGGCCCTGCCCGGGTTAGAGGCCGCCGAACCCGCTGGTGGGCTCCGGGCAGGCTACCGGCGGCTCCGCCGCCGGCGACAGAGGAGGGGCGGGAGGAACCGGGGGGGGGGATTTGCTGCTTTTTTTTTTCATTTTTTTATAATTATTTATTAAATTATAATTTCATTTAATAATTATTTAAATTATTTAATTATTTAAATTTTGGTCGGGGCGGGCGAAGCCCGCCGGGGGGTCAGGCGGGCAAAGCCCGCTGTGGGGTCAGGAGGGCGAAGCCCGCTGTGGGGTCAGGCGGGCGAAGCCCGCCGTGGGTTCAAGCGGGCGAAGCCCGCTTGATTGTGGGCGAAGCCCGCAACGACGCATCGAGAATGGGTGGAGCCCGTTCGAAGATGCTAGTATATATATATATATCTGTGTGTTTAAGTTTAGGTTAAAGGAGAATCCGACCCAGTTCGTTGTTCCTCTCCCGATTCAGAGCGAAGGTCGCACTATTCATCTTCCCGGATCCCGCACTGGTTCAGGCTCGCGATTCGGGCTCGACTCCAACACACCTCCCCGTCTCCGACTTTGGTGTTGCACCCGGAGAAGCCCCTGCATGATATCGCCCACGATCCAACTGCACCATGAGCCCTCCTCCTGGCGGTTTTCACTCCACGTCCAAGATAGGCTTGCTCGTGGCTGCTCGCCCTTTTCCGTTTTTTTCTCTTCTCTGTTGTAACCCTATAAAAGGGGATGTGTTTTTTATTTTTGATTGGTGGTGAATGTTGAATATGAAATGAAAATTGTTCGAATGTGTTTCCAATAGAGGTTGTTGTGTGCTTTCTGTTAGGCGTTAGGCGTGATTAAAAGCTCTGTGTGAGCATTGTAGGTGTTAGGCGTGTGAGATTTGTAGGAATTAGAGTTGATAAAAGGAATGGTTGTTTTGATTTGCTTCTCCGTTTGAATGTTGATGAAAATCTTGCTATAGTTTCCTTGTTTCTGTAGAAATTTAGAAGAAGATGAATAGTGCTCCCTCTAGCCACTGTTACAGCTGAGTGAAGCCGATGATGAGTTGTGTACATTTGCTGTTTTAGGCTAATAGAGGTGAAGAACAGTTATACTGAGTCTACTGTGGTATAGGGGATATGAAACTTGAGCGATTGAGATTTCGTGGATCCACCTTCAGTTTTGGTGATTTCGTGGAACCACCTTTAGTGTGAGAGCGAGTGAATTTTAGGATTGTTAGTTTGTGGCTTCTTACATTTTTGAGTGATTCCGTGGAACCATCTCATGTGAGTAAGTGACTTAATTCCTTGGTGTCCGTGTGCAATAGCGGCCGATCTCGGAGCGGCGAATGAAGGTGACGAGAAGTTTCTCGCGTGATCGACATCGACTTCAAAATACGGAAGACGCCTCTTCCATGGGTAATTGTTTCTTTCTCCTTCCTTTGTGTGTGTGTCTATGTTTTCTCATTAGGATAATTAGATTCTTGTTGGGTATTCGCCCGAATTTTGTCAGCAAACGCTACGTCAAAAACTCCAAACAGAAACGTATTTGGAGTTCACGATTTCCGTTTACCTACGACAAGGGGAACAGAACGAAAGTTGCGAACTTCCGTCCGCGGATTTAAAATCGAACCATTATTTAAGAAAAATCAATTTTTGTAATAAAGAATTAATTCTGTGCTTTCAAAAAAATTCCAAGTTGCGTAATTTCTTAAGTGATGCGCCCCCTCTAAAATTGGAAAAAAATAATTATTCATCGCATGCATTTAGGGTTTCTTAGAAAAAGCCGACAGACGTGTAAACCCTACGCGTCATCCTGCATCACTTCTTCCCAAGTTTTTTGGTCATCCCGTGGTGTCAACACCTAGGTACTCAGGTTCTCTTCATGTTTGTGACACCCACCTTAGCCCCAAATCCCATCTGTCGACCCACATTATTCACCGTGCATACAACCCTAGTTGGACAACCATTATGTCCCTGGTTGTAGGAATACTAGTGGTTGTGTAAGAGGTCACCTTGTGTGCAATGTTTGATGGCAATGATACCCGACTATCACTTAAGGGATGGCTGCGTATCACTGTTGTTGCATATTATGCATTGGGGGGACCTTGTGGCTGACTGTTAGTATTTGTGTATATTAAAAAACATTGCCACAAATTAAAATCGAATGCCACAAATTCATTTGGACTTATTTCAAGAACATGATCACCCTTGGTTTTTCTTTTAATGTACTAGAGAGATATAAATAATTACAAATGATAGATTCAAATAAAAAATAAATGATATCCTAGCTGATAAAACATGCATGCAACTGCCCAAACAAACAATGGAGATTTGTTTTTAAATTGCATTACATAGAGATTCAGAGAAAACAAAAAAAACATACCCGAGATAGAAATTCAAGATAAGAAAATTGTTGAAGAAATTACTCAATATAAGCCATTGGTGCAGCATCGCCAACTAGTATGCGGGTTCGAAGCAATCTTGTATATCCACCTTCTCGGTTCCTTTTACTAAAAGAAAAAATTTCATCAAGGAGGAAATTATAATTACAAAATAGGAATGAAACTAATAACCTAAAATAAATACTTATAGCGGTAAGCCAGCTCTGTGAATAACTTATGCATAACATCATCTCCTCTAACAAAAGCAGCAGCAAGTGTTCCCTAAAAAATTATCTAAATTTAGTACCAGAATGTAAAACTGTAATTAATATATATATATATATACACACACACATATGAAGGTAAAATTCAATTCATATCCACCACTACAAAGGAAAAATGTTCAAGTTACCAGGCAATGTAAATGAAAATTTCTTTACTTTTTTGTTGGGCATCACTAAAATATTGTCAATATACTTCAATGTAATTTAGCTGCAATGGGAATGCAGAAGTTAAAGCTAGTAGAAGTGTAGAACACGAAGCATGATGATTTTATTATTTAAACTTAAATTGTTAGTTACAAGTTTATGTGTGTGTGTGCGTGTATAGATGGGAGGAGTGACAACATAACTCCAGACCATGGTGTGGGATTAATTTATATGTGAGAGGGATCTCATAAGGGCCAAAGAACTGGGCATTTAAATTGGACTTCTATATACATATTTTTTATACTCTCTGGCAAGTTGGAGCATACAGACTGTAGGCATTACTGGAGTTTATGCATTAAATGTACTTTATATTTCAGGTTATGTATCAGTGTCTTAGGTGTGTGTCGTGTATTTAGTCTCACATTAGCAACCAATGTTTGGTATGTCCTTTGTAATCCTTTATATACCCCCTTTTAGCGATGAATAGAATACATCTTCTACTTCCTCTTCTTTATTTCAACATGATATCAAAGCAAGATTTTATTCCTTCTTGATTTTCTCGGTCTGTAAGTTAGGGTTATCATCAGGTGCTCCACTCCTGTGTGTCTTATGGCATTTGTGTGAGTTCTTGCTGCTCCTCGTTCCTCGATGAAGGGCGGCAATGACTGCTTCATCTCTACTGGTTGGATATTATACCGTGGACGCACCTCTTCTCATCAATAATCTCATCATTGTTCACACTGATAGACCCTATGCATTTTTCGTCAGCAGTTCATGTAGGCGGTCCTACTGACGATGTTGATCCCATCACAGTTTTTGCTAAGGGATCCCACCCCAGATCCTCTCTATTGATCCTGACGACGACCACTTCTTCAAATCCACCCGACGATGTAGTTCCCGTCGACGATCCCGTATGCATGCTTCTTCAAGATGCTACTTCGATGCGAATGGATGATCTTTTGGATCTCTACTTTCATGACAGAACCATTGACGGATGCTCTGAATTTCATTGGTTGCTTCTGTCCACAACATTTTCTCATCCCTTTGGTGTGTTCTCACCTCGTCCACTCCGCTACTCCAGATCCACCTGCCTCCTTCTATTGCCCCTCCTATTTCTAATGATTCTAGTCGTTGCCTCCATTATGATAGTCGATTCTTGTCATTGGCCTTCGTGTTTTTATTGACTCCAGTCGTTGTATGTCCTTCTAGGGTGGTAACCTTTTTATCGATGCCAAAGTTTTGTGATGGTTTGATCATTGTTACATCTCTTTATTGTCATTTTTGTGTGTTGTATTTATGTCATAATGCATGTGTCTCCCACTTAAGGGTGAGTATTTGGGACGAAGGCAATTCAGGTGGTATTTTTTGTCCATCTCCTTAGTCCCACATAGCCCTCCAGGTTTATGTTGTGTGTTGTTTGCGTCTCCCTAATTTACTCTGTTGATTGGTATGTGATATGGTCGTGGTTGGTTAAGCTATATTCCAATGGGTGGTGTCGTGTGGGAGTATCCATGGTAGCCTGTCTATTGATTTATTTCCAGTGGGATGTGTCGTGTGTAGAGTTGTCACTTAGAACCAAAAAAACCTGAATCAAACTAGAACCGAACCTGAACCACAAAGAATCAAACTAAATCGTTTGCAAATTATTTTGTTCCAGTTTGAATTTTGCACCCGTGAACAACAATGGTACAGGTGACGTTACTTCGTTTTAATATTCGGACCGGAATACGAACCACAGCATGCAAATCTCGAGTGGTTTCAAAATTTCTAGAGCCGATACTAATCAGACCAGAGCAAAGCTGAACCGCCACCCATTGATTATTATTTTATTCAAATATATATATTTTTAAATTATAATAATATTATTTTCATAATTTTCCACGCGAGATTGACCAAGAGGAAGGGAAACATGGTCCCTACGTTTGATTTCCCTAGAGAGCATTCATTTCATTGTTTATCGTAGTCTGCTACCCCGGATGTTGGAGAGCTTCCTATACAAAACTGGGGGTGGAAATAGAAGATAGGGAGGCAACAACCCTGTGAAGTTCGGGTGATAAGCGGTGAAAGAGGACAATGATAGAGAGGATAAATTGTAGGGAGTAGTGCATCTTGGGTGGGAGACACAATCGAATCAGTTGGTGGAAGAGCATCATCAGTAGGGGCAACTGTCTCAGGGTATCTGAATGAAGACAACAACGAGTGTACACATTTAGAGGAGGAGATGGTGTTAGTAGCACGGTTAGTCATGAATTGCCAATAGAAACATTGGGACATGTGATAGTAAGTGGTAAAGTATCAAGAGGAGATAATGAGTATAAGAGTTGATGCTCCGGGAAGGTGACATCAGCGGATGTTATGTTTTTCGATCGGAGGAAATGTAACACACATTCTTTCTGCATGCAAGAATACTCAACAAAGATATATTTAGTAGCATATGTAGCCACCTTCACCACAAGAGGGGCAAAATGGAGAAAACTAACACTCCCAAAAACACTAGTAGTCGGGGTAAAAGGAGGCGTTGGGGGGAAACACGATGGGGAAGTGAGTCGCAAAGTTTAGGATGGTCGAAGGCATGCAATTAATTAAATAACAAGCATAGGTGATAAATAAGTTTTAATAGATCTTGGGAACGTGCATTTGAAACTTAAAAGAGTAGCAATCTCAACAAGATGACAGTTCTTTCGCTTGGTCACACTATTTTATTGTGGTGTATAGGCATGATATGTTTGGTAGATAATACTCATTTTATTATATGTTTCCTGAAATTTATGACTACTATATTGGTGAGCATTATCAGCCAAAAGAATTTTAATGGAGCTCAAAATTGAGTACGAGTTTCAATGATAAATGAATGAAAGATATGTATATATAGTCATATAATGCGAGAATGATCATCAATATAATTAAAAAGTAATGATACACACATAAACTAGCAGTTCCTTATGGAACTCAAATGTCTAAATGAACTAAGTAAATAAAGCAGAACTACTAGTACAATAAGGAGAGAAGGTAGAACAAATATGTTTTTTGTGGATAAAAAATTCACATGTAAATTCAGAAAAAGGAAAATCAGGAAGATTCTTTCGCAGAATAGGAACCCAAGACATCGATGTCAATCAATAAAAGTGACAGAGGATAGAGCTAAGGTGAGGAGGTACAGAGTGTAGAGCTCATTAGACAGTCATCATCTACCCATGATACTTTGGGCACATTGATCCAACACCACAAAAGAAAACAAGGAAAAAGTGACGAGATATTCATGATCATGAGTAAGTCGATTAACAGAGAGAAAATTAAATTATGAGTCAAGAACATAAAGTACGGAACGT
Organism: Platanthera guangdongensis; assembly: GCA_039583875.1. Taxonomy (NCBI): domain Eukaryota; kingdom Viridiplantae; phylum Streptophyta; class Magnoliopsida; order Asparagales; family Orchidaceae; genus Platanthera; species Platanthera guangdongensis. The sequence continues at coordinate 135,967,422 of CM077158.1, forward strand.
AGAAAAATAGAATGAGTGAGAGGTGCATCTTCAGATCCACAAACTAGGGAGTTTTCATCAATTGCAACAGTATAAAATTTAGGAATAACATATATGATACACCTTCATTGGAGGTAGAGGTGACGGATCCAGAAGTATGAGTAAATAGTCACTTCAGATGTTGGAGTCAGTGTCTGAGCGAGACATGCTGGGAGCATCCACCATTGGAGATGTGTGATTAGGAGGGTAAGGTGGTTGCTACGAAAACATCATGTTTATGTAATAGCCTAACAGGTGACCAAAGTATGGTTTGGCCGACCACAATGGGTATGTAGAATATTGTTCTATCCCTTGGTATGATTTCGACCATCACACCCACCTCGCCAAGACCCATTTTGACCTCCATTGTACCTAATAGATGGAGGGTGAGGTTCAACAGAGTGTTGTAAGAAGGAAAGAAGGGGAGTTATAGAGACAACGACGAGCAAAGCCACCTTCAAAATTATGTAGCAAACATCGAATAATGAGGGAAGATCTAGATGCGAGAACACTATTTACATCTATATATATATATATATCTGTATATGGTTTGTTTTAGGATAGATGTGTCACAATTTGAGTATGATGGTCGATGAGAGCAGATTAGGCCTCCTGATGGTTTTGTGAAGTTCGATTCAGTATAAATACGATGTTTGATATGATGCAAGTTTACAATGACTTAGAAAGTACACCCAAAGTGAATACCTTTTTCTGTTGTGCCAAGGGGTGAGAGTGAGCATCTTAATGCCTAGGGGTAGGGGTGAGTGTCCCAGTGGAACAGTGCATTAGTCATAATGGCTTGAGGAGTACATCCCAAAGAATAATTTACGTAGTTCGAGCATGAGCATCCAATGCAAATACCACAGAAAAATTTTGAGTGTTCCATTTTGTGAGGCTAAAAGCATGTACATGTTTAGTAAGGCGTGACTGTATCGTATGTGTGCTGACGTGCAAGATTTGATTAGGATGAACCTACCTTGGAATATGAGGTTTAGCATCCTTCTTGTGTATGAACTATGATTACTTGCATGTTGTACTTAAGCCCCTAAATCATGTCTATACAGAACATATGCTTGAAACTTGTGACTCCACTTTTGGTTTATTTTTCATGTGCTTGATTATTACTATATTATTTTACAAAGTGTTGATTTACAGGATAATGTAATTCCATATGGTCAACTAGGAGGACCCGGAGGAGGGAGTTCTTTCCATCAACTCTCAGCTAACTCTCATTTAAAATGACGTGTGCTTCCAGGGAGACTGCACAAGGGTTAGAGCAGCAGGAAGTACAAGAAAAAGAAAGCATGGCAAAGTGTTTAGTTCATGTTTTGTTATTGTTATCATGTATTGGGCTTAAAACCCTGGACATGTTGATGTAACTTTCTTTCTTGTGTGAACTTTTGTTGCAATGGCCATAAGGCCTCTTTTGGAATCTTGGACGGAGATATTATAATAGTTAGCATTGGATTTCTTCTCCTAAAGTATTGTTTCTGCATTTATACTCTGATATTGATGGTTTGAATGGATAGTCACATGTGTGAATTGTGGAAATTTTCTTTTGCCATTTTATAATAATCCTTTTGATGAGACTGTATGTTGTGTGAGCTCGGTCGAGCCCATACTTTACTACGGATTCAAATTGGGATGTTAAAAAATAATCCCTGGAGAAATTATTAAATGTGAATTCTTAGAAAAAAATATATTTAAAGGAACATAATGAACAAAATAATAAGATATAGTTTATATAGATTGTAAGAAGTGAAGAAGAATTAGATATGAAGAAGATCAATAAAAAATTAAGTCTAGATGACAGACATTGATATTTGGAAAGCTTTGGAGGATACTACAACGATTATGCAAACAAATCTTCTCGATGGGATTTTGAAAAACTAAAGGATGACAAAAGATTGGAAAAGAAGTGTTCTTATACAAATTTTGTGATGCTCAAAGATATGATAATTCTAGATGAAAGAAACCTACGAGTCATTTATGACAATAATAAATTTAAAGATGTGTAAATGACCATAGACGGAGAAAAATTACATTGATTTTGGTTAATCATTTAGCTTCCTTCTAGAAAGTTTTGCTAAAGGATATTTGTGCAAAATAATTAATAGAAAAGCATACAGAACACAAGAATGAACTTTTTATGATTTTTATTTGTCAAGAGAAGCACTTGATTTGAGTAACCTAAGTCTTTATTTGGTGTGCAAAAAGGAAACAGTACTTATGATTACTTTATTAAAAAATTTTGAAAGGAAAAAAAAGAGAAATAGAAGTTGTATTTTATACATCCTCATAAGGACATTATATAGGAAATACAATGACACTTGCAGACTGAACTGGCAACGTGAGACTAATACCCACTCACACACAAATATTAATACAATAATAAACTCCCACACTCCACTCCACCTCAAGATGAAGGGGGACCCTTCATCTTGGACACATTAAATAATGACAATGAAGGTCGACGATGTAGAACAAAACATCAGACGAGCCACCGAGGAAAAATTCCAAACCGGGGAATCAAGTCGGGGACATAGCCACACACGACGCTAACCCACACACGACGTAGGACCCACACATGACGTAGGACCCACACATGACATGGAATCGCTGGAAACCGGTCAACCAACATCACCTACACACAGCATTCAAAAGAAAACAAAATATGTTGAGCAAATCATCAATCAGGCAACCAGGGATAACCCGTCGGGGATAATCCGCACAAAGGGCATTCTCACACGACACAGTCCCTCCCGACACATTGTCGCGCGACACAACCTGCAGAGATTAGAACAACCAACATCAGTTGTGTCCCAACACACAACCAATTAAAAGAAAACATAGGGAGACATATATGACATAAGCCTGGAGGCCGTGTAGAATAAAGACGAAAAATTCGGGAAAGATCATCAGAGCCACCTTCATCCCAACACTCCCTCTCACGTAGATAACCAGTGTCTGAAGGCATAACACGATGATGCAAAGCAACTACAAACAACAAAAAATTAAAAGAACACATAAAACAACCAAAAACAACACAACTTCAGATTGAGCGAGAGATCAGCGCCCTAGAAGTAGTATTTTGCAGCTAGATCCAGAGCAACGAAGTGGTCGAGGCACGAGAGAAGCAATCTGTAACGGATTCATCCTTTTTAAAATAGAAACCATAGACACCACTGAAGAATCCATTGAAATGGGTAGCAGCGAGACACTGAAGAAGTGCAAGGAGCAGTGGACCGAGAAGTCGGCCAGAGAGGGCCCGAGAGCTTCTACATGATTGTTGATGAGTACAATTGTCAAAATCGACAACAGAAGAGCAGTTTGGATCATCGATCGAAGTTGCCGCCTGAATCTGCAATGGAAGAATGACATGATTCGTAGGAAGCGAAAGTCGTAGATAGGATGAGCAAAGAAGATCATCGAGACTAGTGGTTACTCTCCATGGGATCGGCGATGTCCAGCAAAAGAAGCAACAGAATACATCGATGGAAATAGAAACAAAGTTGTTGATAGGTGGAAGAAGCATTATGCACCTGATGGCATGCAAAAATGTCATGGAGGAGGTAGCAGACGGGATCTATAAACCTTTACGCTGCAGACGGCAGGAGAAGAGAAGAGCAACAGCCTTTCATGGGGTGAAGGACCGTTCTCGTCCACGGAATCACGGGACAATCTCGTTGATGCTCTGCGGGGGGGGGGGGGGGGGGGGGGCAAGAATTAGTCGTCCGGAGCCCTAGCAGAGGACTCTACCGAACCAAATCAAAGAAGCAGAAAACCGCTCGGCGGGAGCAGCATGGGGAAATTAAGTGGCAACCATAGGAAAATTTTTTAGGGTTTCGAATTCCTGTCTCTGATATCATGTTGAAAGAAATAAAAGAGAAATAGATGTTTTATTTTATTCATCCTCATAGGGGCATTATATAGGAAATACAACGACACTTGCAGACTAAACTGCCAATGTGGGACTAATACTCACTCACACACAAATATTAATATAATAATAAACTCCTACACTCCAACAAAAATATATATGATGGAGTACTATTTAGAATCAAAAGATTATGGGATAATGAATACAAAAGGATTACATCAAGGGTCGGGATTAAATCAATATTTTCTAATTTTTAGTATTGAGATGCTTACTAAAGACGTTAGTTGGAGTATGATCTTCACATTATGAAATTATAATCAGTTATACATCTCTTGAATAAGTAAAAAGTTCTAATAATATTAGAAATTGTTTGAAAGATTAAAGAATTAAAAAAACAAAGATTAAATATAAGTTATTGCATTTTATGTAACTTAGGAGAGGTATCTGTATCATAACATCCTCAATAAATATCATAGCAAACACCTATGTGTGATAGGTTTAATTATCTCAGAGGTATAATTAAAAAAATTCTAGATGTAAGTCTAGATAGTTAAAATGGAGAAATGCATCTGGAATAAAATATAAGACAAAATCATGGAAACTTAAAAGTAACTTTCATGAAATCATTATCAAAACAGTATTATAGATATATACAGATGTTGGGTGGGTCAAATAAAAGTCAACTTTCGCTACGTTGATGATACTTGAAACAAAAGTGTTAAGTAAGATGTGTGGTAAAGTTCAGAAACAATTAAGAAATGATTATGAAAAAATGGAGTAGCATCTATTGAAGTTAAGCTAATTGAAATTAGACTTATAGAGATTTTGCATGCAAGATGAAGGAGAAAAATGCACCAATTAGAATTAATGATATAGAGTTAAGGGGAAAGGGTAAGACTTAGATAATATAGAGAAATGTTTTAAAAATAAACACTCAGTGGGAATGATGGAAAACAACAATGTATGAGTCAATCCCAAATATTTGAATAAAGCAAATTAAAATGATGATGAAGAAGATCAAGAACAACCCGCTGACTTTAATGCAAGTTTTAAAAAAAATAAAGATACAAGGCTATAATACTATTTAAGGTAGAAATATTGTATAAAGTAGATCATAATTGATTCCACATAAAACAACAATGATCCATATTTTTTAACAGTAACATTAGTATTTATATTGACAACATTGTTGTCTTTAAAAATCTACTTATTCTGGTTGAAGTGATTAGATTCTTTTTTTTTCCTTAATGCGGTTATATAACAACCTCAATTACCCAACTATAGGACATTTCATGCCCTCCAATCATCAATGCAACCAAATAGGCATCAAATATTTAGATAAACACGTTATCAAGGTGTAGAGCTTGATGTATCTAGTTTGATGAATAAAAAAATAGAATTGTATTTAATGTGTGTTAGTGTCTCTGATGTGTTGGTGGATCCATGAAGAAATACCTTCCTAAAGGCAAATAGATTAGTAATATACAAGGTACTAGTACCAACAATAGAGGACAGTAGCTACTGGAAATAATGGTATTGTTTATAGGCCCACTTGATTCATTTTATGTTCTGAAACTCATTACCCAAGGGTATAGGACTAAACGGTACAAGGTATTGAACTATGCAATTCAAGGAAGATAGAACTAGATTAGGCATGTGAGCGCATCAGACTGCACAATTCATTCTTTATTCAAATTCAGGAGCAAACGATATCAGACCAGGAGAGTCAAAATCGATTATACAGAGTTCCCAGTTACAAAACCCAAACCTGGAGCTATTGGCAACGGCGATAAATTCATATTTTGACTGGACCTGTAAATATCCCTTCAAAATTTGGTCAAAAAAGGCTGAGGAACTCAGGAGATAGATGAATACCCTTTCCAGTGAAGAATAATGATTCATTCAAGGAAATATCAAGAAAAATAAGAAGAAATTTTGAAGTCCCAATTAAACGTTATTCAACTCAATGTCTACCCCCAACGAAGAATCATATTTAAGGGAGTTTCCTTAGTATCACACTCAATCTCATTTTCTCATTTGAACTTTAACTTTGAGTGATTGTGTAATTCGTCCATGTGAAATGTTTTTATATTTATTATTGCAAGCTATATATAGGTGTAATAACCTAATGAAGAGTTATATTATGAGTAAAATGGTATCAGAGGGAGAAAAAAGCGGAAGCCCTAGCGCCATCATTTGCTCGACCCAGCCGACTCGCTTCACTAGTTCCATTGCCTCGATTCGCACGACCTCGCCAAATCGATTGGCCGGTACCGTTGCTTCCAGCATCCACCTTCCGCTCCTCCCACATCTCCAACGACCTCCAGCACCTCTAGCAACCGCCTTCAGTGGCCTCCATGACATATGTTGCGGCCAGGAAGGCCCAGCGTATCTCCAGGAAGGTTGCAGCCCCGGGATTGCCTACAGAGGAGTTTTTCCCTCAAGCGTTTGTTTCTCTTGATCGTGGGTGTGGCATTCTCGTATTGCACATGCTCCGGCAGAAAGTCCTGCACACTCCGGCAGCAAGTTCCACACTCTCTGGTCATAGGATGTGGCGATCGAATCTAGAGCAGGAGACATCACTAAATACGGTATTGGATGTGGTGATCGGTGAGGGAGCTGATCCATGGAGTTGAAGGAAGGTACGATGGAGTATGTCTTCAAGATGTTAGGTCCTAATGCATTCATCACATTGTTGAGGGTGTTGGTTTCATCGCACCGAATAGCAAAGTTGGAACTTCCACCGATTGATCTGATGCTATAGGGACCAACTACCTACCTGAGTTGCTCACGCCGCGTGAAAAAACACTTGTAATAAAGCAAGTTGAGGGCTTTGTGACAGGGGGTTGCAAAAACCAAAGAACTCGGCTGGAGGAACTGAGTGGGAGTTAGCTCACATGATAGTATATATATGGCACCTCAGCTCGGTAGTCTCGTTGATTGTCACCACGGTAGATGACCTGTAGACGGTTATGGAGGTTTGGGATAAGCTGAATAGTACATATGTTGGCGTGAGATACACTTTGCGGGTCTTCTAGGTTAAGAGAGAAATTGGTGACACTATTCAGAGAGAGAAGACGGTGCATGAGTATGCCTCCGAGTTGGAACGCCTTTGGTTGGATTATGATCACGCCTTCGGCGGGATGTGTTATAATGACTTTCAGTGTTGGACTTCCAAGATCATCGTGGAAAATAGGACGATTAAGTTCCTGAAGGAATTAGATAGCAAGTTTGATCAGAAGAGAGCCCTACTTCTGTCTGGCATGAAGATTCCTATACTTACCCATGCCATCTTTGTCATGATCCAAGAGGAGACATGTCTCAGACATTAGGAAGGGACAGGAGGGTCCACTACTGTGAAGTCGTCCCTAGAAGATGATGGCCCTGACATTACTAGACAAAGGGAAGAAACCTGACATTGCTACACCTGTAGGGAGGTGGGTCATCTGAGGCTTGTCTGTCCTAAGCTGCACAAAGAAAGAAATTCGGGTTGTGGACGTGGTTGGGCTCGTGCAAGCCGAAGATGCAATTGAGCCAATTTAGGCATGACTGACAGTGTGGAGGAAGTCGGCATTTTTATACAGAGGAGGAGCAAACCCTACTGAGCATGATGGAGGGCATCAAGAAGAAACAGACGGGCGAGGAGAGCAGGGATGGAGCTGGGGGGTTCACTATATATGTGGTATGTCCACCCAACTAAGTGCAAAATTCAGGTTGATACTTCATCACCGGCGGTTGGGGACATGTCTTTTGGAACTTTAGCTAGATCATTTCTGGCTAATTATGAAAGAGCAAATAAAACCAAATTGGCATGTGATGCTTGTAATTTAGACAACTTTACTAGGTCTTTGTATGCTAGTATGGGATAGAGGAGCTCTTCCCTTTTTGATGTAGTAAATTCTGACGTATGGGCGTCTTGTACTGTTAGTTTTTTGAATTGTTAAAAATATTTTATGACTTTTATTGATTCTGTATCCCGTGTTACTTGGTTATATTTGATGAAAAATAAGAGTGATGTATTTACTTGCTTTCGAGATTTTCATAAGCATGTCCAAACACAGTACACATTGGTGATTAAGGTATTAAGGTTGGATAATGAGACAAAGTATACTAATAGGGAAATGGGAGAGTACTTATCAGCCAATGGGATACTGCATCAGATTACCTATGCATACACGATGACACAGAATGGAGTGGCGAAAAGGAAGAACGGACACCTTCCGAAGGTGGCAAGGAGTATGATGTTCAACATGAAAGACTCTTAGAGTTTGTGGGGATTTGTGGTGTTGACAACAGCAAAGTTGATCAATTAGGATGCCATCACAGGTTCTGGGGTGGAAGTCCCCGTGTCAACAGTACAGGGACATAATGGGGAGATCCTTCCATTAAAAGTATTTGGTTGTGTGTACTTCGTGAAGGATAACAGGTCGAGTGTTGGGAAGAGTGATGTTAGGGCAGTCAAGTGTATCTTTGTGGGCTACTCTCGTAATCAAAAAGGATACATGTGCTGAGAGAAGCTTTGTGAGCATGGATGTTCACTTAAGAGAGTTGGAGCAGTACTACAGCCAGAAGAGAGCCTCACCCACATCTAATTCACCAGATACCAAGAGTATGAGGCGAGAGGGGTGGAGTTTAGTGACAGACTTGGGGGTATGGAAGGGAGGAACAATGGAAGAAGAGAAGGAGAGTGATGGGGAGTAGGTGGAGGGGATTGAGGCAAGGAGAGATGTTAGGCCTATGATTCAGGGGGAGTTACGTACATACAGTTAGAGGGGGAAGCTGCTGCAACACCAGTTCCAGTACCTTCAGTCACAGTGCCCTGTCCAGCCCTAGTCCCTTGGCTATGTCGGTCTGTACTCCTGAAGCACCTACATCACCACCACCCTTGGGTGATATCCTTTCCCCTACTTCGTCAACCATGATATTATAGAAGACTACCGACAACAATGAATGAAATCCTCCCGATAGATATGATTGGTACCTTACGTCTTTTGTCTCTTATGACCATATTTCTTCTTCTTATGGAGCATTCACTGCATCGCTTGATAGTATTATTGTACATAATAATTGGCAGGTTGCTAATGACGATCTGAAGTGGAAAGTAGCAATGAAGGAGGAGATGAGAGATCTTGAGAAGAACAAGACTTGGGAGCTATCATATATGCTAAAGGATAGTATTATTGTACCTAATAATTGGCAGGTTGCTAATGACGATCCGAAGTGGAAAGCAGCAATGAAGGAGGAGATGAGAGATCTTGAGAAGAACAAGACTTAGGAGCTGTCATATATGCTAAAGGATAAGAAAGTTGTCGGGTGCAAATGGGTTTTTACCGTGAAGCAGAACACAGATGGACAAGTTAAGCACTATAAGGGTCGATTAGTTTCCTTCGGGTATAGCCAAACTTATGGCATCGAGTATGATGAGACATTTGTACATGTGGCAAAGATGAACACCATGAGGACTCTGATCAACTTGGCAGCGAATGGTGGATGGAAGTTACAACAACTAGATGTGAAGAATGCATTTCTTCATGGAGATCTAGATAAGAAGGTGTACATGGAGATACCATAGGGATTCGAAATAGCCAAGACAGAAGGCAGGGTCTGCAGGTTGAAGAAGTCCCTGCATGGGCTGAAGCAGTCTACTCGAGTTTAGTTTGACAGGTTCGGGAAGGCCATGATTCAGATGGGTTATCACCAGATCGACATTGTTCACACAATGTTTTTCAAGAAAAATGAAGGTCGAATCACCATACTTGCGGTGTACGTGGATGACATGATCATCACAGGGCAGAATGAGTAAAAAACTGGCCGCCTCAAGGGGGCTCTGGGAAAGGAGTTTAAGGTAAAGGATTTGATCCTGATGAACTGTAAATATACGTATTTTTATGCACATTAATTTAGTCATTTTCATTTATTTTCGTCATTTTTACTTATTTTTGTTCAATAAAATATTCCTATTCTTGTAAATTTGCTTCTAACTTGTTTTATTTTATTTTGCAGAAAAATTCCAAAATCTGCCAAAATTTGGGAAGTACACGCCCGTGACACATTGGTCACGCCCGTGACCGGGCCGTGACTGCGCATTTCCCGTGAAATCAGAAAATTTGTGAAGTAAAAGCTCGACACGCCTGGCGACACGCCCGTGTCACCCGACACGGGGTGTGACCCAAGCCCGTGTCCTCTCCTCTCGACGAATTCCGCTCGACGATCGTCGAGTGTCGACACCAACAGTCACGCCCAGCGTCACGCCCGTGACCTGGGGCGTGACTCAATTTCCGCTCGACGATTTCGACTCGACACTTTCCGCTCGACATTCGTCGAGTGTCGACACCAACTGACACGCCCAGCATCACGCCCGTGACCTGGGGCGTGACCTTTCCAGCTGGCCCGACAAGATGCTGACAAAGACTTTCGACGCAACCCGCGCCCGGTTCTACCTCCCCGACACGCCCAGAGTCACGCCCGTGACCTAGGGCGTGACTGCCGCGAACTCAGCCCGAAGTCAACTTTCATGTCCAATCGCCGGCCGCCTTCATGAATAGTACTGTCACGCCCCCCCTACACGCCCGTGACCGAGGGCGTGTACTTAGAATTTTTTGCCTATAAATTGCCCAGTTCTGTAAGGTCCAAGGGTTCAGATTTTTGGGCCAATTTAGTGTCTTTTTGTGGGCTTAATCCGTGGATACTAGTGCTATGTAAGGAGATTTCTCCCTTCTTATTTCATGTTTTATTTTGCTTTATCTTCTAGCTTTGTAATAGTTTGATAATTTCAATAAAAATGTTAGATTTTCTCTCTCTATATAGCATGAAAATTCATTTGGATGGTTCACTTCTTCTCCCTTTTTTATCCTTGGTTTCATCCTTGTTCTTCATTTATGAAATGTGTGTGTGTGTGTATGAGTGTAATTTACTTTACTTTACATGTCTTTAACTTGTCTTCATGCTTAGAATTTTGATTTCATTCTCATGAATTTATAAAAGAGATTCAAAAAGTGATTTTGTTCCCTTTTTTACTTAGTTTTCTTTTAGGATTGTAAAACCTCTTTTTGTTCTTTTCATCTTCTTTTTACCCTTTTTTATCACTTTCATAAAGTCATAAGAATGAAAATGTTGGCATTTTAATTTTCCAAAAACTTTGGTTTTTAATTTGTTTTGAAAAACTTTTGTCTTCTAAAATTGAAATTTCCTCTTTTTATTTGTTTTTGGCAAAATCTAAGCATGAAAAAGTTAAAATTTTAATGTTTAGGTAGCTTTCATTTTGCTTTTTATTTGTGTGTGTGAGTGTATGCGCCTAAATTTCCTTTTGTTCTTCTTAATCTTCATGAAGTGTGTGTAAGTGTACGTGTTAGCTTTATTACTTTCTTGAATTTCTTATGGAGTGTGTGTGTCTGTGTGTATTTATTTCCGCCTACTCGTTAAGAGTTAAATGGCGCACCGTTTTCATTTTCAGTCCTACTCGTTCGAGTAGGACTTGTAATTTTTCTTTCTTTATTTTTTCGCCTACTCACTTGAGTTTAAATGGCCGGACTTTATTTCCCGCCTACTCGTTTGAGTAGGACTTGTAATTTTTCTTTCTTTATTTTTCCGCCTACTCACTTGAGTTAAATGGCCGGACTTTATAGCCCTGTAATCGCATTTATTTTCTCCTACTCATTTGAGTAGGACTCGCTTTCATTTCAGTCCTACTCGTTTGAGTAGGACTTGCAATTTTCAGCTTTTATTTACCGCCCCCACTCGTTTGAGTGGGACTCGCAAATTTGAAAAATGCAATTTTCTTTTATGTGTAACTTAGTTTCTGTTTAATTTATAATTTGGAGTGTGCGTGAGTTCTCGTTTTAGTTAACTTTTTAGCTTTCTAAATGATTGTTTTGTTTTTATGTCCCCTTCTTATAATCATTAGTGTTTAATTTCGAACTCGCGCCTCACTAAATTATAAGCCGTCCCCATACCGATGTGTGGCTAATCGCTATTAGCCTCGGCATCGAAGAGCATTGGACATTTAAAATGATTTATAATAATTAAAGCTCTTTATTTTCATTTTAATTTAAGCACTTAAGGTTTACCCCGGGTTTACGACGCGTAGGACCACATATCGATGTGTGGGCCCTATTTCCGTAGTCCATATGCTAGCTAGCCGAGAGGCCGTGCATATGGACCGATCACCCCTAGGTAAATAGAGTTGCGTGCATACCCTCGAGAGAGGACAAGCGTAATTCTACCGGATTGGGTTCCCCACCCAATAGCGGGGTTCTTAGCGTAAAGCGGGCGTTAAGAGGAATCCTTCGTCGGACTAACGTTCGGTCGAATAGTCTTAACGTTTAGGTGAGCGATATCCCTATAGCTAGGTGAGCTCACATTTGTGGAACCTCCACGGCCAAGTTGCCTTATTATTAATTTGAAAACTAAGTCTTTTTATTATTAAAAATTGTTTTAGTCTTAATCCGATTCGATGCCGAGCGTTAACCCTTCATCGAATATTTTCTAAATCGTTTTTTTTGCTCCTTTGCTTTTCCGTCTTTTATTAAGTAAAAAAAATCCACCTTACTTTCAGTAAAATAATAGTCCTCCCGGAGGAGTAAGAATAGTCAACACGACCCCGAGAACAATACGACCTCGGTATTCCCCCGAATATCGAGTACTACTTGCGATAAGTGCACTTGCCTACCCGAGCGAGCCCGCGGCGATCGACTCACCGAACCAACCACAGTAAGAGTCTGTTCGCGGGCCCATCAAGTTTTTGGCGCCATTGCCGGGGACTCTGTTTTCGAGTTGCTATTTCGAATTCCGGAGTCTATTAATTTTACTTATTTTCTATAAAAAAAACTAACTAAAAACTCTATTTTAAAACAAAAAAAAAGAAGTTTATTTTGTTTTATTTTTGTTTGGGTGTATGACCCGTGGACAACCCTCAGAGTCTGAAGATTTTGACTTCGACCCTGAGATCGAACGCTCTCTTGCGCATATTCGATCTCAACGCCGAAATCCTTCTTTAGATCCCGAGGAATCTATCGGAGAACCCACTGTTGTAGTTATGGCCGCGCCTAACCCTCCCCCGGCGGCCGAGCGTACTATGTCTTATTACGCCCGACCTAACCTGGATGATTCTGGGTCGAGTATTGTTCGCCCTGCGGTGGCCAATAATAATTTTGAAATAAAGTCAAGTGTCATTCAAATGGTCCAAAACGCCGTGCAGTTCGATGGATTGCCGGATGAGGACCCGAATGTCCACTTGTCCAATTTCTTGGAGATATGCGACACCTTCAAGATTAATGGCGTCACTGATGACGCCATTCGTTTGCGCTTATTTCCTTTTTCCCTTAAGTCCAAAGCCAAGGCGTGGTTGAATGCCCTCCCGCGAGGATGTATCACCACGTGGGCTGAGTTGACGGAACGGTTCCTAACGAAGTACTTTCCGCCCGCAAAAACTGCAAAGTTGCGGGCGGACATTTCTTCGTTTGTGCAGAACGATCCTGAGTCTCTATACGAGACTTGGGAACGGTTTAAGGAATTCCTCCGCCGTTGCCCGCACCACGCGCTGCCAACGTGGTTGCAAGTTCAAATTTTTTATAATGGGCTGAATTTTCAGACGCGTCAAATGATTGACGCGGCTGCCGGGGGTACGCTTAACAACAAAACCCCCGAGGCCGCCCAGGCTTTATTCGAAGAGATGGCTATGAACGCCTATCAATGGAACGTCCCGCGGGGACGGCCAAAGCCGGCGGCTGGTCTTTTTGAAGTGGATGCCACTGCTCTCTTGACCCTTCAAGTTGAAAGGTTAACAAAGCAGGTGGCGGAGATGTCTGCTGCCTCCTCCACTCCGCCTTGTTTTATTCCCCCTAACGTCTGCGTGGCTGAAGAGTTCGTGGACTTCATGGGAAATTCGGGTCGTCCTCCCTTCAACCCCAACAACAACCCTTATAGTAATAACTATAATCCGGGTTGGAGGAATCACCCCAACTTCTCGTGGAGCAACCCGAATAATGCTCAGCGTCCCCCTATTTCTTTTGCGCCCGGATTTCTTCCTCCTCCTCCTCTTCCGAAACCCTCCCCGATGGAGGAAAATTTTTCGAAGTATATTGCGTCCAACGAGTCAAATATCCGGAACATCACCGGATCGCTAAAAACACTCGAACAACAGGTTGGACAGCTGGCGAGGATGATGTCCGAGCGCGCCCTCGGGGCACTGCCGGGAAACACGGAGCCCAATCCGCGGGAGAACGCCAACGCTATAACCCTCCGTAGCGGAAAGGAGGTGGTCGATCCAAAACGGACCGACCCTCAGGTACATATTTCACCTCCGACCCCTCTTCCCCTTTCTTCGCTTATGCCGCCTTTACCTATTATAAAAGAAAAAATTATTTTAAACAAGGCTCTTCCGTATCCGCATAAATTAGATAACGAGCGTAAGGACGCGCAATATGAAAAATTTATTTTATTATTAAAACAAATTCACATTAATGTTCCTTTTTGCGAGGCTATCTCGCAAATGCCCAAATATGCGAAATTTTTAAAAGAACTACTTTCTAATAAACGTAAATTAGAGGATATTTCGCATGTATCTCTCAACGCTGTCTGCTCGGAGGCCCTTACTAATAAATTGCCCACAAAACAAAACGACCCGGGACGGTTTTCCATCCCGTGCCTTTTTGGCGATATATTAGTAAAGTACGCCTTAGCTGATTTAGGGGCTAGCATTAATCTGATGCCGTTCTCGCTCTTTTCGCGTTTAGGTTTGGGTACTCCTAGTCCTACGAATATGCGCATCCAATTAGCGGATCGCTCGGTTAAGTTCCCTATCGGGGTAGTGGAGGACGTCCTTGTCCGAGTCGACAAGTTTACCTTCCCGGTAGACTTCGTCATCTTAGATATCGAGGAGGACGCCGAGGTACCAATAATACTCGGTCGCCCTTTTCTCGCCACCTCCCGCGCACTAATAGATGTTAGTAATGGTAGCCTTCTCCTCCGAGTAGGCGATGACCAAGTTACTTTCTCTATTAATCCCTCGATGGACAATTTGTCATCGAGCGACGATTTCTGCTATTCTTTAGATACCTTTTTCGGAGATCGTTCTTCTCCCATTTTCGAGTCCGTATTTTTAAACGACGATATTTATGCGCTCGAAAATTTCAACTGCGATGAGGATACGTCTATAGACTTGCCTTTCGAACCAATTGGTAAGAAAGACATAGGAATTAAAACCTCCCTAGAAGAACCGCCCATCCTAGACCTCAAACCCTTACCCGCATCGCTCAAATACGCTTTTTTGGGAAAAGGCGATACGCTTCCCGTTATCATTTCTTCGGACTTGAGTGATTCGGAGACTTCCGATTTATTGGAAGTTTTATTTAGACATCGCCACGCAATTGCGTGGCAAATCTCTGACTTAAAGGGGATTAGCCCCTCCTTTTGCACCCATAAGATTTTCCTTAACGATAATTGCCGCAAAACGATTCAGCCGCAGCGTCGTCTTAACCCAAACATGAAAGACGTCGTTAAAGCCAAAATCATTAAGTTATTATATGCGGGAATTATCTACCCTATTTCGGACAGTGCATGGGTTAGTCCCGTGCATGTCATACCCAAGAAGGGCAGTCTTACCGTAGTGGCGAATGAGCATAACGAGCTTGTCCCAACTAGTACTGTTACGGGTTGGCGAGTGTGCATCGATTATAGAAAACTTAATGACGCCACCCGCAAGGACCATTTCCCTCTGCCATTCCTAGACCAGATTTTAGAGCGTTTATCCGGTCATCCGTATTATTGTTTTCTTGATGGTTTATCGGGGTTTTTCCAAATCCCCATTTCCCCCGATGATCAAGAGAAAACAACTTTTACTTGCCCGTTTGGCACCTTCGCATATCGAAGAATGCCATTTGGACTCTACAACGCGCCAGCTACATTCCAAAGATGTATGCTAGCGATCTTTGGCGAGCTAGTAGAAGACATTATGGAAGTCTTTATGGATGACTTTTCTGTTTTCGGACGCTCTTTTCCCGATTGCCTTCAAAATTTAGATCGTGTCCTTCAACGGTGCGAGGACACAAGCCTTGTTTTAAATTGGGAAAAATGCAACTTTATGGTTCGAGGAGGTTTGGTCCTCGGCCATATGATTTCGTCTAAGGGGATAGAGGTGGATAAGGCCAAGATAGAAATTATAGAAAAACTTCCGCATCCAACAAACGTAAAATCTATTAGGAGTTTCTTAGGCCATGCGGGCTTTTATCGACGCTTCATTCAAGACTTTTCAAAAATAACAAAGCCGCTAACTCACCTCTTGGAAAAGGAATCACGTTTCATCTTTAGTAGCGAATGCGAGTCCGCCTTTAATTTGATAAAACAAAAACTTATCACTTCACCAATTTTAGTGGCCCCTAATTGGTCCCTTCCGTTCGAAATAATGTGCGACGCTAGTGATATTGCCTTAGGTGCCGTTCTTGGCCAACGCGTAGAAAAACATTTTCATCCTATTTATTACGCTAGCAAGACGCTCACTTCCGCACAAGTAAATTACACGACAACGGAAAAGGAACTCTTAGCCGTCGTTTTCGCTTTCGATAAGTTTCGCTCGTATATAACGCTATCTAAAGTTATCGTTTTTACCGATCACTCCGCGCTTAAATATTTATTAGCTAAAAATGATGCGAAGCCCCGCCTTCTTCGATGGATTCTCCTCCTACAAGAGTTTGATTTGGAGATCCGAGATAAGCGGGGAGCGGAAAATCTAGCGGCGGACCACCTCTCCCGTTTAGAAAATCCGGGTGCGGAAGCGCTCGTCGAATCTGAAATAAATGACAGATTCCCCGAGGAACGCCTTCTTGCCATTAATAAATCTTCGTCATCTTCGCCTTGGTTCGCAGATTTTGCAAATTTTTTAGTAGCGCGGGTCCTTCCAAAAGAGTTTTCCAGTCATCAAAAGAAGAAATTCTTTTCTGACTTGAAAAATTTCTTTTGGGAGGACCCATTTCTTTTTCGTATCTGCGCGGACCAAGCGGTCCGAAGATGCATTGCGGGTGTGGAGTGCTTACAAATTCTTAAGCACTGCCACGAGGGTCCAGCCGGTGGGCATTATCAAGCCAACCGGACCGCTCGGAAGGCGCTAGAGGCGGGCTACTTTTGGCCCACTCTCTTCAAAGACGCGCATAATTTTGTGCGCGCATGCGATAGCTGTCAGCGGTCGGGTAACATCTCTCGTCGCGACGAGATGCCCCAAAAACATGTTTTTAGAGTGCGAAATCTTCGATTTATGGGGCATAGATTTTGTTGGCCCCCTACCTCCGTCTTTCAAAAATATGTATATTTTAGTGGCGGTGGACTACGTATCGAGGTGGGCGGAAGCGCAAGCTCTCCCCACCAACGATGCACGAGTCGTCGTTACATTTCTTAAAAAATTATTTTCTCGCTTCGGCACGCCTCGCGCAATTGTTAGTGATAGGGGAACGCATTTCTGTAACGCTCTTATGGCTAAGACGTTAGCTAAATACGGAGTCACGCACAAGCTTGCCACCCCCTACCACCCGCAAACAAGTGGCCAAGTCGAGGTAGTAAATCGAGAGATTAAGCGAATTTTAGAAAAAACCGTTTCGCTAAATAGGAAAGATTGGTCCGTTAAACTCGACGACGCGTTGTGGGCGTATCGGACGGCATACAAAACCGCTATTGGATGTACGCCGTTCCGGTTAGTCTACGGCAAAGCGTGCCATTTACCCGTAGAATTAGAGCATCGCGCACTTTGGGCTTTAAAACTCTTAAACCTCGACTCCAACTTAGCCGCTCAGAATAGAAAACTGCAACTAAACGAGCTCGATGAATGGCGTGCGAACGCTTACGAGAGCAATAAATTCTATAAGGAGCGCTCTAAGTTATATCACGATCGAAAAATCAAGTCCCAAAAATTATTTTCTCCGGGCGATCTTGTCCTTCTTTACAATTCACGTCTTAGGCTTTTTCCAGGTAAATTAAAATCTAGATGGTCCGGTCCCTTCCTAGTTGAAGAAGTTTTTCCTTATGGAACCGTACTCGTCTCCCACCCGGACAAAGGCTCTTTTAAAGTAAACGGTCATCGGTTAAAGTCTTATATAGCAGGCGACCCAGTGATCGGTTTTAGCGAAACCATAACTTTCCTCCACCTAATAAACCCGCCAAAATAGTCAAGCTACACGACTATAAACAAAGCGCTCCTGGGAGGCACCCCTCGCTTATCTTTTTCGCTCTTTCCTTATTACCTTTGCTGTTTTTTTCTAATAAACGCAGGGTTTCTGATCGGCCTCCCCCTACGCGTTTCAGGGAAGCTTCTACCCCCTTCCCTTTCTTTTCTTTGTATATCTTGTCTTTCCTTTCTGTTCCGCATACTTACGATACAACATTGGGGACAATGTTGGACTTAAGTATGGGGGTATTTTCGTGCTTTACTTTCTGCACTTCAATTTTTCTGCATTTCAAAAATACAAAAAAATACATATAACAACAAAACAAAAAAAAAATTTAAAAACATCTTAAAATGAAAAAATTTTAAATGAAAAATCCAAAAAAAAATTTTCTTTTTGTTTTCGTTGAACTCTCTTTCTTTTTTCCAAAAACTGAAAAAAAAACAAAACAAAAAAATTTTATTTAGTTTCACTTTGTATATATTTTTTGTTTTTTCTCTCTCACCCTTCCTCATTCTTGTACAAACCTTTTTCTTTTTCTCCCTTATTTTTGTACATATTATGAAAATTCCTTTAAAAAAATAATAATAATAATAATAAAAAGATAATAGTTCAAAAGAAATTTCAAAAAAATTGAGAAAAACAAAAATACAAAAAAAAGATAATAAATGAAAAACAAAAAAAAATGATAATAACAACTATAAAAATAAAAAAAAATGCTTGCAACAAATAAATTAAATATTCCATACTTAACTTTTCTGCTATCCAAAAATTCAGTTTTGAGTTTATTTATATGTGAATTTGATTAATTCTCTGTTTGCTACCCGTTTATTAATTATTGATTGAAAAATTTAAATAGCCGGGGTTAAGTTTTAAAGAATTCTTTATGTTTTGTTAAAACTAGCGAACTCGTTTTAGGCACTACTTCTAATTTTTCATTGATAGGAGCACGTATATTATGTTAGGAAATAACGACTATAGAATTCAATTATACTTACTTTTAGCTTTCTGAAAAAAATTGGAACGTACAAATTATTAAGGTTGCTCTCAAAAATTTTTAGGATTACAATCTAGTTTTTCTTTCTCCCCTCACTTTTCATGACCTACTTGGCATGAAAAATTTTATCCTTAAAAGATCTTATGTCAATGGGAATAAGATTTCGTTCCGTAAACATAGGCACCCAATAATTTAAAAAGATTATATAAGAAGTAAGAGAATAAAATTCATTACTCCTACAAATATACATTGGGTTAATTTTATTCTTATGAAGTTGAAAAACAAAAATCATATTAGGAAAATAAGATTTTGTTTTCCTAATAATCCAAAAGAAAAAAAATGGAGGTTCGAGAAAAAAATTACCTCACCTCACATATCAAAACCCTCTTCATAAACCCACTACCCCCTTAGCTAATTACACGATTCTAGAATTAATTCAAAAATCTTTTTGAGAGCATAATTAGTAAATTGTATTATTTCCAGTAGCACTCGTATAAGCTAGAGTTCTTATAATTCCAAACTATTTTCGTTAATCTAACCATTACAAATGTTGCCTTCTATGTGATTACATCAAGAAGTCTTTTGGCCAAAACTTTTGCGCTATTTAAATCATCTACATAATTTTAGGACTTAACTCTTACACCCCGTATATTTATTTCGATCTCTCTTATAATTAATTAAGCGATAGCTAAAACTTAGAGTTTTTTTTATTCCATATAGATTCACCTCAAACTTTTGCTCTGGAATAGCAAAAGCCTAAGTATGGGGGTATTTGATGAACTGTAAATATACGTATTTTTATGCACATTAATTTAGTCATTTTCATTTATTTTCGTCGTTTTTACTTATTTTTGTTCAATAAAATGTTCCTATTCTTGTAAATTTGCTTCTAACTTATTTTATTTTATTTTGCAGAAAAATTCCAAAATCTGCCAAAATTTGGGAAGTACACGCCCGTGACACATTGGTCACGCCCGTGACCGGGCCGTGACTGCGCATTTCCCGTGAAATCGGAAAATTTGTGAAATAAAAGCTCGACACGCCTGGCGACACGCCCGTGTCACCCGACACGGGGCGTGACCCAAGCCCGTGTCCTCTCCTCTCGACGAATTCCGCTCGACGATCGTTGAGTGTTGACACCAACAGTCACGCCCAGCGTCACGCCCGTCACCTGGGGCGTGACTCAATTTCCGCTCGACGATTTCAACTCGACACTTTCCGCTCGACATTCGTCGAGTGTCGACACCAACTGACACGCCCAGCGTCACGCCCGTGACCTGGGGCGTGACCTTTCCAGCTGGCCCGACAAGATGCTGACAAAGACTTTCGACGCAACCCGCGCCCGGTTCTACCTCCCCGACACGCCCAGAGTCACGCCCGTGACCTAGGGCGTGACTGCCGCGAACTCAGCCCGAAGTCAACTTTCATGTCCAATCGCCGGCCGCCTTCATGAATAGTACTGTCACGCCCCCCCCCCTACACGCCCGTGATCGAGGGCGTGTACTTAGAATTTTTTGCCTATAAATTGCCCAGTTCTGTAAGGTCCAAGGGTTCAGATTTTTGGGCCAATTTAGTGTCTTTTTTGTGGGATTAATCCGTGGATACTAGTGCTATGTAAGGAGATTTCTCCCTTCTTATTTCATGTTTTATTTTGCTTTATCTTCTAGCTTTGTAATGGTTTGATAATTTCAATAAAAATGTTAGATTTTCTCTCTCTATATAGCATGAAAATTCATTTGGATGGCTCACTTCTTCTCCCTTTTTTATCCTTGGTTTCATCCTTGTTCTTCATTTATGACATGTGTGTGTGTGTGTATGAGTGTAATTTACTTTACTTTACATGTCTTTAACTTGTCTTCATGCTTAGAATTTTGATTTCATTCTCATGAATTTATAAAAGAGATTCAAAAAGTGATTTTGTTCCCTTTTTTACTTAGTTTTCTTTTAGGATTGTAAAACCACTTTTTGTTCTTTTCATCTTCTTTTTACCTTTTTTATCACTTTCATACAGTCATAAGAATGAAAATGTTGGCATTTTACTTTTCCAAAAACTTTGGTTTTTAATTTGTTTTGAAAAACTTTTGTCTTCTAAAATTGAAATTTCCTCTTTTTATTTGTTTTTGGCAAAATCTAAGCATGAAAAAGTTAAAATTTTAATGTTTAGGTAACTTTCATTTTGCTTTTTATTTGTGTGTGTGAGTGTATGAGCCTAAATTTCCTTTTGTTCTTCTTAATCTTCATGAAGTGTGTGTGAGTGTAGGTGTTAGCTTTATTACTTTCTTGAATTTCTTATGGAGTGTGTGTGTCTGTGTGTATTTATTTCCGCCTACTCGTTAAGAGTTAAATGGCGCACCGTTTTCATTTTCAGTCCTACTCGTTCGAGTAGGACTTGTAATTTTTCTTTCTTTATTTTTCCGCCTACTCACTTGAGTTTAAATGGCCGGACTTTATTTCCCGCCTACTCGTTTGAGTAGGACTTGTAATTTTTCTTTCTTTATTTTTCCGCCTACTCACTTGAGTTAAATGGCCGGACTTTATAGCCCTGTAATCGCATTTATTTTCTCCTACTCATTTGAGTAGGACTCGCTTTCATTTCAGTCCTACTCGTTTGAGTAGGACTTGCAATTTTCAGCTTTTATTTACCGCCCCCACTCGTTTGAGTGGGACTCGCAAATTTGAAAAATGCAATTTTCTTTTATGTGTAACTTAGTTTTTGTTTAATTTATAATTTGGAGTGTGCGTGAGTTCTCGTTTTAGTTAACTTTTTAGCTTTCTAAATGATTGTTTTGTTTTTATGTCCCCTTCTTATAGTCATTAGTGTTTAATTTCGAACTCGCGCCTCACTAAATTATAAGCCGTCCCCATACCGATGTGTGGCTAATCGCTATTAGCCTCGGCATCGAAGAGCATTGGGACATTTAAAATGATTTATAATAATTAAAGCTCTTTATTTTCATTTTAATTTAAGCACTTAAGGTTTACCCCGAGTTTACGACGCGTAGGACCACATATCGATGTGTGGGCCTATTTCCGTAGTCCATATGCTAGCTAGCCGAGAGGCCGTGCATATGGACCGATCACCCCTGGGTAAATGGAGTTGCGTGCATACCCTCGAGAGAGGACAAGCGTAATTCTACCGGATTGGGTTCCCCACCCAATAGCGGGGTTCTTAGCGTAAAGAGGGCGTTAAGAGGAATCCTTCGTCGGACTAACGTTCGGTCGAATAGTCTTAACGTTTAGGTGAGCGATATCCCTATAGCTAGGTGAGCTCACATTTGTGGAACCTCCACGGCCAAGTTGCCTTATTATTAATTTGAAAACTAAGTCTTTTTATTATTAAAAATTATTTTAGTCTTAATCCGATTCGATGCCGAGCGTTAACCCTTCATCGAATATTTTCTAAATTGTTTTTTTTGCTCCTTTGCTTTTCCGTCTTTTATTAAGTAAAAAAAATCCACCTTACTTTCAGTAAAATAATAGTCCTCCCGGAGGAGTAAGAATAGTCAACACGACCCCGAGAACAATACGACCTCGGTATTCCCCCGAATATCGAGTACTACTTGCGATAGGTGCACTTGCCTACCCGAGCGAGCCCGCGGCGATCGACTCACCGAACCAACCACAGTAAGAGTCTGTTCGCGGGCCCATTAGATCCTTATTAGGTATTTTCATGAGATTGAGATTGCTTATGAGACAGAGGGAATAGTCCTTTGTCAAAGAAAATATGCTTTCGATCTCCTCGCAGAAATAGGGATGTTGGGGTGCAAACGTATTGCGACACCAATTGATCAGCAATACAAACTTGGTGTTGAGGTTGGAGAACCAATGGATCATGAGATGTATCAGAGGTTAGTTGAGAAGCTGATTTACTTGAGCCACACGCGCCCGGACATCTACTTTATAGTGAGTGTGCTGAGCCGATTCATGCATGACCAAAGGAAGGGTCATATAGATGTTGTTTACCAGATTCTTTGATACTTGAAGAATGCCCCTAGAAAGAGGGTGATGTTTAGAGGGAACGGGCATATGAAGATTGAGGGATACTGCAACTCTGATTGGGTAAGCTATGCAGATGACAAGAGGTCCACTTCAGGCTATTGCATATTTGTGGGAGGCAACTTGGTCTCCTGGAGGAAAAAAAACAGTCAGTGGTGGCTAGATTGACAACAGAGGCAACGTATAGAGCCATGACATTAGGGGTTGCAAAGCTCTTGTGGTTAAAAGGTATGCCGAAAGAGTTGAACTTGGATCGAGAAGATTAGATGAAGTTGTGATGTGATAATCTGTAAGACCCCCCCCCCTTTTTTCTTAAAAGACCGGGGTCTTAGGCCCAGAATCGCCGCTTGCGGGGACACCCTCGCACCCGGGAAGGTCATCACTACAAGACGCCGAACCTGCCGGCCAATTCGATCACAACTATAGAAAAATAATAAAGCAAGTCCATAGAAATCACATATTTATATTAATTAATCTCCACGAATGTAGTGTCCACAGATATAACAAAAATACTAAATCTTGGGCTCGTGCCCAGTACATCAAGTCCTCACTACATATCTCTCATCGCGGAAGCAACACTAATATAACTACTAGTGATCAGGACTCACAGTCCCTGCCGTCTGAACTCTGGTACTAGACTGCCCGATCTCCCAGCGTGCTGACCTCCGGGGCTGCTCCTCCGTGCTGGGTTCCATGGTCCCCTAATATGATGTGTTTTGAAAACCATTAGTCTAAAAGACTAAGTCCAATCACCCCCCGCCCCTTCCCCCATGGCTCCTAGGCACCGAGCGGGGAGAAGGAAAGGAGAGGACATGAAAGTGGAGAATAACAATTAAATAGATTGCGGCGGAACTAATCTAGCAACAAAGGTATGAAAGTAAATAAGACAGCAACAAAGGTATGAAACCTGAATAAGAAAGTAACCTTAACTTATATGAAAACACATAAGCTAAGGGATCTTTTGCAGGGCTCCTATCGTATAAAAATTCCCAAACTGATTTATACGATAGGGTGTCGGTTTTCCAGCAAGCATATATATGTAACACTGAATAAAAACCTTAACTTATAAGCATGCTCGTACGAACTTATAAACCAAGGGGTCGTTTTGAAGGGCCTATTGTATAAGCATCCCATACCGCTTATACAATAGGTGTCGGGTTGTATGCAATGATTATGCTATGAAATACAATTATGCCATGATGTGAACATGAAAGTGCAACTCACCCACTCGACTCGGTGTACACAGACCTTTAGTTCCCCCTTTCTGGAGCCGAACCTCCCAGGATACCTCCGTAGTGGCAGATGAAAGCGGTGGGTTGGGCCTCGCCCACCTCTAAACCGATAATTGCACTACCAGTTAGACCTATCACATGTAACGCCCCGAAACTCAAAGGAGCAAAGGGGGATGTTTTGGGCCAATTTGAGTTCTGGCTGCAGGCACACGGCCTGGGACACGGGCGTGTCCCAGGGCGTGTCAAGCCTGTGTCGACACTAAGGCGCGAAGTCGACACATTGGTCTCGACATTGTGTCGAGGCTGGGCACACGGCCTGCGACACGGGCGTGTCGCAGGGCGTGTCGACCCGTGTCGACACTTAGCCGTGAAGTCGACACAGTGCTTCGATGTTGTGTCGAGACATGGCACACGGCCTGCGACACGGGCGTGTCGCCGGGCGTGTCAACCCGTGTCGACACTCGTCCCGCGAAGTCGACACTTTGGTGTCGACAATGTGTCGAGACATGGCACACGGCCTGCGACATGGGCATGTCGACCCGTGTCGACACTTAGCCGCAAAGTGTCGATACCGTGTACACGGCCTGGAGCCCAGGCGTGTCAAGGTGACACGGGCAAGGACACGGGCGTGTCCTAGAACCCGTGCAGTGCTCGGGTTGAAAACGGGGAAAAATCATGGGGTACACGGCCGGCTACACGGCCGTATCAGGTGGAACACGGGTGTGTCAGCTCGAACACGGGCGTGTTCGATACCCGTGTGAGGTTCCAGGTGATTCGATTTTGATGGCGAATGAGGCACACGGCCCTGGACACGGGCGTGTGCCAGGCCGTGTTCGGTCCAGATTGGGCATTTCAGCCCCGAATCGAAGCCGTTCATTTCTTTGTCTGAAGATCCAACGGCTGGGGGTTGTTCCTCAAGGGATATACCCGGGTTTTGACTTAGAAAACCATCACTTTTTCCACTTATCCTCTTTCTAAATCCTTGGAGAAAGGAGAGCTAAGGCAAGAAGAAGAAGAGCTAGATCCGCCATTGGAGGAGCTTCGGAGCTCCGAATCGCAAGCCGACTCCGGATCCACGGAGGCAACGCAAGTGCGGTGATTTCCATCCGATTACTTTTCAATGGTGCCAAAGAGGACCGCAAGGGTAACGATCCTCATCTTGAGCATGAGTCGCTCTCTTTCTTTGCATAGGAAGCCCGCTCTCGCGAGTTTGCAGAGAGTTGGAGGCGTTCCTTCGGGTAGATATGTGAAGTCCCCGTTGTTTAGAGTCCGTATGCGAGAACGGACATAGGCATTTTGGTTGAAGCCTACCCGGAAATGTTAGTCCGGATCAGTGATGTTGCATTTCATAAGGCCGGAGAAGACTCCGTGCTATTGGGTGTTTTCTGGTTTTCTACGCGGTAGATTACAGCAGGGAGCCTTGGGGACTAACCCAAAGGTGCACCCGGAAAACTGGGCGGATACGAGATCTTGCCAACTTGGTGGCCTGAGAGCCAACTTGAACATAACGGGGTTATGTGACTTGTGTTAGAATGGGACTCGGTGAAAGTTTGACCCGCGCATATGGCTTAAATTGTCGTTGCGATGTGAGCACGGGTTAGATGGAGTCGTACCCGCTCTATGTCGTTCGGGTTAGAGAGACCTAAAGTTACATGGCACTCGCCGTTGGCATAGATGTGAGTCTTCGACGGTCAATGGCTTAAATTGACGTGACCCAGGCCAGGAAGACAAATTGCTCATAGGTTTGGCCGTCTAAGTGGCGGTGGTGAGTCCGGAATGTTGGTGGCTTAAATTGACGCGACATAGACCGGTTCACCGAGAATGTGCCCTGAGTGCACGGGGCGTGTGGCCGTGCGAGCCAACGCCTGTGATGAAATGGCTATGGTTTTTATGTTGCTCGCTTATGCTAATGAAATGCAGGGAAGGAGCATCGCCGCCCCGAGTTGGGGGCGGGATCATTATAATTTGGTCAGCATTGCTGACCGTTGCCTTGTTTTGCCACCGTGCGGTGGTTTGTTGCTTGCAGGTGCAGCTGGACCTAGCGGTCAATAGTGGGCTAAAGCCCTTTTTGCGAAGCCGGCCCTCGAAGGCCCGAATGGAAATGTTTATTGCTTTATTCATGTATGACCGGCCTGCGTGCCGTGGTTTGTAAATCATGTATCAGTCAAGTGAAACTTTTTGTAAGGCCTTAAGGCTTGTTTTGAGTATTTTGTAATAACATTCCTATTTTCGTATTAGTGGACATTCATGCTTGTTGCTGGGTTCTTGTTTTACAACTCTTAAACTGCTTCCGCTAGAATGCTTTGTGTAGGACGTTGAGATTGGTTGGATGGTTTCCATAAGTAACAACCCGGTCTGTCTGTGGTATATGGCGTCGGGCCCCAGCCGGACCTACTGCTATATACTATGCGACGGATAGGGGGTGTTACAATTTGGTATCAGACTACTGGTTTTGGTCGGGCTTAACGTGAATTCGTGGGCGAATTCTTTTTAAGGGGTGGTGAGCACATTGTGTGCGTCATCGTTATAACAGTAAAAAGAACCCATGAATGTCCACTTAGGAATGAAAATACTCGTGTTTGAGGAACCTGCGTGTTCGTATAATTGCTGTTTGCAATTTATTTGGTCGCTTAACGGTGTTTTGTACCACTATAGGTGACCCGAAGTGGTGTTGGGCCGTCAGAACGCCGAGTTTCTGAGGCAAGTAGTGCACCGGATGTTGCTCCTGCAACTCCTCTATCAGCTGAGAATATTCGATTGGTGGCTGAAGCGGTGTTGGCCGTGATAAATGCGCAGCCTGGGAGGCAAGCGCAGCAGCCCGCTCCTGTGATGGAGCAAGTACCTCTTCAAGAGGCTGAGCCGAGGAGGGTGGAGCAAGTGGTTGTGGAACCAATAGTGCCAAGGAGGGCAACTGAGAGGCAGCTGAAGCATGTAATGAGCTTTAACCCTCCGCTATTCTCGGGGTTGGGAACCCCATCTCAGGCTGAAGACTGGCTCTCCAGGGTAAAGAGAGTCATGACAGCGACAGAGACGGAGGAGTGGCAAATGACCACCATCGCTACGTTCCTGCTGGACGGTGAAGCGAGGTTGTGGTGGGAAGGTTTGGAGCTGCACTTACTGAGAGGTAGGCAACTTTGTGATGTCTCGATGGAGGAGTTCTCGAGATTATTTTTGGCTAGATACCTCCCTTCGACGCAGAAGATAGCGTTGGAGAATGAGTTCCTGAAATTAGTACAGGGTGAGAGGAGCGTGGATGAATATCTCCACGATTTTACGCGGTTGAGTCGTTATGCTAGCTCCACCATCATGGATGCGGAGCGCAAGACTAATCGTTTTTATGAAGGCCTGAGGGATGAGCTGAGATTATTACTGTCGGGGCCAATGACGCAGGGTTTCTTAACCTTGGTCAATACTGCCCGGTCCTTTGAGAAGGACATGAAGAGCGTGCAAGCGAAGAAAATCTTGGGTGAAAAGAAATCTGAGTTCAGAGTGCCGACTACTTCAAAGTCCGGCTATCGGAGGACTTTCAAGAAGCATAGGACTTCGGGTCCAGCTCCTTCTGGCGCTTCTGGGGCGACTACGGGTCGGACCCCGGGTGCGTGTTTTACTTGCGGCAAGACGGGGCATTTCGCCCGTGATTGTTGGAGCGGATGTCCTAAGTCCGAGAGGAGGCCAGGAGCTACTTATGAAGAGAAGGGTAAGGCGGTGGAGTCGACCGCATCCCACTATGCTCCGGCCCAACCAAGGGTCTACAATCTTGGCCAACAGGAGGCCATTAAACAAGCTGATGTGGTGACAGGTACGGTTTAATTTATAGCAAGTCAATTTCTTCATATGCTTGTTATGCACATGTTACCTTACCACTACTTGTTTAGGATTTGTGTTGATTTGTGAAAATCCGGCACGAGCACTCTTTGATACGGGAGCTTCACACTCCTTCTTGTCCGAAGGATTTGTATTACGCATCGGAGTCCCTTCTTCGATGGCGAGGGATAAGTTGGATGTGTTGTTGCCCAATGGGTGTTCGATGCGAGCGGATAGGATCTGCGATGTTAAGATTCGTATTGGAGAGCAGGAGTTTGACCTGCGGGTGTCTTTACTTCCGTTGGTGGAGTTTGACGTCATATTCGGCATGGACTGGCTCTCGGAGCAGCAGGCCCATATAGATTGCGGTAGCAAGGAAGTCAAGCTGGGAGAAAGTCGTGAGATGACTTTTACGGGCTTAAAGGGGTCGAGCAAGACGTTGATGTCTGCTCTTCAGGTGGTGAAGGCGGTTCGTGCCGGAGCAGAACTGTTCTTTACACTAGTGGAGGTTGCAAAGCCGAAGCCCGCAATGGATTGTATTTCAGTGGTATCGGAATACCCTGATGTGTTCCCCGCAGATCTTCCTGGAGCCCCGCCTCAATGGGAGATAGATTTTACGATCGAGCTAGTGCCATGTGCAAAGCCTGTGTCACGATCTCCGTATCGGCTAGCGCCTAAGGAAATGGCGGAGCTGAAAGTTCAACTGCAAGAGTTGATGGAGCAAGGGTATGTGCGCCCGAGTTCTTCGCCTTGGAGCGCACCGGTCCTCTTTGTTAAGAAGAAGGACGGAAGCTTGAGGCTATGTATTGATTATCGGGAGCTAAACAAGCTAACTGAGAAGAACAAGTACCCGATCACTCGGATTGATGATCTCTTTGATCAGTTAGTCGGGTCGACGGTGTACTCGAAGTTGGATCTCAAGGCTGGGTACTATCAGCTGCGGATAAGGGAGAGTGATATCCCGAAGACAGCGTTTAGTACGAGATACGGGCATTATGAGTTTACGGTCATGCCATTTGGGCTGACTAATGCGCCGTCAGTATTCATGGATTTGATGAATAGGACGTTCAGGGAGTACCTGGACCATTTCGTGATCGTCTTCATCGACGATATTTTGGTGTACTCGCAAAGTGAGGAGGATCACTTCAAGCATCTCCATTTGGTGTTGGAGACACTCAGGAGAAATCAGTTGTATGCCAAGTTCTCGAAGTGCGAGTTTTGGCTATCCTCAGTGGCGTTCCTCGGGCATATTGTGAGTGGAGAGGGTATTGCTGTGGATCCGGCGAAGATTGTTGTGATACGAGAGTGGCCTAAGCTTGCTACGGTAGCAGAAGTCCGGAGCTTTTTGGGGCTTGCCGGCTACTATAGGCGCTTCGTAGAGAACTTCTCACGGATAGCGTTACCTCTCACTACTTTGACGAGGAAGGAGCATAAGTTCGTTTGGACGCCGGAGTGCGCGCGAGCTTTTGAGGAATTGAAGTGTCGGTTGACCACGGCGCCTGTGCTGAGTTCGCCATGTGGAACCGAAGGCTATGAGATATATAGCGATGCTTCGGGCAGCGGTTTGGGTTGCGTGCTATTGCAGCACGGCAGCGTGATAGCTTATGGCTCGAGACAGCTAAAAGTGAACGAGAGGAATTATCCGGTCCATGAATTGGAGTTAGCGGCCGTGATTTTTGCCTTGAAGCTGTGGAGACACTATTTGTACGGTGTGAAGATTGATATCTACACCGATCACAAGAGTCTAAAGTACCTGATTGATCAGAAAGATCTGAATATGCGGCATCGTAGGTGGATGGAGTTCCTGGGGGACTATACATTCAAGATCCACTACGTGCCTGGCAAAGGGAATGCAGTTGCGGACGCGTTGAGTCACCGAGCCCCAGCTCAAGCCAATTGGCTATCGGTGCATGATGAGCGGTTGGTACGGGAGTTGGAGGCGTTGGAGATTGTTTGTGTGGATAAGCAAGCAAGTGCTGAAGCAGTGCTGAATTGGACTGAAGTCCAATATGACCTGGCTGATCGGATTCGGCAGGCTTTGGATATGGATGCTCATATGAAGCAGTTCATGATAGAGGCTCTGGATGGGTCAAATTCCCAATTCGTCATGGAGGACGGATTGCTGTGGAAAGACGGTCGTCTGTGCGTCCCAAGTGTTGGCAATTTACGGGTGGAGTTGTTGTACGTGGCGCACCATACCAAGTACTCGATTCACCCGGGGAGCACGAAGATGTACTGCGATATAAAGAAACTGTTTTGGAGGCCGGGTTTGAAGAAGGATGTGGCGCTATACGTAGCGAAGTGCCAAACTTGCGCCTTGGTAAAGGTGGAGTGCCAAAAGCCGGGAGGATTTCTTAAGTCCTTGCCTATTCCGCAGTGGAAATTCGACGACATCTCTATGGACTTTGTGCACGGTTTGCCAAGGTCGCAAAAGGGGAACGATGCCATTTGGGTGGTTGTTGATCGATTAACAAAGGTGTCGCATTTTATTCCGCATAAGAAGGATGATCCGGTGGAGAAGCTGGCAAAGCTTTATGTGGATAACATAGTACGGCTTCATGGTGTCCCCCGCAGCATCGTGAGTGACCGAGATGGGCGGTTCACGTCCAATGATTGGAGGCTGGTGCAGCAAATGTTGGGAACAAAGCTGAAGTTTAGCACAGCCTTCCATCCGCAAACGGATGGGCAGACCGAGAGGGTCAATAGAACCATGGAAGACATGCTTCGCATGTGTGTCTTGGACTTTGGAAAGCAATGGGAGGACCATCTTTATTTGGTGGAGTTCGCATACAACAACAACTACCAAGCAAGTATTCAGATGGCGCCTTTCGAGGCCCTATATGGTAGAAGATGTCGCACGCCGTTGTCTTGGTTAGAAACGGGCGAGTCAAAGTTGTATAAGCGATCGGAAGTGGAGGATGCTACTTCTTTGGTGAGGACAATTCGGGAGAGGTTGCTTATCGCTCAGGACCGGCAAGCAAAGTACTATAATGCCAAGCACAGGAACGTGGAGTTCGCTGTGGGTGATTATGTATACTTGAAGATCAAGCCGTTCAAGGGTGTCTCGCGGTTGCGGCGATTGAAAAAGCTAAGCCCGAGGTACCTTGGACCGTTCGAGGTTCTGGAGCGAGTAGGAGAAGCGGCCTATTGGCTGAAGCTTTCAGTGGAGCTAAGTGGTTTACATGATGTATTCCATATTTCGGTGCTTCGGAAGGCGGTGCAAGAGCCTACGCAAGTGATCGCGGTCGATCAAGTGCCGGTGGATAGTGGGCTAACGACAAAAGTCAAGCCCGTGCGGATTGAGGACACGGAGGTCAAGCTGCTACGCAATAAAGAGATCAGGATGGTCAAGGTCCGGTGGGACAATTGCGGTCGTGAGGAGCTCTCTTGGGAGCGAGCGCAGACGATGCTTGACGAGTATCCGGAGTTGTTCCGCTCAGGTACAAATTTTGGTTTTGTACATGTTTTTCCCTTTATGTAATTTCGTGGACGAAATTCTTTTAAGAGGGGTAGAGTTGTAACGCCCCGAAACTCAAAGGAGCAAAGGGGGATGTTTTGGGCCAATTTGAGTTCTGGCTGCAGGCACACGGCCTGGGACACGGGCGTGTCCCAGGGCATGTCAAGCCTGTGTCGACACTAAGGCGCGAAGTCGACACTTTGGTCTCGACATTATGTCGAGGCTGGGCACACGGCCTGCGACACGGGCGTGTCGCAGGGCGTGTCGACCCGTGTCGACACTTAGCCGTGAAGTCGACATAGTGCTTCGACGTTGTGTCGAGACATGGCTCACGGCCTGCGACACGGGCGTGTCGCAGGGCGTGTCAACCCGTGTCGACACTCGTCCCGCGAAGTCGACACTTTGGTGTCGACAATGTGTCGAGACATGGCACACGGCCTGCGACACGGGCGTGTCGCAGGGCGTGTCGACCCGTGTCGACACTTAGCCGCAAAGTGTCGAGACCGTGTACATGGCCTGGAGCCCAGGCGTGTCAAGGTGACACGGGCAAGGACACGGGCGTGTCCTAGAACCCGTGCAGTGCTCTAGTTGAAAACGGGGAAAAATCATAGGGTACACGGCCGGCTACACGACCGTGTCAGGTGGAACACGGGTGTGTCAGCTCGAACACGGGCGTGTTCGATACCCGTGTGAGGTTCCAGGTGATTCGATTTTGACGGTGAATGAGGCACACGGCCCTGGACACGGGCGTGTGCCAGGCCGTGTTCGGTCCAGATTGGGCATTTTAGCCCCGAATCGAAGCCGTTCATTTCTTTGTCTGAAGATCCAACGGCTGGGGGTTGTTCCTCAAGGGATATACCCGGGTTTTGACTTAGAAAACCCTCACTTTTCCACTTATCCTCTTTCTAAATCCTTGGAGAAAGGAGAGCTAAGGCAAGAAGAAGAAGAGCTAGATCCGCCATTGGAGGAGCTTCGGAGCTCCGAATCGCAAGCCGACTCCGGATCCACGGAGGCAACGCAAGTGCGGTGATTTCCATCCGATTACTTTTCAATGGTGCCAAAGAGGACCGCAAGGGTAACGATCCTCATCTTGAGCATGAGTCGCTCTCTTTCTTTGCATAGGAAGCCCGCTCTCGCGAGTTTGCGGAGAGTTGGAGGCGTTCCTTCGGGTAGATATGTGAAGTCCCCGTTGTTTAGAGTCCGTATGCGAGAACGGACATAGGCATTTTGGTTGAAGCCTACCCGGACATGTTAGTCCGGATCGGTGATGTTGCATTGCATAAGGCCGGAGAAGACTCCGTGCTATTGGGTGTTTTCGGGTTTTCTACGCGGTAGATTGCAGCAGGGAGCCTTGGGGACTAACCCAAAGGTGCCCCCGGAAAACTGGGCGGATACGAGATCTTGCCAACTTGGTGGCCTGAGAGCCAACTTGAACATAACGGGGTTATGTGACTTGTGTTAGAATGGGACTCGGTGAAAGTTTGACCCGCGCATATGGCTTAAATTGTCGTTGCGATGTGAGCACGGGTTAGATGGAGCCGTACCCGCTCTATGTCGTTCGGGTTAGAGAGACCTAAAGTTACATGGCACTCGCCGTTGGCATAGATGTGAGTCTTCGGCGGTCAATGGCTTAAATTGACGTGACCCAGGCCAGGAAGACAAATTGCTCATAGGTTTGGCCGTCTAAGTGGCGGTGGTGAGTCCGGAATGTTGGTGGCTTAAATTGACGCGACATAGACCGGTTCACCGAGAATGTGCCCTGAGTGCACGGGGCGTGTGGCCGTGCGAGCCAACGCCTGTGATGAAATGGCTATGGTTTTTATGTTGCTCGCTTATGCTAATGAAATGCCGGGAAGGAGCATCGACCGCCCCGAGTTGGGGGCGGGATCGTTATAATTTGGTCAGCATTGCTGACCGTTGCCTTGTTTTGCCACCGTGCGGTGGTTTGTTGCTTGCAGGTGCAGCTGGACCAAGCGGTCAATAGCGGGCTAAAGCCCTTTTTGCGAAGCCGGCCCTCGAAGCCCCGAATGGAAATGTTTATTGCTTTATTCATGTATGACCGGCCTGCGTGCCGTGGTTTGTAAATCATGTAACAGTCAAGTGAAACTTTTTGTAAGGCTTTAAGGCTTGTTTTGAGTATTTTGTAATAACATTCCTATTTTCGTATTAGTGGACATTCATGCTTGTTGCTGGGTTCTTGTTTTACAACTCTTAAACTGCTTCCGCTAGAATGCTCTGTGTAGGACGTTGAGATTGGTTGGATGGTTTCCATAAGTAACCACCCGGTCTGTCTGTGGTATATGGCGTCGGGCCCCGGCCGGACCTACTGCTATATACTATGCGACGGATAGGGGGTGTTACATCACACGCCTCACGCTGGTGCACTAAGCGGAGCTCCTGCATACTCTTGCCGGCTGGCGCACCGGACTTCATTTGGCCAAGTGCTAAACCACACTCGCCGAGTCAACGTGTTGGCGTCAGTGCATCGACCCTCCAATACCGAAGACCCACCACCTTATACTTTATGCACATGCAACCTTATGTATTAGATACAGAGCCAAAGCTCCCTGAACCATCCCGTTCGTCATAAACAACAACCGAGCCCAAGCTCGCCGGGCCAACCTGCCCATATAAACAACAACCGAGCCAAAGTTCGCCGGGCCAACCTGCCCATCACCAAAACTTCTGGGCTTACTGCCTGCATGACCCAACCTAACTCCCCGAGACATCGAGGTTTAAGGAGGTGAAACCACGATTTACTAATTACTCTTGTATTTCAGTTTTGCCTAACAATTTAAGTTTAGCACAGGACTGCCCAAGGTATTCCCCGCGAAGGGCTCTCGAGGGCACTACGAGCTATGATGGGCTGAATCCCAAAGCTCCCTTTCGCAAGGCACTTATTCTTATTGTTTAATACCCAACTCCTAGTCCCTTAAAGTTGCATTGGATCTAACCTTAGTGCATTTGACCTTTCCTCTCTATGGGAAAGACGATCTTTCGTCGATCCCGAGCATCGCCTCACACTAGCCAAATCCAACCCTTTACCGATCCTACTTCCAATGGTGAACTTATTTTTATCTATCCAAACCAGCCAACCATTAATCCCAACTCATGTGCTCAAGTTATACTCCAACATAGTTTCTGTAGTTTTTACTATATGCAGACCACTTAAGCAATATGACTCGTAAAATGGGCGGTATATCAAATAATCATCCAGTACTACTATAATAATTATTGGAGTGCTATTATGATCTTTGTGGCCTAAATCCAGAATTTCACCATTTTCCTATTTATCTGATAATTTATTTAATTATTTTAGTAGCAAAAAATCCCAAGTTTGAACATGAAGTACCAATTTCAGACAAGATAATATTCCACTAAATTATGTCAATTACAAAATGATTAATTAACTTGAAATACAAAGTCTCTCAATTTTGCAGCAAGGTTTAAGCCCTTAATTTTAATTTGAAATATATCACATAATGAATCATTTTAAGAGGTATGTACAGCAATAATACTTCCAAAAATTCAGAGAAAATCCAAGGATGATTATAAGGACATATAAATACTTTAAATCAAGTTTCACAATTTATCATTGAATAATAAAGTCTATACTTGATTTTCTCAAAAAATTCCAAGTTAATGGGTTAAAGAACAATGTATAATAAATATTCATCTAAAAATTCCAAATAAATTCCCATATGAGCATAATGAACTAGGAACACTACTTATCATGTTTCATAAATATTCAACAAGTATTGAGCTTTGTAAGAATTATTTAGCAAGTTCCCAAATTTATGAACTTGTGAAGTAGGTACCCTAATTATGTATTCAAAAATTCTATTAAAATTCATATATGATCAATATGGTCTAGAACTCCCTTTTTCAAATTATCATAACATTCCAGTGGGCAGTGGGATCATAATGACCAATTCATTAAATAGGGCAATCCCATTGGTTACAAATGAAGTGCTAAGAATAAAGATCCAAAATTCCCAAATAAATTACCAGAGGCTCAATCTCTCCTTATGACCACATTACCCAAATTGCATTATATTTCAAGGGGTTTCACTAACCTATCCTAGCACTATAAGGTTTATGTCCTAAGCTAGGGTTAGGGTTCTGTGGGCCCTACCCTTTCCAACATCCCTTAAGATTTTTACCAGAGGTTGTTATCTACCCTAGCACCACCCTACAAAATTGCAAGTTCATTCAAGGTGTTTTGGCCTCATGCCCTTCACAAGGCACAAAAGCCCTTCCTTAGGGTTTGTACTTAGATCTTAGGGCAAATCAATTCCAATCTACCCCATATTTCATGGAAAGGTGCAAAAAGCCATGCCAAGCTAGTGGCCCCAATTCCAACCTCTGTTGAGGTGATTTGGCCACTCAAATCCCAAAGTGCACCTTTGGACCAAAATACCCTTTGTAAGGCAAGGCTAGGGTTTGAATGATTTCAGCCCAAACCACCTCCAAATGTGATGAAATGTTTACCAGAGCTTTATAATAATCCCAAGAACCACTCACCAAAATTTGGGTGAGATTGGGTATCATTTGTCCCTTAAAATAATTTACCCTAGAGAAATTAAATAATTTCCAAAACTATAGAAAAATTGTCCCCACAAATTCCCATTTTTGGGCAGGACCTAAATATGGTATAAGGTGACTCTCTGCCAAAATTTAAAAATCATTTAGACCAGAGATGAAGGGTGGGCATCCATTTTAATTTCTGCCTAGCCTGAGGTATAGATCCCACCACAATGCATGCTCTGGTCAAACCATGCACCCAAATTGGTTCAAACTAATTTTGTTGTACACTAGATTCTCCAAGCTACAATTTTAATGTTGACCACAATTTATGAAATAGCACCTAAGTATTTTTAAAAATTAAAATCATTAAATATAAAATGTGTGACATAATTAAATAATCAGAAATTAATATCCTATAGTATATTATCATTCCCTGCACGAATCTTGGCGCGCCTTGGACGGCATCCCATCATCTTCAAGCTCCAGCCGACGGTCCCAATTCCACCGTCCTGGAGCCTCTTCCAGACGCTGTTGCCGGCGATCCGGCCACCTCCCCGGCCAGCCACCGCCACCAACACCTTCGTTGAGGTGGTGGCTGTCGCCAGGCGGCGGCATAGCCGTCGGAGGGGCGTATTCTGACGGTTCTACCAAGATATTTTTTGGCCCGAAACCATGAAATTTTTAAATTGGATCGGGCTCAATTGAGCCCGAACCTTGGCCCTAGTGATTGCTATGAGCTATCCATGAAAGAAGGAGTGGAGGAGGACCTTACTGGAGGACTGAAGTCGGGAAGACCGCCGGGAAGCCATTTTGAAGGTGGCGCTGCTTAGTTTTTGCAACTGTACAGTGGAACTGCTTGGCTCCTTCAGTTAAGTGGTAGAAATGAATCCCTGGAGTCCATTAAAACTTTTAACGAGGAGAATTGGGGTGTTAGGTGGTTGTAGGCTTCATTGCCATTATTGTCCTTAGTCAAGGTTGGCGGCCATGGTAGGTAGGGGGTGAAACTTTGTTCAAACCAGTCAAAAACTAGTTGGTTGAATTGGGGCTGCCTTCCTTGTCCTAGAGCAATGAATGGGAGGTTGGGGAAGGGGAAGGAGGAGCCCAAAGTCTTCCTCCATTACTTTCTTTCACTTTCTCTCACTTACAAAGGTGGATTTTTCTCTCTCCTGCACACCAAGCTGAAATTTGGCTCCTACCTAACCCAATGGCAGCCCACATGTCCATTTCATCCACCAAAACAAGGTTAGCCCAAGTGAGTTGGGCTTGAGCTTGAGTTAGCCCATTAGGGCTAGCTTGACCTAAACATTGACTAGGGTTGGCCTTGTTCAATTTGGTCTTTGAGGTTGCCCCTAATGGGTCCTTGGTGACCCATTGGCCTCCCCTAATGTCTAGGTGGGGTTGAATTGGCCCTTTGGTGGTCACTTGACCCTTAATCAGGGCACTTTTACCATTTTAGGGCTAGAGTTGACTTTGGTTAACTTAGCCTTTTTGGTTGACCTCAATGGGTCCTTGGTGACCAATTGGCATCTCACTAGGGTTAGGAAGGTATGTGTGGGGTCCATTTGGCCAAGGGAACTTCAATTGGCCCTGTGTAGGTCAGTTTGATCCTATGTAGGTCAGGTCGACCCATTTAGGATAAGAGTTGACTTTGGTCAACTTTGTAACGCCCCGAAACTCAAAGGAGCGAAGGGGGACGTTTTGGGCCAGTTTGGGTTCTGGCTGCAGGCACACAGCCTGGGACACGGGCGTGTCCCAGGGCGTGTCAAGCCTGTGTCGACACTGAGATGGGAAGTCGACACTTTGGTCTCGACATTGTGTCGAGACTGGGCACACGGCCTACGACACGGGCGTGTCGCAGGGCGTGTCGACCCGTGTCGACACTTAGCCGCGAAGTCGACACTCTGCTTTGACGAAGTGTCGAGACATGGCACACGGCCTGCGACACGGGCGTGTCGCAGGGCGTGTCAACCCGTGAAGACACTCGTCCCGGGGAGTGGACACTTTGGTCTCGACATTGTGTTGAGACAAGGAACACGGCCTAGGACACGGGCGTGTCCAAGGCCGTGTCATCAGGTCGACGATCTTCGCTCGACGAAGTGTCGAGTGTCGAGACCGTGTACACGGCCTGGGGTCCAGGCGTATTGAGGTGACACGGGTAAGGACACGGGCTTGTCCTAGAACCCGTACAGTGCTCGGGTTGATTTCGGGGAAAAATGATGAGGGTACACGGCCGGCCACATGGCCGTGTCAGGTGGAACACGGGCGTGTCAGCTTGAACAAGGGCGTGTTCGATACCCATGTGAGGTTCCAGGCGAGCCGATTTTGACGGCGAATGAGGCACACGGCCCTGGACATGGGCGTGTGCCAGGCCGTGTTCGGTCCAGATTGGGCATTTCAATCCCGAATCAAAGCCGTTCGTTTCTTTATTTTGAGATCCAACGACTGGGGGTTGTTCCTGAAGGGATATACCCGGGATTGGACTTAGAAACCCTCACTTTTCTTAAGTTTTCATCTTCCTAAAACCTTAGAGAGAGAGGAGAGCCAAGGAAGGAAGAAGGAGCTAGATCCGGCCATTGGAGGAGCTTCGAAGCTCCGAATCGCGAGCCGACTCCGGATCCGCGGAGGCAAAGCTAGTGCGGTGCTTTTCATCCGTTTACTTTTCAATGGCGCCAAAGAGGAACGCTGGGGTAACGATCCTCATCTTGAGCATGAGTAGCTCTCTTTCTTTGCATAGGAAGCCCGCTCTCGCGAGTTTGCGGAGAGTTGGAGGCATTCCTTCGGGTAGATATGTGAAGTCCGCGTTGTTTAGAGTCCGTAAGCGAGAACGGACATAGACATGATGTGTGAAGCCTACCCGGACATGTTGGTCTGGATCGGTGATGTTGCATTGCATAAATGCCGGAGGAGACTCCGTGCTATGGATTGTTTTTCGGGTTTTCTACGCGGTAGATTGCAGCAGGGAGCCTTGGGGACTAACCCAAAGGTGCACCCGGAAAACTGGGCGGATACGAGATCTTGCCAACTTGGTGGCCTGAGAGCCAACTTGAACATAACCGGGTTATGTGAATTGTGATGGAAATGGGACTCGGTGGAAGTTTGACCCGGGCAAATGGCTTAAATTGTCGTTGCGATGTGAGCACGGGTTAGATTGAACCGTACCCGTTCTATGTCGTTCGGTTAAAGAGACCTAAAGGCACGTGGCACTTGTCGTTGGCATAGATTAGGGTCTTCGGCGGTCAATGGCTTAAATTGTCGTGACCCAGGCCAGGAAGACAAATTGCTCATAGGTTTGGCCATCTTAGTGGCGGTGGTGAGTCCGGAATGTCTATGGATTTAATTGACGTGACATCGACCGGTTCA
Source organism: Platanthera guangdongensis (assembly GCA_039583875.1). NCBI lineage: Eukaryota > Viridiplantae > Streptophyta > Magnoliopsida > Asparagales > Orchidaceae > Platanthera > Platanthera guangdongensis. The sequence continues at coordinate 136,006,840 of CM077158.1, forward strand.
ATAAGAATGTGCCCTGAGAGCACGGGGCGTGTGGCCGTGCGAGCCAACGTCTGTGATGAAATGGCTATATGTAATTATTGCTCGCTTATGCTAATGAAATGCAGGGAAGGAGCATCGCCGCCCCGAGTTGGGGGCGGGATCGTTATAATTTGGTCAGCATTGCTGACCGTTGCCTTGTTTTGCCACTGTGCGGTGGTTTGTTGCTTGTAGGTGCAGTTGGACCAAGCGGTCAATAGCGGGCTAAAGCCCGAATGCGAAGCCGACCCTTGAAGGCCTAATTGGAAGTGTTTACTGCTTTATTCATGTGTGACCGGCCAGCGTGCCGTGGTTTGCAAAACATGTAATTTAAAGTGAAACATTTTGTAAGGCCTTAAGGCTTACTTTGTGTATTTTGTATAACATTCCTATTTTGTATTAGTGGACATTCATGCTTTAATGTTGGGTTCTTTGTTACAATGTTTATAAACTGCTTCCGCTAGAATGCTCTGTGTAGGACGTTGAGATTGGTTGGATGGTTTCCATAAGTAACCTCCCGGTCTGTCTGTAGTATATGGCATCGGGGCCCGGCCGGACCTACTGCTATATGCTATGCGACGGATAGGGGGTGTTACAATTTGGTATCAGACTACTGGTTTTGGTCGGGCTTAACCTGAATTCGTGGGCGAATTCTTTTTAAGGGGTGGTGAGCACATTGTGTGCGTCATCGTTATAATGGTAAAAGAACCCATGAATGTCCACTTAGGAATGAAAATACTCGTGTTTGAGGAAACTGCGTGTTCCTATAATTCTGTTTGCAATTTTATTTGGTCGCTTAACGGTGTTTTGTACCACTATAGGTGACCAGAAGTGGCGTTGGGCCGTCAGAACGCCGTGTTTCTGAGGCTAGTAGTGCACCGGAAGTTGCTCCCGCAACACCTCTATCGGCTGAGAACATACGATTGGTGGCTGAAGCGGTGTTGGCTGTGATAAATACGCAGCCTGCAAGGCAAATGCAGCAGCCCGCTCCTGCGATGGAGCAAGAACCTATTCAAGAGGCTGAGCCGAGGAGAGTGGAGCAAGTGGTTGTAGAGCCGGTAGTGCCAAGGAGGGCAACTGAGAGGCAGCTTAAGCATGTTATGAGCTTTAACCCTCCGTTATTCTCGGGGTTGGGAACCCCATCTCAGGCTGAAGACTGGCTCTCCAGGGTGAAGAGTGTCATGACAGCAATGGAGACAGAGGAGTGGCAAATGACCACCATCGCTACGTTCCTTCTGGACAGTGAAGCGAGGATGTGGTGGGAAGGATTGGAGCTGCATCATTTGAGAGGTAGGAAACTTGGTGATGTCTCGATGGAGGAGTTCTCGAGATTATTCTTGGCCAGATACCTCCCTTCGACGCAGAAGATAGCGTTGGAGAATGAGTTTCTGAAGTTGGTTCAGGGTGAGAAGAGCGTGGATGAATATCTCCATGAGTTCACTCGGTTGAGTAGTTATGCTAGCTCCACCATCGTGGATGAGGAGCGCAAGACTAATCGCTTCTATGAAGGCTTGAGGGATGAGTTGAGACTGCTACTTTCGTGGCCGATGACGTAGGGTTTCTTAACCTTGGTCAATACTGCCCGGTCCTTGGATAAGGACATGAAGAATGTACAAGTAAAGAAAAGCTTGGGTGAGAAGAAATCTGAATTCAAAGTGCCGACTACTTCAAAGTCTGGCTATCGGAGGTCTTTCAAGAAGCATTGGACTTCGGGTTTAGCTCCTTCTGGTGCTTCTGGGGCGACTACGAGTCGGACCCCGGGCGCGTGTTTTACATGTGGAAAGACGGGGCATTTCGCCCGTGATTGTTGGAGCGGACGTCCTAAGTCTGAGAGAAGGCCGGGAGCTACTTATGAAGAGAAGGGAAAGGCGGTGGAGTCGACCGCATCCCATTATGCTCCGGCCCAACCAAGGGTCTACAATCTTGGCCAACAGGAGGCCATCAATCAAGCTGATGTGGTGACAGGTACGATTTAATTTATAGCAATTCAAGTTATTTAAATACTTGTTATGCACATGTTACCTTACCACTGCTTGTTTAGGATTTGTATTGATTTGTGAAAATCCGGCACGAGTACTCTTCGATACGGGAGCTTCACACTCCTTCTTCTCCAAAGGATTTATATCACGCATCGGAGTCCCTTCTTCGATGGCAAAGGATAAGTTGGATGTGTTGTTGCCCAATGGGTGTTCGATGTGAGCAGATAGGATCTGCGATGTTAAGATTCGTATTGGGAATCAGGAGTTCGATCTGCAGGCGTCTTTACTTCCGTTAGTGGAGTTCGACGTCATATTTGGCATGGACTGGCTCTCGGAGCAGCAGGCCCATATAGATTGCGGTAGCAAGGAAGTCAAGCTGGGAGCAAGTCGTGAGACGACTTTTACGGGCTTAAAGGGGTCGAGCAAGACGTTGATGTCTGCTCTTCAGGTGGTGAAGACAGTTCGTGCCGGAGCAAAATTGTTCTTTACACTAGTGGAGGTTGCAAAGCCGAAGACCGCGTTGGATTGTATTTCAGTGGTATCGGAATACCCTGATGTGTTCGCCGCAGATCTTCCTGGAGCCCCGCCTCAACGGGAGATAGATTTTACGATCGAGCTAGTGCAAGGTGCAAAGCCTGTGTCACGATCTCCGTATCGGCTAGCGCCTAAGGAAATGGCGGAGCTGAAAGTTCAACTGCAAGAGTTGTTGGAGCAAGGGTATGTGCGCCCGAGTTCTTCGCCTTGGAGCGCACCGGTCCTCTTTGTTAAGAAGAAGGACGGAAGCTTGAGGCTATGTATTGATTATAGGGAGCTAAACAAGTCCCATACCCTACTAGTACAAATCTATGTAGATGATATTATATTAGGTTCTATTGATTCAAATTTGTGCAGAAGGTTTTCCAATCTAATGCATTCTAAATTTGAAATGAGTAGCATGGGTGAGCTATCCTTCTTTCTAGGATTGCAAATCAAACAACATGCTGAAGGCATATTTATTTCTCAAACCAAGTATGCAAAAGAATTGGTTAAGAAATTTGGTATGTCTGAAGCATCATGTATGAAAACACCTATGCCTACTAATGCTGTATTAGATGCTGATTAATATGGGAAACCTGTTGATCAGACAACATATAGAGCAATGATTGGCTCTTTATTATACCTTACAGCTAGTAGACCTGACATAATGTTTGCTACATGCATATGTGCTAGACTCCAAGTGAGCCCTAGAGAGTCACACTTAACCTTAGTAAAAAGAATTCTTAGGTATGTGAAAAGTTGTACAAATCTAGGTCTCTGGTATCCAAAAGACTCAACATTTGACTTAACTGGATTTTCAGATGCTGATTATGCAGGATGCAGAATAGACAGGAAAAGCACCAGTAGAACTTGTCAGTTTCTTGGTGACAGACTTGTCTCCTGGTTTTGCAAGAAACAAACATCTGTGTCAACTTCAACTGCTGAAGCTGAATATATGGCTGCAGGTAGTTATTGTTCACAGATCTTGTGGATTCAAAATCAGCTCCTAGACTATGGCTACAATTTAGAGAAGTTAAAAATATTTTGTGATAATACTAGTGCTATTTCCATAGCACAAAATCCAGTCCTCCATAGTAGGACAAAACATATAGAAATTAGACATCACTTTCTAAGGGATAATGTTGACAAAAACAAAATTGAACTTCAGTATATCCCAACTGATTTGCAAAGGGGAGATATTTTCACCAAACCCTTGGATGAAAAGAAACATACATTCTTCCTGAATCAGTTAGGAATGTTAGATGGAGGAAGTCTAAAATAATATCCAAGTTTTTTTTTAAAAAAAATCTAAAACTGACCAAGACTAGGCAAATCAAAATGCTTTTTCTAGTGTATAGAGTGTTTCTGGTCTCTGAACTGCGCTCGACAATTTTCCTCAAGATCGTCGAACGGAGATCGACGATTTCAGAAATCGTCGACCAGAGTTCAGCGCTTCTCAGATAGTGCTAAACTATCTGTCTTCAGGTCAGCGATCGTCGAACGGAGCTCGACGCTCTCCAATATCGTCGAATGGAGATTGACGATGTTGATGACCTTTCAGTTTCCTTTAGAAGCCCAGATCGTCGAACAGAGTTCAAAGATCTTTCCTTTTCTGCGTCGAACCCTAATATAAAACTCATTTTTTCAGCCGTCGTTCTGCCTTTGCGCTTTCATACTCTCTGCAAAATTTCTCTTTCCCTCCAAACTTTTCTGCACTTGCTCTTATGTTTGTTCATTTTCTTTGCAGGAATCAATGGCAGTTTCAGTTTCAATCTTGACAGCTATGAAATTTGATACAGGCTTTGATATAAACATGGATTCCTTTGATAACAGCGATCAAATCTTCAATGATATTCTGTAACTTTTCAAGGACCGACAGTTAGTTACCATAATGACTACAAGGATCAAATTGGCCGCAAATGAAATAAAGAAATGGGTGTATACTGCCCACAATCTGGATCAGAACACAGTGATTGGAACCATCTCAGGAACTCAGGTACCTTTAACACCTTCTGTTTTGACAGAGGTTTTTCAATTGAATTCTGGAGAAGATTCTGTTGTGCTTTCTGGAGAAGAGTTTTCCCTTATGCTTGAGAGGATGGGACATTCAGAAGCTAACCCTAGTAAATTGCTTAAGAAGAATCTGTCAGTTGAGTACATATTTCTTACTGATGTAGTTGGGAAAGTGCTGTTGGCAAAACACTCAGCTCATGATACCATATCTAGGTATCAGCTCTGTTTGATGGGTGCCCTGGTGGACAAGAAGCAGCTGAACTGGGGAGAAGTGTTCTTTGATTTAATCAGGAAGAAAATTAACAAGAACTTTGTTAATTTTGGGAGGATTTTAGGGCTGTTTCTTCACAACAGATGCCTTGAACTGCTTGTTTCCAGTGGGGTGCACATCAATGCCTCCAAGAGGCTTACCTATGCCCTATTTAGGTAATGGGACAGGCAGATTGTAAAGCCCAGCAGACCCTCTGCAATCTCTTCTTCAGGCAAAAGGACTACTTCAGTCTCTTCCCCTCAGGTTTCTGCCCCTGCAAAAAATTTGCCTGCTTCATCTCCTCCTTCTCCACCTATTGTTTCATCTACAACAGTCACATCCACCATCATAATTTAATCCCCATTTCCATCCCATCTCCAACTTCAATCCCTTCTCCAACTCCACCATTAACTGAAGAAATCTTCCATCCACTACATCACTACCCACACATGGACATTGACTCATCATCTCATATTCCATCATTCACACTTCTAGATGATTCCTATATGGATGATTCTCCTTCATCCCCTCTTGAGCAACCATCATCATCCACTTCTTATCAACAATTACTTTAGGACATAATTGCTCAATCATCATTCACACCATCCATTTCCATTCCACTATCTTCCATCTCCACAATTCCAATATCTCAACCATCACTTCCACCATCCACAGTCTCTCCAACAACATCTCCTGCTGCTCCAACCCTCATCTCTACCTCATCTATCCCTACCTCTACTCAAGTCCATCTTGAGCAAGTAGACCTTCCAGCTGTTGCAGACAAGCTATTTGAGCCGATAGCTCCAAGGCTATCACTACTGCTGGAGACCTCTTTGGCTCCACTTATGAAAACAGATCAGGAGCTGTCTGCCAGGCTATCCTCTTTTCTTCCTCCTCAGGCAATCCCTTTTACTGGGTGCCTTGATCCAGTTCTCACTGAATCTAGGAAGGGGGAGATGCCTTATGAAGATAAGAGATTGCCTGCTGCAGTAACTTCAGACCAAGCTCCAGTTGCTCCAGTTGCAATCATTACAGTGGACCTCAGGTCACTGCTATCAATATTTGATTCTGTGTACTTCAGCTGTCTTCCAGTCCAGCATACTGAAGATCTTACTAAGGCCATTGTGCCTATTTCCAGCTGTGACCCCAGCTTAATAAGTTCTTATGTAAATTCCTTCAATTACTTCAATGATGTGGACAGTGCTCCTTCTGTTTCTGTTTCTGTTGCTCCTACTGCTGCTGTTGATGTTTCAGCTAGCTTAGTTGCTGCTGTTTCAGTTTCTGAAGATATGCATATGATAGAGGCAATTGTGTTTGAGCCTGCTGTATCTGAGCCTACTGTTTCTGAAATTTTTTTATCTGAACCTGCTGTTATAGTTTCTTCTGCCATTGTTGCTTCTACTCCAATTAATGCTGCTGCTGTTGCTCCTGTTGCTGTTTCTGTTGTCTCTTCTGCTCAGTCTCAACAACAGAAAGAATATATCAAGAGGATTGATGCAGTGTATGATAATCCACAAAGCTCAGACAGTGATCAGTTTAGGACTAACTCTGATGATTCCTCTGCAACAATTGCAAGGAAAAGGAAAGCAAGAAGCAAGGCCATGAAGAGAGTTCCCCAGAGAAGGTGAAAGATACAAAATATATTCCATATTATATATTGCATGATTGCCCTATTACAGAACCATGGATGCATTACTCTAGAAATCAGCTGAAAGTCATGAAGAAGAAAAGGAAGTATGACAAAAGATCATCCCATTTCAATCCTCCTCCTCCTCATCCTTCACCTGATACAGGTACAGGTGGTAGTTCTGCCTTTCAATCTACTTTTAGAAGCCAAAGTTCATATCAATCTCAAGGAAGATCTCAGTACAGAGGAAATCAGTCTAGATGTTACCAGTCCAGAAGAGGACAGTACAAAGGAAATCAAAGAGAACTCAAAGTGTATTCTAAAGGATATTCCAGACAACATCCTAATCAAAGGGAAGGATAAGGTCCCTCTGACACTACTTCTGGTCCTTTCCCTTATAAGCTTAAAGATCTAGTCTCCTCCAGAGCTCCTCCTGATAATTCTTCAAACAGATATAAGCCTCCTGTTCCATTTGAATACCCAAAAAATAATCCCACTTCATGGACAGCCAGAATGAAAGAGTTGGCTGCACTAGACCAAATCAAGAAGGCTAGAGAACAAGGAAAAGATACATCTAATATCACTACTCTATCAGATCAAAGAAAGAAAGAACTTGAGAGATACTCTTCCAGTAAATTCTTTGATTTAGAAAGTTATATGAAGCTGCACCCAGAAGCTGTAGTCCCCAGGCCAAAGCATCAAACTTCTCTAGGTGCAGCTGATGATAGAAGATCCAAGAAAGAAGCTCTCAACCCTAAAAGAGAAATAGTTCTCATAAAGAGCAAGGAAAAGGAATGATTCTGTAAGATGACAGTAAATTTGTTTTCTGACTATCTGTGATAATGTTTGTATTTCTGCAATGTTTTGTTTGTTACATTCCTGCATTGTATGATTTTATTTTTCCAATGTCTGTAAATAGTAATCCTAACCCAAAATACGGGGAGATAGTTGGAACACCCTATTACTGATTTGGGTAAGGATCACTATGTCCTTTAGGAAATTTGTTTTGACCTCCTTGTATAGATCTAAAGGTCAATTAGTTTAAGTCTAAGAGTTAGTATTTAGGTTTGAAAACTGCCCTCAAGACCCTCAAGACCAGATATTTCAGTTCAGGAGACTAAGTCATTTCGTCGAGCTCAGGACGACGAATCATCGAACTCCATTCGATAATCTCTGAGCTTACTTCGACGAATCGTAGAACTCCATTCGATGATCTCTGAGCTCACTTCAACGAGTCGTCGAACTCCATTCGACGATCTTCGAGCTCAGATCGACGTTCCTGTCTCTAGTTTGTTTCCCTATCTCTGAGCTCAGTTCGACGATAGTTAAGCTCAGATCGACGATTTCTGTTTCAGTCTAAGACCAGTCTTTGAGCTCAGTTCAACGATAGTCGAGCTCATGTCGACGTTTTTCTGGAGAGATGGGCATTTTTCAAGACTCAAATTCAGACAATTATGGAATTATTCTCAGCATTTATTTCAAGGATCTTGTAGCCGTTTCAATTAATCTGGAGGAAGTTTCAAGGGAATTTTAAAGGAATGTTTTAGTGGACTTTCCTCTTGAAGACAAAATGCAGTTAAGGAAGTCATTTATGACAGGCTAACGACTATCTTGGACAGAGATCTATTCTAGCCATATATAAGGAATAAAAGAATTATTCATATTCTGCTTGTTAAGAAGAACAAAAAAAAGAGAAAGAGTTGCAGATATTCATAGACAGAATTCATACAGGAACGCATCACTGAAGGAGATCAATATTCTGAAATTTCTAGATCCCTTTTGATTCCAGTGTTCAAAGGCCATTATCATTCAAGACTCCAGACAACACACATTTCATCTGCTGCTGTAATCAACTTTTGCTGGAGATCAAATCTTCTGAAGGCCTATCACCCTACTGCAAAGCTTCACTTCCTGAATAACTATAGATCTCAGGGGAGCTTTGACAACATCCACTATCTTCTCTCTGATTGTTGACAGAGAAGATCATCTCACCTCTCTCTCTCTCTCTCTCTCTGTAAAGGGTTTATCAAACTCCCTTCAAAAGTTTGTGTTGGTTTCTGAGATCTTATCAAAACTCAGTGGTGGTAAGACACCTGATCAAAAAATCTGGTTTGGTTTTTGAGTACCTTATCAAAAGCTCATTAGTGCCCAGGACACCTGAACAACTCATCCTGCAGTGGATTCCTACCTAGGGTGGTAGAAGAGTGGATGTACACAGATTGGTTGAGGAACCACTGTAGTTCCTTGTGACATCCGGTTGCTTATTTTCTTTTGTTTTCTGGCTGTGGTTTGTGATTGTTCTATGATTGCTTTGTAATTAGATAGTTGCTGTGTTTGTTGTATTTCATTTGATTCCCTATTCACTTAGGAATACAACAAGAGTTGTAAAACGTTTTTAGCAAGCACCATACTCTATTCACCCCCCCCTCTAGAGTATATCAGATCTAACATGCACTTTCAAAATTCACCCAATGATTCTGAACTTAGAATAATTTTGCTCTGCATGAAAGCATTGAGAGCATTGAGTGAACAAGCTTCACTCAATGCTTTTATACTTATCCAACATTCTGCATCCTTCTCTTTGAAAGCATTGAGTGGATAAGCTTCACTCATCATTTTTATGCTTGGTCAAATCTCCTTTTGTCTGAAGGCGTTGAGTGAGCTGGTCTCTCTCAACGCTTTCTGCCTTTGCCTTTGAAATCTGACGTTAAGTGAACTGGATTCACTCAACGCTTTTGGACTTAGTTGATTTCTCTGTTTCCTCTTAGGCTAATTACATTAGCTTGACTCAAAGCTTTTTGATCTTGTCATTGAGTCAACTGGCTTCCCTCAACGTTTCTGGACTTAGTCGATTTTCTGTCTCCTTTTATTTTGGCTTTGACATAAATAACATGACGTTAAGAGATCAAGCTTCACTCAACGCTTTTGGCTATATGTCGTTGAGTGAGTTGATTTCACTCAGCGCCTGTGGACTTAGCCATTTTTCTGCCTTGCCAACACTTAAATCTTTGACTGTCTGCCCTCTCTCAGCGTTGTTAGCTGTATGACGTTGAGTGAACTAACTTCACTCAATGCCTCTGGACTTAGCTGCTTTTCTCTCTCTAGTTTCCTTTTAAGGCATCTAGCGTTAAGTGAGCTTGCTTCACTTAATGTCGGTGGACTTAGATAGAATTTCTGTCTCTCCAGTCAGCTTCTTGGAGTCCACCTGTCAATGTCACTTGGACCACCTGTCTAATCAATATAACATAGACCAACCTGCATGCATAAACTTAAACATACATCAAATACAACTATGCATATATCATTGACTTATTTGATTTCTTACAAATCTGGTATATTGGGATCAATAGATCCAACAATCTCCCCATATTTGAAGAAGTCAAAACAACACTCAAAAAACTTTTGTCAATGACATACACTAACATATGCAACAACAATATACACCAACTTATAATATAAGATAGTTAAGAGTTATCACATTTCCCATTTTTTTGCTAGTATGATGATCATCACCTACTCCCCCTGTGTTGCTGCAAGGTTCACTTTTTCCCTTTGTATGAGAACACCACCTACTCCTCCCTATTTTGTTACATTGACACCTAGTCACCTTAGTCACATTCTCCCTTTTGACTTCTTCAGACAGAGGGAGAAGCTGGTCATCTGTGATTATCTTCTCCTTTTTTGATTACAGATAATCAATTGGTGCTGAGCTTGCTCCCCCTCAATAAGAGCATCGTTTACCAAGACTTTGTACATTTTAGTCTTGATATCATTTTCTGGTCTTAACAACCTACAAGATGTCACAACCCGCATTTTCTCACACATTTACATAATATCAGAACACGAGAAAATACGTGTCGTGATGCCACGCCGTGCAGGGGATAACTAAGTGTCGACACAAGCTTGACACAAACATACATAATATCGACTTCGCCGGCTAAGTGTCGACACAAGCTTGATACAAACATACATAATACGTGTCGACACAAACATACATAATATCGACTTCGCCGGCTAAGTGTCGACACAAGCTTGACACGCCCTGGGACACGCCCGTGTCCCAGGCCGTGTACCTGCATCCAGAACCCAAAACTGGCCCAAAACGTCCCCCGTCGTTCTTTTGAGTTTCGGTGCGTTACACACAGGCTAATACCTGAACCCAAAGATCCCTCTAGTTAGATCTGCTTGTTTTAAGTTTGTTAGTAGAATTATTTCTTCACAAAACATGGCCCAAAACAAAGATTATGCTCGCACCAGACCTCTAGTGTGCAATCTATCTAAGTTTGCACTTTGGAAGGCAAGGATTAGATTGTACATGAACTCTATTGATGAAGACATTTTCAATTCTGTTTTGATAGTGTGTCCAAGACCTCCATAAAATACAAGTACAAGTGCTGTTCCACCTCCTTCAGGAACAAATGTAGAAATCAAGAAATGGAAAGTGGCAGATGCTAAGGCAATGAATATTTTAGCCCAGACTATGTCTGATGAAATATTTCAAAAAGTAGCTGACTGCAACTCAGCAAAGGACATTTGGGATAAGTTATCTGAGATAGTCTCAGGATCTGCTGATGAGAGAAAAGATAGAAGATCTCACCTCATAACCCAATATGAGAATTTCAAGAAAGGAGAAGCTGAGTCAGTAGCAGATATGTATAATAGACTTAGTCTCATAGTCAATGAGCTGAAAACATTGGACAAAGAGATCTCATTGACTGAGCTCAATGATAAAATCCTAATGTGCTTCCCAAGCACTTGGGACTCAAGGATCTGGCCAATCAAGGATGCCAGAAGCCTAAATGAGATCACAACTGAAGCTCTCTTGGGCAAGCTCAAGTATGAGCTGCTCATCAAGAATAGAGAAGAAGAGCAGAAGGCAGCCTCACCAGCTACAAGAAAAGAAAAATCAATAGCTTTCAAATCCATTGAAGATCAGCCTGAAGACAAGGTCACAGGCAATGAAGAGCTGCTAAGCCTACTGGCCAAAAGATTTTACAAAATGACCAAGAAGGATTTCAGGAAAAGATCATCCAGAGGGCATGACAAGCCAAGGCATGACAAATCAAATAACAAAGATATTATTTGTTTTGGATGCAGGAAACTAGGCCACATTATGCCTGACTGTCCAGAAAATAAAAACAAGGACAAGAAGGACAAGAAAGAAAGGAGAAAAGAAAAGGACTTCAAGAAGAGCAGCAATGAGAAACCCTCCTCCAGCAAGAACAAACATACAAGGAAGGGGTTTGTTGCTGAAACTTGGAGTGAGACATAAGAAGAATTTGAAGCTTCATCCAGCTCTAGTGATGATGAAGATGATGCTGATGAAAAAGAATTCTGCATGATGGCTATCAATGCCTCACAACAAAATTCTGATGCAGAAGAGTCAGAGTCAGAATCAGAGACTCAATCTGAAGAGGACCAGGTAATAAGTTCTTTTGATTTTAATTCTGAGGACTTCAAGTGTGAGTTTAAAGCACTATGTTTAGATTTATTAAAATCTGAGAAGGAAATCATTTATCTCAGAAATCAGCTATCTGAACACAGCACTTTAAAATCAGAAAACCTCAAACTCTCTGAGGAGTTGGAATGCTGTAGGGAGTAGATAGCCTCACTGAAGAGCTATCAGAGGCCAAAAAGTTTGATGAATCCCTCAATGGGAGAAGTATCAAGCTAATAGACATCACAAGCACAGTGAACTCAAGATTCAATAGTACACTGGGCTTGGGTGCCTCATCTAGCCAACCTATAGTATTAACAACCCCAATCAAGTTTATCTCTGATAAAGGTAAGGAAGTTGTAGAGGTAGCTAGGAAGAATTCTGACTTATCTAAGAAAACAAAAGTTCAACAGAAATCGTCGAACGGAGCTAGACGATCGTCGAATGAAGATCAACGATCTCAGGATAAATTGTGGAACTCAGGTCGACGATCTCTGAACCCTGAACTCTGCCACAGTCGATCTTCGAACGGAGCTCGACGATCTGACCCAAGATCGTCGAACTCAGCTCAGCGATCGTCGAGCAGAGTTTTGAAAATTTTTTCAAAGGTAAATCAAATTTCAAACCTAGGGGTCCTTCATCCCAAAGATTTAACCCTTATACTGAATGGATAATACCTCCAAGGAGATATCATCCTGAAGGCTATAAGAGTCAACCAGGGATGTCTTTTATTTTTGAATTCAAAGGTTATCAACCTAGGCCCAAGGTAAACTGGGTCAAAAATAAATAAATTATTTTATGTGCAGAAGAAGACCTATCCAACATCAAAACAGCAATAGTATCTGGATAGTGGGTGCTCAAAGCACATGACAGGAAACAAGGACAATTTCACATTCTTCAAAGCTAAGCTTGGACCCAAAGTAATATTTGGTGATTCAAACTTTGGACTAACAAAAAGATATGGTGCAGTCCAGATTGGTACAATCACATTCAAGAAAGTAGCCTATGTGGATGGACTGAAGCACAACTTGATCAGTATCAGTCAACTGTGTGATGAAGGCTATCAAGTGACTTTCAACAAATCCTCATGCAAGATCAAATCAGAGGACAACACAACTGTGTTGACAGGTAAAAGGAAAAGTAACATCTATCTTGTAGATTTTCTTTCAACCAAGGTAGATATATGTTTGTTCAATTCAATTTGTAGACCTAATGAATTATGCCATAAGAGACTAGGGCATATAAACCTTAGAACCATTGCTAGGCTATCCAAGGACAACCTTGTTAGAGGACTACCTTCTGGCCCCTACAAGAAGGAAGGACTTTGCAGGGCTTGTCAATTAGGCAAGCAAACCAAAAATAGTTTTAAGTCACTTAATAAGAGTGATTCACATAGGATTTTGTATCTGTTACACATGGATCTCTTTGGACCCATTACAGTACAAAGCTTAGGAGGGAAATCTTATACTTTAGTAGTTGTAGATGACTTCTCTAGATTCACATGGATGTTCTTTCTGAGGAAGAAGTCTGATAACTTTAAGTGTTTGACAGAGTTTCTCAAATGCATACAGAGTGAGTTCAATACTCACATTGCCCTGATTAGAACTGATCATGGGACAGAGTTTGATTCTCTTCTTATGCAAGAGTTCTGTCAGAGTTAAGGGATCAGGCACACTTTCTCAGCTCCTAGAACTCCTCAACAAAATGGGGTAGCTGAAAGGAAAAATAGAACCCTTATTGAATCTGCTACTACATTGTTGTCAGATGCACATCTTCCTCTATCCTTTTGGGCAGAGGCAGTGAACATCTCCAACTATGTGTTGAATAGAAGTTTAATACATAAACTGAAGGGCAAGACTCCCTATGAATTACTCAAAGGGAAGAAACCTAAAGTAGATTATTTCAAAATCTTTGGTTGTATTTGCTACATTCATAATAATGACAAGAAATACTTAGCAAAATTTCAAGCTAAAGATGATGAAGAAGTGTTTCTGGGATACTCCATGATCAGGAAAGCTTATAGGGTATATAATAAATCTACTCTCAAAATTAAAGAATCTGTTTATATATCTTTTGATGAATCTAACATGTCTTTCAAGGAGAAGAATACTTCTACCTTAGAACCTTTGCAAGTACACTCTCTTGCTGAAGACTTGGACAGGTTACAAATTATTCAAAAAGATGAAAGCAGTGAAGATGAAGAAGACATTCAACATCTTGAAGAGAATCTTCTTGAAGAGCCAGTTGTTGTACCATAAGAGGAAACAACAACACAGGTTGGTGAATAATCAACATCTCCTGTTGATCTAGTAACATCAAGATACCATCCAATCTACCAAGTGATTGGAGACATCTCAGCTGGTGTGCAAACCAGAAATCAGGTCAATCAAAACCTGATGCACACTTGCTTTCTCTCTCAAATTGAACCTCAATCCATTCAAGATGCAGAGCAAGATCCACACTGGATCATTGCAATGCTAGAGGAGTTGCATCAATTTGAAAGGAACAAAGTTTGGGAACCAGTGCTAAGGTCTAAGGATCACTCCAATGTTGGAACAAAATGGGTGTTCAGAAATAAATTGGATGATCAAGGAGTCATTGTAAGGAACAAGGCAAGGCTAGTTGCTCAAGGGTACTCTCAAGAAGAAGGGATAGATTATGACCAGACCTTTGCACCAGTTGCAAGGTTAGAGGCCATAAGAATCTTCTTAGCATATGCAACACACAAAGGTTTCAAAGTATACCTGATGGATGTAAAGAGTTCTTTTCTCAATGGAGATATCAAAGAAGAAGTCTATGTCAGACAACCCCCAGGTTTTATCTCTTCAACTCATCCTGATCATGTTTTCAAATTGCATAAAGCATTATATGGTCTAAAGCAAGCTCCTAGAGCATGGTATGACACCCTAGCATGCTTTCTTCTGAAAAATGATTTTATAAGGGGTAGAGTAGGCCAAACTCTTTTTATTAGAACCCATAAGTCCCATACCCTACTAGTACAAATCTATGTAGATGATATTATATTTGGTTCTATTGATTCAAATTTGTGCTGAAGGTTTTCCAATCTAATGCATTCTAAATTTGAAATGAGTAGCATGGGTGAGTTATCCTTCTTTTTAGGATTGCAAATCAAACAACATGCTGAAGGCATATTTATTTCTCAAATCAAGTATGCAAAAGAATTGGTTAAGAAATTTGGTATGTCTGAAGCATCATGTATGAAAACACCTATGCCTACTAATGCTGTATTAGATGCTGATTAATATGGGAAACCTGTTGATCAGACAACATATAGAGCAATGATTGGCTCTTTATTGTACCTTACAGCTAGTAGACCTGACATAATATTTGCTACATGCATATGTGCTAGATTCCAAGTGAGCCCTAGAGAGTCACACTTAACCTTAGTAAAAAGAATTCTTAGGTATGTGAAAAGTTGTACAAATCTAGGTCTCTGGTATCCAAAAGACTCAACATTTGACTTAATTGGATTTTCAGATGTTGATTATGCTGGATGCAGAATAGACAGGAAAAGCACCAGAGGAACTTGTCAGTTTGTTGGTGACAAACTTGTATCCTGGTTTTGCAAGAAATAAACATCTGTGTCAACTTCAACTGCTGAAGCTGAATATATGGCTGCAGGTAATTGTTGTTCACAGATCTTGTGGATTCAAAATTAGCTCCTAGACTATGGCTACAATTTAGAGAAGTCAAAAATATTTTGTGATAATACTAGTGCTATTTTCATAGCACAAAATCCAGTCCTCCATAGTAGGACAAAACATATAGAAATTAGACATCACTTTCTAAGGGATAATGTTGAGAAAAACAAAATTGAACTTTAATATATCCCAACTGATTTGCAAAGGGGAGATATTTTCACCAAACCCTTGGATGAAAAGAAACATACATTCTTCCTGAATCAGTTAGGAATGTTAGATGGAGGAAGTCTAAAATAATATCCAAGTTCTTTTTTTAAAAAAAAACTAAAACTGACCAAGACTAGGCAAATCAAAATGCTTTTTCTAGTGTATAGAGTGTTTCTGGTCTCTGAACTGCGCTCGACGATTTTCCTCAAGATCGTCGAACGGAGATCGACGATTTCAAAAATCGTCGACCAGAGTTCAGCGCTTCTCAGATAATGCTAAACTATCTGTCTTCAGGTCAGCGATCGTCGAACGTAGCTCGACGCTCTCCAATATCGTCGAACGGAGATTGACGATGTTGATGACCTTTCAGTTTCCTTTAGAAGCCCAAATCGTCGAACAGAGTTCAACGATCTTTCCTTTTCTGCGTCGAACCCTAATATAAAACTCATTTTTCAGCCTTCGTTCTGCCTTTGCGCTTTCATACTCTCTGCAAAATTTCTCTTTCCCTCCAAACTTTTCTGCACTTGCTCTTGTGTTTGTTCATTTTCTTTGCAGGAATCAATGGAAGTTTCAGTCGCAATCTTGGCAGTAATGAAATTTGATACAGGCTTTGATATAGACATGGATTCCTTTGATAACAGCGATCAAATCTTCAAGGATATTCTAGAACTTTTCAAGAACCGACAGTTAGTTACCATAATGACTACAAGGATCAAATTAGCCGCAAATGAAATAAAGAAATGGTTGTATACTGCCCACAATCTGGATCAGAACACAGTGATTGGAACCATCTCAGGAACTCAGGTACCTTTAACACCTGCTGTTTTGACAGAGGTTTTTCAATTGAATTCTGGAGAAGATTCTGTTGAGCTTTCTGGAGAAGAGTTTTCCCTTATGCTTGAGAGGATGGGACATTCAGAAGCTAATCCTAGTAAATTGCTTAAGAAGAATCTGTCAGTTGAGTACATATTTCTTACTGATGTAGTTGGGAAAGTGCTGTTGGCAAAACACTCAGCTCATGATACCATATCTAGTTATCAGCTCTATTTGATGGGTGCCTTGGTGGACAAGAAGCAGCTGAACTGGGGAGAAGTGTTCTTTGATTTAATCAAGAAGAAAATTAACAAGAACTTTGTTAATTTGGGGAGGATTTTAGGGCTGTTTCTTCACAACAGATGCCCTGAATTGCTTGTTTCCAGTGGGGTGCACATCAATGCCTCCAAGAGGCTTACCTGTGCCCTATTTGGGTAATGGGACAGGCAGATTGTAAAGCCCAGCAAACCCTCTGCAATCTCTTCTTCAGGCACAAGGACTACTTCAGTCTCTTCCCCTCAGGTTTCCGCCCCTGTAGAAAATTTGCCTGCTTCATCTCCTCCTTCTCCACCTATTGTTTCATCTACAACAGTCACATCCACCATCACAATTTAATCCCCCATTTCCATCCCATCAACAACTTCAATCCCTTCTCCAACTCCACCATTAACTGAAGAAATCTTCCATCCACTACATCACTACCCACACATGGACATTGACTCATCATCTCATATTCCATCATTCACTCTTCTAGATGATTCCTATATAGATGATTCTCCTTCATCCCCTCTTGAGAAACCATCATCACCCACTTCTTATCAATAATTACTTCAGGACATAATTGCTCAATCATCATTCACACCATCCATTTCCATTCCACTATCTTCCATCTCCACAATTCCAATATCTCAACCATCACTTCCACCATCTACAGTCTCTCCGACAACATCTCCTGCTGCTCCAACCCTCATCTCTACCTCATCTATCCCTACCTCTACTCAAGTCCCTCTTGAGCAAGTAGACCTTCCAGCTGTTGCAGACAAGCTATATGAGCTGATAGCTCCAAGGCTATCACTACTGCTGGAGACCTCTTTGGATCCACTTCTGAAAACAGATCAGGAGCTGTCTGCCAGGCTATCCTCTTTTCTTCCTCAGGCAATCCCTTTTACTGGGTGCCTTGATCCAGTTCTCACTGAATCTAGGAAGGGGGAGATGCCTTATGAAGCTAAGAGATTGCCTGCTGCAGTAACTTCAGACCAAGCTCCAGTTGGTCCAGTTGCAGTCATTACAGTGGACCTCAGGTCACTGCTATCAATATTTGATTCTGTGTACTTCAGCTGTCTTCCAGTCCAGCATACTGAAGATCTTACTAAGGCCATTGTGCCTATTTCCAGCTGTGACCCCAGCTTAATAAGTTATTATGTGAATTCCTTCAATTACTTCAATGATGTGGACAGTGCTCCTTCTGTTTCTGTTTCTGTTGCTCCTACTGCTGCTGTTGATGTTTCAGCTAGCTCAGTTGCTGCTATTTCAGTTTCTGAAGATATGCATATGAAAGAGGCAATTGTGTTTGAGCCTGCTGTATCTGAGCCTACTGTTTTTGAAATTTTTTTATCTGAACCTGCTGTTATAGTTTCTTCTGCCATTGTTGCTTCAACTCCAATTCCTGCTGCTGTTGTTGCTCCTGTTGTTGTTTCTGCTGTCTCTTCTGCTCAGTCTCAACAATAGAAAGAATATATCAAGAGGATTGATGTAGTGTATGATAATCCACAAAGCTCAGACATTGATCAGTTTAGGACTGACTCTGATGATTCCTCTGCAACAATTGCAAGGAAAAGGAAAGCAAGAAGCAAGGCCATGAAGAGAGTTCCCCAAAGAAGGTGAAATATACAAAAGATATTCCATATTATATATTGCATGATTGCCCTATTACAGAACCATGGATGCATTACTCTAAAAATCAGCTGAAAGCCATGAAGAAGAAAAGGAAGTATGACAAAGGATCATCCCATTTCAATCCTCCTCCTCATCATCCTTCACCTGATACAGGTACAGGTGGTAGTTCTGCCTTTCAATCTACTGCTAGAAGCTAAAGTTCATATCAATCTCAAGGAAGATCTCAGTATAGAGGAAATCAGTCTAGAGGTTACCAGTCCAGAAGAGGACAGTACAGAGGAAATCAAAGAGAACTCAAAGTGTATTCTAAAGGATATTCCAGACAACATCCTAATCAAAGGGAAGGACAAGGTCCCTCTGACACTACTTCTGGTCCTTTCCCTTATAAGCTTAAAGATCTAGTCTCTTCCAAAGCTCCTCCTGATAATTCTTCAAACAGATATAAGCCTCCTGTTCCATTTGAAGACCCAAAAAATAATCCCACTTCATGGACAGCCAGAATGAAAGAGTTGGCTGCACTAGACCAAATCAAGAAGGCTAGAGAACAAGGAAAAGATACATCTAATATCACTACTCTATCAGATCAAAGAAAGAAAGAACTTGAGAGATACTCTTCCAGTAAATTCTTTGATTCAGAAAGTTATATGAAGCTGCACCCAGAAGCTGTAGTCCCCAGGCCAAAGCATCAAACTTCTCTAGGTGCAGCTGATGATAGAAGATCCAAGAAAGAAGCTCTCAACCCTAACAGAGAAATAGTTCTCATAAAGAGCAAGGAAAAGGAATGATTCTATAAGATGACAGTAAATTTGTTTTCTGACTATCTGTGATAATGTCTGTGTTTCTGCAATGTTTTGTTTGTTACATTTCTGCATTGTATGTTTTTATTTTTCCAATGTCTGTAAATAGTAATCCTAACCCAAATACGGGGAGATTGTTGGAACACCCTATTACTGATTTGGGCAAGGATCACTATGTCCTTTAGGAAATTTGTTTTGAGCTCCTTGTATAGATCTAAAGGTCAATTAGTTTAAGTCTAATAGTTAGTATTTAGGTTTGAAAGCTGCCCTCAAGACCCTCAAGACCAGATATTTCAGTTCAGGAGACTAAGTCATTTCGTCGAGCTCAGGACGACGAATCGTCGAACTCCATTCGACGATCTCTGAGCTCACTTCGATAAATCGTCGAACTCCATTCGACGATCTCTGAGCTCACTTCAACGAGTCGTCGAACTCCATTTGACGATCTTCAAGCTCAGATCGACGTTCCTGTCTCTAGTTTGTTTCCCTATCTCTGAGCTCAGTTCGACAATAGTTAAGCTCAGATCGACGATTTCTATTTCAGTCTAAGACCAGTCTCTGAGCTCAGTTCAACGATAGTCGAGCTCAGGTCGACGTTTTTCTGGAGAGATGGGCGTTTTTCAAGACTCAAATTCAAACAATTATGGAATTATTCTCAGCATTTATTTCAAGGATCTTGTAGCCGTTTCAATTAATCTGGAGCAAGTTTCAAGGGAATTTTAAAGGAATGTTTTAGTGGACTTTCCTCTTGAAGACAAAATGCAGTTAAGGAAGTCATTTATGACAGACTAACGACTATCTTGGATAGAGATCTATTCTATTCATATCTAAGGAATAAAAGAATTATTCATATTCTACTGGTTAAGAAGAACAAAAAAAAGGAGAAAGAGTTGCAGATATTCACAGACAGAATTCATACAGGAACACATCACTGAAGGAGATCAATATTCTGAAATTTCTAGATCCCTTTTGATTCCAGTGTTCAAAGGCCATTATCATTCAAGACTCCAGACAACACACATTTCAGCTGTACTGGAATCATCTTTTGCTGAAGATCAAATCTTCTGAAGGCCTATCACCCTACTGCAAAGCTTCACTTCCTGAACAACTATAGATCTCAGGGGAGCTTTGACAACATCCACTATCTTCTCTCTGATTGTTGACAGAGAAGATCATCTCACCTCTCTCTCTCTCTGTAAAGGGTTTATCAAACTCCCTTCAAAAGTTTGTGTTGGTTTCTGAGACCTTATCAAAACTCAGTGGTGGTAAGACACCTGATCAAAAAATCTGGTTTGGTTTTTGAGTACCTTATCAAAAGCTCATTGGTGCCTAGGACACCTGATCAACTCATCCTGCAGTGGATTCCTACCTAGGGTGGTAGAAGAGTGGATGTACCCAGATTGGTTGGGGAACCACTATAGCTCCTTGTGTCATCTGGTTGCTTATTTTCTTTTGTTTTCTGGCTGTGGTTTGTGATTGTTCTGTGATTGCTTTGTAATTAGATAGTTGCTGTGTTTGCTGTATTTCATTTGCTTCCCTGTTCACTTAGGAATACAACAAGAGTTGTAAAAAGTTTTTAGCAAGCACCATACTCTATTCACCCCCCTCTAGAGTATATCAGATCTAACCTGCACTTTCAAAATTCACCCAATGATTCTGGACTTAGAATAATTTTGCTCTGCATGAAAGCATTGAGAGCATTGAGTGAACAAGCTTCACTCAATGCTTTTATACTTATCCAACATTCTGCATCCTTCTCTTTGAAAGCATTGAGTGGATAAACTTCACTCATCGCTTTTATACTTGGTCAAATCTCCTTTTGTCTGAAGGCGTTGAGTGAGCTGGTCTCTCTCAACGCTTTCTGCCTTTGCCTTTGAAATCTGGCATTGAGTGAACTGGATTCACTCAACGCTTTTGGACTTAGTCGATTTCTCTGTTTCCTCTTAGGCTAATTACATTAGCTTGACTCAAAGCTTTTTGATCTTGGCATTGAGTCAACTGGCTTCACTCAACGTTTCTGGACTTAGTCGATTTTCTGTCTCCTTTTTTTTGGCTTTGACATAAACAACATGACGTTAAGAGATCAAGCTTCACTCAACGCTTTTGGCTATTTGTCGTTGAGTGAGTTGATTTCACTCAGCGCCTGTGGACTTAGCCATTTTTCTGCCTTGCCAACACTTAAATCTTTGACTGTCTGCCCTTTCTCAGCATTGTTAGCTGTATGACGTTGAGTGAACTAACTTTACTCAATGCCTCTGGACTTAGCTGCTTTTCTCTGTCTAGTTTCCTTTTTAAGGCATCTAGCGTTAAGTGAGCTTGCTTCACTTAATGTCGGTGGACTTAGACATAATTTCTTGTCTCTCCAGTCAGCTTCTTGGAGTCCACCTGTCAATGTCACTTGTACCACCTGTCTAATCAATATAACATAGACCAACCTGCATGCATAAACTTAAACATACATCAAATACAACTATGCATATATCATTGACTTATTTGATTTCTTACAAATCTGGTATATTGGGATCAATAGATCCAACAATCTCCCCATATTTGAAGAAGTCAAAACAACACTCAAAAAACTTTTGTCAATGACATACACTAACATATGCAACAACAATATACACCAACTTATAATATAAGATAGTTAAGAGTTATCACATTCCCATTTTTCTGCTAGTATGATGATCATCACCTACTCCCCCTGTGTTGCTGCAAGGTTCACTTTTTCCCTTTGTATGAGAACACCACCTACTCCTCCCTATTTTGTTACATTGACACCTAGTCACCTTAGTCACATTCTCCCTTTTGACTTCTTCAGACAGAGGGAGAAGCTGGTCATCTGTGATTATCTTCTCCTTTTTTGATTACAGATAATCAATTGGTGCAGAGCTTGCTCCTCCTCAATAAGAGCATCGTTTACCAAGACTTTGTACATTTTAGTCTTGATATCATTTTCTGGTCTTAACAACCTACAAGATGTCACAACCCGCATTTTCTCACACATTTACATAATATCAGAACACGAGAAAATACGTGTCGTGATGCTACGCCGTGCAGGGGATAACTGCACGCGCTCAGGCAAAACCTAAACTCGCACTTGTGGCATAAATTATCATTTTTTATGCAAGTAAACCAATTACAGTTTGATGGCCGTATCCCTCGGCACCGTGGATCAGCAAGTCCACATAACAAAAACTATAAGTTTATACGCAGCAGAAATACATAGTTAAGGTAAGTTGACATCCTACATGAGTAGAATCGTCCCCAAAGGACCTCTCATGGAATGCAGGACTCTAGGTGACTCATAATATATAGAAAATAGCTTTTGGTATGTACTCGAGAAATAGTGTGTTAGTGTTTTAAAACATGATATGCATGTGATACATATACTATTACTTTTAAGGTTTAACATAACTAACGTGCAACCTAGCATAAAACATTCCCAGAAGCAAGTAAACAACCTCCAAAAAAGGTAAAACTAGCAGTCTTTAGTTCATAGTACATCACTAAAAGAAACCATCAGTGGGCGTCAACAACCTTACACGAACCCACTGGTGGGTGTGTATGTCTGTACAGAAAGAAGAAAAACTACCTCGACAAAACGAGGAACAACAACCTCTGCGGCCACAAGTAAGCTCCACCAAAAGAACACTAGCCGCTCAATCGGCGATCACCTGGACCTGAGGCATTCCAAAGAAAAGAATACCTCAGCAAGTATATAAAGAAATGAAATGGAGCAGTATCTCATCCATAACCAATAACAGAAATGCACGATATATCAACATAGCCTGCTAAAACCTGCAGGAGCAATAAGGCCAATTATATGCCAAAATACCAAAAGAAAGAACAGACCGAATTTGTGATGCATTAACAGTGGTAGAGTCATTACTCAAGGGTTCAACGGTGGCAGCCCTTAAAGTGGAACACACCAACAAAAACAGCCCATATCGGGGCCAAAAGGTGTTCTCTACACCATAAAACAACCAGCCCATTATCCGGGGCCAAAAGGTGCTATCTACACCATAAAACGACCAGACTCTACACCACACCACCCCTTACAGAGCCATCAGACAAACCACGTGCCATACTCCACGATTCAATCGGCAAAACACGCCGAAACACACCAACAACCCGGAATCCCGACGTAACCACAAATCTGAAAGTTCATCGTAAGCACGTACGCAACATGATCTAAGTTACTACTTCATATGTCTACTTTCAACCAAGATTTGGACACAAAATGAATAACCCGAAATTCAACCATACTATAATCATATAACCATAAGAGATGAAAGAAAAGCAAAACTTGGCAAGGGCAAGAACACCACTTGCCTCAACCTTCAAGCACAATAGCCGCTATCACAGCTTTAGCACAACTAGTAGAAAAACCTGAGGTGAACAACATAGGAGAAAAACAACAACTAAGAAATTTGACAACCCATCTTCTTTTCCACTAATCCAAAAGCAAAGAAACGTTACCTAAGGGGCCAATCCAGAGCAGCTGGTCTCTCTTCCCTTTTCTCCCATTGTACTCTCCCTCTTTGGAAATGGAGAATGATAAGAAGAAGAAGAAGAATGAACACAAAATGGAAGGAGAAAGACTTAAATCTCGGCCTGATTCCCAGGGAAGAAGTTTGGTCCCTTGGATTAAAACAATAAGGGATTAAACGGCAGCAAAATTTGCTGAAATTTCGCATTTTGTCCCTGACACGCCCTGTGATACGCCCGTGTCACGGGCCGTGTGACTTAAGCGGTGGGCAACCGCCTCACATCCAAACACTATACGGCCTGTGACACGGGCGTGTCACAGGCCGTGTCACTGAACACGCCTATCTACACGGCCGTGTCACTGGTCGTGACACAACACACAGCACCCAGCCAAACAACTCGAGAAGGACACGACCTTGGGACATGCCCATGTCCAAAGCCGTGTCACCCCATGCTCGACACTCGTCGAGCGAACTTCGTCGAGCGAAGTTCGTCGACCAGCGGGACACGCCCTGTGACACGCCCGTGTCACAGGCCGTGTACCCCTTCTCTCGACACTCGACACTCGTCGAGTGAATTTTGTCGAGCGAAGTTCGTCGACACCGGGACACGCCCTGTGACACGCCCGTGTACCCCTTCTCACGACACTCGACACTCGTCGAGTGAACTTCGTCGACCAAAATTCATCGAACACACGGGACACGCCCTATGACACGCCCGTGTCACAGGCCGTGTACCCCGACACGCCCTGGGACATGCCCGTGTCCCAGGCTGTGTCACCCAAATGCGCTCCAGGTCTTTGACCTCTTACACCTCTCCCCTGCTATAAGAAACTGCAGCCACACCGTTAGCACCTAGGGGGAATTAACCAGCAAACAATAGAGCATATCTACATATCCATATGTTATAACTTCTTACTCATGCTATTCCCAAGCCAACCAATTCAGGTTCGAACAAACTACCCACGCTACGAATCTAGTGGCGAAGTCGAAATCAGCATCCGACAAACAAAACTTGGGCTAACCTTGCCCGAAGCCAAAACACAAGCATTCCCGAAGAGGCATCACTGAGTCACCAAAATAGACTCCGGCTTGCTAGGGAATCTTGCAAACAGGCTATCAACCAAGCCACTAAAGGCCTAAAGAGCGAAGATTACGCTCTAACAACAGCAAGACCAACGTAACGCCAAACAAAATTACACAATGGCCATAAAAAAACCGGGGGCGTTACACAAGATGATGTAATTCCTACAACAAAACAACATGAAGAGCAACTGAAGCTACACCAATTTCAACATACCCAACTCAAACTTGAAGGTATTGAACTTTGCTTCATCTAGTGGCTTGGTGAAAATGTCAGCCACTTGCTTGTCTGTTGGAACAAATTGAAAACTAATATCCTCACATTTCGCATGCTCTCTTATAAAGTGATATCTAATCTCTATGTGCTTAGTCCTACTATGTGAGACAAGATTCCTAGTTATAGAGATTGCACTAGTAGAATCACAAAATAAAGAGCTTTTACTTAGCTGAATGTTATAATCTTGAAGTTGATGTTGTATCCACAACAACTGTACAACAACTGTGCACAGCAGCTCCGTGCAGCTATATATTCCGATTCTGCAGTAGAAATAGAAACACTTGTTTGCTTCTTGCTGCTCCATGACACTAGTCTTTTTCCCAAAAACTGACATGAATCTGATGTGCTTTTCCTATCTTCTCTGCAGTCTGTAAAGTCTGCATCTGAAAAACCTATTAGTTCAAAATCCCTATTCTTAGGGTACCAAAGACCAAGAGCTGGTATGTCATTCAGATATCTCAAAATCCTCTTAGCAGCAGAGTAATGAGATTTTTTAGGACATGCCTGATCTCTAGCAAAAAGACATGTAACATACATAATGTCTGACCTACTAGCATTTAGGTATAGAAGGACGGCAATTATCCCTTTATACAAAGTTCGATCAACAGATTTTCCTGCCTCATCTTTGTCTAAAGACAAAGTTGACCCCATGGGAGTTTTCATGGTGCAAGCATTCTCCATCCAAATTTTTTAATCAACTCCCTGATAAACTTAGATTGAGATATGAATAATCAATTGTAAGTTTGTTTTACTTGGAGACCCAAGAAGAACTTAAGTTCACCCATACTGCTCATCTCAAACTTCCCTTGCATAAGTCTGACAAACTTTTTACAAAGGTTGGCATCAGTAGATCCAAAGATAATGTCATCAATATATATCTGGACTCGGATGATCTTTCCCTTGGATTCCATTAGAAATAATGTTTTGTCTATCTACCTCCTTGAGAATTTGTTCTCAATGAAAAAGCTAGACAAAGTCTAATACCATGTTCTAGGAGCTTGTTTTAAGCCATATAAAGCTTTCCTAAGTCGATAAGCAAAAATTGATTTGTTTGGAATAACAAAAGCTGAAGGTTGTTCAACATAAACTTCTTCCTTTAAGTCTCCATTCAGGAAGACTGATTTCACATCCATCTGGTAGACTCTGAAACCTTGGCATGCAACATATGCAAGGAACATTCTAATGGCTTATAGTCTTACTACAGGGGCAAAAGTTTGATTAAAGTTAATACCTTCTTCCTGTTTATACCCCTGAGCTCCCAGTCTAACTTTATTCTTGGTTATAACGCCACTTTCATCAAGTTTGTTCCTGTAGATCCACTTGGTTCCAATGACATTATGTTCTTGTGGTCTGGGAACCAACTTCCAGACCTTACATCTCTTAAACTTGTTCAATTCTTCTTGCATAGCTACAATCCAAAACTGATCTACGTTTGCCTCTTCAAACTTTTTGGGCTCTACTTGTGACAAAAAACTAGAGTACATTGCAGTGTTGATACATCTGCTTCTTGTCACTACACCTTGACTTGCATCACCAATGATCTGGTGGCCTGGATGATCCTTCTAATGTCTGACTGCTGGAGGTAATCTTCCTTCAACATTTTGTACTTCAAAGTCTCCATCTTGTTGAACATCATCCACTTCCTATATGCCTTGTGTTTCCTCTGAAATCCACACACACTTTCATCTTTGTCTTGAACTATAGGTTCAGCTTTCTTAGGCTCTGTTTGGTTGGACTGTTGCTGATGGTAAGCTGCTGATAGAAAAAGTGCTGATTCCGGAAAATGGAGTTTTATTAAAAAACTGTTTGGGTGAAATGGAGTTTGCAAAACGGAGTTTTCAAAAAGTTGTTTGGAAACAAAACGGAGTTTTGAGTGAAATTTTTTTTCCACATTTTTTTGCATATAACAATGTCATAAACCATTCCATTCCAAAGAAAAAAGAAGACCTTCTGGCATATCCTTGAAACATTTTCAAGATCGAATGACTGTGAAAAGCTAATATTTAAACACAAAAAAATAACCGAGAAGAGTTTATAAGAAAATATGTACCACTCACTTAAAATTGAAGATAACTGTATAGTGCATTTATTCATTCATTGCCAAACAAAATTTCTGAACTATTTAATGAAGAAAGCGATCATAGAACCTCTGATATTATAAAACTGCAATGATCCACAGTGCACGTTTGGAGCGGCTGATGGGAAACCAAAAATCATAGGAAAAAGTTGAAGAGATTGATCATCGAACCTCTGCACGACACTATTAGGGAAGATGATTACGGATTAGAGAATCCTCTGGAGGAAGATGGTGACCTCGGCTACAGTTGGGAAGTCGCAGCCATGGCGCCGTCCCAAGATTCCTATGTTTCAATTCAACGGAGCTTTGGATTCGTTGACAGCTAAGGCGGGGGATCGGGATTTCGCCGCTTGCGATGTAAAGGAGAGAGATGTACGCGCGGTAGAGAAATGTCGACGGAGCCATGAGCTGAGGCAACTGGAGCAGGAAAAAAACGAACTTGTTTGGAAGAAGGAGAATAAGATGAAGCGAACTCATTTAGAAGAACTCGTTTGGAAGAAGAAGAAGAAGAAGCGAAGATGTCGTCCTCGATTTCTTTGCGGGTGAGCGAAATGGCGCAGGGGCTTCGTAGGGAAGGGGGATCAGGAGGGTTTCCAGCTACGCTGCTTTTGCGGTGATCCACAAGAAAAAAAAGCGGATGGATGTTATAAGAAACCTGCGGTTATAATTAAACGTCGGTTTTGAAATAAGTGGAACTAAACTCAACTTATTGTCAAAATTGCGGTGTGGCCCAGCCGCACAGCAGCTGAAAAGCTTAACCAAACACCACCTTAATAGTCAGCTTATCCATCATCACTTTTGTGCCTGTAACACTAGAAGAAGAGCTTGACAGCTCTTTATTAATCATATATGACTCATCAAACACTACATTAACTGACTCCTCTATAACTTGACTTGTCAAGTTATAGTTCTTATAAGCCTTACTATGATTGCTATACCCAACAAAGATCCCTTCATAAAACTTTGCAACAAACTTAATTATATAGGATTTCTCATTGTTAACCACATAACATTTGCTCTCAAAAATTTTGAGATATGCAAAGTTTAGTTTTCTGCCCTTCAATATCTCATAATGAGTCCTTTTATGACTCTTGGTGATAGAAGCCCTGTTAAGAACATGACAAACAGTGTTTACCGCATTATCCCAGAAATATTCTGGGTGAGATGTATCATTTTGTAATGTCCTTGTAGCTTCTATGAGAGTCCTATTTTTCCTCTCAGCAATCCCATTTTGCTGATGTGTTCTTGGAGAGGAAAACTCTTGATGAATCCCAAGTTCTTCACAAACTATCATGTATTTAGATTGAAACTCTGTTCCATGATCACTTCTGATTCTGACCACAGAATTGTTCAATTCATTCTGTATTTATTTGACAAATATCTTGAAGACATTAGGGGTTTCAAACTTTTTCCTTAAAAAGAAAACCCAAATAAATATGGAAAATTCATTAACAACGACAAGTGTAGACTTTCCTAACAAGACTATGAACTATCATAAGGCCAAACAAGTTTATATACAGGAGGTATAAACACCTCACAGAGTCTTTAGTCTCAATGCTTTTAAAAAAAGCTTTGGTCTTTTTGCCCTTTTGGCATGCAGAGCAAATGTCTTCCTTAGTGCATACCATTTTAGGACTATTTTCAACTAGCTCTTTACCGAAGAGCTTGCCTATGATCTTATAGTTCAAATGAGCTAGCCTCTTGTGCCATTTGACACAATGTGAGGTTTCTCATTTGCAACTAGGCATATGAGAGAGTTTGAATTTACACAAAGAAAAATTTAAACAGTACACATTCCCACTGCTAGTGCTTATCAAGATGACCTCTTGGTCACTTGATTTCTTTATGTGACACTCATCCTTGTGGAATGAAATGTCATAGCCAAGATCACAAAGTTGGCTTATGCTTATAAGGTTGTGTTGCAACCCTTCCACTAAGCTAATTTTGTGAAAGTGACTAAACCATTTAAGATCTTACCATAACCTCGGGTAATCCCTTTGTCTGATCCACAAAAAATCACCTTTGGTTCATCCTTCACTGGAATGAACTCTCTCAAATTGCTCTTTGTTCCAGTCATGTGCCTGGAACAACCACTGTCCAAGTACCATATAGGGGTATGGAAAGTTGGACTACCCTATAAAACATATTTATTTTACCTTAGGACCACAATGTTTATTTGGTCCCAGGTGCATGTTAGTCTCAAAATGAACATGTCTACCAGTAGCTTTTCTGACTGGTATACTTACTTTAGCTCTGGACACACTAGAACTATGCCAACAGTCAATGACAAAATGCCCTATCTTGCTACAACACCAGTACTCATGAAGGTTATACATTCTTTTCTGAGCTGGTTTAGTGACTGTGTTAACAGCATCAACCTTTCTAGAAAGAACAATAGCGATCTTATTCAGATTTCTTTCAGCAATTATCTGGCTGAAGGAAAGTCTTTCAGCAACTTTATTTAGCTTTTTCTGAGTGCCATCAACAACAGTTTTCTTTGCAGAAATCGTGCTCCTGATAGTATTAGAAACACTGAAATCAAGCTTGCTATAAGACTGACATTTAGTCTGAGTCTTTGTTGATTGAGTCTGAAGTTTGACCACTGCCCCATTATTAAGAGTTGGAGTTGGAACACCAAAAACAAATGGTGCAGGATGGACCATTTGTATTTCTTCATGAGCAGCCTTGATGAAAGAACTAGTGCCTAATCACCTAGAGGGTGGTGAATAGGTGACCTTTATCTTTTTAACTTTAAAGGCAGAACTACTATGCAGTATATGCAATTCTACAATTATCTCAACACAGCAATCACACAATCAAACATACACAGAGTGCACACAGGATTTATAGTGGTTCCCCAAGGTCTGGGTACATCCACTTTCCCCCTTCGCCTATCTAGTAGTGTACTAGATTCGGCATAACTTCTCCACTTATTCTCAGATCCTCATATCTTACAACTCAGAACCTCAAACAGGTTCCTACAACTCAGAGTGTACCCACTCCTACAACTCAAGCACAAAGCCTTACCACTCAGTCTTCACCAAGAAGTACACTAAGGCTAAACAGCCCTACCTCAGCCTTCAATCAAGGCCTACACTCAGAGAATAGAATCTCCTACACTCAGGCATAAAAGCCCTACCTCAGCCTTTATTGTTTAGGCTTATAACTCAGATCTATAAAAGATCCTACAGAAAATAAAGTTTACAAAGTATATAACCACAACTCTGAAAGAGAGAGATGAGTTGACTGGCTTCTTGATAAGTTCTTGGAAGAACTAGGTAGAGATCAACCACCCTTAGCTTTCTTCAAAGCTTCTTGAATTAGAACACAGTAGGGTTGAATCTTTTGTGCAGATGATCTTCAATCAACTGCTGTCTTGAGATTCAGATTTCAATCTGAATCTTACTTAGCAGCTTGGTTCATCAGCTGCTTTCTTAGAAGGAGCTCTCTCTCTCCAACTTCTTAGATCTTCTCTTGAAGGTCTTCTTCTTTTTTGTGTTGTTTTCAATTTTTGATTATTCTCTGTCGAAGGAGAGAGGTCTTTAAATAGCCTTCCTCCATGGTGACCGGCTGATCCGGTTACTAACGACCTTCTGATGGCTCTGACAGTTGCAGTTGACCGGTTGAAATGGCAGCTGTCAAGTCATCCAATCACTTCTTGAAATCTCTGTCACTGTCTAAAAGTGTAGAGACAGATAGTCATTATGTGTCGACACAAATAGACTAAGTGTCGACACAAGTAGACTAAGTGTCGACACAAGCCTTGTTGGTGTTGACACAACTCCTTGGGTTGTTATAACAGCTTCTCGACACTGCTTCTTCAGAATGTGTCAACACTGATTCTGTGTGTCGACACAAGCCTTCTGTTAAATGTGTCGACACTGATTGAGTGTGTCGACACTGATTGAGTGTGTCGACACAAGTACTTCTTCTTCAATACTTAGTTGATTTTTATTGTGTATCGACACAACTCTTTCGTGTCGACACATCTTCTTGTGTTGAGACTTGCTGAGTGTCAACACATCTCCTTTGTGTCGACACATGCCTTCATGTGTTGAAATTTTGCTGAGTGTCGACACATCTCCTTTGTGTCGACACATGTACTTAAACTTTGTTGAAGTTCGCTGAGTGTCGACATAGCCTCCTGGTGTCGACACTTTTGATGTCGACAAAGTTTCTCTGGGTGTCGACACTGCTTCTAAGTGTCGACACTGATTATGTAGACAATTCTTCACTGTGTGTCGACACTGCCTGTATGTGTCGACACTTTTCTTATGGTGTCGACTCTGCCTTCGTGGTGTCGACACAATTATTATAAGTGTCGACACAGCTTCTCTAGGTGTCGATACAAGCCTTCTTAAGTGTCGACACTTTTCTTCTAGGTGTCGACACATGGACTTAGAAACTTTTCCTGCAATCCTACAGTTACTTAAACTGCACAAATAAACTCAAAGCACATCAAATACACCTTGATGTATATCATTGAGTAGGGTGAGGCTTCTTCAAATCAGGTACATATATTCCAATGTACCCAACAATCTCCCCCTATTTGGAGAAGTCATAACTCTTAGTCAATGATATACACCATACATAACAAATTCTCAGTATGATGTAAAACAGTATTATATGACAGGGTAAATACTAAACATCTATAAACAGAACGTGTATAAACAATTATCTCAGAATAATAATGTAATAGATTGAACATATAACATTGTTCTTACAACTTCAAACATTTTCATTAATCAAAAGTTTACATAGAGTTAAATGCAAATAATTACAAATTGTAAACTTAAGAAAAATTCTATCCTATGGCTGCTCTGGTTCCTTGATTACAATGCCCTTTCCAGATTGAATCTTTGCTTGAACAGGAGCTTCATTGTCATCAGCAGGCTTCTTCCCTTTAAGATCTTTCTTTTTCTGTTCTTCAGCCCTTATCTTCTGTCTCTCAAAATAGTGATAAGGCTTAGGGAAATACTTGCTAGGCTCCTGTGCATTAGGAGGTAGCTTCCCTAATTTGGCCTTCCTTCTGTATTATACTATGGCCTCTTGCCTAGCCTCATGTTTCTTCCATTCCTAGTCAGAATACCATTTGCCTCTCTCTAGGAAATTATCCTTAGCAGTCTTCCAAGTAGTTAAAATGATATTCCTATAGGTTGGGCTCCATTGCTCAAAGTCTGGCCTTAATTTAGCTTGCTCTCTGAACCTTTTCTTAGATAATTGGGCCTCTTGTTCTTTTAGAACTGCCTCTGGCACAGGCTGTACAACTTTCTCAAGAATAACATTATGATTACCCTCAGGAGGACTATACATAGATTGTACCTCCTGATGGATCATGTCAAAATCAGCAGGAGGATATATCACTTGAGCTACTTCAGCTTGCTCTCCTCCAAAATAAGCAGGATTTATGCCAGACTCTGCAACATTATCATCATCACATAAAGGTGGATATCCAAGGGTGGCTATGATGGAGTTCGAAATCCACTTTGCATGATCAAAGCCGGCTTTGACTAACACCCTGCATGTTCATGCCTTTCCTGTTGAAAACTGATCCTATTTTCAGGCTTGAATCAAGTCCACACCATATCAGTGCCTCCCTTGTCTTTGAAGCAAATACATCTTCCTCTTCTTTAGTTCTAGGGAGATGTAGAACTTTTCTTAGAGTCTTATGAGAGACCTTCACCTTTTCCCCATGAACTTTGGACTTAATCTTGAGTCCAGATTCATCAAGAGTAGCTGCACTCAAGAATTCAAGGACCTCCTTCTTCCAGATCTTGATTGGTTCTGATACAAGATACTCTAATCCAGTCTCGGCAATTAGGGTTACCACACCTTGGATTTCTGGTTCCGCATCATCAAAGGCGTGTCGCACGAGCTCATATCCTTCATTAATGTTCTCTTCTAGCTTGGGCGCCATTAGGGTTTGAAGAAATTTTGAATTTAGAGAAGAGAGATGTCGACACACAAGTTTGGTCTCGAAACTATGGTGAGCGTGTCGACAAACAATGACGAAGACCTATTTATACCTTTCTAAAATTGAAGGTGAAAAGGCACGTCAAAATACTTGAAATGTGTCGACACTGTTGATAAGTGTCGACACAGACTCCTAATGTCTCGACAACTATGTGTCGACACAAATATAGTCGATAGAATATATGTGTCGACACTTATATATCTCAGGTCGACACTTAGTCGAGACTCTACTAGACTAATTCTATGTAAATCCTAAGTGTCGACACCACCCTGGATGTGTTGACACCTACACTGCATGTGTCGACACTAATTATCTGAAGTGTCGACACAGACTTTCTAGATGTGTCGACACCATTTCTCTGAAATGTCGACACCACTTCTATGTGTCGACACAGACAACTCTGTGTGTCAACACTATTTTACTTAGCCAATTTTTGGTAAACTATTCTAAGTTTATAATTCCTAATTCAAGTTTAAACTTATTAAATTTGGTTTCATCTAAGGGCTTAGTAAACATATCAGCTAACTGATTATCTGTCTTAACATATTCTAGGGAAATGTCTTATTTTTCCACATGTTCTCTTAGAAAATGGTATTTAATTTCTATGTGCTTAGTCCTACTATGGTAGACAGGATTATGTGCAATAGAAATGACACTAGTAGAATCACAAAATAAAGGTGTCCTACTTACTTGAATACCATAATCTTCTAGTTGGTGTTGTATCCATAGTAGTTGTGCACAGCAGTTTCCTGCAGCAACATACTCTGACTCTGCTGTGGAGATAGCCACACTGGTTTGCTTCTTACTACTCCATGACACCAGCCTTCCACCTAGAAATTGAAAGGTTCCTGTAGTACTCTTCATATCCTCCTTGCAGCCTGCATAATCTGCATCTGAATAATATGTCAGTTCAAAATCTCCATTCCTAGGGTACCAAAGGACTAGATAAGGTATGCCCTTAAGAAATCTCAAAATTCTTTTGACTGCTGTCAAATGAGATTCTTTAGGGCAAGCTTGGTACCTAGCACAGACACATGTAGCATACATGATATCTGGTCTACTAGCAGTCAAATACAGTAGGGAGCCAACTATCCCTCTATACAAAGTTTCATCTACAGGTTTCCCTGCATCATCTTTGCTTAGAGACATGCTTGACCCCATAGGAGTTTTCATGGTAGTGGATGATTCCATATCATACTTCCTTATCAACTCTAGGGTGAACTTAGACTGGCATATGGATAATCCATCTTCAGTCTGTCTAACTTGGAGACCCAAGAAGAACTTAAGTTCCCCCATACTGATCATTTCAAATTGTCCTTGCATAAGTTTTGCAAACTTTCTACAAAGACTACTTTCTGTAGACCCAAATATTATGTCATCTACATATATTTGGACTAAGATAATCTTGCCTCTAGATTCCCTAAGGAATAGAGTCTTGTCTATTTTCCCCCTTGAGAATTTATTCTCAATGAGGAAACTAGACAGAGTTTCATACCAAGCCCTTAGGGCTTGTTTTAACCCATACAAAGCCTTCCCAAGTCTATATACATAATCAGGTTTAAGAGAATCAACAAAACCTGATGGCTGCTCTACATAGACTTCTTCCTTCAGGTTTCCATTCAGAAAAGCTGACTTAACATCCATTTGATATACCTTAAATCCTTGATATGTTGTATAGGTAAGGAACATCCTTATTTCTTCCAGTCTTGCTACTGGAGCAAAGGTTTGATCAAAATCAATACCTTCTTTCTGCCTATAACCCTTTGCAACAAGTCTAGCTTTATTCTTTATGATGATTCCATTCTCATCCAACTTATTCCTAAAGATCCACTTTGTTCCAATTATGTTATGATCCTTGGGTTTAGGAACTAGCTCCCAGACCTTGCATCTTTTGAATTGATTCAGCTCCTCTTGCATGGCCTCAATCCAATGAGGGTTTAGGATAGCTTCTTGAAACTTCTTTGGCTCTACTTGGGATAGAAAACTGGAGTAAAGAACTGTACTTAAATTCCTGCTCCTTATTTGCACCCCTTGTTTGAGATCTCCAATTATTTGATTGGCTGGATGATCCTTTAAGTGCCTATTTGCTGGAGGCAGCCTGTCTTCAGGTTGTATACCTTCAGTCTCTTCATTTAGCTGCACCTCTTGGTCTTCTTCAACATCAGGAGTATCTTGTACTCCCCCTGGACAACAGCCACCATCTTCCACTTGCTGACTTGCAAAAGATCCTTCTGTTAAGGTAAGCTTGTCCATTCTTTCAGTTACACCTGTAGAGCTGCAAACACTTCTTGGCAATTCATTGTTAATGAGTCTAGCTTCATCAAAAACTACAAGAACAGACTCTTCTACAACTTGAGTAATCAAGTTGTAGACCCTATAAGCCTTACTATTATTGTTGTACCCAACAAAGATCCCCTCTTGGGATTTGGCAGCAAACTTGGTTAGATAAGACTTACTATTGTTAAGGATATAGCACTTGCAACCAAAGATCCTGAAATAGGATAAATTTGGTTTTCTGCCCTTCACAATCTCATAGGGGGTCTTCTTGTGGCTCTTGGTGATAGTAGCCCTATTGATCACATGACAAGCAGTGTTTACTACCTCAGCCCAGAAATATTCTGGGAGAGATGTGTCACTCAATAGGGTTCTACCAGCCTCTATCAAGGTTCTATTTTTCCTTTCAGCAATACCATTTTGCTGAGGTGTTCTTGGTGAGGAAAATTCCTGAAAAATTTCAAATTCTTCACACAGTTTTGTCATACTGTCAGATTGAAATTCAGTACCATGGTCACTTCTAATTTTGACCACTATACTGTCCAATTCATTCTGAATTTGTTTAACAAAACTATATAAGATACTTGGAGTTTCAGATTTTTGTCTAAGGAAGAACACCCAAGAAAACCTTGAATAGTCATCTACAACCACAAATGTGAAGACCTTCCTACCTAGGCTGTGAACTGAAATAGGACCAAAAATATCCATATGCAAGAGGTATAGACACCTCACAACATCTTTGTTCTCAAGGCTATGAAAGATGGATTTGGTCTGCTTGCATTTTTGACAAGCTGAGCATATCCCATCCTTGATACAATTAACCTGAGGACCATTCCTCACTAACTCTTTGCTAAAGAGTTGGCCAATTGTCTTATAGTTAAGATGAGCCAGCCTCTTGTGCCATTTAACACAATGTGAGTCTTTCTCATCAGCTACAAGACAAATAGGAGAAACAATGTTCTCACACATAATGTCTAGACAATAGACATTTCTCTTCCTATATCCTGTCAGAATGATCTTTTGATCACTTGATCTTTTGATATGACAACCATGCTTGACAAATGAGATGTCATATCCTAAGTCACTTAGCTGACTTATGCTAATGAGGTTATATTTCAAACCCTTTACATAAGCCACTTGAGTAATTATAATTTGATTACTAGAAATGTTACCAAAGCCTTTAATGATTCCTTTTTCTGAACCACCAAAGGTAACTTTAGGGCCATCCCTGATTGGTGTATAGTCCTTCAGCAATCCCCTAGTTCCAGTCATGTGCCTGGAACATCCACTGTCCAAGTACCATATAGGGGCATGACCACTTGGACTCACCTGCAAAACAGATTACTTAACCTTAGAACCCAAATAATTCTTGGGTCCTTGGTGCAGGTTAGTTTGAATTTTAACAAAACTACCTGTAGCTCTTCTAGCAGGTAGTTTGCTACTCTCCTTGACACTTAAATTGTGCCAACAATCTATGACAAAGTGGCCTATCTTGCCACAACACCAGCACTTAAAACTGTTGTACCTTTATTTGGGTACAACCCTGGCTGGATTATCTACTGCAGCCTTCTTGTTTAGTGCTGGGGCTTTGCCCTTAGATTTGGACTTAACTATCCAGGCTGGTTTTGTAAACCCCAATCCAGTTTTACCCTTATGAGGTACAAACTCATCTATCAACGGTAAAACAGATTTTGGTTTAGAAAAACATGCTACAATCTCTCTCTCCTTCTGAAGTCTAGCCTCCAGATTTCTAATTTGATCATTCTTAAATGTAATAGTACCCATCTGAATAACAGTTATGTTCTTCAGCCTGGCTATTTCATTCAGTTTCTGATCAAATAACTTGTCTGAATTATCAGCAGCCAATTTAAGACTAGCAATCTCCTTTGCCTGAGTTTTGGCTAAGGTTTTGCTTTTCTTCAAGGCCTGCAACAAGTCTCTATATTCATCAATTAATTGATGAATATCTCCTTCAGATTCAGACCCACCCACATCACTTGATGCAGATGTATCTGATTCTGACTCAGTACTAGAAATTGAACTAAAAGAATAACTTTGTACCTTACTTGGTCCAGGCTTATCCTGGATTTTGTCTCCTTCAGATAAGGCCATCAGTCCCTTGCACTGAATGTCCTCATGCTCATAAATTGAGTTCATTAGCTGCATGAACTCATCTTCTTCCTCTTCATCAAATAAACCAATATAGGCTTCAGCTTCTGTATCTGTTTCTGATGATGACTGATCAGTCAAACTTTTATCTTTCTTGGCAACAAAGGACTTTTCCTTTTTGCCCTTAAACTGTGTCTTCATTCTATCAGTTGACTCCTTCCTCTTTTCAGGACAGTCAGCCACTACATGTCCTTGTCTATTGCAACAATAACATACAATCTTTGAGGATGCAGTTTTACTTGGCTTGGACTTTCTTATGTCATTCCTTGATGACTTCCTTTTCTGATAGTAGTCATCTTTTGTCTGTGAAGTGGATGGCTTAGACCTCCACTGCTTCTTCTTCAGAAACTTTTGAAAATGTCTTGTAAAAGCAGCAAAGTCTTCATCACTTTCACTGCTATCTGAATTCTTGCTTTCTGAATTATCTGTCTCTGCCTCAGCAATTATTTGAGGTGGAGATGGAGACTTGCTTCTATATTTCTTAGTGGCTTCAGTCTTGAAGGGCACAGATCTATCCTTGTGCTCCACTCTAGTAGTCTTCTCTTTCTCCTTTCTAACAATTAACTGTATCTCATAAGATAACAGTTTTCCAAACAAAGTTGGAGCAGGTATATCAGCTAATTTGGCCATTACCCTAATGACACAAATTTTGGGGTCCCAGTCCTTAGTCAGAGATCTTAAGAACTTATCATTCAGCTCATAGTTGCTGAATTCTCTTCCACAGGACATCAATTCATTTACTATCTTATAGAACTTTTTGTAGAATTCAGTAATGCTATCAGACTTTCCTTGTCTGAAGCTTTCATATTCCTGATTTAACAAAGACTTCCTGTCTTGTCTTACTTCTTCTGATCCCTCCATGTAAACTATTAAAGTGTCCCACATTTATTTAGAAGTTTTACAGTGAATTAAATTCTGAAATGTTGCATCATCAATTGCACTAACAATAATATTCTGGGCCCTCTTGTCCATAGTGGCCAGAATAATTTCATCTTTAGTCATTTCTGAATAGTCTTTGGGAGTTCTCTGATTTGCATCCAGAATAGATACTTTCATTGGCACATATGACTCTTCTTTGACTGTAATGTATATTCTTGGGTCAGATGCTTCCATAAAAAGTCTAACCCTCTCTTTCCATATGCCAAAAATCTCTTTTCTACAGATTGGCAATTTCATGGATCCCAGCTCTTTGTGATTCTCACTAGAACCCATTTTCTTGAATCTTGATTATTCTGATTCTGCCTACAGTATCTTACTCAGACTGTTATGTCCCTTTTTGAGTAACCTCGCTTTGATACCATTTGAAAGAACTAGTGTCTAATCACCTAGAGGGGGGGGGTGAATAGGTGACCTTTATCTTTTTAACTTTAAAGGCAGAACTACTATACAGTAAATGCAATTCTACAATTATCTCAACACAACAATCATACAATCAAACATACACAAAGTGCACACAGGATTTATAGTGGTTCCCCAAGGTCTGGGTACATCCACTTTCCCCCTTCGCCAATCTAGTAGTATACTAGATTCGGCTTAACTTCTCCACTTCTTCTCAGATCCTCAGATCTTACAACTCAGAACCCCAAACAGGTTCCTACAACTCAGAGTGTACCCACTCCTACAACTCAGGCACAAAGCCTTACCACTCAGTCTTCACCAAGACCTACACTCAGGCTAAACAGCCCTACCTCAGCCTTCAATCAAGGACTACACTCAGAGAATAGAATCTCCTACACTCAGGCATAAAAGCCCTACCTCAGCCTTTATAGTTTAGGCTTACAACTCAGATCTATACAAGATCCTACAGAAAATAAAGTTTACAAAGTATATAACCACAACTCTGAAAGAGAGAGATGAGTTGACTGGCTTCTTGATGAGTTCTTGGAAGAACTAGGCAGAGATCAACCACCCTTGGCTTTCTTCAAAGCTTCATGAATTAGAACACAGTATGGTTGAATCTTCTGTGCAGATGATCTTCAATCAACTGATGTCTTGAGATTCATATTTCAATTTGAATCTTACTTAGCAGCTTGGTTCAGCAGCTGCTTTCCTTAGAAGGAGCTCTCTCTCTCCAACTTCTTAGATCTTCTCTTGAAGGTCTTCTTCTTTGTTGTGTTGTTTTCAATTTTTGATTATTCTCTGTCGAAGGAGAGAGGTCTTTAAATAGCCTTCCTCCATGGTGACCGGCTGATCTGGTTACTAACGACCTTCTGATGGCTCTGACAGTTGCAGTTGACCGGTTGAAATGGCAGCTGTCAAGTCATCCAGCCACTTCTTGAAATCTCTATCACTGTCTGAAAGTGTCGAGATAGATAGTCATTATGTGTCGACACAAATAGACTAAGTGTCGACACAAGTAGACTAAGTGTCGACACTAGCCTTGTTGGTGTCGACACAACTTCTTGGGTTGTTGTAACAGCTTCTCGACACTGCTTCTTTAGAATGTGTCGACACTGATCTTGTGTGTTGACACAAGCCTTCTGTTGAATGTGTCGATACTGATTGAGTGTGTCGACACAAGTACTTCTTCTTCAATACTTAGTTGATTTCTGCTGTGTGTCGACACAACTCCTTTGTGTCGACATATCTTCTTGTGTTGAGACTTGCTGAGTGTCGACACATCTCCTTTTTGTCGACACATGCCTTCATGTGTTGAAATTTTGCTGAGTGTCGACACATCTCCTTTGTGTCGACACATGTACTTAAACTTTGTTGAAGTTCGCTGAGAGTCGACATAGCCTCCTGGTGTCAACACTTTTGATGTCGACAAAGTTTCTCTGGGTGTCGACACTGATTATGTAGACAATTCTTGACTGTGTGTCGACACTGCCTGTATGTGTCGACACTTTTCTTCTGGTGTCGACACTGCCTTCGTGGTGTCGACACAATTACTCCAAGTGTCGACACAGCTTCTCTAGGTTTCGACACAAGCCTTCTTAAGTGTCGACACTTTTCTTCTAGGTGTCGACACATGGACTTAGAAACTTTTCCTGCAATCCTGCAGTTACTTAACCTGCACAAATAAACTCAAAGCACATCAAATACACCTTGATGTATATCATTGAGTAGGGTGAGTCTTCTTCAAATCAGGTACATATATTCCATTGTACCCAACACTTGAAGACACTCATCCCCATTCCTCTTCTCCTTACATTGGAAGATATATTAGTATTATTTCAGGAAGAATTCCCATTCTTCCAGAGACCATACATGGAGTCCTGGTCATACCTGTTAGTAGAGTGTATTACCTTTTTAAAAGAAATGAGTGGCTTAGCTGGAGCTTTTCCCTTTCCTTTGAAAGAGACAGCTCTGGTGTTTCTCTTGAATCCAACTTCTCTCTTGTTTCTCTGAGAGGTGAAGAAGTCAATAATAGACAACACTGAATTGAGCATAGAAAAACTTGCCACAATTCTCTTCTCCCTTGGGAGCTTTTCTTCTAGATCTCTAATAAGATCATTCTTATACTTTATGGTGTCTATCTGTATAATAATAATAGTCTTCAATTGATTGAATTTTCTAATTTTCTGTTCCAGCATGATTGCTGTCTCAGAGTGCTGGGAAGCAACAAGCTGTAGAGATGCAATCTCTTGAGCCTGCTTTTTAGTCAGTTACTTACTTCTTTTGAATGTGTTGAAGTTAGTGACCGGGCGGTCTGGCGGTCTTGCTTGGCGGGTTGATGACCGCACGGTTTGGCGGTTACCCTTCAGCGGTTTGGTTGCTGTGTGTTGCTGTCTGAGGTCCAAGCGGTCTAGCGGGTTGTCTTTGGCGACTTGGAGACCGGGCGGTCTAGCGGTCTCCCATGGCGATCTCTCTCTCTCTGGTAGTAGCCGAGCGGTTAGCCCTTCTGTCTAACCGCGCGGCATGTGCAGTTTGTGTCTGTATAGTCCGCTTGTGTCATGTAAATTTTTAGTCCCACATCACTTATTTGTATTCTCTCTTCTCTCCTTCATTCTATATAAGGGAGGCCATACATTTGTAATAGATATCTTTTTCGGATAATAAAGTTTCAGTTAAAACCATTTCAGTTTGTTTTTGATCGGTTCTTACATAATGCTTCCAGAAGTTCATCATACTATCAATTACTTGATTGATGTCTTTCTTAGACTCATAATCACTTTTATTCCTGGATGAGGATGCTTCTGAACTGGGACCAGTCTTATAACTTGACTTAGATGAAGAGCTTAATGGTGAGTGTCCTTAGATGGAGCAGGATGATTCTGGCAAGATTTCTCATCAAATCTTGCCATTAGCCCAATGTAGGCTTCATCTTCATCATTTGACTCTAATGATGATGAGTCA
Organism: Platanthera guangdongensis; assembly: GCA_039583875.1. NCBI lineage: Eukaryota > Viridiplantae > Streptophyta > Magnoliopsida > Asparagales > Orchidaceae > Platanthera > Platanthera guangdongensis. Next base: position 136,048,692 of record CM077158.1, read on the forward strand.
GTCCAACTTTTCTCCTTAACAATGAAGGTTTTTTCCTTGTTGCCCTTCTTATGATGATGATTTTTCTCATCAGACTCATTCTTCACAGGACATTCAGCCACAACATGCCTTGACTTGTTGCAAAAAAAAACAGATAATCTTATTGGTAATATGTTTATTAGGTTTTGAGTCATACCTGCCTTCCTTAGAAGGTTTCTTCTTGGTTCTGTAGTAGTCCTCCTTATTTTGTAAGGAAGAAGAAGGTTTGCTCCTCCACCCCTTCTTCTTCATCAGCTTTATGAACTACCTTGAGAAAGCAACAAATTTCTCATCAGACATATTGCATTCTGATGTATCTTGATCAGAATCTTCAGACTCAGCTGGCCTTCTTGGGAGAGAAGGATTCTTCTCTTTGCTCCACTTGGAACTATCTGCCTTGAAGACCATTGTTGATTCTTTGGCCTGAGCTTTGCTAGTCTTCTCTTCCTCCTTACTTACAGTCAGTTGTATTTCATATGACAACAGCTTCCCAAACAAAGTGGATGGTGGAGTATCTGTCAGCTTTGCCACTTCTCTAATGACACATATCTTAGTGTCCCAGTCTTTAGTAAGAGACCTACGAAATTTATCATTTAGCTCATAGTTATTAAATACCCGACCATAGGTCCTTAGCTCATTTACAGTTCTGAAAAACCCTTCATTGTAGCTAGCTATTGTCTTCTCCTTGATCTGCCTGAAAGGCTCATACTCTTGATTGAGCATAGACTTCTTATCTTCTCTAACTTGCTCAGTACCCTTCATATATGTTACCAGAGTGTCTCACATTTCCTTAGAGGTTTTGCAGTGCAGCAAGTTTTGAAAAGTAGAGTCATCTATGACACTAACTATAATGTTCTGTGCGCTTTTATACATTGCATCCAAGATGATTTCATTTTTAGTTATTTCTGCATAACTCTTAGGAGTCTTGATATTTGCATCAATAACTTACACCTTCAAGGGAATAAATGGTCATTCTTGTACTGTAACATAAATCCTAGGGTCTGATGCTTCCATAAACAATTTAACCCTTTCTTTCCATATTCCAAAATTTTCTTTCCTGCATAAAGGAAGCTTTATAGGACCCAGCTCCTTATGGTTCTCTCCTGAACCCATACTTATCTTTTCTCAGCTACCTTTTGAGATCTACTCAGACTGTTTAGCATAATTTGAGCAACATTTCTCTGATACCACTTGAATATCTTTGATTTCAAGGGTAGCTAATCACCTAGAGGGGGGGGGATAGGTTATTAAGATCTTTATGATTCTTTTCTTAATTCTTTAAGACATTAATTGAGTTAGGTTTTGTTGTGAGTGATTAATTTAGCTTTCAAGAAATTCACACACAGCACACCAGATTTTTATAGTGGTTTCCCAGTGTATGGGTACATCCACTTTCCCTCCTGCTTTTCTAATAGAATGTTAGACAAGACACTTCTCCAATAACTTGGCTCCTCAGAGATTACAACACGATCCCACATGATCACACAGTCTCCACAGAGACTTACAACACAGGCACACAACCCAACCACTCAGTAATCACTTAATCACCTCCCACAAACACAAATGCCCAACAACACAGGCTGAGATAAACAGCCCTATCATACACAGATCCCATACTGGATCCTACTACCAAGCCTTTATAATTTAGGTTTACAATACAGATCTTGAACAGATCCTAAAGAACTTGAATAGAAAAGTTGTTTTGACTTAAAGAAAATTAATCTCTGAGTCAATTGCCTCCTGAGCTGGAAGAATCTCAGCTCTATCTTCTTCACAGCAACAAGAATAACAATCTTCAAGAATCTATCGCTTGTGCTGGAAGTTACACAGAACCTTGATTCTGATTCTTCTCTTCTTCACAAATCCAGAGAATGATCTTCAAATTCGGCTCGGCTTGGATCTTGAAGCAACTTCAGCTAGGGCTGGCCTTGGCTGATTCTTCTTACTCAGAGAAATCCTCTGATCTTGTTGTAGCAAATGTTGATTGTTGTAGCTAACTCAGAAACCCTTCGTTTTTTGAATTGAAGCTCTTGTCTTTGCAACAATGGCGGGGGAAGAAGACGAAGTCCTGCACAACCTTTCTGTAATCAATTCATCCCCCGAAACTTGTCTCGATCTAGATCTCATCCTCTATTTATAATATCGTCATCCAGCGAGATGATTGACACGTGTCATTGCTTTAACGACTGATCATATCTTTAGTTTTACAGAAAGAGACTGGCGACGACATTAGTGATGAGTTGTAGCTCTTCCATGATCATTTTAGAATTTTGTTGACTTTTGTTGAATTTGCTGACGTCATCAGTTATGGACTTAGCCAATTTCACAAAATCACTCCAGGCGTTCAATGCGTTGAGTGAATGAGTTTCACTCAATGATTCTGGACTTAGTCAATTCTTTAGCTTATCCAGGCGTTGAGAGCGCTGAATGTATAAGCTTCACTCAACGCTTTTTGCCTTAGTTTGGTATTCAGCTCTTTCTGCATCTTTGGCGTTGAGAGTGTTGAGTGTATAAGCTTCACTCAACGCTTTTTGCCTTAGCTTGATCTTCAGCTCTTTCTGCATCCTTATCGGTGAGAGCGTTGAGTGAACTGACTTCACTCAACGATTCTGAACTTAAAATCATTTTCAGTTCTTTTTGCAACTATGGCGTTGAGTGAACTGACTTCACTCAACGATTCTGGATTTAAAATAATTTTGCTCTGTATGAAACCATTGAGAGCGTTGAGTGAACAAGCTTCACTCAACGTTTTTATACTTAGCCAACATTCTGCATTCTTCTGTCTGAAAGCGTTGAGAGCGTTGAGTGGATAAGATTCACTCAACGTTTTTATACTTAGCCAAATTTCTTTTTGTCTGAAGGCGTTGAGTGAGCTGGCCTCAATCAACACTTTCTGCCTTTTCCTCTGAAATCTGGCATTGAGTGCGTTGAGTGAACTGGATCTCACTCAACGTTTCTGGACTTAGTCGATTTCTTTGTTTTCTCTTAGGCTGACTGCATTAGCTTGACTCAAAGTTTTTTGATCTTGGCGTTGAGTGAACTGACTTCACTCAACGCTTTTGAACTTAGTCAATTTTCTGTCTCCTTTTCTTTTGTCTTTGACAGAAACAACATGACGTTGAGAGATCAAGCTTTGACTGTATGACGTTGAGTGAGTTGACTTCACTCAGCGCCTGTGTACTTAGCCATTTTTCTGCCTTGCCAACACTTAAAGTTTTGACTGTCTGCCCTTTCTCAGCGCTGTTAGCTGTATGGCGTTCAGTGAACTGGTTTCACTCGACGCCTATGGACTTAGCTGTTTTTCTCTGTCCAACTTCCTTTCTTAAGGTATCTGCCGTTGAGTGAGCTTGCTTCACTTAACGGCTGTGAACTTAGACATAATTTATGTCTCTCCAGTCAGCTTCTTGGAGTTCACATGTCAATGTCACTTGGACCACCTGTCCAATCAATATGACATAGACCAACCTGCATGCATGAACTTAAACATACATCAAATACAAATATATGTATATCATTGACTTGTTTGACGTCTTACAAATCTGGTACATTGGGATCAATGAACCCAACAAGAATAATATTTTGAATCTATTGGCTAGTTATATTTTAAATATAGGTAAATCTTAGAAAATTGATGAAGACAGAAGATTATAGATTTGAAAAATTAAAGTTTACATAGTTCAAAAGACAAAGACAGGTGTGATCAACAAAATACATGTTAGATACAAGAAGTTCAGAGGAAGAAAGACTAATGAAAATAGATGAAACATACAAGAGATGCATCTTTTCTCCACGAGTTCTCCTTTTCCTTTCAAGACTAAGAAGTTCATGACACTCAATCAAGCTTGCGTCTTTTTGATATATACAGAGATGATGTGAACAACAGCGAGGGTATCATGGGAAAAGCTGGTTCTGTGGTGGAGTTCGCTGTGGAGGAAGAAGCACCGCTGTTGCCTGCTGGATCTGGAGGAGCTTTGTCTTACATTGGGCGAAGTCAACTCAGCAACTCCCATGCTGTATAATGCCACGTGGATGGAAGCCCATCTTCATTTTCTCCTCATATTGTTGTTATTGTTGTTGTAGATTTGAGAGAATTAGTGCGAGTGAGACACCTACCTGTACGGCTGTACCTGTATTATTAATTAATTATATATGAACTCCAGTTTATTGATGTTTTATTCTTGGCAAAGTTATTCTATTGATCCCTAACATTGCCATGATTATTTGTAGAATTTTGCTTGTGATTTTGACCTGGTTCTTGACAGATTAAAATAATTAAAAATTAAAATTGTTATTGTGTAGCTGGCAATTATTTTTTCTTTGCTGAATTATTATTATTATTAACATTTTTTTTATAAATTTAATCTTTATGTGCATTAAATCAGCACGACAAAAATATTTGTATTTGTATTCAAGAAAATGTTAAACAAGGTTTATTTCCAACTGTTTATAAACGTAGGGATTAATCTCAAACAATTTTTAAGAGGTTAAAATTTAGTGTCCAGTATAGTAAGTTGGCCTCTATATTTATTAGTCTTGTACCTGCTCTTTTTTAGTAATAATTGCACAAACATCATTATATTGGGAATATTAAACACTAATGAATATATCAGTAAGCAACAATCAATCAAATAAAAAACTACTCAATAGTAGACAATGCTCACACACTGAGTATCGAACCTATAACATCCCTGTCATGGGGCGTCACTTACCCAACTCGGTCAAGCCTCATTGGCTCTCTTGTATTGCGAACTGATATAGTTTTTCATCATGTTTAAAAAAGGAATTGTTGCGGCCAAACTTGACGCCCCGGTCGGATCAGAGTAACTTGAACCATCTTAGCTTACAGAGCAGTCGAGCGCGCACACAGACAATGAGTGAGAAAATGTACATTATGTTTTTGCCGTGAAAAAACCTAGTAACTGGGTAAAAATCATGTGGTCGGATCTGCGTTGGCCAAAATCCACAATTTGTCTGCGATTACAACTTTCTTGGAGAATCAAAAGCGATAGACCTCTCCTCGTTACACTTTGGGGGTGAGAGAGAGAAAGACTTATGCTCTCGGTAGGCAACAGGCCGCGCCGCACGAGTGGATTTGTAGTAGAATTGTGAACATGCATACACTCGACGTAGCAGGGATTTCCTCGTCGTATACTTGCGGTCTGTGCGTACAGAAAACAAATAGACCGAAAATTTGGAGTAACAAATTTTATTATCCAAATGGTATCTATTACAAAGTTATAACCTCTTTTTTATAGAATGAAGGAGATGAGAGTGATTACAATTAAGCAATGTGAGACTAAATAATTACAGGTGTAAGCGGTTTATCATAAAAACAAGCCGAACAGGCCGCGCAGTTAGACGAATAGGCTAACCGCCCGGCAACACCAGAAGGAGAGAACAAGCCGCCATGGGAGACCGCCAGACCGCCCGGTCTCCAAGTCGCCTGAGACAAACCGTCAGATTGCCCGGACACCAACAACAACAGTCCGACCACCAAACTGCTGGAGAGAAACCGACAGACCGCTCGGTCTCTAATCCGCCAGAGTCAGACCGCCAGACCGCCCGGTCTCCATACAACAACACTCCACCTCAAACTGGAGCATATATATCGATCATGTCCAGCTTGTCGCAAATGTGAAGAAAGGAGGCGGACACCGGCTTGGTGAAAATATCTGTCAACTCTTTATCGGAGGTGACAAACGGAGTACAAATTTGTTTCTTCAAAATCTCTTCCCGAATAAAGTGACAGTCGACTTCAATGTGTTTTGTTCTCTCATGGAAGACCAGTTTTTTTGAGATGTATCTAACGGTCTTGTTGTCAAAAAACATCGGTAGAGGATGGTTGTAGACCTCTCCTAAGTCAAGCATGAGAGCCCGTAACCACTTCAATTCACACGTGGTCGACGCCATACTTCGATATTCTGCTTCTGCGTTGGACTTGGAGATGACAGACTGTTTCTTGCTCTTCCAGCTCATAAGGTTTCCTCCAACAAATGTGCAAAAGTCCGACGTTGACTTGCGGTCTCCTTTATCATCAGCATAGCTCGAATCAGAGTACGCTTCAACCCTCAAGTGGCCATTCTTCTGAAAAAGCAATTCTTTCCCTGGTGCTGCTTTGACATACTCCAATATCCTCAGTGCAGACTGTAGATGACACTCCCTAGGAGCTTGCATGAATTGGCTAACCTTGCCTACAGTATAGGAGATGTCGGGTCTGGTCACCATAAGGTAAATGAGTTTGCCCACCAGACGCCGGTACCTCGTAGTATCAGATAGGAGAGGCGAGTCATCTGTCCAAGTTTTGTCTTCTCCAGTAGACATGGGACATCGAGCAGGTTTAGCACCAGTCAACCCTGCCTCTTTTAGTAAATAAAGAGCATACTTCCGTTGGGAGAGAATCAAAGAGTTGGGGTTTTGAGAGATTTCAATCCTCATAAAGTACTTGGGGGAGCCCATATCCTTCGTGACCAGATGTTGACAGAGGTGTTTTTTAGTCAAGACTACCCCAACGTGATCATCGCCAGTTAGAGGAATATCATCCACATATACAGCAAAAAACTACCATACTAGAGGAGGTTTTGCAGATGAATAAGGAGTGATCGGCCAAACTTCTTGCAAAACCAATGGCCGCAACAATACTGCTGAACTTGTCAAACCAAGCCTGAGGGCTTTGCTTTAAACCGTAGCTAGCCTTCTTCAGCCGACATACTCGTGTCTCCCCCGGAGCAACATACCCGGAAGGTTGCTCTATATAAACATCTTTATGAAGATCACCACAGAGAAAAACATTCTTAACATCCAACTGTGAAATGAGCTAATCCCTGTTGACAGCTACAGAGAGAAGGACCCGAATGATGCTGAGACGAGCAACGGGAGAGAAGGTGTCAAAGTAATCAACACCATAAGTCTGAGTGAATCTTTTGGCAACCAGGCGGGCCTTGTATCGATCCACGCTGCCATCCAGACGGAACTTCACAACAAAGATCCAACGACACCAACCACATCAGTGCCCAAAGTGGGAGGAACAAGGGTCCAGGTACCCCGTTTAGTGAGGGTAGCAATTTCCTCATCCATGGCGGCCTTCTAATGAGGAACAACAAGAGCTTCATAGTAGGTACGGGGAGTGGCAGTCGCAGAGATAGCCAAGGCAAATGCTTTGCGAGAAGGAGTTAGACGATCATAGGAAATAATAGTAGCTAGTGGGTGTTGGGTACAAGACCGCACCCCTTTGCTATGAGCAATGGGAAGATCAAGGTCGGCGTATGTCGGAGTTGCCGGGGCATCCATGGTGGAGAGAGCTAGCACGGGAGTAGAGAGAGACGGCTGCGGAGAGGAGGGAGATATCTCGGGAGGTGGAGATGGTGGAAGAGAGGGTGGAGATGGTGAGAGAAGTAGGATGCATTTTCAAAGAAGGTTACGTCCGTAAAGATAAACTGCTTGTAGTAACGGGGTCAAAACAATAATAACCTTTCTGAGTGGTAGAGTACCCCAGAAAGAAACATTTGGTGGCCCATGGTGAGAGTTTGTTATAGGTGGCGGAGGGAGAGTACACAAAGGCTGTGCACCCAAAGATACGCAGAGGAAGAGGAAACCGATTGTTGTCCGGATAGAGAATCGAGAATGGGGTTTTACTGTGGAGAACTGTGAAGGGAATGCGATTGATGAGATAGAAAGAGATGAGGACAACATAGCCCCAATAGGAGCGAGGAACATGCATCTGTGTCATCAGAGTGCGAGCGACATTGAGGAGGTGACGGTATTTGCGTTCCGCCACCCCCATTTTGCTACGAGGTGTAGACATAACTAGTTTGATGAATAACACCATGTTGCATACAGAAAGAAGAGAAATCATGACTAAGATATTCCTTAGCATAGTCAGAACAAAAGATTTTAATAGATGTATCAAACTGATTCTTAATCATATAATAAAACGATGTCCAGACAGAGAACAGTTCAGAGCGATCCTTTAGAAGATACACCCACGTACACCAAGAGAAATCATCAATAAAGGTTACAAAATATCAACTGCCCCGACCGATGGTGAGGGTAGGAGCAGGACCCCACACATCAGAGTGAACGAGGTCAAACAGAGGGGAAGAGCCACGACTGAAAGTCCACCTAGTGTCAACTATGTTCACCTATGGGGGGGGGGGGGAATAGGTGACGTGCAGCGATTTTGCGAAATTTAAATTGTGCCTGCACACGAAAATAAAACAACACAGCACAACAGAGTACACAAGCTATTTATAGTGGTTCCCCGACTTGGGTACATCCACTTTCCCCCTTCGACCTATCTCCCAACACGGGACGACTCGGTCACTTCTCCAACAGGATTGAAATCCAATCCTTGCACTATCAGAAGGAACCCTTCCACACGTAGGAGTCAACACTCCCACAACACGGGTTGCACCCAACCCTTACAACACGGAACAAACGTTCCTTTACAACAAAAGTAAACTAGAATGTACAAGAGATACAAACTACGTTTGGAGACTAAGGTGTCCCTCTTCGTTGACGATGTGTTCTTGAAGTCCACAAAGAGTCCACACCCCTAGATCTCTCTTGGAGAGGATCTCCCCGGAACCGGCGGCGGCAAGATGAGCGGCGTCAATGTTCACGGGATCGGCGACGACAACGATGTGCGGCTGCAGTACTTTAGAGATCCAAACTTCGTAGCGAAGCTAGCTAGGTCTACCAACGGTCACACTAGGATCAATCGTCTCGATCGATTCGGATGGGGAAGATTTTCCCGATCTACAAATCGAGAGACAAGAGATCTCCGGTTAGACACGTGAGACGCTGAGCTTAGCTAGGCTTCTGTCGCAGGAGGATCTGGGCGAAACCACGATCAACCGGCGTACAACTTGGCGCGAGCGGCGGCGGCGGCGGCGGAGCGGAAACGGCGATCTAAGTCACGTCGCGGCTCGCGTATTTCTTTTCTTCTTCGCTACTATTACTGTTCAAAAATACCCGTGTATTTATACACTGTAGACACTTTTAATATGACCGTTGTGGGTCCCACAAGTAGAAACCCAAAATCCGGTTCAAAATAGTGTCAGCGGCAGAATCCGGTCCAGCAGCTTCTAGAGAAATTGCTAAGTCAAAATCGGCGAGAATCGTAGGTGATTCTCGACGAATCGGCGAGAATCAGTTAGTGATTCTCGACGATTCGTCGAGAATCACTAGGGATTCTCGCTGAATCACTTGTTGATTCTCAACGAATATTACTTGGTATTCATGATCTGCTCAACAATGGGTTCGGCGAGAATCACTAGTGATTCTCGCCGAATCTTACTTGGCACCGTTTTGAGGTATCCGGATAGAGTCGGCGAGAATCACTAATGATTCTCGACGATTCGGCGAGAATCACTGGTGATTCTCGCCGAATCGGCGAGAATCACTTGGTGATTCTCGTCGAATTACACTTAGACGAATTTTAGTCTTTCCACCCAAGAGCTGCTCCTTGACCCATCCTTGCTCCTTGTCTGCTCTTGTATAAACACGGCCCTGTACTTGAAAGAAAGTGCACTCCAATAGAGAGAGTACACGTAGGCCAACACACTGATCTGCTCAACGAGAGATTACGTCGTGCAGACCCGTGTATATTGACCTACTGCACCCTGACATTGGTGTGCACTTAGCGTGGAATAACTGCAAGCACAACTTAAGAGGTTTCATCAAATACATTGTGAATTCATCTTAGCTTGACAGGTGGCTTCCTCAAATCCAGGTAATTGTGGATACAATACCCAACAATCTCCCCCTATTTGACGAAGCCAAAACCCTACTAGCTAAGATGAATAACACCAACCAGATAATATAAACAACATTCAGAATTTAAATATGCAGCACAAGAGAATATAGGCAGACAAATCAAGACTTGAGTCATTCATAAATTCAAATGCATATATATATATATGTATGTATACATAATCTCAAGATTGTTCATATAATAACAATAACCATTAATTGTTCTTAAGAGAGAATGACAAGCTATAAATTTTTGACTATTTTTCCTTGGCTAAGTCATCCTTGAGTTTTTGCGCCAAATACTTCTTTCTTTGCCTCTCCATATACTCTTTGGGCTTCGGATAATATCTGGGAGGAGGAGCTTTATCTGCCGCCGTGTTGGTCCTGAAGAAGATGTTTCGTTTCGCTTCATACGTCTTGTGCATTTCTCACTCATACTGGCTGTATACTTCGTTTCGATTGAGTTCTCCTTTTTCTTGTAGCTAGAAGGTGTCTAAGATGATATTCTTTGAAACTGGACTCCACTTTTCGTTTCTTATTTCCTCCTCACTCAGTCTGATTCTCTTCTCAGCTTGTGTCTCCTTGGAGGTCCCTTCTTGAAACTTTCTCTTATCCCTAGCTTTTGCTAGGGCCTCTTGGTCAAACATGGCCATACGTTTTGCTTTGGAAATAGCCCTAGCATCAGCTTCACTCATGGGAACATCTGCAGCACTTACTCCTTCAGCAGCAGTAGTATTCTAAGGAGCATGAATACCCGCATGGATTCAAATCGATGCCTAACGCCTGTTGGAGCATCCACCAGCAGCTGTCATAGACATATTTGTTTGACTGTTCGAAGTTGTTGATCATGACTTCCTGAAGCTCAGCCATCTTAGCTATGTATTCCTTCTCCCCCTTTTTGGCTTCGACTGCGATGGAGTTTGCATAGGAGTGCAGTGAGTCATCAATATGCTTGGTAGTCCTGGAGAATTCAGTGACCAAGGCCTGCTGATTGGCGTTGAGAGTTACCATATTACCGTCAAACTTTTGAATGTTGTTTGCTACAACATGAGCATTCTGATTCACTACGGCAAGAGTGTCGGTGTTCTTTTTCAACCCGTCCATAAGAAGAGTCACCGCTTGGCCGGCCGCTGTATACTTTTCTTCAAATTTCTTTTCCATCATGTCAAGTTTATGATTGATCTCCACCATGTTCTTGAGCATGAGATTTTCAGACTTCTTAATCCTTTTCAACATTTTATTCTGAGCTGTCTCAAAAGAGGCTTTAAGCTCATCCACTATGCCCTGAATGATATTCACGGTGTGAGTGACTAAATCAGCTCGTAGGGGAAGATCCTAAGGCACTCCTTGGCCTTGCGCTTCAGCAGATGCACCAGTAGAGCTGGACACGAGCACAGTCTCTAATGGAGGAATACTTGCAGCATCTGTAAATTTCTCGGACTCCCCCTCCACTCGTGCACCAATGTTCTCAGGAACGATTTCAGGTGCGTGCTTGTCAGATAGAGGTTCAATGAGATCCTGAGTCTCCAATGCTTCTTGCCCCTCATTGCCGTCTTCCTCTCCTTCATCATCCATGAGATCATCTTCATCAGCATCCTCTTCCAACTCTTCGTCAGCAGTCTCCTCTACCGCACCTCGGGCTCCTAGATTGTTCAGGTTCAGGACCTCCTCATTCTCCGGCACAGCTTCACTGTCTTCTTGTATATCTGCCACAGCATCTCTGGCCATTTTGGAGATGTCAGATACGATATCAGCATGAGTGGGTAGAGGCTCCCCCTCAATTCCTGCCGTCAAAGCATCAGGAATTTCACTGGGGATTACTGCTGGAGATACGTCCTGTTGTTCTTCCACGGCAGCCTGCCCAATTCGCCTCTCCCATCTGTCAAAAATACTTGAGTCCATTTTCTTCAAGTAGTGTAGAGGAACACCTTTACTCATGTCATACTTGTCTCCATTCAGCTGATTGAGATACAAACTTATGATTCGGCGAAAGCTCGGAGATCTCAGGGTGTCCTTTATCTTCTCAAACAGCAAAGCCCCCCAGTTGAGGCTTTTTCGGCAGACAATTGCCACCAGGATCTTGAACATGTCCCCAGAGATATGGTCATGAGAGCCTGGCTTGCAGATGAGTACCTTTCCAATTATGTCTGACAGAAGCTTCCCTTCTTCATTCATATCCTTGCGCTTTATCGACCTAGTTACTCGTGGGAGACCACAGAATAGGAGAGTCCTGGTTTTGTCTTCTTCCTCATGATAGTCCTCGTGCTCCGAGCTAGAGAGCTGCAGGAAGCGGGTCAGCTTGCTGGCAGACATCTTGATCTTTGCCCCAGCCACCTTGCTCTTGATAAGAGAGTCTTCATTTCGGAGTCTGGCGGTAGCAAAGAACTCCAGCACCTCTTTGTCCAAGATTTTACACAGGTGCTCCAGTACGAATGAAAGCCCAGCCTCTTCCAGCATGAGAATGATGTTTCTGAATTCGTTAGAGGCATGAGAGAACCCTGTGCGAACCAGCTCGCATCCAGTGACCAGCCCAGCGGTTGTCCTTGGAGCCATTGCAATCTAGGGAGAGAAGCCCTACTCTACGCTTAATCAAAACTCAAAAAGGAAGCGACACTAGTGATCAAGTCCAAGTAAGGGTGAGGGGGTAGTTACATAAAAGCGTATACGAGAGTTAGATGGTTGAAGATGAGGGGCACCGGACGGGAGAGATCGTCGGTGAGCTTCCTGCGGGATGTCGACGGAAGCCGGCACGGTTCGGCGAGATACTTGCGGGAAGACGATGGAGACCTTTGGTGAGAAACTTCGGTGGGATTCTTGCGGGAAACCTTCGATGAGAAACTTGCGGATTCGGTGAGTTTCCTGCGCGATTCGGCGAGTTTCCTGCGGGATTCGGCGGGAGACCTTCGATGGAGACCGATTCGGTGAGAGTCTTGCGGGAGTCGGCGAGTTTCCTGCGGAGAAGGAGTCGATTCGACGAGCTTCCCTTGCGGCGAGTTTCCCCTGCGGAGAGAATCGACAAGTTTTCCTGCGGAGAGCGTTCTTCGGCGGGATTCCTGCGGGAGGTGAAGGGTCGGCGGGAATGGGATTCTCCTTAAAGCCAAGCTTCGACGAGTTAAAAGGGATTCTCACGGTTTCCGTTTGTCTAAGTTAATTTGAAAGTCTTCTAACTATATAGATACTCCTTAAAGCCAAGCTATTAGGGTTTGAGCCGGCTTTTCCATACATTTATTGATGGCAAGGTTTCCAATGATGTATTTTCGTTGTCGAGATTTCCAAAGACGTATCTTCGTTAGTTTTCAGTGAACTAATTTACGCCTGTAGATGTTAGTTCTAGAATCTACCAGTGTAATTTCCGATAACTCTTTATTGTTGTATCTATGGTTTATGTTTACCGTGTTAACATATCCTTAGATATACGCACATATAAGTGTGAGTATAAGTATAAATATATATATATGTATATATGTAAATGTGGATATAATATGACTCAAGTCCTGGAATTGATCAAACGTACCTGGGATTATGAGAGTTATCATTTAGTCCCTCAGGTAAAACATATTAGGAGCTCAATGTGAGTATGCTCAAGTAGATATCACGTCTGTAATTCCAGACGCTTGTTCCAATTTAGTCTTGAGCCACCTACTGTCTAGTTCCCACCATATTTACGGGAACCTTGTCACATCCCGCATTTTCTCATTTATATAATGAATCAGAGCACGAGAAAACAACGAGCTGTAATGCCACGTCAAGCAGGGGATAACTGCTGACGCTCAGGCAACACTCTAATCCTTCAAATCATAAGTTAAAATGAATAGAAAACTGATTTTTTTTAAATTAATTGGCTGTATCCCTCGGCTCAGTGGATCAGATAGTCCACGGTTTGAAAACTATTTTATACGTAGCGGAAAAATACTTCATTTATGCTAAACATCCTAAAAGAGCGCATAAGCGTCCTAAGAGGACAACTTACACTATGCAAGACCCTAGATTTCAATTTATAATATTTATAAGGAAAACCATGTTTTTACGCATTTGGAAAATAGAGATTGAGCTTTTACAAAATATGCTGATCATGCAATACATATAGTAGTTCTTTTATAGGGTTTAAAGTAACTAGCAACCTACCATAAAACATTCCCAGAGAGCAAGTGAAACTACCACAAAACAGGTAAACTAGCAGCTAAGCAAATACCTAATATCACAAAGGAAAATCATCAACGAGCGTCAACAACCTGACACGAACTCGTTGGCGAGCATGTATGTCTGTACTACTACAAGGCTAAAGAACTACCTCGACAAGCGAGGAAAACACTGCCAAAGCGCAGTGCACAGAGAAACTCCTGAAACTAGCCGCACAGCCGGCTACAGACCTGAACCTGAGGCATTCAAAAGAAGAACACCTCAGCAAGAAATAATGAAACAAGTGGCAAAGAAGCATCAGATAATAATTGAATAAAAAGAACAGAAAGAAAAAGGGTTACCAACCCTGCAAGAGTAAATGCCGAAAAACTCAGCTAAAGAATCCAAAAGAGGACAAAATGCAGGTGTAATAATCAGTAAAGTGAGAGAAATGCAACAAGTACAGAAACGTACCAAACTCCGCTCAAGCCTGCAGAGACAGAAGGAAACCAATATACATCAAATGAACAGTAAGAAGGAACTAACAGTCCTAAACTTGTGAATCATTAGCACTGGCACAAATCCCAAACCTGTGTCGGAGACTAAGAACAGTCACAACCGAACAACCAGGTCCAGGTGTCTCAAGAGTACTAAAGGGGCCGCCACAGGGTCCACACACATAGAGTTCCAACCTCTTACAGGAACCAAAAAAATATCCAAAGGAGGGAATGGTGGTGGCCACGGCTCGAACTCCCCTGATACCATACTCCTTCAGAAACCCAGCTACCACATGCTAAGGATCCACGATTCGGCGCCAAAGCTAGCCGACAACACCACTTAGAAACTACCAAGTTCTACAACCAAAACCCGCCGACTTATTTTCCCCTACCCGCCGAACTATTTTCCCCTACCCGCCGAACTATTTCCCCCTACCCGCCGAGTACAACTAAAATAAAACCGATAACTTCCTAGTTTGGGCCGACTACAAGCCCAAAACTAGGAATATTTCAATATTACCTATTCTACGACAAGGAGGAAAGAATAATACAACAAAAAATGCAACTCATGGAGGCACGCAAGAGGGGAGAAATTCACTTGCCTCAAATCGACCTTGAAAACGTCACTCAAACTACTCCACCACGTAGATCCGTCCAAGAGGGGACACGCGGAGACGAGATCTACGAAAAAAACGGACAACCGGGGTTAGGGCCGAAAAAATATATGGCGAAACGGTCACCGAAACGGGAAAAGCTTACCGCGATCACGAAGCTCTCGCCGAGAGCTTTCCAACGCCGCGATCGGATCGAAATTCCGTCCACCGGATCGGCGGTGGCGGCCGCCGGAAGATTCGCGGACGAAAGGTTCGCACTCGCAAAAAAAGTCGCACAAGGGGGGGGGGGGGGGCTGCTGTTCGGGGAAGAAGAAGGAATTGCCTTCTTTAAGTTATATAATAATATTAATAATATAATATTAATAATAATATAATATACTTAATAATTATTATTTAAAAAAAAAACCTAAGTGATCGGTGAGAATTCTCACCGAACACTGGCTTCGGTGAGAATTCTCACCGAACACAGGTTTCGGTGAGAATGATTGAATCATTCTCACCGATTTTTTTTTTTATTTCTTTTTTTTTTAAATTATTTATATAAATATATATATATATAATAATAATATATATAATTATTATAATAAGATAACCTTATATGGTTACGGAGGGTCAAACGCGCGCCGAAACGAACGAAATTCGCACCGTAAGCGAATGACGACGCTACGAATCCAACGGCGAAGTCGAAATCGAATTCCGACGCACCGTTTTCGAGATAATAATTTCTAAAGTTAACGGCGTACGCGAAAACATACAAATTACAATCGCGCGCCGAGGCTCCAAAAATGCTCGGAACGCAACGAAACTTGACGAGCAAGTCTAAAATTAGACGATCTAATTTCCTAATATAAAATTTTTCACTCCCGACGCAAATCTCAAAATTTGGCCGGTCAAACCTAACGAACGCAAACGCGCTGCGACAAAGTCGGTAACAAAATCCGACGAGCAAAACTCGGGCAAAACTCCCGAAGCCAAAACACAAGCATTCCCCAAGAGGCTCCACCGAGTCACCAAACAGACTCCGGCTCGCTAGGGAATCTTGCTGCCAGGCATCACCAAGCCACGCAGGGAATCTAAAGAGCTAAGAGCACGCTCTAACAACGTCACACGACCAACACGCGCTAACAAAACGCTCTGACGTCATAATACGTCAAATAAGAAATTAAATAAATCACTGGAAAATCGGGGGCATTACAGTCACTCCCACTAAAAGAAAGTTTCGTCCCGAAACTTTACGCATAAAACAATTCTACCAAAGAGGAAAAGAAAATAACCAAGGGTTATCGAATGCTTACCGAGCACAACTAGGAGAACAAATGAAGATGCGTCTCCCTCATAGCTGACTCAAGCTCCTAAGTCGCGCTCTCCACGTCTTGGTTTCTCCACAGAATCTTTACCATCGGTATTGTCTTTTTCCGCAACACTCGATCTTGCACATCCAAAACACGGATAGGAACTTCCACGTAGGAAAGGTTAGGCTCCAACTGGGGCACTGCATCCAGCACTTGTCTGTCACTTAGCACACACCTCCGCAGTTGGCTCACGTGAAAAACATTGTGCACGCCAGGAAAATTTGCGGGCAATTTCAACTTGTAGGCTGACACACCAATCCGCTCCACAATTTCAAATGGTCCCACATACCTCAGGTCCAACTTATGGTTCTTACCAAACCTCTTTACTCCAACCATCGGGGAAACCTTAAGGAATATCATGTCCCCCACAGAAAATTCCAAAACGGACCTACGCCGATTGGCGTTCTTCTCGTATCGCTCTTGAGCTATCCGAAGCTTCTCTCGAATAAGCTTTACAGAAACTTTCATTTCTTCTAAGGCATCTGGACCTAACATCGGCCTCTCACCAACCTTAGCCCAAAATAGAGGAGTTCTACATCGTCTTCCATATAGCGCTTCGAAAGGAGCCATTTGCAGACTCTCTTGATAACTATTATTGTATGCGAACTCCATCAACCTCAAGCGTTCATCCCACGCTCCTCCGTGGTCTAATATATAACAACGGATCATATCTTCCACAATCTGATTAACACGCTCCGTTTGACCATTGGTCTGTGGATGATATGCAGTAGAATATCTCAAGTCAGTTCCCAATCCTTCTTGAAGGCTCTTCCAGAAACGAGACGTAAACCTGGAGTCTCGATCTGATACTATACTTACGGGTACTCCATGTAACCTGATAACTTCATTCAAATATAGCTCCGCTATCTTCTTCATCGAGTAACCAATCTGAAAGGGTACGAAGTGTGCACACTTTGTTAATCTATCAACAATCACCCAAACAGAGTCATGCCCTCGGGGAGATCTCGGCAAACCAGTAATGAAATCCATTGAGATACTCTCCCACTTCCAAGTTGGAATCTCTAAAGGCACTAATTTTCCGCCAGGCCTTCCATGATCAGCCTTAACTCTTTTGTACGTAAAACATTCTGACACAAACCTTGCAATGTCACCCTTCATCCCAATCCACCAAGCAATCTGTTTCAAGTCCTTATACATTTTTGTAGACCCTGGATGGTAGGCCACACTTGAACCGTGTGCCTCACTGCACAACTTAACTCGAATATCTCGAAAATTGGGGACGCAAAATCTACCGCGGTACTTTAGAGTACCCGCGTCATCGATCGAAAAGTCAGGCAGCTCCCCCTTCTCAGTTCTATTATGAAGGTGCAGTAGATCAGGATCGTCCTTTTGATGAAGCCTCGTAAGAGAAATCCATGAAGGCTCAGACACTTCCAAACTGCTTGGCGAGTCACATCTACCAACTGAAATATCCATTAAAAGGAACTCTTCTACTAACAACTCAGTGGAGAGATTGAAAATTTTCCTTGTCTTCCTGCTTAAGGCGTCGGCTACCACGTTAGCCTTACCCGGATGGTATAGGATCTCCACTTCATAATCAGCCACATACTCTAACCATCTGCGCTGGCGCAAGTTCAACTCCTTTTGAGTGAAAACGTACTTCAAACTCTTATGATCTGTATAAATCTTGCACTGCGCGCCATACAACAAGTGTCTCCATAATTTCAATGCATAAATAACTGCTGCGAATTCCAAGTCATGCGTAGGGTAGTTCCTTTCATGAATCTTAAGCCGTGTTGACCCATACGCAATCACTTTTCCTTCTTGCATCAGCACACAACCAAGACCCACGTGGGAAGCGTCCACGTAAACGGCATAGTCTAATCCTTCCGTAGGCAATGTCAATATCGGAGCAGTGCACAGTCTATTCTTTAGCTCTTGGAACGCTTCTTCGCACTTATCGCTCCACACAAATGTTGCATTCTTCTGCGTCAATTTGGTCAATGGCGCAGATAATGTAGAGAAACCTTCTACGAATCTCCTGTAGTAGCCAGCCAACCCTAGGAAGCTCCTTATTTCTTTGGGTGTGGCAGGCCTCGTCCATTCCATAACTGCGGCTATCTTTTCTGGGTCGACAGAGATTCCGTCCTTGTTAACCACATGACCCAGGAAAGAAACCTGAGGCAACCAGAACTCGCATTTACTTAGCTTGGCGAACAACTTATGGTCCCTCAAGGCAGATAAAACTAGACGCAAATGTTGGTCATGCTCCTCAACATTGCGTGAATACACCAACACATCGTCTATAAATACGACCACAAACTTGTCCAGAAAGTCCTTGAAGACCCTGTTCATCATGTCCATGAAAGCAGAAGGTGCGTTGGTCAAACTGAACGACATCACCAAAAATTCAAAATGTCCATGTCGGGAACGGAAGGTAGTCCGCGGTATATCTGATTCACGGATCCTTAACTGGTGGTAGCCCGAACGAAGGTCAATCTTAGAGAACACGGCGCTGCCTCGCAGTTGATCAAACAAATCATCTATCCTTGGCAACGGATACCTATTCTTGATCGTTACCTTATTTAGCTCTCTATAATCGATGCACAACCTCATCGATCCATCCTTTTTCTTGACGAACAAAGCGGGAGCACCCCAAGGCGAAGAACTCGGCCTTATAAATCCGTTCTCAAGCAACTCGTCTAACTGGATACGCAACTCCTCCAGTTTGCGTGGGGCCATTCGGTAAGGCGCCTTGGCAATAGGACGCGTACCCGGCTCCAAATCTATAACAAACTCCACGTCTCGATCAGGAGGGAGACCAGGAAGGTTAGCTGGAAAGACATCAGAAAAATCACGAACCACCGGGATCTCCTCCAAACACGGTAAACTAACCTTGGTTTCTAAAACCGAAACCAAACAAGCAAAACATCCGGAATCTACAAGCTTCCGAGCACATACCGCCGATATAGTCGGAGAATCCTGGCGCGGATAACCGTAAACACTCCCGGGCTGACCGTTGTCCATCCTGAAGTCCAAGCGTTTACCCTTGCATTGGATCACAACATCATATCTGGACAACCAGTCCATGCCTAGGATCACATCGAAGTCTTCCAGATCCAACAGCTTCAAATCAGCAAACGCGAGGAAATCGCCTAACAAAATTGGACAACTCTGGATACCCTGGTCCGAAACTACAGATTCGCCTGAAGGAAACTTGACACAGAACGTATCACCAACACGATCGAGATCCAACCGGTAACGCTCTACGAAGGCCCTAGCCACAAATGAGTGGGTAGCGCCGGAATCGAACAGAACACGCGCCCATCGGTTCTTTACCTTAAATCGTCCTATAAAATTGCACACGCGACTAAGGAAGCGAACGCTCAAAACTATAACTATGAGCTAAACATTAGAACTAGGGAAGAATCTAACCTGATATCACTTGCGTGGACGTCTGAGCTTCATCCATAGAGACCACGTTCAACTTTCCTTTTCCCTTGTCCACTCGCTGCGGCGGCGGCAAGGCCTGAAGAGGAACTGGCTGCAGAGTAAGCTGAGCTTGCGGGCACTGATACTTGAGATGACCCACTTGACCGCACAAGAAACAACTTCTAGTCTTCTTCCAGCAATGGGCATCATCGTGCCCCGGCTTCTTGCATACCGAACAAAGCAAATCTTTCTTTTGGACACCTTGGATTGCATGAATCTGCTCTTTCTTTTGAGCTCCTAACCTTTGATAACATCTTTCCAATGGATGGCCCGGTCGGCCACAGAAACTGCATACCTCCTTGTTTCTCTTCCTCGGAGCAGCGTCAGGGACCTGAGTACTCTTACCCTCATCAGACTTTCTTTTATCCTTTCTTAGTTGTTGACCTCGATTCTTGGCGTTATCAATTGCCTCTACTTTTAAGGCAGCTTCCACCTTTAAGGCAGCTTCCACCATACCAGCATAACTTGAGGTCGCATAGGCACTTGCTAATTGCTGGACGTCACTCCTTAGCCCAGCCAGAAATCACTTGCTTCTATTTTCGTCGGAACTCACCAAGTCTGGGGCAAATCGGCTTAGCTTACTAAACTCGATTTCGTACTCGCTAACCGTGAGCTGCCTCTGCTTTAAGTGCAGGAAATCATTCATCAGACGGTCCCTCTCGACCGATGGCAGAAACTTGTTCAGAAGTAGCTCCTTAAAGGAGTCCCAGGAACACCCGTCCTTCAGACCTTCTTTCTCCCTCAGCCACCAGCCCTTCGCCAACCCCTTGAGCTGATATGCGGCTAACATCACCTTCTGGTCATCAGTGATCCCGGAGTATGAGAACATCTCCTCGATTGATATCATCCAATCGTCTAAGACCATGTAATCTGCCTTGCCATCATACGTCGGAGGCCTAAGTCGCTGAAACTGAGAAATAAAGGTCATCTCTGGTGGCACCACGACCGGAGGCACCAGAGGAGCGGGGGGAAAAGGGACAGCTTGACCCACAACAGGGTCCTGAACTCTCGGAATCTGCCCTGCCACGACTGCTAACAAGGACTGGACCTGAGACTGCAAATCCCCTACTTGCTTTGACAAGGCTTCATTGCTTTGTCTCAGACCTTCTATCACTGCGCTGCTCTGCGCACCTGAAGATTCTCCCTCCGACTGAGGAGTCAACCTTGTCGAAGGACGCCTCGACATTCTAATGGAACAACAAAACACTAATTAGACACCTAGCCCACCCACTAGAACCAAACACATAGTACAAACAATACATACTTAAGTACTTGCTCATGCTGCTAACTTGCTCTGGGATTTTTTTGTAATGATGATATGCTTATCCTACGATGATTCACTATCATCCAACTAACTCTTGTGCCTAGATCGGGAATGCATGAATTTATATTCTTTTTGACTCAAAATCATGTGTGTACACATGTCATCCTGCAAATCTTTAGCTTGGCACGTTGTGCTTATGCAATGTTATGCTATGCATGATTGTGCTATGCATTCTAAAAAGGCCCTAATGCATGTTATGAGCGGCGTACACATGAAAATGTTATGCATCCCATACTACATAATATTTCCATGCAACGAAAAAGAAAACGTGCTAGCCGCATTCATGTGGTGAGGTTATGCATCCCATACTACATAACCCTCACATGTTGCCTCCTATGGTGGATCCATATACAAACACATAGTATGCATCCCATACTATATAATATGCCTCGTATACTTCATGTCATGCTATGAGTGTAGTGTTCGTGCTTCAGCCAAGACGTGCTGATGACATATCGGTGTGTGTATGATATGACTCTAAACACCTAACACTTACAGGGACAGGTTGCCCGACAATTTGTCAAGCAACCTCCCTCTGATACCAACTGTCACATCCCGCATTTTCTCATTTATATAATGAATCAGAGCACGAGAAAACAACGAGCTGTGATGCCACATCAAGCAGGGGATAACTGCTGACGCTCAGGCAACACTCTAATCCTTCAAATCATAAGTTAAAATGAATAGAAAACTGATTTTTTTAAATTAATTGGCCGTATCCCTCGGCTCAGTGGATCAGATAGTCCACGGTTTGAAAACTATTTTATACGTAGCGAAAAAATACTTCATTTATGCTAAACATCATAAAAGAGCGCATAAGCGTCCTAAGAGGACAACTTACACTATGCAAGACCCTAGATTTCAATTTATAATATTTATAAGGAAAACCATCTTTTTACGCATTTGGAAAATAGAGATTGAGCTTTTACAAAACATGCTGATCATGCAATACATATAGTAGTTCTTTTATAGGGTTTAAAGTAACTAGCAACCTAGCATAAAACATTCCCAGAGAGCAAGTGAAACTACCACAAAACAGGTAAACTAGCAGCTAAGCAAATACTTAATATCACAAAGGAAAATCACCAACGAGCGTCAACAACCTGACACGAACTCGTTGGCGAGCATGTATGTCTATACTACTACAAGGCTAAAGAACTACCTCGACAAGCGAGGAAAACACTGCCAAAGCGCAGTCCACAGAGAAACTCCTGAAACTAGCCGCACAGCCGGCTACAGACCTGAACCTGAGGCATTCAAAAGAATAACACCTCAGCAAGAAATAACAAAACAAGTGGCAAAGAAGCATCAGATAATAATTGAATAAAAAGAACAGAAAGAAAAAGGGTTACCAACCCTGCAAGAGAAAATGCCGAAAAACTCAGCTAAAGAATCCAAAAGAGGACAAAATGCAGGTGTAATAATCAGTAAAGTGAGAGAAATGCAACAAGTACAGAAACGTACCAAACTCCGCTCAAGCCTGCAGAGACAGAAGGAAACCAATATGCATCAAATGAACAGTAAGAAGGAACTAACAGTCCTAAACTTGTGAATCATTAGCACTGACACAAATCCCAAACCTGTGTCGGAGACTAAGAACAGTCACAACCGAACAACCAGGTCCAGGTGTCTCAAGAGTACTAAAGGGGCCGCCACAGGGTCCACACACATAGAGTTCCAACCTCTTACAGGAACCCAAAAAAAATATCCAAAGGAGGGAATGGTGGTGGCCACGGCTCGAACTCCCTTGATACCATACTCCTTCAGAAACCCAGCTACCACATGCTAAGGATCCACGATTCGACGCCAAAGCTAGCCGACAACACCACTTAGAAACTACCAAGTTCTACAACCAAAACCCGCCGACTTATTTTCCCCTACCCGCCGAACTATTTTCCCCTACCCGCCGAACTATTTCCCCCTACCCGCCGAGTACAACTAAAATAAAACCGATAACTTCCTAGTTTGGGCCGACTACAAGCCCAAAACTAGGAACATTCCAATATTACCTATTCTACGACAAGGAGGAAAGAATAATACAACAAAAAAATGCAACTCATGGAGGCACGCAAGAGGGGAGAAATCCACTTGCCTCAAATCGACCTTGAAAACGTCACCCAAACTACTCCACCACGTAGATCCGTCCAAGAGGGGACACGCGGAGACGAGATCTACGAAAAAACGGACAACCGGGGTTAGGGCCGAAAAAATCTATGGCGAAACGGTCACCGAAACGGGAAAAGCTTACCGCGATCACGAAGCTCTCGCCGAGAGCTTTCCAACGCCGCGATCGGATCGAAATTCCGTCCACCGGATCGGCGGTGGCGGCCGCCGGAAGATTCGCGGACGAAAGGTTCGCACTCGCAAAAAAAGTCGCACAGGGGGGGGCTGCTGTTCGGGGAAGAAGAAGGAATTGCCTTCTTTAAGTTATATAATAATAATAATAATAATAATATAATATTAATAATAATATAATATACTTAATAATTATTATTAAAAAAAAAAAAACCTAAGTGATCGGTGAGAATTCTCACCGAACACTGGATTCGGTGAGAATTCTCACCGAACACAGGTTTCGGTGAGAATGATTGAATCATTCTCACCGATTTTTTTTTTATTTCTTTTTTTTTTAAATTATTTATATAAATATATATATATATATATATATAATAATAATAATATATATAATTATTATAATAAGATAACCTTATATGGTTACGGAGGGCCAACCGTGCGCCGAAACGAACGAAATTCGCACCGTAGGCGAATGACGACGCTACGAATCCAACGGCGAAGTCGAAATCGAATTTCGATGCACCGTTTTCGAGATAATAATTTCTAAAGTTAACGGCGTACGCGAAAACATACAAATTACAATCGCGCGCCGAGGCTCCAAAAATGCTCGGAACGCGACGAAACTTGACGAGCAAGTCTAAAATTAGCCGATCTAATTTCCTAATATAAAATTTTCCACTCCCGACGCAAATCTCAAAATTTGGCCGGTCAAACCTAACGAACGCAAACGCGTTGCGACAAAGTCGGTAACAAAATCCGACGAGCAAAACTCGGGCAAAACTCCCGAAGCCAAAACACAAGCATTCCCCAAGAGGCTCCACCGAGTCACCAAACAGACTCCGGCTCGCTAGGGAATCTTGCTGCCAGGCATCACCAAGCCACGCAGGGAACCTAAAGAGCTAAGAGCACGCTCTAACAACATCACACGACCAACACGCGCTAACAAAACGCTCTGACGTCATAATACGTCAAATAAGAAATTAAATAAATCACTGGAAAATCGGGGGCGTTACAAACCTAGACTACCCTGCAAGAAAGAATTACTTTACCTTAGGAACCCAAATCATATTGGGTCCTAGGTTCCTGTTAGCATAAGCACTCGACTGCCTTCCTTCAGAAAACCTGTCAGGAAGACTACCTCTGCCCAAAAAATGTGGATAGGCCCTTGCCCTTGACACAGAGGGGTTGTGCCAACAGTCGATGGCAAAGTATCCCACTTTGCCACAGCACCAACACGGGTGAATGTTGTATCGCCGTTTCTGACCTGATCTAGTGACTGAGGTAGTCACGGTCCTAGGTCTAAACGGGATAGGGCATGATCTCCTCACAAAATTTCCTCTTCCACCGTGACACGTGGAAGGGTGGAAGGAATGCATGTTGCGAGCGTCATGAGTCCGGGGAGGTGGTGCCTTCCTTTCAGGCATCCCCCTTCCTGAGGCCCCGTGAAAACTTACACCATGACTTCTAACCTCCCTGTCCTGTGTCCCCGGGTGGTGAGAAGTGTTCTGTGAGCTGGGACATGCAGTTTCACACCGAGTAGAGGCAGTGGCAGTGAATACAAAGGGCTCAGAATGAGCCTTAGGTATTCTCTCATGGGTGGCCACGACGGCCCTTGCACTACGGGTGTCTCCACATGAGGACAGATCACCCTTCCAGTGACCACGATTATTCCTGTGGTCATACCTGAAGGCATGATGAGTTGCCTTCCTGTTTGGAGTGGGGGGTCGGAATACCGTTTCCCCATTTCTCCACGAATTGATAATCCGGGAGATCCACCCATTTTCTTGCTTTCTCTTTATAGCATCAACCTTGGAAAAGTTTGATACTATTCTTTTCTCATTCTCTAGACTACTCTCTAGAGCTGAGATTTTAGAGTCCTTGACCCTGTTGGACGCCAATTGGAGAACCAACAAGGTCTTCAGTCGAGCAATCTCTTGAGCTTGCTCCTCAGCAAGAAGGTTGCTTGTCTGAAGGGCTCTCTTCAGAGAATCAGAATTTTCTGGAGGAAAGCAGTTCCTATCTTCAGAAACTTCAAGAGAGACGGGGCAGGATAAAGAAATTACCTGCTCTTCAGTGTTATTGTCATTAGAGCCAGTGACCGGTGTGTCATCCTCATCAGAGCTGCTTTCCTCACTGGCCTCTTCAGTCTCTGACACGGACACTGGGGCTCTGATGCTGTCCGATAGATTCTTGCCTTCATCTTCAGAGGCGAGGACCCCCACATAGGCTTCATCCTCTGATTGACAGCAGATTCCAGCTTTCTCTGACCCCCATCAGCTCTGAGATCATCACCCACATAGATTTAACCGTCCTACATTTTTCCAATCTAGAGTGAGAAGCTCCAGACCAGATATCCATGATAATTTGACGAATCCTCTTGTCCAAATTGAATAATGAAAGTTCCGTCTCTGACATCTCAGCAATGCACTTGGGCACTTGGATATTCTTTCCAGAGTCGGAGGTCTTCATAGGGATAAACGGACCCTCTTACAGGATGAAAGATGCTCGAGGATCGATAGCATCCAAGTGATACGACACTCTTATCCTCCAGACGGGATAAAACTCCTTTGTGCATGTGGGGAGTCTTAGTGGCGATATCTCATGATCCAGCTCCATGCTTCTAACACTGGTGGTAGGATTCTACTCAAGGTGTAAACCTTTTGATGAGCAACCTCCCTCTGATACCACTTAAAAGTCCACCTAGTGTCAACTATGTTCACCTATGGGGGGGGGGGGGGGGGGAATAGGTGACGTGTAGCGATTTTGCGGAATTTAAATTGTACCTGCACACGAAAATAAAACAACACAGCACAACAGAGTACACAGGCTATTTATAGTGGTTCCCTGACTTGGGTACATCCACTTTCCCCCTTCGACCTATCTCCCAATACGGGACGACTCGGTCACTTCTCCAACAGGATTGAAATCCAATCCTTGCACTATCGGAAGGAACCCTTCCACACGTAGGAGTCAACACTGCCACAAACCGGGTTGCACCCAACCCTTACAACACGGAACAAACGTTCCTTTACAACAAAAGTAAACTAGAATGTACAAGAGATACAAACTACGTTTGGAGACTAAGGTGTCCCTCTTCGTTGACGATGTGTTCTTGAAGTCCACAAAGAGTCCACACCCCTAGATCTCTCTTGGAGAGGATCTCCCCGGAACCGGCGGCAGCAAGATGAGCGGCGTCAAGGTTCACGGGATCGGCGGCGACAACGATGTGCGGCTGCAGTACTTTAGAGATCCAAACTTCGTAGCGAAGCTAGCTAGGTCTACCAACGGTCACACTAGGATCAATCGTCCCGATCGATTCGGATGGGGAAGATTTTCCCGATCTACAAATCGAGAGACAAGAGATCTCCGGTTAGACACGTGAGACGCTGAGCTTAGCTAGGCTTCTGTCGCAGGAGGATCTGGGCGAAACCACGATCAACCGGGGTACAACTTGGCGCGAGCGGCGGCGGCGGCGGCGGAGCGGAAACGGCGATCTAGGTCACGTCGCGGCTCGCGTATTTCTTTTCTTCTTCTCTACTATTACTGTTCAAAAATACCCGTGTATTTATACACTGTATACACTTTCAATATGACCGTTGTGGGTCCCACAAGTAGAAACCCGAAATCCGGTTCAAAATAGTGCCAGCGGCAGAATCCGGTCCAGCAGCTTCCAGAGAAATTGCTAAGTCAAAATCGGCGAGAATCGCAGGTGATTCTCGACGAATCGGCGAGAATC
Source organism: Platanthera guangdongensis (assembly GCA_039583875.1). Lineage (NCBI taxonomy): Eukaryota > Viridiplantae > Streptophyta > Magnoliopsida > Asparagales > Orchidaceae > Platanthera > Platanthera guangdongensis. The sequence goes on from CM077158.1 coordinate 136,075,850, forward strand.
AGTTAGTGATTCTCGCCGAATCACTTGTTGATTCTCAACGAATATTACTTGGTATTCATGATCTGCTCAACGATGGGTTCAGCGAGAATCACTAGTGATTCTCGCCGAATCTTACTTGACACCGTTTTGAGGTAGCCGGAAAGAGTCGGCGAGAATCACTAATGATTCTCGACGATTCGGCGAGAATCACTAGTGATTCTCGCCGAATCGACGAGAATCACTTGGTGATTCTCGTCGAATTATACTTAGACGAATTTTCGTCTTTCCACCCAAGAGCTGCTCCTTAACCCATCCTTGCTCCTTGTCTTCTCTTGCATAAACACGACCCTGTACTTGAAAGTAAGTGTACTCCAATAGAGAGAGTACACGTAGGCCAACACACTGATCTGCTCAACGAGCGATTACGTCGTGCAGACCCGTGTATATTGACCTACTGCACCCTGACATTGGTGTGCACTTAGCGTGGAATAACTGCAAGCACAACTTAAGAGGTTTCATCAAATACATTATGAATTCATCGTAGCTTGACAAGTGGCTTCCTCAAATCCAGGTAATTGTGGATACAATACCCAACAACGACTTTGCGTGGGTGGGAAGGAGGAGCGGCGATGCTTGGCAAACTGACATGTGTCACAGTTGAGAGGTGGATGATGCGGAGGGAGGTGGGGCAGAAGCTGGCGAAGAAGACGGGGAGGAGGATGACCAAGGCGAAGATGCCATTGAAGGAGATCAGTAGAAGAGGAGGAGAAGGAGGACAGAGCAGAAACGTTGTTGAGGAAGTAGAGGCCGTCACTCTCAGTCCCAGTAGCAATCGTCCGTTGGGAGCCCGGATCCTGAAAAGAACAAGAAGTAGGAGTGAATGTGACAGAGCACTGAATTTGCTCGCATAGAGAGGCAATGAATAATAAATTGCAAGGGAACTTGGGCACATAAAGATTGTCCGTCGAGAGAAGAGATGGTGTGACTTTAACCATGCCCATGCAATGGACCGGGGAGGAAGAGCTGTCTGCAACGAGGACCGGGGGCGTCCAGTCATGTGTTTCTAGGAGAGAAAAGCAGTGAGGATTGCCAGTCATGTGATTAGTAGCGTCAGAGTCTATCAGTCATTTTCCTTGAGTAGCCACGTGGGCACTACAGGACGTGGTGACCATGGAGGTAGACGACCTCGAGGAGGAGGAGGAAGCGTCACCAGATGGGCAAAGATGAGCCATACAAGCAGAGAGAAAAAAAAGGAACTCGCGCGAGTAGCAGTAAGGCCGCGCGAACAGCAGACATAAGAGACAACGCGATCCAGAGAGAGGCCGCAAGACCAATGGAGACCGAAGTGAACACGAGGAAGACCGCATCGGAGAAAAAAGGAAGACTGCGCGAACAACAGAAGGAAGACCGCAGAGAAGTCGTGCGAAGAAAGGAGATCGCACGAAGCAAGACAGGCAGGGAGGTCGCGCGGACAACCAGATTCCATGCGAAGAGAGGCGAAACCATACAACAAGAGAGATCGCAGTAAACAGGTCGCGACGAATTAAGAAAGGGTCGTGACGACTTAAGGAAGGGTCACGACGACTAAGCAAGGTCACGGTAAGGAGAACATGATGCAACGACTAAGGAATAGGTCGCGACTAGATGAAAGGGAAAAAGAGATGTCACACAGACAAAGGAGCAACAATAAGGAGAGAAAGAAACCACGCGAACAGGGTGCAAGCAGGTAGATGAAACAAGTCGCAAAGACAGGTCACGAGAAGAGGATTCAAGCCGCGCGGACAGGTCGTGCTGTCAAGGAGATCCCACAAAAGCAGGAGGAAAAGATCGATTCCTCTGATACCATGTGCGAACAGAAAACAAATAGGCCGAAAATTTGGAGTAACAAATTTTATTATCCAAAAAGGTATCTATTACAAAGGTATAACCTTCCTTTTATAGAATGGAGGAGATGAGATAGATTACAATTAAGAAATGTGGGACTAAATAATTACAGATCTAAGCGGTTTATCATAAAAACAAGCCGAACAGGCCGCGCGGTTAGACGAATAGACTAACCGCCCGACAACCACTAGAAGGAGAGAACAAGCCGCCATAGGAGACCGCCAGACCGCCCGGTCTCCAAGTCGCCTGAGACAAACCATCAGATCGCCCGGACAACAACAACAATCCGGCAACCAAACCGCTGGAGAGAAACCGACAGACCGCTTGGTCTCTAATCCGCTAGAGTCAGACCACCAGACCTCCCGATCTCCATACAACAACAGGGACTGAGACAAATTTCCAATGGAACAGCTACACTCAAGAGAATTCTGATGGCGGAGTGGTGGCTTGAAGGTAGTAGGAGGAATCCGGCAGAGCTTCGACCTGATGGGAAAGAAAGCAGGAGAGAAAAAGATGAAAAATGAGGAGGCCTGAGGCTCCTTTTATAGGCTCCAAGAGGTGGCTACGATAGTTATGCGGCTATCTGCATACCGTAACCACCGATACTATTATTTTTGGTATAATTTTGAACATATATTTTGCCCATTATTTTTGATGTTTGCAGGACAAATATTTAATTAATATTGCTCCCCACTAATCATGATGGTTAGTGGGTGGTTACTTAAGAAATGGACGACAGTGATCGTTATGGAGTGATCAGATGACGAGAGAAGCACGCCATGGACGTATGGCCGGATCGGCGACGAATGCTCGCCGGCGGAGGAAAAGGTGGAACCCATAGCCACGGGGCGCACCTCCCCTTACGGGCGGAACCCGCGACCGCGGGAAAGGGGCGGCCTGATGCTCCACCCCTTGCGGGCGAAGCTCGCGGCCGCGGGAGGCGGCTGCGGGAAAGGGGCGCCCGGGTGCGCCGCCACTTGCGGGCGGAGCCAGCAGTCGCAGAAGGGGTGCCGCGCGTACCACCCCTTGTGGGAGGATCTCACGGCCATGGGGATGGGGCAGCCGGGCGTCGCCGCCACTGGAGGGCAGAGCCCGCAGCCGTAGGTGGCGGTCGCGGGAAGGGGGAGGCCGGGGCGCACCCTCTTGTAGACGGATCCCGCGGCCGTTGGAGACCGCTGCGGGGAAGGGGCGGCCGGGAGTGGCCGCCCCTTGTATATGGAGCCCGTGGCCACAGGAAGTGGCCCCAGGGAAGGGGTAGCTGGGCGCGAGCCACCCGTCGCCGGTGACGGTGGTTAATCAAATTGTAGGTGAAGTGGGATTAGTGCGCGGGGTATCGCATGCGACGATCGTGTGCGCGGTGGTTTTTCCATGATCCCCATTTGGATAGTGGGATCATGGGGGAGTGGCTAATCGCACCACGAGTGTTTTATAAAAGGGACTTGGCCCAATCAATTCCCCCCCCGAAATCCCCGGTGTTAGAAACCGTTTTTGTGAGAATAGCGAGGATTTATTCTCCTCTTACAAAGGATTCAATCGTCGACAATGATGGCGATGTCGAACGGCGAGGCGCTAGAGAAGGTAGATGACATCGCTTCACTAGCGAAGGTAAATTTTAAACTGGATGTTTCACTCTAGTGAGCGGAACCTACCGACGCCAAAGGAGGCCCACCGACAGAGATGTCCATGGAAGGCACTTTGCGAGGCGAAAATGCCTCACAGGCATGCGAGGGCGAGCGCATAACCGAACATGCCCGAAGATGCACGCAGAGGGCACCCGAAGGTGCGAACGGGCGTGCGCCCGGAGGCGCACTCGGAGAGCGTGCCTCCGGAGGGGCATGAGCCCAGAAGCGCGCACTCTGGGGTTTGCGCGGGAGAGCGCAACCTTGGATGCGCGTGTGCGCTTCGTAGCACATGCGTGTGCAGCCGCACGTGCACCTTTGCACGTGTAGGGACGTGCTGCGCATACCTATGCTTTCATAGGATCTTGCGCTCTTTGTTTGGGTAAGTGTGCTGGGGATTGCGCACGTCTTGTGCTCGGATGGGGAACGTGCATACGTGTACGTGGTTGCACATGACTTGTGCGGGCCTTAGCTCCTTATGTCGGGGTTGCAGTTATTGGGCGTTCAATTGAACACCCGTTATTAGATTACCTTTTTTCTAACCTTTGTTGTTTACTTGCAGGCTTTGAAGAGTCCTATAAGGCCCATTCGGTTGTGCTTTATGCTCACTACTGATCAAGTCATGGTTTGGAGGAAGAGGTATGGGTTACATGCTGATCTTGAAGTGATGATATCTTGTTCTGAGGAGAGAGTCCATAATCCTCCTAGAGGTTGGTTGACAATATGCGAGCGGACCTTGAAATCTAGCTTCCGCTTCCCTCCATGTAAGTAGGTTGTTGAAATTTTGAAGTTCTGTGGTGTCCCAATATCGCAGTTTATATCAGCAAGGATGACCCACATCATAAGACTGGTGGCCTTCTTAAGGGAGCATGGTTCGAAGTTCTCCTTGGAAGTATATAGAGGCTGGTACGATGTTCGTGTTGATGGTGATGACATTATCGAGATTCAAAGCAACAAGAGCTGGCTTGACTTTGAGCGCCGATCTGACTGACATCAAGGAAATATTTTGTTTGGTTATGTTCGAAACTTCTGGGGTTTATCTGAGCTTTGTAACTCCTTGCCCGATCGCTGCTGCCGTTAGAGAGGGTGAGAGCGGAACTTTATACAAACAGTGGGATTTATAGATTCTCGGGAGATGGCGAACCGCTTATTCAACATCTCCTTGTTTGTCGAAGAGAAGCGCCTTTCCCATTGCGGACTTTCATTCGAAACTGAGCGCGTTGTGCCATTAGTTCGTAAAAAGGAAGCTTGTTTTGAAGGGTAGCTGCGACGCAGCTAAGGGATTGCAGTCTTTGACGAGTCGAAAAGAGGACTTGGTGGAGGAGGCCCCGTACGACGAGCTTGCTCCAGCTGATTCTGATGTTGAGGTAGTAGAGGCGCCTTCCCCCAAGTCCCTCGTTCGGAGACTAATGCCCCCCGATTGTCTTCATCTTTGAAGGCAATGAGTAATGTGGTAAGTGAGTTGTTCATCTTTATTTGAACTAATTTTCATGGATGGCGTTAACTATTTATTTTTGTTTGCAGATTGAAGCTCCGACACATATAGGGTTTACGTGGAACGACTATTATGTGAGCTTGAAAGACGGATATTTAGCTCTCCAGGAGAAGCTTTGAGCTGCAGAAGCTTCATTTGCAGCCTCCAGGGAGGAGTTAGATCGGTTGGTACCCCGATTTTGGCGGATTGGATCAGAGCTGAAGTCTGAGAACGAGGAAGCACGATCATTGTTGCAATCAAAGAAGTTGGTGGTGGAAAAGATCTCGCAAACTTTGAAGACTGCTCAGGAGGAAAGCTTTGTGTTGCAGATGGAGTTGGAGTCTTCCATGACAGAGATGGCGCATCTTTTTTCAGAAGAACGCAAACTTGAGATGAAGGCGGTTGGACTGGAGGAGTACCGTGATTCCTTAGATTACCTGCGTGATCGCGACTTGCTTGCTGAGAAGATTCACGAGCATATTTGGTCTATGGATGTTGGGCCTTAGAAGGAGGATGACGTGAGGTTGCATTCCAATGCGGGGTGTCGAAGGCTTTTCGTCTAGTTGCGAAGCACCTGAAGTGTGATATCTTGACCCTCAGCTTTGATGATATTTCTGATGATGAAGGGAGCATTCCCGATCCTAATGTGACTGAGTTGTGAATTGTATTTTTATCTTCGTTCGCTTGTAAACATTTGCCTTTTTCATTATCATGTCTGATGTTTGTTAGTTACCATCCTTTCATGATTTGGTGTAGCACATTTGCGTCTAAATTGGTTTGTTAACACTGTTCTATTTCCTCTTTCTTTTGTTGTATGGATTCTGGTAGTTGGCAGAATGTAAGCTTGTGGTAATTTAAGAGAGCGTGACGATTCAACCCAAGGGTTGAGGAATGCAAGGATTCAATCTGACTGTGGGGCTGAGATTTTCTAAGTGAGGATTGTCGAAGAATGTCGATCCCGGGGTCAGAGAATGTATTGATTTGTTCTTATTGCGGACCGTGTCTGACCAAGAGAGGATTGCCAGAGAATGTAAGTATTTGATCCGGGTGCTGGAGAATGTACGTATTTGATCTGACGATACAACCGCGAGGGGCAGGCCCTGTCTATGGCGTGGCATTGGCCTGCAATAACAGTGGAGAATGTAAGTATTCGATTAGACCGCTGGAGAATGTAGATATTCGATCCGGTTGCGTGACCTAGCTTGGTTATGAGTTGATTGTCGGAGAATGTAAGTATTTGATCCAGGTGCCGAAGAATGTAACTATTTGATCCGATGATGTGACTGCGAGGGGGTAGACCCCGACGATGGTGGGGTGTTGGCCTAAAGTTACATCGAAGAATGTAAGTATTTGATCCAACCGCCGGAGAATGTAAATATTCGATCTGATTATGCGACCTAGCCTGACTATGTGCCGATTGCCGGAGAATATAAGTATTCGATACATGTGTCGGAGAATGTAACTATTTGATCAGGGTGTCGGAGAATGTAATTATTCGATCTGACAATGCGACTGCGAGGGGGGCAGGCCCTGGCATTGGTAGGGCGTTGGCCTGCAATAATGGTGGAGAATGTAACTATTTGATCCTACCGTCGGAGAATGTAAATATTCAATTTGGTTGTACGACCCAGGTATTCGATCCGGGGAGTGATCTTGCCTGGCCGAAGAAGTGTCTTCCAGAGAATGTAAAGATTCAATCTGAAAGTGTTCGAGCCTGCTCGAAAATTGCTCGTCAAAGAATGTAAGTATTCGATCCGGGGAGTGGCCTTACATGGCCGAAGAAGTGGCTTCCAGAGAATATAAAGATTCAATCTAGAAGTGTCCGAGCATGGTCGGAAATTGCTCGTCAGAGAATGTAAGTATTCGATCCGGAGAGTGGCCTAGCCTGGCTGAAGAAGTGGCTTCCAGTGAATGTAAAGATTCAATCTAGAAGAGTCTGAGCCTGGTCAGAAAGTTTTCGCCGGAGAATGTAAGTATTCGATCCAAGGAATGGTCTAGCCTGACCGAAGATGTGGCTTCAAGAGAATCTAAAAATTCAATTTGAAAGTGTCCCAACCTAGTCGAAAATTGCTCGAAGGAGAATATAAGTATTCGATCCGGGGAGTGGCCTAGCCTGGCCGAAGATGTCTTGAAGCGAGAATATGAAAAATATAATGTAATATAATCAAATCAAGAAATAGTCTACATGAGTTGTGGCTCGCGACTTTTACGTCATACAAAGTTTAAGATAGAAAATTAAAATTAATATAGAAAAACAAGGATAAGGTGGTGTCGTGCTATTGGCGGGGGGGGGGGGGGGGGGGGGGGTCTTCTTCTACGAAGAGCTTCCTTGCAGCGCGGCGACTTTGTTGCACAGGTTGACATCTCTGATTTCAAATGTGATCGCAACTTCTGGTTGAGCCTGTTTTAAGTAGCAGGAGCGAGCCTCTTCCTGACTTCCGCGAATGACCCCTATGCCTCGTAGGGTCTGGAACTTCATGGACATGTGAAGAATTGATGGGATCGCTCCAAAGACTAACTGGATTGGCCTTCCGAAGATGGCGTTATATGGTGAACTTGAGTCGATGATGATAAACTGGATATCCCGGGTAACCTGCCTCAGGAATCTACCCATTGTTACTAGCAGGGTAATCGTTCTTTGAACAGGAACTGGAAAATTGCCAAAACCATATACGGGCCCCGTTGTAGGATTGAGATGTTGGGGAGTAAGTTTCATGTTATAGAGAGTTGATAAAAACAGGACATCGATTGAACACTCATTGTCTATGAGAATTTTTTAACGTTGAAGCAGAGATCTCATATCCGTGCGCCGATGACAAGCGGGTCCTGATGGTGAATCTGCAACCCTTCGAGGTCTTCATTTCCAAAGGAGATGGTGGAGTTCGGGTTGAGTTCTGCATCCTTATGGGCTTCATCTGTAGTTTCAACTAAAAATATTTGGGTAGAGTGGAATGGGGGCCCGATGATGGTTTTGATATTGCATAACATTTGCCTGGCGCCAGGGGATCCGGTCTCCTCCTTGATGTTATACTTACTATCCTTGTGCTTGTCCCTGTAAAAACCTTCCAAGTAGTCCCTGACGGACAAGGTGCTCGATTTCATTCTTCTGTCCGGAACATTTCTCGGTAGTGCGACCAGTCATGCGGTGAAACTCACAGTACTTTGACTGGTCAGATCTATGGTTTGGCAACGTTATCCTCGGTCGTTTAAATGCCAGATCATCCTGAATTGCATATATCACGTTGGTACGGGTAGTATTTAGTGAAGTGTATTCTCGAGGCGGGCGCTGCCCACCATTGCTTGGTGGGTCGCGTTGATGATTATCATTCTAGCGCTCATCCTGGCGTCCCTCTTCATGCCTTACAGGGCTTGTTCCTGTCACCACTTCCTCTTCTTCCCGCCTTCAAACTGCTGGGGGTGTGCTTCAATGACCTCGTCGACTGCTATCTGGCCTTCGACCGTCGGGATTTGACGTGCTTCTGAAGTGAAGCCAGACCTTATTCATCAGGTCGAAGCCCAGATAGCAGTCGACGAGGTCATTGAAGCACACCCCCAACAGTTTGAAGGCGGGCAAAAGAGGAAGAGGGGATAGCAACAAGCCCCGTAAGGCATGAAGAGCGACGCCCCTTAGAAACCGCTAGGGAGTCCACCAAGGAAGACACCCTTGAGAGGCTCGGGTTCGACCGCCGGGATTTGACGTGCTTCTGAAGTGAAGTGGTGAAAGAAGTCTTTGACGGATTCTCCCTCATTCTGGCGGATATCCGAGAGGTGCGAGGGGTCCCGAACAATTCTACCATTGGCGAAAAACTTCTCCGAAAATTGCCTTGTTAACTCCGTAAAAGTGAAGATGGTACCTTCTCGGATAGAATGAAACCAGGTATGAGCCTGACCCTTTAAAGTGGCTGTGAAAACTTGACATAACAACTGATCTGGGGCACTGAAAAATTGTCATTATGGTGAATAAATGGTTGACGTGTCCAAGTGGATCCAATGTTCCGTCGAATGTCTTGATGTTGGGGAGCTTAAAGTCATGTGAGACTGATGTACTAGAATATGGGGGGGCAAGCGGAGAGCCCTGATGGAGAGGGCGGCGTGCGAGGATGTTATGTCACCAAGATGTACATATTTCTGGGCAATCACCTCACAAATCTATTCGTGAGTGAGCCTTTATCCCGGTGACGTGCGGGCAATTTCTTCCGAAAGATGCTGGAGGCAGCCCCCAGCACATCGATGAGTAGGGTGTGTAGAGCAGGCTGTTTCAGAAAAGTTTTCAGATTCATTCTCCTCGTAGGGGGCTTGTTAAGGAAGAATGCGATCCTGAGCCGGAGGTGGGGGATTAGCCGGTGCTGGAGGAGCTGTAATGTTCTGAAGGATGATGAGCATCTCGGCCTGACACTCCTACATATGTTGCATGCACCATTCCAAGGCGGCTATGGTTAGGAGAGCGGCCTCCCCGTTGAGCGTTGCGTTGGAGAGTGAGTGAGAAGGAGCCAGCTCAACGCGTCCTACATAGGGTGATCCATTAGTGGTACGGGTGCTCCTTCTATCCCTGGGAGAAAGACATGAGTACCGCTGTGTAGACTGTACTGTCTTCAAAATCTTCAAAGGATGCTGGGAATTGATTCCTATAGACGGTGCCAAACTATTGCGTCGAACTCGACGCCCCGGTCGAAGCAGAGTAACTTGGACTGTCTTAGCTTATGGAGCGGTCAAACACACACACAGTTAATGAGAGAGAAAATGTACACACGATGTTTTTGCCATGAAAAAATCCCATAACTGGGTAAAAAATCACGTGGTCGGATCTGTGCTGGCCAACATCCACTATTTTCCTGCAGTTACAGCTTTCTCAAAGAATCGAAGGCGGCATGCCGCTCATCGTTACACTTTTGGGGTGGGAGAAAGTAAGAGAGAAAGACTTACGCTCTTGGCGGCAAAAGGCTGCGCGACACGAGAGGTTTTTTAGTAGAATTGCGAACGCGCAAACTCTCCACATAGCACGAATTTCCTCCTCGTCGTACACTTAGGGACTTGGGCGAATTTCTGTTGGAGCGGCTGCACTCATGATAATTCTGGTGGCGGAGTGGTGGCTTGATGGTGGCTCGTATGAGGAATCTAGCAGAGCTTCGACATGAGGAAGAAGAAAGCAAGAGAGCAAAAGATGAGAAATGAGGAGGCTTGAGGCTCCATTTATAGGCTCCAGGAGGTGGATATGATAGTTATGCGGCTATCTGTATACCGTAACCACTGATATTATTAGTTTTGGTATACTTATGAGCATATATTTTGCTCATTATATTTGATGTTTGCAGGCCAAATATTTATTTAACATTGCTCCCCACTAATCATGATGGTTAGTGGGTGGTTACTTAAGAAATGGATGACAGTGATCTTTAGGGAGTGATCAGACAGCGAGAGAAGCCCTCCATGGACGGACGGTTGGACCGGCGCTGAATGCTCGCCAGTGGAGGAAAAGGAGGAGCCCATAGCCGCGGGAGGCGGCTGCGGGGAAGGGTGCAGCGGGGAAGGTGCGGTGTGGGGGGCAGCCATTGCGGGCGGAGCCTGCGACCATGGGAAAGGGGCAGCCAGACTCACCGTCCCTTGCTGGAGGAGCCCGCGGCCGCAGGAGGCGGCCGCGGGAAATGGGCGGCCGAGCACGCCGCCCATTGCGGCCGCGGGAAGCGGCCGTGGAGAAGGGGCAGCCGTGGCGTCCCACCGCCCCTTGCGGGAAGAGCCCACCGCCGTGGGAGATGACTGTGGGAAAGGGGTGGGCGGTGGCACCGCCCCTTGCAGGTGGAGCCCGCGGCCGCGGGAAGCGGCTGCGGGAAAGGGGCGGCCGTACGCGCCGTCCGTTGCGGGCAGAGCCTACGGCCGCTGGAAAGGGGCGGCCGTACGCTCCTCCCCTTGCAAACCGAGCCCGCGGCCACGGGAGGCAGCTGCGGGGAAGGGGCGGCCAGGCACGCCGCCCCTTGTGGGAGGATCTCACGATCATGGGGAAGGGGATGTTGAAATTTGTGAAGTGGAAGTGGTTGGCGGGACAGGCCGGGCGGCCTGGGCGGACAGCATTGGCGGACTAGGCGGACTGTGATGTGTGGCCTGGTGGAAAGTCTAGTGGAAGCCGGCTGTCTTCTGAGCGGGTTGTTTGCATGGAGTCCGCGGACTATGCGGCCTGGTATCTGCGGATAAGGCGTTGGCTGTGGTTTTACCAACGAGTGGCCTGAGCGGATAGAGGCTTGCGGACTGGTGCTTTGCTCAGTGGTTGTGGTGCAAGCTTGTGCTGATAGGCGGTTTGGCTCGTGTAAGCGGGAAGCTTACGGATTGATGTGTGCGCGGTGTGGGATGTTGCAGACTGAGCTTAGAGCTTGGCTGAGGCCTTGTCGAGCTCTGGTGTTACAGCAGGTGCTTTGCTGTGGAGGTCTTTTGCGTACTGGTGTTTGGAGTCCCGGAGGAGGCTGCTGCGTTGGGGCAGGAGTGCGAGGAGCTTGCGGACTGCTGGCGGACTGTGCTAGGGTGTTTGGCGGACGGGTGTTTGTGTCCGCCATGCTCGCATTGGCCTTTGATGGTTTTGGACTTGGTCACACTCTGTGCCAAGACCATGGTGTCCGCGGTATCCGTCAAGTACGCTGTGACCGGGCGGGCTGTTGCTATCTGCCTTTAGTCGTGGACTTGTGGCGGATTGAGGTGTGAGTCTTGCGGACTGCCTCGGGTTGGTGCGGATAGCCATTGAAGGGGGTTGCTGTCCTGCAGTGGTCGGAAGCTTTGCGGGCTGATGCCTTGTCCGCATAGCTTGGGCGGACTGGAGAGGGTTCGCCAATGTTGCCTTGCTCCTGGCGGTTTTCCTTGTTATCCGGCTAAGTCCTTACGGACTATGCGGACGGTGTTTTGCTATCGCGCGGGCTGGGGCGGTGTCTCTATCTCTAGGGCGGTGACCACACTCCTCACCTCGCCTATAAATAGGACTCCCTGGCAAGTCTACAGTAACTTGAGTGAACAGTAAGTTGGGTTGGGCAAGGAGCTGCGGTCTCAGTTTGTCTGTCCGTGCGGATTGATTCAGGGCTGACGGTTTGCTGTGTGCAGGTCGCGCGGATAGCTTCAAGGAGCCAGGAGTTTGGCTTTGACCTCGGTCAAGTACTTGGAAGTTGTGCGGTCTCTGCGGATTCAGCAGGAGATCGCTCTGCGGCTTGTCAACTCCGTTTCAACTTTGCCAGCTTCAATAACCTGTCCGCCGGCTTCAGGCAGGTAGGGGGTGTTCCTCAGTTCAGCTTCAGCAGGAGACGAATAACGGTATGTCTGCACGGCCTCGCATCTTCGGCGGACTCCGTGGCTATTCGGCGGCTTGAAGCTTAAGTGCGGGCGATCTCAGCGGACTCGGCGACCCCGGCGACCTCGGCGGTCTCGGCGGACTCCGGTGCTGTCCGCCCGGCTTTGTTTTTTGGTGCTTTCTGTTTACAGCTGTTATACTAGCAAAATCATGTCTCGCTATGTATGCCTCGTGTTGTAAAGAAGTGAATGAATAAGACCTGCTTGTGCTTCCATTGTTTGTTGGGATTAACCTTTATTCCTTGGTTTTCCGCTGGTTCAACGTGAGAACTGGGTAGTTCCGAAGATATTAATTTGGCGTTTGGGCTATCTTGCTGACCATGTTGAGAAAATTTAACATGGTATCAAAGCCAGGATCAGTTGCGTGAGCGGAAGTCAACCAGTGTTGTTACTCAGTGATTGAGTGGTGCTCAACCTGTGTTGTTGCTCGGAGCTTCTGAAAGGTTGCCAACAGGTGTTGCAATGGAAGGGAGATTTGCAAGGGGTCTTGGCATTGAACTCTTAACGCCGACTAACTTCAAGAAGTGGAAGTCGTGCATGAAGAGTTATCTTCTTGGCGAGTAGCTGTGGGAAGTCGTCAGTGGTGACGACAGGCAGGAAGTCACGGCTACGTTCGGTACTGCTGAGCAGGTCAGGCTCTGGAGAAGAACAAATGCTAAGGCAGAGTTCATTCTGAAGAGAGCCGTGTCTCCGGAACTGTTTGATCACATCGTTGGATGTGAGTCGGCTGCTGATATTTGGACAACCATTGATGGGTTGTTCAATAGGAAGAATGTGGCGCGGCTTCAGTTCCTGGAGAATGAGTTGGCCAGGGCAACTCAGGGAGACCTTTCCATCTCAAGGTACTTCTTAAAGATGAAGAGCTTGTGTGCTGAGCTGTCGGCACTGGATCCTGATGAGACTATCTCTGAGGCGAAGATGAAAAGGCACATTATCCGCGGCTTGCGGATGGAGTATGTGGCCTTTGTAACATCTGTTCAAGGGTGGGCTACTCAGCCGTCTTTGCTGGAGCGGGAGAATCTGCTTGCATCGCAGGAGAGCTTGGCAAGGCAGATGGCTGGAGTGAACCTGAATCAGGAAGGCAGTGAAGCTCTCTTCTCAGGCAAGAAGAAAGGATGGGAAGGGAAGAAGAAGAAGAAGGTGCAGGTCGCTGGTGAGAAGGAGACTTCAACTTCATATCAGCCGGAGAGGAGAAATGCTCCTAAGGACTGGAAGAAGAATTTGAAGTGCTACCGGTGTCATCAGCGAGGGCACTTCAAGCAGGACTGCAAGGTCAAACTGCAGCCTGGGCATGCTGCGGGAAAGGAGGAAGCTTGCTCGAGAAGTGAAGAATCAGAATGGGGCGGAGCTTTTATGACGGGCACTTGTGTCCGGGCCTTGTCTGCTGAGGACTTCAACGACGAGTGGATCGTGGACTCCGGGTGTGGTCATCACCTCACCGGAGACAAATCGAAGTTCACATCCATGCAGGCTTACTCAGGTAATGAAGCTATTATCACTGCTGATAAGACTGTTTATGCAGTAGAGAAAGAGGGGATCGTGTCTTTGGGTAGTGATCAGGGGCCACTCACGTTAAGGAGTGTGTATCACGTGCCAGGCATGAAGAAGAACCTCTTCTCGGTGACCAATGCGGTGGATGCTGGGTATCACGTTCTGTTTGGGCCAACAGACGTGAGGTTCCTTCGCAACGTATCAGTCGTTAAGGCTGATGTTGCTCATGTTGGGAGGAGGGTGAAGAACTTGTTTGTTCTTTCCACCAGTGCTTATGTTGATAGGATGAGAGCCAATGATAGAGCTGCTATATGACATGAGAGGCTGGGGCATGTTGGCATGGACAAGCTAAAGGTGATGGCTCGTAAAAGTTTGGTGAAGGGGTTGCCTAAGTTGTCTTCCTTTGGTGACGGGCATGTTTGCGCGGGCTGTCAATACGGTAAGGCACATCTCCTTCCATTTGATAAATCACAAACAAGGAGCAAGAAACCATTGGAGTGCATTCATGGCGACTTGATGGGACCGACGGTTACTGCCAGCCTTGGTGGAAGCAGATACATGCTTATCTTGGTTGATGACTACTCAAGGTATACTTGGGTGTACTTCTTAAAGGAGAAGTCGGAAGCCTTCCGTTTGTTCGTGGAGTTCAAGGAGTTGGTAGAAGGCCGGCTTGGCTTGCGGATTAAGAAGCTTAGAACAGATAACGGGGGTGAGTTTGTCTCCTCCGAGTTTTCTAACTTCTGCAGGAAGCACGGGATCCAACGGGAGCTTACTTGTGCTCACACTCCACAACAAAATGGGGTAGCGGAGCGGATCCGTCATCTGATGGAGACCTGCAAATGCTGGCTTCATGCGAAAGATATCCCAAGGTATTTTTGGGCGGAGGGGATGTCTTGTGCTACTTATGTTATCAACCGGATGCCACTCAGCCCTATCAACATGAAGACTCATGTTGAGCTGTTGCTGAAGGAGAAGCCGAGTGTGGGACACCTTAGGGTGTTCGGTTGAACTTGCTACGTGCATGTCCCGGATGCTTCACGGACAAAGCTGGATGCGAAGGCAAGGAAACTTGTCTTTGTTGGCTACGATGAGCGGAAGAAGGGATGTAAATGCATGGACCATGTGAAGAAGAAATTCGTGGTGTCAAGAGACATTGTCTTTGACGAGCTGATGTCATATGGAGGTGGATCGATTGAGCTAACCGGAAGTAGCAAGGTTGATGAAGCACCGGTGGTGGCTGCTGAATGCTTGGAAGAGGAGCTTGCTGTTTCACCAGCAGCTCCTGTTGCTTCTAACTCCGAGGCTAAGCCTTCTGGCTCAGGAAGCAGGTGGAGCACTGCTCAATGCTTGCCCCAGGTAGGAGTGGAGCCCGAAGAAGCAACAGAAGCAGTGAGCAAGGAGCTGACCCTTCGGAGATCGAAGAGGGTTGTGAAGCTACCGGCTCGGTACTGTGATGGGAATGCAGTACGCTTTGTCTCCTACTTCTTTGCAGGTCCTCTGGATGAGCGAGAGCCTGCAAACTTCAATGAGGCCACTAGAGTGAAGGAGTGGGAAGGTGCCATGAAAGAAGAGATTGATGCTCTGAAGAAGAATGAAACCTGGGACCTTGTACCCAAGGTTGATGGCATTACTCCGGTTACTTGCAAGTGAGTGTATAAGTTGAAGAAGAAGGCTGATGGGAGCATTGATAGGTTCAAGGCTCGCCTGGTCGCTAGAGGATTCTCACAGCAGTATGGAGAAGACTATGAGGAGACATTCAGTCCAGTTGCGAAGATGACTTCAGTAAGAGTGGTGATCGCCTTGGCTGCTAGCAAGGGATGGAGGTTGTGGCAACTCGATGTGAAGAATTCCTTTCTTTACGGAGAGATTGACAAGGACATCTTCATGGATCAGCCGCTTGGTTTTGTCTCTGAAAAGCATCCGGACTATGTCTGTAAACTCAGGAAGGCTCTCTATGGGTTGAAGCAAGCTTCTAGAGCGTGGTATGGGAAGATTGCAGAGTACTAGCAATTCTGTGGATACCTTGCTTCTAACTCGGATTCAAGCTTGTTCGTCAAGAATAAGGGAGAGCTACGAGTCTTTGTCCTGCTGTATATGGATGACATGACCATCACAGGGAATTCAGAGGGGGAATTAGCAAGGCTCAGGGCTGAGCTTGCTATACGCTTCGAGATGAAGGACTTGGGAGAGTTGCATCACTTTCTCTGTCTTGAAGTGGAGAGGAAGGAGTGCGGGGTTCTCATTTGCCAGAAAGGGTATGCTGATCGCATTGTGAAGCAGTTCGGCATGGGCGAAGGGAAGAAGTGCTCTACTCCACTGGAACTTAGGCTAAAGCTTCGACGAGATGAGGGAAGGGTTCTTCATGATCCCTTGGTGTTCAGGGCTCTTGTTGGGAGCTTGATTTACCAGACGATTACTAGGCCAGATATTGCTTATGCTATTGGCCGAGTAAGTCGGTATATGGCTGAACCAAGGCAATCTCATCTAGTGGCAGCAAAGGGAATTCTGAAGTATGTCAAGGTGACTTCTGACATGGGACTCCTCTATGGAAGGGACTCGAAGCTTGCGTTGCTCGGGTACACGGATGCTGACTATGGAGGTGATTCAGATGATCGGAGGTCTACTTTAGGTTATGTGTTCACTTGCGGTTCAGCTAGCATCTCGTGGTGTAGCAAGAAGAAGGACTCGGTGTCGGTTTCAACCACAGAGGCGGAGTATAAGGCTTCGGCCTTGGCTGCTCGGGAAGCCGTTTGGTTGAGGAGGCTTATAGAGGATGTTCATGAAGAAGTGCAAGGGCATACTTTACTCCAGGGTGATAATGAGAGTGCTCTCAAACTGGTTAACAATCCAGTGTGTCATGCCAGGACCAAGCATATAGAGATTGATCACCATTTCATCAGAGAGAAGGTGTTGGAAGGATCTCTGCTGGTCGGGCATGTTCGAAGTGAAGATAATCTTGCTGACATCTTCACGAAGCCACTGTCGAAGGAGCCCTTTGAACGCTTGGGCAGCTTGCTGGGCTTGGTCACCACTTCCCACTTCAAGGGGGAGTGTTGAAATTTGTGAAGTGGAAGTGGTTGATGGGACAGGCCGGGCGGCCTGGGCGGACAGCATTGGCGAACTAGGCGGACTGGGAAGACTGTGATGTGCGGCCTGGTGGAAAGTCTAGTGGAAGCCGGCTGTCTTCTGAGCGGGTTGTTTGCATGGAGTCCGCGGACTATGCGGCCTGGTATCTACGGATAAGGCGTTGGCTGTGGTTTTACAAACGAGCGGCCTGAGCGGATAGAGGCTTGCGGACTTTTGCTTTGCTCAGTGGCCGTGGTGCAAGCTTGTGCTGATAGGCGGTTTGGCTCGTGTCCGCGGGAAGCTTGCGGACTGATGTGTCCGCGGTGTGGGCAGTTGCGGACTGAGTTTAGAGCTTGGCTGAGGCCTTGTCGAGCTCTGGTGTTACAGCAGGTGCTTTGCTGTGGAGGTCTTTGGCGGACTGGTGTTTGGAGTCTGGGAAGAGGCTGCTGCGTTGGGGCAGGAGTGCGAGGAGCTTGCGGACTGCTGGAGGTCTGTGCTAGGGTGTTTGGCGGACTGGTGTTTTTGTCCGCCATGCTCGCATTGGCCTTTGATGGTTTTGGACTTGGTCACACTCTGTGCCCAAGACCATGGTGTCCGCGGTATCCGCCAAGTCCGCTATGACCGGGCGGGCTGTTGCTATCTGCCTTTGGTCGTGGACTTGTGACGGATTTAGGTGTGAGTCTTGCGGACTACCTCGGGTTTGTACGGACAGCCATTGAAGGGGGTTGCTGTCCTGCAGTGGTCGGAAGCTTTGCGGGCTGATGCCTTGTCCGCATAGCTTGGGCGGACTGGAGAGGGTTCGCCAATGTTGCCTTGCTCCTGGCGGTTGTTGAAACCGAAATCCGGCCTCTTGTGGAGTTCGACCCTTGGGGAAGGGGTGGTCTCGCGCCTACTTTGCTCCTGCAAGAAAAATGACAAAGAAGGCAAGAAGAAACAGACCCAAGGGCTCGGCAGGGAGGTCCCACCACAAACCCGAAAGGTCTCTGAGCGCTTCCCCTCCTTAGCCAGAAGCCGAGCTAAGGTACCCTCAGAAAGCACTTGAAAACAGGAACAGGGAGGCCCTCCAAGCGTGCCCTCTGAGGTACCCCTTGGGTCTTATTTATAGTTTTTGGAATCTGAACTGCCAATAACCAGAAGAACTGACCTGAAAATACCAAAAAGCCCTGGGTTGGGTCTGCCAACAGCCAAACTCCGCTGTTCTGAACAGCTATGCACAGTCCAACCTGGTCTGCCAACAGCGTGGTTCCGCTGTTCTGAGAAGCTATTCGCACCCATGGGGAGTCAACTCGCATCCAACACCCTCCGCGGGAGGCGGGCCCGACCTGGCTCCAGCGGCCCGCCTATTCTTCCTGGGCGAGCGCGGGCCGGACCGCCGCGACCCGCCAGTCCTCTGCCGGGGTGGACAGGCGACTAGGTCGCGCGTAGGGGCGGGCTGGTGGCCATCGCGACCCCCCGATCAGCTCGCAGGTCACGGGTTGCCGAGCCCATCCGCTTGTACTGGTGCGACGAAGGGCACCCCCCGCTCTGGTCGGCGATTATCTGAGCGAGCGGGAGAGTAGGGGAGCCGTCTCGCCCGGCTCGCTCGCCTAAAGTGAGCGGGAGCGGACCAGCCCCCCTGCCGTATGTTTGCTTGCTGCTTGGGTGCGGGTCGCGGGGCTAGATCTGCTCGATCTTCCTGGTGGGACCCGCTCGACGAACACGTGGTTGTACACAATCCCCGCTCTTTTTGAGCTTGATACAAGCTCGAAAAGAATCATCCAACCCGCGTGTTCGGCGAGTACTGTGCTGAGCTGGCAGGGAATCTTCTGGTGGGGCCCCACTGTTCGGCTATAAATATACCGCTGAGCCAAGGGGGGCTCCCCAGACCCCCTCATTTTTCTTGAACAGACTGCAGCTTCTTGATGCCGGTCAGCGAAGAGGTGCGAGCTCGCCTGGCGGCTGCGGGCCAGAAGACTCAGAAGGAGGCCCTCGAGGCCGCCCCTTGGTTAGCACGTGGGTCTCCTGGCCCTCTCTTTAGGCCGGCAAAGGGAAAGATTGTGAGGCGGTCTCCGGCGAGTAACTTCCTGGGTTCCAGCTCGGCGGCGGGTGTTGAGGTCGCTTCTGGGGTACGTGACCTTCTTCTTCAGTTTGTTGTTGCATTTCTAATCCTTTGTCTTGCAGGTAATACCTTGTGAAGACGAGGGGAACGGGGGGGGGGGGGGGGGGGGGGGAGGATCGCCCCCCTCCCTTGTCGTCTGAGAGGGTTGCTAGTCCCCCAGCTCTGGACCGTCCACCTCCGAAAACCTCTCGTTCGCCGGCTCCCCACGGACTGGGAAAATCTCTTGAGGCCCTCGAGGGAGAAGCCTTTCAGGGTCGGCCGGGCTCCTCTCGTCCTTCCATCGGCGTGGACGACGTGCCAACCCCTGGTAAGCTTGTACTCAGCGTTGGCCTTGTTCTCGCTCGCTCCTTCTGAATTGCCCTTTTGTAGGCTACAACATGGTCTCCTCCGAAACTGAGATGAGCGAAGGGTACTCGCCTCCGCCCGACGTGGAGGGTGTTTCTGATTACCTGGGTGACCCGACCGATGCGGTGGGGATGAAGAGGCAGGTGACGCGGCTGTTCCAGAAACACACGCTGCTGCTTCAGGAGCTCGTGAAGAGGGTCGATCAAGATAAGGCCGACACTGAGGCTCGGCTCGCGGCCTTGGAGGGAGCCCCACGCGCAGCAGAAGGTGGCGAGGTCACTTCGCCTGGCATGCACATTACGCGAGCCGAGGAGCATCTTAGGAATGCCTCGGAACAATTCGGCCTGGCTCAGCAGGAGCTGGTGGCGGTGCGCGATTACCATTATCCTCGCGTGCCGCCGCGATCGGGAGCGCAGCGGCGGGGCAGGTGGAAGTGGATCCAGTACTGATCCAGCCTTTCTTCCCCCCGCTCGCGGGATATCGCGGAGTTTCTACTATTTCAAAGCCTCATTCTGTATTTTTAACAATTTGTGACTCTCCTCGCCCGCCTATGGGCCTGATTTTTTGATTTCTGATGCACGTCAAAATTATCATGTTGCTGTTTTTATTTTCCTTGAGGCGGGCTCGAGGGTACTCGCGTTCGCCCCTCGCCCATCTACTAGTGCGAGGGCAGGTCTGGGGATGATCTCGCTCAACCCTCCATTCCGATCGTAGCGGGAGCGAGCCGAGGGGCTCGCCAGCCACGAGTCTCCCCGACTCGCTCAGGATACTGGGTGGGCTCGGGCTGAGCCTCGCCCGCTCATTCTTCGCGCGGATGCGGACGAGCGAGACCTGCTGCTAAACGGTCTTGGCGCTGCGGCCGCGCATCGGGGAGTCGAACCGTCAGGCCCGATTTTTGCTACACGCACCTCTCTCGTTGGCGGGAAATTTCTCGCCCTTTCTTTCCCCCTATAAATAGGCGTGGCCGGTCCTTATCCTTCCATCGCTTCAAAGCACTCACCCGCCTCCTGCTCTCCGCAAAGCACGACTCGCATTCACCCATTTTGTCTGTCTCGCTTGAACGGCGGCAATTCGGCGGAATGGGTGGCGGCGGCGGCGGCGATGCGGACGGGCGAAGCAAATGCGCCTGGACCTTCTCAGAGCACGACTTTCCCCGTGCTATCATCTCAGAGTGCGAATACTTAGAGGCCCTAGGCGACCACATCCCGTCTGGGTTCTCGGCGAGACGGCCCGGGGAGGGGGAGAAGATCAACGATCTGTCCGGGAACGAGCTCGCCATTCCCCTGGCTCACTTTGAGGTGGGTCTTCGCCTCCCCCTCTGGCCAGAGGTTCGTCAGGTACTGAAGTACTTCTGGGTCGTCAAAGGCCAGATGACCCCGAACTCTGTAGCTGTTGTGGTAGGGTTCGCCTGCTTCCTGCGGGAGGAGCGGATCGAGTTTAATATCGCGGTTTTCCGCAAACTATTCTCCTTCCGTGCGAACCGGGATGGCACCGCCTACTTCTCCAGCACCCACCTCAAGTTGCGGGAGACCGTTAACAAGAGTCACAACTGGCTCAAGAAATTCATATTCGTCAAGGGGGATTTCGGCAACGTTCCCTACTCGCCGGTGCAGCTCAGCGAGGCGAGTTACCGCCCGCCAAGCCTGGGAGGCCATGAAGCCGACTTGTGCGGGTTCTTATCCGGGAAGAACTTCGAGGTCGCGTACCTGCGCCGCAACCTCGACGACCTTGCTTCCGTCCCTCCTGGGGGAGGTTTGCCACTCGCCATTACTCTTGTCTCGCTCTTTACTTCTTAGGTCTCACCCTTTTTTTCGGCAGGCGAGCGAGACGTGCCCCTTCATCCCCCTATGAGAGTGCTCGGGTCACCTCCGGGGTCCTCGCTCGTGCTCAGGCCGCTGACGCCGCTCAGCGCGAGGCCCCGTCGATCCCTGCCAAGAAGAGGCCGGGCCGCGAGCAGCCCGCTCCCCCGCCAAAGACGGCGAAGTCTATGGGTCAGCAACTAGCTGGGGGCCAGAGGAAAGGCAAGGCCCCGGCTGATCTACCGACTGAGGGCTCCCCTCCCATTGTCGCTTCGACCAGCGACATCCCCGCCGAGGCGGCAGGTACTTACGGGCCGCCGGATGGGTCGCAAACCGCCGGGAGGCAGGTGCCGAGAGGGCATCGCAACTTCGGCTACGGCGAGAAATATCTGGATGAGCTCGGCGTCCCGCTTCTGTCATGGGACAAGGAGTCTAATCGCGCGGTGGTCTCGACTCTGTTGCCGAGTTGGCTGGAGCAGGACACCATCGGTGGGGAGGCATATAATTTTTCGTTCGGCCTGTACTCGCGAGAGGACGCCGCCATCTATGACAAGGAGGCGACGCGAGTACTGGTGCATGAGAGCGCGCGGGCCCAACTACGCGGCCTGAAGTTGGCCCATATGGTTGGGAGGCGCTGCACCCAGCTGGAGCGGAACGCCGCCTCTCTCAAGAAGTTGGCGGACGAGAAGGAGGAGGCCCGGAAACTCGCTCAGGATGACTCGGATCTCCAGAGAAGGCGGGCCGACGCGGCCGAGGAGACCGTTGCGCAGTACCTGGGAGGGGTGGTACGTGCTCACTTCCAACGACCGCCTCTTCCCGCGAATCCCCCTTATAACTTTCTTTTCCTCTTTTCAGGATGCCGCGACAGCCGGTCGGATGGGTGCTGAGATTGCCACCCTTGCTCAGGACAAGTCAGCACTGGAGGCACGAGTACGCGAGCTGGAGGCCGCCGCCGCTGTCCCTCCGCCAGATAACAGGGGCTGCCCGCTCGCACACCACTCCGACCACGAGTTGGAGGTGCTGATGCAAAAGAATGCCGCCAGCACTGCGAAGTACACGATGCAGATGCTGCGACGCGCGGATCTCCTCAAGAGCGAGGCAGCGGAACTCTCGGCGGGCGATGTGGTGCCGACACTGTTCCTTCCCGTACCCGACCCTGGGGATCAGTCCTTCCAGCGCATTTTGTTGGAGTTACCATGGTGATCTAGAAGTGGTCAAACATGTAATCTCACTGCCAACGCGATATGAGCCTGCAGAGTCGCACATAAGAGATGTGGAGAAGTTGGATGATTGACTGTGTTGGTAAAGGTTACCAATCACCGACCTTAATGGGGTTATGGGCAAAGTGTTGCATTAAAGGATCGTCGGGTTGGGCAAATGTTGCCTTGAAGGACTGGTAAGAATAGTCGACCGAGGGTCGACAACAATCGTCGAGGATTGGTACTCTGATTCCCGCCGATCGACGAGAATCGTCACTCTGATTCTCGCCGATCGACGAGAATCGTCGAGAATTGGTACTCTGATTCTCGCCGATCGACGTGGATCGTCGACCCACGATCAGCGTGAATCGTCGAGTATTGTACTCTGATTCTCGCCGATCCGGGTGATTCTCGCCGATTGTGATTCTCGCCGATTGTGATTCTCGCCGATTGATTCTCGCCGATCCTAACTGATTCTCGTCGACTGAGTCTCGCCGAATCTGCTAGGTGATTCTCGCCGATTCTCGCCGATTCTCGCCGACTGATACTTGCCGATTCTGGAACCCTATTTTTCTGGGTGGTCTGCGGATAGCGATATTCCTAAGTCTATTTATGCCTTTGGTATAAATACACACTTAGGGTTTTCGGGATCCTCTCTCCGACAGAGATCTGTGCGTGCTGATCGAATCGAAGCCGACGGAAGTGTTCCGCCGTTCGTTCGTTCCGCTGATCCCGAATCCCGCCGACGGAAGGGTTCCGCCGCCGTGCTCGCTCCGTTGACCTCCTCTTCTCCGGCGATCATCGCTGGTGTTGCTTTTCCTGGCACGGACTTAGCAGTCCGTGGAATAGCAAGGTGCGGTCTTTCTCCTTCCCGATCTTCCGTGCGACGGAAAATTCGGTGTTCTCCCGCTCGTGTGGATTTCTGCAGAGACGTGGATATTATTCCACGTAGAACTCGCCACCAGCAGGAATACGAAGCTTGGAGCATCTCCGTTGAGTTGTGACTCAACGCCACCGAGGTAATTTTTGCATAGTTGTGTTTTAACTTCTTGATTCAACTACCATGGCCCGATCCCATCTCTTTTGGGTTTTCTTGATGGTTTTATTCTTCCGCTGCGTGCACAAGTGTTGTGCCATCCTCATAGAGAAACCCAATAGTGGTATCAGAGCCAGGTTTCGGCCATGATTGTTGTATTGGAAGTTTTGTTATTCCAGTGCGTGTAAACCTAGGGATTTAGAAGTGTTCTAAATGTCTAGATTTAGTCTTGGTACCCCGCCAAGAACGTCTGGGATTGCGTGGGAATTTCTAATTGTTAGAAATTATAGTCTCGTTAGCAGTAACCATCCCTCGATCTTGTTTTGGATTTTGAATCCAACATAGAGAGATGAGCTTGTCTACTGCTTTAAGTTGAGTTGTCTTTGCCTTTGTCCAATGCATGTAAATCTGAGGATTTGGAAGTTTCCGGATGTTCAGATTTAGCCCTTTCTTCTATCAAATGTTGATGGTGTCAGGTTGTGCACATAAGGGATGCATGTGGTTTTAGAAAATTGTTTTTCTTTGGATGTGCACATTGATCAAATGTTGATCATGGTTAATTGTTAACCTATAATTAAAATCCCTTCATCAAATATTAAGTGTTCGGATGCCTTCCGTTGGATGACACTCTTCCTGCCTCGATCGATGAAATGTGGGCTTGCCAAAGCAAGGTGCATTAATCTATCTTGGTAAGGGTGCGAGCAGATAATTGTGATATCCCACTGTCGACATCGGGTCCAACTTAACTAGGTGACCTCAAAGGTTGAGTGCCTAGAGGCATAGGGTTGGCATGCACCATATGATGGATGCGAGTAAGGAGTTATTCACCAACCATACAAGAATTGCATGAGGATGCAATTGGCAAGCGTTGCCTACCTAAATAACCGCATCGTGAGAGGAAAGCCAAAGCTGACTCATTGTGTTGGTGAAATACGGATCTTGTCCACTAAGAGAGTAGCTCGCATGAACTCTCCGAATTGTTAGTGAGGGCTATCATTTCGAATAAAATAGTGGGAGTGTTTTAATTGAAGTCCAAATTAAAATAAATTGTATTTGAAATTTTGGTACTGATTTTATTCTGCATAAATTCTTGTAGAATTCCATGGCAAGTGTTTCACACTCCACTTTGTCTCTGAGAGCCATCCTTGAGAAGGATAAGCTCAGTGGGACAAATTACATGGACTGGTATAGGAACCTGAGAATTGTTCTCAGGCAAGAGCGAAAGCTCTATGTCTTGGAAGAAGAAGCCCCCGAGGTGCCGACCAGGAACTCTTCCCATGATGAGAAGGATACTTATAAGAAGTATACTGATGATGCTTTAGATGTCGAATGCCTTATGCTTGCCACTATGAACTCTGAGTTTTAGAAGCAACATGAGAGCATGGGGTGCAAGGAGATTGACGAGCATCTCAAGAAAATGTTTCTAGGGCAGGCTCGTCAAGAGAGGTTCGACGTCACAAAAGCGTTTTTTCAGTGCAAGATGTGAGTTCGAGACTCAGTAGGGACTCACGTACTCAAGATGATTGGGTATATAGAGAACCTTGAAAGGCTGGGTTTTCCTCTTGGTCAAGAGTTGGCCACAGATCTGATCCTGCAATCGTTGCCGGACAGTTATGAGCAGTTCGTCTTAAACTACAACATGAATGAAATAGACAAGACACTGCCTGAACTCCTAGGCATATTGAGAACTGCCGAAATCAATATGAAGAATGTCAAGCCTGCCAGCCCCATACTGATGGTGCATAAGGGCAAGACCAAGGCCAAGGGCTCTAAGAAGACGAAGGTGGGACCTAAGTCATATTTTGAGCCCAAGTCTTCTGCACTGATGAAAAAGAAAAGCACGGTGAAGGAAGGGAAATGCCACCACTGTGGCAAGGCTGGTCATTGGAGGAGGAACTGTCCTTCGTACATTGAAGGTCTGCAGAAATTGAAGGGAGGTATGACTTCCGCTTCAAATATTCACATTATAGAGATAAACCTTTCTGCTCCTTCATCTTGGGTATTGGATACCGGATGTGGTTCTCACACTTGTACAAATGTGCAGGAACTGGGAAGGAGAAGATTGCTGAGTAAAGGGGAGGTGGACCTCCGCGTCGGCAATGGAGCAAGAGTTGCTGCTGTAGCCGTAGGGGTTTACCGTCTTTCTTTGCCCAGTGGGCTTGTAATAGAACTAGATAATTGTTATTTTGTTCCGGCCATAACTAGAAACATTATATCTATTTCATGTTTGGACATGATTGGATTTTCTTTTATAATTAAGAACAACTGTTGTTCTATATTTAAGAATGATGTTTGTTATGCTGTAGCCCAATTGTTTAATGGTCTTTATGTTTTGAACTTGGACCATCTGATCTGTAATGTTGAAAATAATAAAAGACTAAGAACAAATGACTCGAACCCTACATTTCTCTGGCATTGTCATTTGGGCCATATCAACGAGAAGCGCATATCCAAGCTCCATAGAGATGGACTTTTGGACTCATTTGATTATGAATCATTTGAGCGATGCGAATCTTATTTGTTAGGCAAGATGACTAAAGCTCCTTTCACTGGTTATAATGATAGGGCTGAGGATCTCTTGGGTGTTGTACATAGTGACGTATGGGGACCCATGAGTTCCATGACTAGAGGTTGGTATTTCTACTTTGTTACATTTACTGATGATTTCAGTAGATACGAATATGTGTATCTTATGAAGTGCAAATCCGAGACCTTTGAAAAGTTCAAAGAGTTCAATAATGAAGTAGAAAACCAGTTGGGTAAAAGGATTAAAGCACTCCGATCTGATCGAGGTGGCGAATACCTGAGTCATGAGTTCCGTGATCATCTGAAAGAGTGTGGTATTGTATCACAGCTCACTCCACCTACAACACCACAACATAATGGTGTGTCTGAGAGGAGAAATCGTACACTGTTAGACATGGTACGTTCGATGATGAGTCATGCAGACTTGTCTGTTTCCTTTTGGGGTTTTGCTTTAGAGACTGCTGCAATGACATTGAATCGCGCTCCAACGAAAACGGTTCTGAAGACACCATATGAGATATGGACTGGGAAGCGTCCTAGTATGTCGTTCATTAAAATTTGGGGCTGTAAGGCATACGTGAGACGTCAAATGCCTGACAAGCTGGAACCCAAATCGGATAAATGTTATCTAGTGGGATATCCTAAGGAAACTAAAGGGTATTACTTTTACCTACCATCTGAGGGCAAAGTGTTTGTCGCAAGGACTGGTGTCTTCTTGGAGAAAGAGTTCTTGTCAAGAAAGACTGAAAAGGTAGAGCTTGGAGAAGTTCAAGAACCACATGTAGTGAATGAACCGGAATTGGATTCTGAGACAGGACTACAAGATGTTGTATCTAGAGAACCTGCTCAGGGAACACAAGTCCTACGTAGATCTGGTAGACCGAGGTTTGAGCTGGAGAGATATGGATTTCTCGTGTCTCAAATAGGTAATGTGTTGCTTATGGATCATGATGATGATCCAGCAACCTACCAAGAGGCTATGAATGGACCGGACTCCGACAAATGGCTTGAGGCTATGAAATCCGAAATGGACTCCATGTATACAAACCAAGTTTGGAACTTGGTGGAACCACCTGAAGGGGTACGCCCCATAGGGTGCAAGTGGGTCTTCAAGAAGAAGACCGACATAGTTAAATGTTAACATAATAGATACCCTTAGAATGTTCGCTTCCATGGGACATCAAGTACGTGATTTGAATGTGAGAGCCTATGATTTATTTGAAGCTTCATTCTTAAAGGTCCCTGGTCGAGTATCATCGTAGAAGCTAAGGGTGATGATGATACATGAAGGCTAGCACGTGCGTTGACTGATGACCGATTCTCACAGGTCATGATATTGTGATATCAAGTCATCACGTGGGTACTTATTAGTGAACAAGTTGTACTGGACAGACCCAACCTAAGGCTACTCTGTGGATTGTCATCCAATCGTGTCACGAGTAGGTCTCAATTGACAATGGTGTTGTGGTCATTTGACCTGAAGTCACAGCATTCATCAAGTGAGGAAGAGCATGCTTTGATGCCATCTAAAGTCTTCCTTGAGAAAGGTTGATGATAAGGGTGGTTGTTGGACATGTTACGAATCATTTGGGTGTTTGTGTGTGAGCAGATATGGGATTTGTCCTCCTGTATGATAGGAGTTGCATCCATGGGCCCCTTGATGGAACTGGACTGAGAAATGCATGGTCATGCTTGATTGAGTCAATATGTGATATTGGACTCACCATTCTCTGGAAGTCCGTCCTGGATCAAGAAACTTGGATTGAGCTATTACAAGGGTGACACGGTCCATGCCTCTAGTTCTTTCCGGATGTAAGGGACAAAGGGACAAAGACAACGCTGATACATTGGTCATAAAGGCTTATGAGTTATAAACTCTTATTGCTTGGGGAGCAATGATGCATTGCTAGATGCTGCTCATTGTTTGTGAGGTTTTTGATTTGATACTTTCAAGATCAAGTGGGATTCTGTTGGAGTTACCATGGTGATCTAGAAGTGGTCAAACATGTAATCTCACTGCCAACGCGATATGAGCCTGCAGGGTCGCACATAAGAGATGTGGAGAAGTTGGATGATTGACTGTGTTGGTAAAGGTTACCAATCACCGACCTTAATGGGGTTATGGGCAAAGTGTTGCCTTAAAGGATCGTCGGGTTGGGCAAATGTTGCCTTGAAGGACTGGTAAGAATAGTCGACCGAGGGTCGACAACAATCGTCGAGGATTGGTACTCTAATTCCCGCCGATCGACGAGAATCGTCACTCTGATTCTCGCCGATCGACGAGAATCGTCGAGAATTGGTACTCTGATTCTCGCCGATCGACGTGGATCGTCGACCCACGATCGGCGTGAATCGTCGAGTATTGTACTCTGATTCTCGCCGATCCGGGTGATTCTCGCCGATTGTGATTCTCGCCGATTGTGATTCTCGCCGATTGATTCTCGCCGATCCTAACTGATTCTCGCCGACTGAGTCTCGCCGAATCTGCTAGGTGATTCTCGCCGATTCTTGCCGATTCTCGCCGACTGATACTCGCCAATTCTGGAACCCTATTTTTCTGGGTGGTCTGCGGATAGCGATATTCCTAAGTCTATTTATGCCTTTGGTATAAATACACACTTAGGGTTTTCGGGATCCTCTCTCCGACAGAGATCTGTGCGTGCTGATCGAATCGAAGCCGATGGAAGTGTTCCGCCGTTCGTTCGTTCCGCGGATCCCGAATCCCACCGACGGAAGGGTTTCGCCGCCGTGCTCGCTCCGTTGACCTCCTCTTCTCCGGCGATCGTCGCTGGTGTTGCTTTTCCTGGCGCGGACCTAGCAGTCCGTGGAATAGCAAGGTGCGGTCTTTCTCCTTCCCGATCTTCCGTGCGACGGAAAATTCGGTGTTCTCCCGCTCGTGTGGATTTCTGCAGAGACGTGGACATTATTCCACGTAGAACTCGCCACCAG
This sequence comes from Platanthera guangdongensis, assembly GCA_039583875.1. Lineage (NCBI taxonomy): Eukaryota > Viridiplantae > Streptophyta > Magnoliopsida > Asparagales > Orchidaceae > Platanthera > Platanthera guangdongensis. The sequence continues at coordinate 136,104,635 of CM077158.1, forward strand.
CAGGAATACGAAGCTTGGAGCATCTCCGTTGAGTTGTGACTCAACGCCACCGAGGTAATTTTTGCATAGTTGTGTTTTAACTTCTTGATTCAACTACCATGGCCCGATCCCATCTCTTTTGGGTTTTCTTGATGGTTTTATTCTTCCGCTGCGTGCACAAGTGTTGTGCCATCCTCATAGAGAAACCCAACACATTTAAGACTTCTTGCCCCAGATCCCGCGTCGCCCCCGCTTTTTGACATTTGTTTATTAGGTGTATACACTATGTTCTTTTTGCCGTTTGAGATGTAAGCGCGGGCCGCGCCTTTACTTTTTGATTCTCGTCTATTAATGCTCTTATACATGCTTCCCCACTCGTTACTTACGTCTGTCTGCTGTCATCGCGCGATGTAATTTTTTCGCTTTCCCGCTCGCCGCCGCTCACCTCGTGTTGCGTCAACGAGGTCGTATGCCTACGGATTCGGCTTACGAGTTATAGGGGGCCTGACAGGTCGTCCCGCTGTGGGCGACCTGTATCAGCGGCACGGCCTCCACTGCTGAGGCCGCTCGCTGACCAGGCGAGGCGAGGCGGTTTGCTGTTTGCCCGAGTCATCAGATCCCTTGCGGGTCGACCCCTTTGCGGCGCGACCCAGGTTCTCGCCTCCTCCCGGTCGCCAATCTGGGGTCTGGGTGGTTATGCTAGAACCCCCCTTTCGGCTAATCTTCGCGATTCCAATCCATTATTAACACCATTTGAGTAGTTTTTTGGCCCTGCCGGCTAGGTGGGAGCCCGGCATCGTGATTCGCTCTGGGTCGCAAACTGCTGCCATCGAGTGACTTCCGGCCCTGCCCGCTAGGTGAGAGCCTGACAGCGGGATCTGCTCGAGGCCAAGGATGACACCGAGTGACTTCCGGCCCTGCCAGATATGTGAGAGCTTGGCAGCGGGATCTTCTCGGGGTCCAAACATATTCCATCGAGTGACTTCCGGCCCTGCCAGGTAGGTGAGAGCCCGGCAGCGGGATCTTCTCGAGGCCAAGGATGTCACCGAGTGACTTCCGGCCCTGCCAGCTAGGTGAGAGCCTGGCAGCGGGATCTTCTCGGGGTCCAAACACATTCCATCGAGTGACTTCCGGCCCTGCCAGCTAGGTGAGAGCCTGACAGCGTGATCTTCTCGAGGCCAAGGATGACACCGAGTGACTTCCGGCCCTGCTAGCTAGGTGAGAGCCTGGCAGCGGGATCTTCTCGGGGTCCAAACACATTCCATCGAGTGACTTCCGGCCCTGCCAGCTAGGTGAGAGCCTGACAGTGGGATCTTCTCGAGGCCAAGGATGACACCGAGTGACTTCCGACCCTGCCAGCTAGGTGAGAGCCTGGCAGCGGGATCTTCTCGGGGTCCAAACATATTCCATCGAGTGACTTCTGGCCCTGCCAGCTATGTGAGAGCCTGGTAGCGGGATCTTCTCGAGGCCAAGGATGACACCGAGTAACTTCCGGCCCTGCCAGCTAGGTGAGAGCCTGGCAGTGGGATCTTCTCAGGGTCCAAACATTTTCCATCGAGTGACTTCCGGCCCTGCCAGCTAGGTGAGAGCCTAGCAGCGGGATCTTCTCGAGGCCAAGGATGACACTGAGTGACTTCTGACCCTGCCAGCTAGGTGAGAGCCTGGCAGCGGGATCTTCTCGGGGTCCAAACATATTCCATCGAGTGACTTCCGGCCCTGCCAGCTAGGTGAGAGCCTGGCAGTGGGATCTTCTCGAGGCCAAGGATGACACCGAGTGACTTCTGGCCCTGCCAGCTAGGTGAGAGCCTAACAACGGGATCTTCTCGGGGTCCAAACATATTCCATCGAGTGACTTCCGGCCCTGCCAGCTAGGTGAGAGCCTGGCAGCGGGATCTTCTCGAGGCCAAGGATGACACCAAGTGACTTCCGGCCCTGCCAGCTAGGTGAGAGCCTAGCTGCGGGATCTTCTCGGGGTCCAAACATATTCCATCGAGTGACTTCCGGCCCTGCCAGCTAGGTGAGAGCCTGGCAGCGGGATCTTCTCGAGGCCAAGGATGACACCGAGTGACTTCCGGCCCTGCCAACTAGGTGAGAGCCTGGCAGCGGATCTTCTCGGGGTCCAAACATATTCCAATTCTCTATGCAGGCTGGCTATGACTGTACTGGAGCGTTTGAAGAAATTTATTATAATGAAATTGTCACTTACATGCTTTAGGGGAAAAATGCTTCAAGTCGTCACCACTCCAGGTGTGACTCAGGGTCTCGCCCTCTACATTTTGGAGTCGGTAGCCTCCTGACTTTAGAGCTTCCTTTACAATAAATGGTCCCTCCCAGCTGGGATTGAGCTTCCCTACGGATGCCGACCTCCCTGCCGCATCCACCTTCTTCAGCACCAGGTCTCCTTCCACGAACTGCTTGACCTTAACATGCTTGTCAAAGTATTTGGCCATCCTTCTTTTTACCTCCTCCTGTCGGACAGCTGAAAGGTCCCTCAATTCTTCCACCATGTCAAGGGAGAGTCTCAGCTCCTCCTCGTTCTCGGCTTGCCATTCTTCTCGGCCCTCTTTGGCCGCCATGACTCGCGGCGGTTGGACTTCAAATTCTACGGGGAGCACTGCCTCGCACCCATGGGAGAGCTTGAAGGGGGTCTCCCCTATAGCCGTGTTAGGGGTGGTTCTTAGGGCCCAGAGAACTGCGGGGAGCTGCTCCACCCAGCTCCCCTTCAAATTCTCCACCTTCTTCTTGAGGAGGTTGACGATGATCTTGTTCGCGGCATCCACCTGCCCGTTGCTCCTGGGGTGATGGACCGAGGCGAACCTGAGGTCGATCCCCAGCTGCTCGCAAAAGCTGGTGAACTCGGCACTGGCGAACTGGGCCCCGTTGTCCATGACGAAGGCCTGGGGCAGCCTATGGCGACAGATGATCTCCACCCAAACAAAGTTCCTGATCGCCTGGGAGGTCACCTTGGCCAGTGCCTTCACCTCCATCCACTTGGAGAAGTAGTCAATCATCACTAGGAGGAACCTTCTCTGACCGCTGGCTTGGGGAAATGGCCCAACCAAATCCATTCCCCAGATCGCGAAGTGCCAGGGGGCCGTGATACTCCTGAGTCGTTGGGCCGGCTGTAGCTGAAGAGGGGCAAATAGCTGGCACTTATGACATCTTCTTGCGAACTCTGCGGCGTCTCGGCCCAGGGTGGGCCAGAAATACCCTTGCCTGACTATCCTTCCCTCCAGGGTCCGACTCCCGGAATGACTCCCACATTCGCCGGAGTGGACTTCCTCCAAGATCCTCTGCACCTCGCTCTCGGCCACGCAGCGAGCCAGCATCCCTGAGAGGGTCTTCCTGTATAGCTGCCCGTCCTGGAGGAGGTAATAAGCGGACTTGTGCCTTAGCTTCTTCTTATCTACCCCCTCCGGATATTCCCCGTGGAGAGGAAAACTACAACTGGATCCATCCACGAGGCTTGCTGGTCGATTTCCATAAGCTCTGCTTCTTCGATGGAGGGGCGGAACAGGTCGGTGATGGTGCCCCCCACCTGGGGACCATGCTTCGCCAGCTAATCGGCTTGCTCATTCTCTTCCCTGGGCACGTGTCGGATGGTGAAAGTTTGAAAGGTGCCAATGACCCCCTTCACCTTGGCCAAGTACAATCGCAAGGTGGGCTCCCTTGCCTCGAACTCCCCGTTGATCTGGGAAGCTACTACCATGGAGTCAGTAAGGACCTCCACATACAACACCCCCAGCTCCCTGGCCAGGCGCAACCCTACTATCACGGCCTCGTACTCGGCCTGGTTGTTGGTAATGGGAAAATGCACCACCACCGTTTGCTCAATTCGAGTCCCTTGAGGGCTTTCTAGGATCACCCCCACTCCAAGGGAATGCCTCCCTGAGGCTCCATCCACCCTCACTTTCCAAGGAGTCGGGCGGGTGAGCTCTTCCTCCGCTACTTCCACCACGTAGTCGACCAGGAAGTCGGCCATCGCCTGAGCTTTGATCGAGAGCCGCGGAACGAAGGAGATATCGAACTCGCTCAGCTCCACCGACCACTTAGCCAGCCTGCCTGAATGCTCCACCCCCTCGAAGATGTTGCGGAGAGGATGGTCGGTCACCACTCGGATTGAGTGTTCCTGTAAGTAAGGTCGCAGCCTCTGAGCCGAGATGATTAGGGCGAATGCAAGCTTCTCCAAGATCGGATACCAGAGCTCGGCCTTCCTCAGGACCCGGCTGACGTAATAAATAGGGAGCTGCCTCTTTCCCTCTTCTCGAACCAAGACGGAGCTTAGGGCCTCCGCCCCGACCCCGAGATATAAGAACATGTCCTCCCCCTCCTTCGGCCCTTGGAGCAGCGGAGCCTGTGTCAACTGCTCCTTGAGGGCCTGGAATGCCTCTTCGCACTCCTTGGTCCATTCAAACCTCTGACCACCCCTCAGCGTCTTGAAGAAGGGGGAGCACTTCTCCCCTGCCCGAGAAAGGAAACGACTCAGCCCTGCTAGCTTCCCCGTCAGCCGTTGGACCTCCTTAGCGTTCCGCGGGGACCCCAATTCTAAGATTGCCCGGACCTTATCTGGATTCGGCTCGACCCCCGCGGGGGTGAGGAGGTGCCCCAAGAACTTTCCCCTGCTGGCCCCAAAGACACATTTAAGGGGATTCAACCGCATCTTGTATTTGCGCAGGGTGGCGAAGTTCTCCTCCCGGTCCCGGAGGTGGGAGTCCACATCCCGACTTTTGATTATGAGGTTGTCCACATACACCTCCAAATTCCTCCCCCTATGCTCCTTGAAGACCCTATCCATCATTTTTTGGTAGGTGGCCCCAGCATTCTTCAGCCCGAAAGGCATCATCTTGTAGCAGTAGCATCCATCCCCCGTGATGAACGAGACATCCTTGATGTCCGGGGGGTGCATCCTGATTTGGTGGTAACCTGAAAAAGCATCTAGAAAACTCATTACAGAAAAACCGACGGCTGAGTCAACCAGCGCTTCGATCCGAGGCAAAGGATAACAGTCCTTAGGACAAGCTTTATTAAGTAACGAAAAATCGATACACATTCTCCATCGGCCGTCTCCTTTTTTAACCATTACCACATTGGAGACCCAGCCGGGATACTGAATCTCGGACACGAAGCCAGCCTTGAGGAGCTTCGCCACCTCCTCCCTGATGGGCTCCGCCAGCTTGTCCGCCATGGACCTCTTCTTCTGCTGAACGGGGCGTGTTCCCCGGTCCAGGTTGAGGCGGTGGCAGGCCACATCCGCGTCAACCCCCGGCATCTCCACGGCATTCCAGGCAAAGATGTCCACTTTCTTCTGGATGCACTCCAGCATCCTGCCTTGGTCCTCCGGGGTCAGCCCCCCGCTGACGCGGATCTTCTCCATCCTGCCTCCATGGGTGAGCACCTCCAGCTCTACCACTTCCTCCGCAGCCTCCAGCCTGGACTGCTCCGCCCATCCCTCAACATCCCCTTCCTCTGGAACGGGGACCTCTACCTCCATCTCTTCCCCCACAGCCATCACTCCGGCCACCTCCATATCTTCTCCTGTTGCCTCCTCAGCGCGACTCTCTACCCCCAGCTCCCCGCTGACAACCTCCTGCTCGGCCTCCTCCATCCTCCGACCCATCTCCTCGGCTCCCTCCTGCCAAGAGATAGTGTTCACCGCGGTGAAATAGCACTCTCGTGCCACCTTTGGGTCCCCCCTGACTCTGACCTGGATCCCCTCAGCGTTGAACTTTAAGCACTGATGGAAAGACGAGGGGATGCAGCGGAAGGCGCTGATAAGGGGCCTCCCGAAGATTGCGCTGTAGATGCTGGGGGCGTCCACGATGATGAACCTGCAGTTTCGGGACTGCCCCCACAAGGTGACATGAAGGCCAACTCCTCCCTCCACTTCCTTCCTTTCTCCTGAGAACCCGAACAAGGGTCCATCTGCGGACAGCACCCTCTTTGCCTCCACTTTCATCGCGTCAAACGCCTTTTTGAAGACGACGTTGACGAATCTCCCATTGTCCACGAGGATCTGAGAGACAGTAAAGTTCTCGATGGCTGCCTTGATGACCAGCGCATCGCAGAATGAGTCCTCGTGGTCTGGCATATCGCTCCTGGAGAAGGTGATCCTCTCCTCCGGGGGTGGGGTTTGGGATGTGGGTGCAACGCTCTGCCGGTACATGGTGTGGAGGCTTGCCTTGCGGGAAGCCTCAACCCCCACCCCTCCGTGGATCACTACGATCCCTCCTCGGGTCTCCACATCCACCCGGTCTTAACAACGATCCTCCTCCGCCCGAGGCAGGACCTCCTCAATCCTCACTTCTTGCTGCGCCTGCTGCTGCTGCTGCTCCCTATTCCCACTCATCTCCAAGAATTTCGGGCACGTGGCCGTTGCGTGCCCCTCTTCCTGATGGAAGTCGCAATAGGGCAACTTCACCCTGACCTCTCTTCTCCTCCTCCTCATAATCCCCCTCCTTGCTCCCAAGGCGATGGCCATGGACTCCTCTTGATCGGGGAGGCGAGGCCTCGGGCCTTGCCTCCAGCCCGGAGGGTGGAACTGATCTTGCCCCCTCTGGTAATGACCCCTTCCGTAGTATCCTCTCGGCGGCCCCTGCCCCTGCCATTCAGGTCTCCAGCCTAGCCGACGGTCAGGCTCCTGACGCCCCCATCCCGGCTGCTGCTGCCCTTAGAGCTGCCTTTTCTCCCTCTGCCTGGGTTCCCCCTTCTCTCTTCCTGTCCTCTCCCTCCCTTCAACTCCTTTTCTTCCTCAGTGGCCCACCTAACCAGCTTTCTTGCGAACTCCGGGTTCGACGCCTCCCCGTCGACCTCTCGCGCCGCCCTCTCCATCAACTCCTCGTAGGAAAGGGGAGGAACTCTCTTCAGCTCCATTCGGAAGAAACCCTGCTGCAGGCCCAGAGTAAAGGCCATCATCAGACTATGGCCCGGCATCTCCTGGACCTGGGTGACCTCCTCCTGGAACCGGTCCACATAGCATCCCAACGTCTCGTTCACCCCCTGCTTAATGTGGAACAAAGACTCGGACTCCTTCTTCCTCTTCTTCGAAGTAGTGAACCTCAGCATGAACCCTCGACGCAAGTCCTCGAAGCAGTAGATGGAACTAGCCGGCAGCTGGTGGAACCACTCCCTTGCCTTCTCCCGGAGGGTGATGACGAAGAGTCGGCATTTGAATCCATCCGACATCTGATGGATGGAGACCACATCCTCGAACCATTGGACATGCTGGACCGGCTCCTCCTTTCCGATGTAATAGGACATCTCGGGTTCCCTGAACCCATCTGAAACTGGAGCCGAAGAGACCAGCTCGCTGAGAGGACTTCCTCCCCCCACCGGGCGAGCTGGTGAATCTCGCGAGCCCAGCTCGCCGAACCGACCTCGGCCTGCCAAGCCAGGGAAGAGCTCGCGCCCAGGGAGCTCGCACCCTCGGCTTTCCTCGGCCACCTCCTTCCCGGCTTGCCTGCCGGGAGAGTCCTCGCCCAGGGAGGGGGCGGCCGCGATCTGAACTGCCGGAGTCGAGCACTCGGCCCGCGTGCCGAGTGCGAACTTGATGAGAGTCAGCACCTCATTTCTGAAATCTTCAAACATCCCCACCGTTGCGAGAGGCGGGGGGGGGGGGGGGGGGGGGGGCGAGTCCAGCCTGTCGAATCCTTGTCCCGTCATTGAGCTCGCGGAAGCTTTTCTACGCTGACCACTGTCCACGCTCACCACACCAAAATGTTGAAACCGGAATCCGGCCTCTTGTGGAGTTCGACCCGTGGGGAAGGGGTGGTCTCGCGCCTACTTTGCTCCTGCAAGAAAAACGACAAAGAAGGCAAGAAGAAACAGACCCAAGGGCTCGGCAGGGAGGTCCCACCACAAACCCGGAAGATCTCTGAGCGCTTCCCCTCCTTAGCCAGAAGCCGAGCTAAGGTACCCTCAGAAAGCACTTGAAAACAGGAGCAGGGAGGCCCTCCAAGCGTGCCCTCTGAGGTACCCCTTGGGTCTTATTTATAGTTTTTGGAATCTGAACTGCCAATAACCAGAAGAACTGACCTGAAAATAGCATAAAGCCCTGGGTTGGGTCTGCCAACAGCCAAACTCCGCTGTCCTGAACAGCTATGCGCAGTCCAACCTGGTCTGCCAACAGCGTTGTTCCGCTGTTCTGAGAAGCTATTCGCACCCATGGGGAGTCAGCTCGCCTCCAATCCCCCTCCGCGGGAGGCGGGCACGACCTGGCTCCAGCGGCCCGCCTATTCTTCCTGGGCGAGCGCGAGCCGGACCGCCGCGACCCGCCAGTCCTCAGCCGGGGCGGACAGGCGACCAGGTCGCGCGTAGCGGCGAGCTGGTGGAAATCGCGACCCCCCGATCAGCTCGCTGGTCACGGGTTGCCGAGCCCATCCGCTTGTACTGGTGCGACGAAGGGCACCCCCCGCTCTGGTCGGCGATTATCTGAGCGAACGGGAGAGTAGGGGAGCCGTCTCGCCAGGCTCGCTCACCTAAAGTGAGCGGGAGCGGACCAGCCCCCCTTCCGTATGTCTGCTTGCTGCTTGGGTGCGGGTCGCGGGGCTAGATCCGCTCGATCTTCCTGGTGGGACCCGCTCGACGAACACGGGGTTGTACAACGGTTTTCCTTGGTATCCGGCTAAGTCCTTGCAGACTATGCGGACGGTGTTTTGCTATCGCGCGGGCTGGGGCGGTGTCTCTATCTCTAGGGCGGTGACCATACTACTCACCTCGCCTATAAATAGGACCCCCCTGACAGGTCTACAGTAACTTGAGTGAACAGTAAGTTGGGTTGGGCAAGGAGCTGCGGTCTCAGTTTGTCTGTCCGCGCGGATTGATTCAGGGCTGACGGTTTGCTGTGTGCAGGTCGTGCGGATAGCTTCAAGGAGCCAGGAGTTTGGCTTTGACCTCGGTCAAGTACTTGGAAGTTGTGCGGTCTCTGCGGATTCAGCTGGAGGTCGCTCTGCGGCTTGTCAACTCTGTTTCAACTTTGCCAGCATCAATAACCTGTCCGCCGGCTTCAGGCGGGTAGGGGGTGTTCCTCAGTTCAGCTTCAGCAGGAGACGAATAACGGTGTGTCCGCGCTGCCTCGCGGCTTCGGCGGACTCCGTGTCTATTCGGCGGCTTGCAGCTTAAGTACGGGTGATCTCAGCGGACTCGGCGACCCCGGCGGTCTCGGCGGACTCCGTTGCTGTCCGCCCGGCTTGGTTTTTTGGTGCTTTCTGTTTACAGCTGTTATACTAGCGAAATCATGTCTCGCTATGTATGCCTCGTGTTGTAAAGAAGTGAATGAATAAGACCTGCTTGTGCTTCCATTGTTTGTTGGGATTAACCTTTGTTCCTTGGTTTTCCACTGGTTCAACGTGAGAACTGGGTAGTTCCGAAGATATTAATTTTACGTTTGAGCTATCTTGCTGACCACGTTGAGAAAATTTAACAGGGGAGGCCGGGCGTGGCCGCCCCTTGCGGGCGGAGTGCTCGGCTGAGAGAAGGGAGCGGTCGGGAGCCCCGCCCATTTTGGGCGGATACCGTGGCCGTGGGAG